>JARQOC010000010.1:79306028-80506028 GCA_033576535.1 Allobates femoralis | reverse complement strand
TTTTTTTTAAATCCATGTGAGAGTCACATCATCCCTCCTGGTGACATCACTTCATTTAAGTACATTTAACAAATGTGTTTTTTTTTTTTTTATGGGAAAAATGCACCAAAAAACACACTATGCATTTTTTTTTTTTTAAAGACTCCATTGAAGTCAATGGGTGAGAAAATGCTGCTAAAACACCCCAAGAGACTGACGCTGCAGATTATTTCTCTAAACAAAACGTCCGGATGCTCATTGACTTTGCCTGTATCAGGATACGCATGCAGATTTGTGATAAAACTGCACCAAAAAACTCATGAAAAAAACTGTGTGCACAACGCCATAAACCTCTTAGAAAATTCTTCTTGTTTATTTCAGTGTCAAATCCTCTCCGTGGGTCTTATGGCCACTTTACACGTTCCGATATCGGCGTCCAACTCCGATAAAAAGTCACGTGGTTCGTGCGTTGGCCCCGATATCATTCGTGCGTTGTGTGGTATAAATGTCCAATACGATGCAAAAACGATGTCAAAACGATATCGGGGGAGAATTGTGCAGGCTCTCCAACTGCCCGATATTGGATGGACGATCTGGCCGGATCGTGCTGTGTGACAACCCAACAACGATTTGGAGCACAACTTTCCCTATTCGCTCCCATGTTAAATGGTCGTTCCTGGGTCGCTCTTACAAGGGGGCGTAGACATCGCAGTTGTGTTGCCTACCGATATCTCCCTGTGTGACATCTCCTATGCAATCTTGGATTTCAGCCAAAAAGTGCGCTCCCGCGCCGTTGTATACAATATCGAAACGATGCTGGGGCGTGTAAAGTGGCCATTACATATGTTTGTTTTCAAACATGTTTTATGGATTCCACTCCATATTAGAGACTGAAGGAAAAAAAATCTTTAGGCTGTGTTCACACTGGGCGTTTTTGGGCTGTTTTTGCTCAACAGTTTTTGTAGCCAAAACCAGCAGTGGGTGATTAAATCCAGAAGTGGTGACGTGTTTCTATTAGACTTTTCCTCTGATTGCTCTACTCCTGGTTTTGGCTACAAAAACTGATGAGCAAAAACAGCCCAAAAACGCCCAGTGTGAACACAGCCTTAGAAACTCTGAAGCTTATTCGTACGGTGCAGTTTGCATGCAATAATTGTGCAAAATGAATCATTTTTATGATGTTTCCAGAACGTGCTGCTGATTTTTTCTTTTATTTTTTTCTTTTTTTTTCTTTGCAGATTTGAACCATCAAAGCGTTTTTTTCAAATCTGCAACACGACGATTCTATCAAGTGATTTTTGCAGTGTTTTTCACCCATTAAAATTAATGAGATTGGGAAAAAAAAGTAAAAAGATGCCAACAGAAATTATATATATTTAGTATATGTACGGTATGTGTATGCATCTCAATGAATTGGAATATCATCAAAAAGTGACTTTATTTCAGCAATTCAATACATAGTGACACACATCTATTATGTAGTTATTACACACAGAGGGATCTATTTCATGTGTTTATTTCTGTTCATGTTGATGATTATTGAAACCCCAAAGGTCATTATCTCAGAGAATTAAAGTAGGGAGGATGAAGGGTCTGAGAGATAAAATATGACCTAAATGGGTATCAGAGGCTTCACCTTGTGTGGTTGTGAGAGTCACAACCACTATAAAAGCAGATCACGGCTGCCGCAGTCCTCAGCGTGGTGCAGATAGAGGAGGGAGGATGAAGGGTTAAACACCGCGTTGCCGTATTCCACCAGACATCAAAGGGGGAATATAATATTGATTTATTAGTCAACGTGTTTCAGGGCTCCCTGGCCCCTTCCTGAGGACAAATCAATATCACTATGTTTCTGGGAGTCCTGAAAAACGTTGCCTAATAAGTCAATATTATATTCCCCCTTTGTCTGGTGGAATACAGCAGCGTGGTGTTTAACCCTTCATCCCCCTCCTCTATATGCTCCACACTGGGGACTGCAGCAGCCATGATCTGCTTTTATAGTGGTTGTGACTCTCACAACCACACAAGGTGAAGCCTCTGCTACCTATTTAGGTCATATTTTATCTCTCAGACCCTTCATCCTCCCTACTTTCATTTTCGGAGATAATGACCTTTTCGGGTTTTCATTAATCATCAACATTAACATAAATAAACACATGAAATAGATCCCTCTGTGTGTAATGACTCTATAGGCTACTTCTCACACTACAATATCGTTGAAACATCACGCTCTTTTTTGATCGTTAGAACAATGTCGTTTGTGCATCGTTGCATGTAAATATACGATCTTGAAACGACAATTCATTGGATCATTCAAAAATTTTAGATCCTGACCTCAAATCTATCATTCGTCGTCCAATTAACGTTCTGTGAACAAGCCACATCTTTCAGTGTGACACCTTTATAAGGCCACTTCACACACACAGATATCTGAGTCCAATATCTGAACAGATCTCTGGTTGCAGTGAAATCATGGATACATTGCTCCATTTTGTGGCTGTGTACAACATGGAGCAATGTATCCATGATTTCACTGCAACCAGAGATCTGTTCAGATATTGGACTCAGATATCTGTGTTGTGTGAAGTGGCCTTATGAACGATGTTGTTCATAATTCTCCTATTTCTGCCGCTTTGTAAAATCGTTCACTAAGTTCTTCTCTAAGTAGCTGGCACGTTGCCAAATTTAACATCGTTTACGATATCCATGAGTGTGACAACGCACTAACGATGGCAGAAGGATCGCAGTCACGTGACATTGTTAACGATATCGTTCACTACATCGACGCATGTAACGGCACCTTATATATGTGTGTCACTTTATGGATTTAATTGCTGAGATAGTCACTTTTTGATGTTATTCTAATTCATTGAGATGCCCCTGTATGTATGTCTATGTATATAAAAACCTGACTTGTGACTACACCCTCCACTAGTAACTGTACACAGAATCAGAACCATATGAAGCACCGCAACATATGAGATTTTAAAAATACGAATAAATATAGCCTGTAAGACCATGAGTTAGTCAAAAAGTATATACAAAGTTTATTAAGTAAACATATGGAAACCATTAAAGAGTCACAACCACTATAAAAGCAGATCACGGCTGCTGCAGTCCCCAGCGTGGTGTATATAGAGTAGGGAGGATGAAGGGTTAAACACCGCGCTGCTGTATTCCACCAGACATCAAAGGGTGAATATAATATTAATTTGTTAGTCACAGTGTTTCAGGGCTCCTTGGCCTCTTCCTCAGACAATCAATAGTAAACGTCCTCACACGCTAAGAATATCGCTAGCGTATTGTAAGCGATCATCGTGCACGCGCGATCGCTACAATATCGCTCACATCGTGGACTAGACTCACCACAGAGTGGAAAGCCACGATCTCGCTGGTTATATGGTACACATCGTTACTAGCCTCACGCGCCAGCTTGTAATCCGACGTGTGACCTTAGTTACCATCTCCAACATAGCTATCACTGGAGATCCTTCATCGTGGTGTCATCACCACGATGAAGCAGATCGTGACATCGTTTATGCGTTGATATGTGCTCGGAGCTCAGATCTGCATGTCACGATAAGCCGATTTTGACATTAAAAATCCTTGATTAATGCATCGATGCCAAAATCGTATATCGCTTAAGCGATCAAAAAGGAGATTGCTTAAACAGATCGGGCTTAAAAACGTTTGGTTGGCAGTGATATAGGTAAGTTCACATTACCGGCGTGTTTGTCAGCGGGCAGCTGGCGGGATCCGCCAGGAAGCTCCGGCGCCGTCCACCGGTTTATCCTGGGTCAGTTATGTGCGGGCGGTAATCGGCGGCTGCCAGAGCGGGTTCTCAGGCGGCGATTCTGCAGCGGCTGGAAGCAGCACATGATTCTGCTTGCTAGCCGTTGCATAACCGCCGGTTTTTTAGGAACATGGTCATTTCTTGCTAACCCATTGGGAGAATCATGCGGAGTTGGAACGGATGACGCTGGGTAACCCCGTGTGTGCACAGCCTTGGGCATGTTACATTAGTTTTAATGTATAATCCCTAAACGCCGGTTTGGATTAACATAAATTTAAACATAAAACTTAATGTAAACAAAACGGCGGTTTTACACAGGTAAACCGCCGAAAACCCGGCCAGTGTGCACTTACCCTTAATATTGCCATGTTTCTGGAGCCCTGAAACACGTTGACTAATAATTCAGTATTATATTCACCCTTTGATGTCTGGTGGAATACGGCAGCGTGGTTTTTAACCCTTTATCCTCCCTACTTTAATGTTCTGAGAAAATGACCTTTGGGTTTTCATTAATCAACATGAACATAAATAAACACATAGATCCCTCTGGTGTAATGACTCTATATAATGGATTGTGTGTTCACTTTGTGTTGAATTACTGAAATAAAGTAACTTTTTCATGATCTTCTAATTCAATGAGATGCTCCTGAATATATAGTATTTTCCTTAATGCTCCCATTCATCTAGATGGAGCCTGCTGCATTTGGGGCACATGATGATGAGATATCCCTGTTGTGACATTTTTCAGTTGCAGGATTTCTCCAGTAATGCTGTGGCTGATTATGGCCTGATGTTCTTCTGAATCTATTTGTCGTGCAGCGCCCTCAGGGCTGGAGGCATCACACAGGGAATCTTGTTTGCCTGAAGCATTGTTTTAACATGAACATTTGTATCCGCCTCTATTACTTATAATAATCTCATTAATTTGTGGTGATCACTGCTGGCTGAAGGGTGCACGCTTATTTAGAAAGCCTTCATGCAGCGCATTTTAGTATCTGTATTACAGCCGGCAGTCTGGGCCTGATTATGAGTGACCAACCCAAGCTAACAGCTTTACAAACCCAATGATACTGTCACGATATTCTCTCTTACTTTGGAGACTTGACAGTTTTGGGACCTGTGTCTCATTCCTGTATTGGGACTTCACATTAAACGTGTTTCTTTCTTTTGGCAGTTTGGGAGTTCATGTCCGTTTCTGTTGCTAGCTAGTTCTTTGTCCAGGTGTGGCTACTCTGTGATCACTCCCATCCCCTTTATATGGTCACCTGGTTTAAACATCCTTTGCTGGTGATTGAACCCCATTCCTGGCATAGCTACCTGAGGTGAAGGAGTTTTCCTGGAGAAGCTGACGTTACCAAACCATCTGTTGCCTAGGAGAGTGGAAGTGTAAGAATTCTGATAATGTAAATCTCCTGCAGTAACTTAGTTCGGTCACTGGAGGTCACCAGTGCCACGAGTAGAAAGATCTGGAACCAGGAAGTAATTTTTAGTCAGTCTCCTGAGGTAAATTGTCAGAGATTCCTGATGAGATCCTACACAGAAGACGTGTCAGCTGTTCTGTGGGGCTCGTGGATCTATGGAAGCACTAGAAGCGCTTTAGAATTATTGAAGGGCTCGATCTACACCTGGGCTGAAAGATAAGCCGTGTTCTGTGAGTGCATAGGATTCACTGGTCAATATATAGGGATAGTCAGACAGGTGAGTTAGTCCAGAAACTACAAAGACCTATTCTGTGTGCACTGAGGAGAGACCGACCAGGCTTAGTCTATACAAGATATTGAATATTGAGACTTGCATGACGACGCAAAGAGAAGCCGAATGTGGATAACACCATTGAATTGTGAGAATGATCACCACCCTGTTATACTGGACTGTGCTCAGTGTGAGGAAGATCTTATATACCTCAGTGGCTGGTGGTGAGGGATAGACAAATACTGTACACCCTGTTAACTGCTTGTATATCACCAAGTTTAAGAATTTCACCTCATGCAGGAGGGAAAACTGCACTTGCTGTAAATAGGTTGTGGGATAGATTTATATAAGGGAATCGGGGATCACAAAGTATTTTGTACATAGCATGGGAGGTGGGTGTAGGATTATATCTTGAGGGGAACATGTGCCGCGACTGCAGTAAGAGCCTGGGTAGGCCCAGTACGGAGTAAGGGTGGGGGTGGTATAGTCTGGGGTAGTTGTGTTCCCTCCCTGCTAAACTGGCACGTGAGTTCCTCGGGCTGCAGAATTTGTATATTGTGATCGGGGCTGTTGGGGCCCACATCTTTGCTGAGACGTTTGAATTTTTGTTATCTTTTTGGCACTGATAAAGAGAATTAATTTGCCACTATTTTGGAGTCTGTGTCGTTCATTGCAGCACCGTATTCCTCACACACAAACAACTGGCGTCCCGGTGATTACAGAAGCAGGCATAATGTTTTTTGTCATCCTCCTTTCTCTTTCCCCTTCCCTCTTGTTGTTATTGCCGTGGTTTGGACTAGTGCTCCCACCGGTCATTTCCCTATTGAGGGCTAACATCAGGACCAGCGAGGGACTAGGTATCCTGTTTGGCGATGGGTTGAAAGAACTTGTATACGGACGGTAGGGAGATCAGGGCACAGCTGCAGGTGAGTGCAGGAGGTCACCTCTACCGCGTTTCCTATGAGCAGGCCCCCAGCTGTATTTGTTAACTCCACCCCCCACCCCTGGTGTTTGCTCACTTTTTGCTTAGTGTGCTGGACATTGGTTCCACTGTCACACATGGTAGCCGGACACCCCCTTAGTCCAGCCTGACAGATATTGATGGTTGGGGTCATAATAAGCATTATCTGGCCAGGACTTGCTGTTTCAGTAATGAAGCTTTCCATATGTTATTGATAATTTAATTAGTCCTAATGTTTAATTCATTTTTTTTTATTCTTTTCCTATATTTAGTTTATCTCAAAGGCCTCAACAATAAGCAGAGACGTGAGCATTACTCTGTGAAAGATTTTATCAAGCTGAAGGAGATACCAACATGGAAAGATGCATCAAAAAGTAAGAAACGTAACAACTCTCATTCTGCACTTGATGATCTGGTTTTGCATATTCTGGTGCTTTTTGCCATTTACATATCATTCTGCATGTATACAGTTATGTATCCACCCTGCAGTTTGCTTTTTGTGCTATATTTCTTGGACTAGGTTCACAAGCTTTCAGGGTTATGTTTTTTGGTTGTATTGCATCTGAATTGGCTGGACGGCACCTGATGGATGGAACAATATTAACTTATGTTAGGGTACTTTCACACGCGGCAATATTGCTAGGCAATTTCACTGGCAATTTGCTGGTTGCAGTGAAATCATGGACACATTGTTCCATTTGTACACAGCAACAAAATAGAACAATGTGTCCATGATTTTACTGCAACCAGCAAATTGCCAGTGAAATTGCCTAACAATATTGCTGTGTGTGAAGGTACCCTTAGATGGCACCTTGGTTTGGGAACAACAGAGCTTAAGTATGCTCAATCACACTTTGGTCATGAAATAGTTGAGCTGAATTCGCACATGGGACTTTGGAATAGCAGAGCCAAGTCCTCTGCCGGCAGGCACCCTGGGCAGCCAGAAATACTGCATACTTGCCTCTGCTGTTCCATAGAGGTGTTTTCAGAACCAATTGAAGACAGCACCCCTTAGAAAGTTTCATATATAAGTTTTTATTCCTCCATAGAGTAATAGCAACAGCAACGTTTCAATCTGTATGGTCGTTTTCAAGCTTTTGACAAACTTTCTAAGGAGTGTTGTCATCAATTGGTTCTGTGGATTTTAAATTGAGTGGATCCCTTGGGTATTTTTTAAATAATATACCTAATACATGCTTCAAAATTGCTTCTTGGTAGTACATAGTCAAAAAACGTGGCAGCGGCAGTGATGCCAATCTACCATCTCACTGCCAACCTAGAAGTCTTAAAGCTGCACTCCAGCACTTATTTTATTTCACCTCTGAAGTGGTGCTTTAAATGTAAGTATGCTGACCCCTCTCTTATACTCCAGTGCCGCTGTCTTCATCTTTTTCCAGCTTTGCTCCGGTTGGTCTCCAGTGATTTCTGATCTGCCAGCTTCTCCAATGTGTTATGGATTGCAACTGAGGTTACTCTTCAATGTAAGTCTGAGAGCCTTATTCTGGTTCTCATAGACTTGAATTGAGCTTTTGTGATGTAACGTCTGACTTTCAGACAGTCAGAAGTTAAGGGCACAAGATGCCACTGGACCTGAGCGGCCCCAAAAAAAGATGAACTCGCCGGAGGGTGAGTGTAAGAATGGGGGCAGGGGACTTAAATGTAAATCACCAATCCAATGCTGGGGGAAAGAAAACAACATTGGAGTGGTGTTTTCCAGGTTACCATGTTAAAGGAGAACTCCAGTGAGATAGCTATTTTTAGTACAGTTCCTGCCCTGCTACATGATGCAGAGCCAAACACTGTAGTTCTAGGATCTATAGATTGCTTATAATTCAATAAAATCATACCTGCTCCTTTGATCTCCCCCTCCCTCATGGGGCAGAAAATTTCAGCCTAAGAGCTTTAAGCAGGAGCAGAGAGCAGGAGGTGTGTTGGGGGAAGGGGGGGTAGATCAGGGACAGGATTGTAGTGTGAGCATAGGATCGGTGGCCGTGCTCCCTGCAACGCCTATTCCCTGCACATAAATATGAGGGGGCTGGACTGTAAGATGATCCTGCAGCTCCCAGCACCCACGCCTTTACACATGTCCTGCCACGCCCCCAACATACATCCAGTCATGCCCCTAACACACCTCCTGTTCTCTGCTCCTGCATGAAGCTGACATCCTGAAATTCTCTGTCCCATGAAGGGGGGTCAGAACTGAGGAGCAGGTATGAGTTTATTGATTTATAAGAGATCTATAGTTCCTAGAACTGCAGTGTACAGCTCTGCTTTATCATGCAGCAGAGCAGGAACTTACTAAAAAGTTTTCTGTCACTGGAGTTCCCCTTTAATCTGATACATGAGAGCAATACCAGCCAGCCACCAGGGAAGCCGGGCCCGATGCTGGATCCAGGACAAGTGCGTTACATGTGCCTTGAGGGCTGTGGGTGCAGAATCTATTAAACCCACCGGATGAGATGTGGAAGGATGGAAGCCTTTGTGCTGCCTAAATCCATTTCTTACCTGTGATGGACATTGGGTTTTGTTCTGCGACGATGTCCTCTCCTATGACATAAACCAGCGGAGAACGTCTTACCCACCGTTCTCTGTAGGAAATGGTTTAATTGCATGCAGCGATTTCACATACGATCCAGTAGGAAATGGCCATAATTGCTATGCTTAAATGACCAAAGTGATTGTAGCAATTTGACGGGTGGATTTATCCGACATCCTCAGCAATTTTTTTTCCTGTCAATCAGCCTTATTGCTACAATGATAGTACGTAGAGAGCGGCTGCAGAATAGACATCATTATAGGGAAAAACTGACTTTTATTATGCGATAATGGAAAGATGTTTTTTTTTTCCTGTAAATAATTTTCTCCTGTCATCTCCAAAATAAAAAGAGAAATCGTCGCCTGTAAGTCCTGAGCGTGGATGATCATTCTGATAATACATTTGTTAAGACGTCAGTCAGGCTGAGAGAAATATCGCTGACTTAAGGTCTGAAGGAGAATCTATCATCAGGAAATGGCTAATTATTTAAGTCCAGGTTTCATATTAAAGATACATATTATTTTTAATTACTGTGTCACCAACTATGTAAGTACGGTAAGAAAATTTGGGAATTTAAACTGAAAATCAACTTTCTAAGGTTTGTATGGAATCTCAGGACCTGTTTTGTTGGCCACATCGGTAATCTGTGCCCACTAGATGAGAGCAATAAGAACAACCTCATTCCTGATGGCTTCCTATGCTCTTCTTGTGATTTGCCGGCCTGGTGACGACACCATATTTTCTTCATCCGCAACACCAGGCTGGCTAATCAAATGACAATGGAAAAGGCATCCAGTGGCTACAAATTAGCAAAGTGGCTGATGGACCCACTCCTGCAAATTGATTGCACTAACTTTGATGGCGGGTTTACATGTTGCGATATTGTAGTACAATTTCAATGAAAAGTCACGTGGTTCAATCGTTGGACCCGAGATCGTGCCTGCGTTGTATGGTGTGAACGTCCAAGATGCAGGAACGATGTCAATGCGATATCGGGGATTGAATGAGCGTGCTCTTCAATGCCCCGATATAGAAGGGAGATTGGAGCCGGATCGTGCTGTGTAAACGCACAACTACGATGCGATTTGAAACGTCACCCATTCACTCCCATGTTAAGTGTGCGATCCTGGGTTGGGGGGCGTAGACATTGCACGGACGTTGTATTCCGATATCGCAGCGTGTAAACATCCAATGTGATGCGGGAGAAACGTGCACTAAATGCGCGCTCCCGCGCCATTGAGTTGCGATATCGGAACGAGATTGAAGCATCTAAACCCACCTTAAGACCATGTGCACTCATTGGGTATGAGTTTTTTTACCTCAGTATTTGTAGCCAAAACCAGGAGTGGTTGATAAATACAGAAGTGATTATTATTTATTTATAGAGCACTATTGATTCCATGGTGCTGTACATGAGAAAGGGTTACATACAAACAAGTCAATAATACAATGAACAAACTAACAGTGGCAGACCGGTACAGAGGGATGTGAAGACCCTGCCCTTGCGGGCTTACATTCTACAGGGCAGTGGGGAGAGAGACAGTAGGTTGGGTCTCCTCTGGTGATGGTGGAGCGCCGGGTCCAGTGGTCGTGAGGTGGCACCGTGGACATTGCAGGTTGTAGGCTGTTCTGAAGAGATGGGTTTTCAGATTCTACTTGAAGGTTCTGAGTGTGGAGGACAGTTGGACGTTTTGGGGTGCAGAATTCTAGAGAATGGGGGATGCTTGGGTGAAGTCTTGCAGGCGGTTAGATGAGGAACGTACAAGTGTGGAGGAAAGGAGGAGGTCTTGGGAGGATCGAAGATTACGAGTTAGATTATATCGGGAGATTATTTCAGAGATATGTGCGGGGGACAGATTGTGGATGTCTTTCTAAGTCAGTTTAGTAGTTTAAGGCTGAAGGCACACTTTCGTGCATCAAACACGGAGCGTGTTTGATACACGACAGTGATACTAGTGTAATGCGTGTTTGTAGGTGTGTGTGGTGCAAGTGGTGAGTGTGCCTGCATGTATTGATGTGAGTGTGAGGTGTGTGGTGCGTGTGTTTGTGATGTTTTCCACGGTCCTGAAGGACCACGGGCAGCATCTGTCTGGGAATTAAAACTCGCCGGCTGTCAAAAGCCGGCGAGTTTGAATTTCCCACCATGCGTATACAGTAATAATCATCCTGCCTCGCTGTGACAGCGGTGCAAGCTGATTATTATAATGTGCTTTAACAGTCATGTCTGCATGAGTCCTGAGACTGTCCAAGCTCCTGGACAGTTGCTGAGGACACAAATGGCCAAATGTGTGTTTTATGCCTATAAATCTGCAAAGCTGGTAATTGTCGGCTTTACAGTGTCATTTTTAAACTCCTGCTGCTCTCCTGTCAGCGTTGATGTACGCTGTCCAGTGTCCTGAACAGCTACGTAATAAGCACAGGCAAACTACTGTGCTGAGTACTTTGCTGTTCAGGACCCTGGACAGTGTACATTACCGCTGTTCACTCACAGGAGAGGAGCAGGAGTTTAGAAATGACACTGTAAAGCCGACAATTACCAGCTTTGCAGATTTATAGGCATAAAACACACATTTGTCCATTTATGACCTCCGCATGTGTCCAGGAGCTTGGACAGTCTCTGGACACATGATGACATGACTGTTAACGCACATTATAATAATCAGCTTGCACTGCTGTCACAGAGGACAGGATGATTATTACTGTGTGCGCATGGTGGGAAATTCAAACTCGCTGGCTGTCAAATGCTTGAAGCGATTTGTGCAGCACACTCGTGTGAATATCGCACACTGTGCTGTATGGGTGCAAGAATTTCTCGCCCCCATACACTTGCATTGCGCCCACATGCGCCAGAATCGTGTGCAGCCGCAGCATACTGTGACTGAATTTGCTTATGACTTGTAATGCGAGTTAGGTGCGGGGGACTCGCACCAGTGTGCCCTGCTTGATAAGGCAACACTGGTCCAAGTGCAATGCGAGTTTCCATCGCATCGCATTGCACTCGCGCGAGTCCCTCGCCCAGTGTGCCCTTAGCCTAAATTGGATATGGTGGGGAATTGCGAGCTAGTGGAGGAGCAGCGAGGAGAGAGGTGGATTAGTCGGGCAGCAGAGTTAAGGACAGATTGGAGAGGTGCAATAGGGTTAGCAGTGAGGCCACAGAGGAGGAGGCTGCAGTAGTCGAGGCGGGAGATTGAGGGTTGAGGAAGGAATGGATTCTGGAAATAAATTTGAGTTGGAGGCGGCAGAAGGTGGCAAGGGCTTAGATATGCGGTTTGAAGGACAGGGCAGAGTCAAGGGTTACTTCAGGTACAGGGCAAAGTGTGATGTAATTTATTGTGACAGATCAGGTAAGGAAGGTGTGTAAGATGGAGGAAAGATGAGTTCGGTTTTGTCTCCATTGAGTTTTAGGAAGCGAGAGGAGAAGGAGGATATGGCTAATAGATACTCCTGGATTTTGGACAGGAGAGATGTGACGTCTGGGCCAGAGAGATAGATCTGAGTGTCATCAGCCTACGGTGATACTGGAAGTCATGGGACTATGAGTTGTCCTAGGCCAAGGGTATACATAGAAAAAATGGGTCCCAGGACAGAGCCTTGAGGATCCTGACAGAGCGGGGATGGGACGAGGAGGTCATTTGGGAGTGAGAGACTCTAAGGGTATGTGCCCACATAGTGGTTTAACATCTGTTTAGCAGCGAAAACCGCCGGCGGTTTAGCATAGGTTTTATTTAAATTTATGTAAATCCTAAGCAGCGTTAGGACTTACAAGTAACCCTATGTAATTTAGAAAACGCTGTGCACACATAGTGGGTTTATGTGAGCGGATCTGCCAGAGGTTGAGCGGTTTCCTAGCGGTTTAGGAGCATACAACATGTCAATTCTTCTCAGCGGTTTTTGATTGTTTTCATGAACAAAATCCTCCATAGAAAACCGCCGGAAAAACCGACTGAAAAAACGCTGTGCACACGCTTAAAAAACCGCTGGGAAACCGCTGGAGACTTCAGAGCTCAGAACTCTAGGCTCCTGCAAATTTCCACCGGTTTACTGACGGTTTGAACGTCACTAAACCACTATGTGGGCGCATACCCTAAAGGTACCGTCACACGCGGCAATATTGCTAGGCAATTTCACTGGCAGTTTGCTGGTTTCAGTGAAATCATGGACACATTGTTACATTTGTACACGGCAACAAAATAGAACAATGTGTCCATGATTTCACTGCAACCAGCAAATTGCCTGTGAAATTGTCTAGCAAAATTGCCGCATGTGACAGTACTTTAAATGTGCGGTTGTGAAGGTAGTAGGAGATCCAAGAGAGGGCAAGGTCAGTGATGCCAATGGAATAGAGGATCTGTAATAGGAGGCAATAGTCGACTGTTAAATGCAGAGAACAGGTCTAGAAGGAGGAGGATGGAGAACTGTCTGTTAGTTTTTGCCGTGAGTAAGTTTATTTTTTTTATTTTTTTTTTTTTAGTCAGGGCAGTTTCAGTGGAGTGGTGGGGTCGGAAGCCAGATTGAAGGTTGTCAAAGAGTGATGTGTTTCTATTCTACTTTTCCTCTGATTGTTCCACTCCTTGTTTTGACTACAAATCCTGAGGTAAAAATCTCACTGGCAGGCCTAGTGGTCATAAAGTCTTTGACACTAATTTATAAGAAAACCTTGTGTCTAAGATTTCCATGTCTTTAAACAACATTGTTTAGACGTGGTGATGAGTCCTAAAACCATCAGAGATGTTCAGTCCGTTCTCTATACAATTGAAACTTCTAATTAGCTTGGATTCACCCACTCTTCGTTTTTGGAATTTGAAATAACCTCTCAAAATTAAAACCTTCATATTATCAATGTTGTCCCTGGCCAGAAAAATGCTCTGCTACTGGAAAATGGATTTTTTTTTCATGTGTAATTGTGTGACAATGAAGGTCACTTTTTTTACACACCGATATCTGTGACCAACTTCTGAACAGATCTCTGGTTGCAGTGAAATCATGGACACATTATTCCACTTTGTGGCTGTGTACAAAATGGAGCAATGTGTCCATGATTTCACTCCAACCAGTGATCTGTTCAGAAGTTGGTCACAGATGTGTGTGTAAAGTGGCCTTGAGACCTCATCCTTGCTCTAAGGGTACCTTTACACGTCGCAACATTGCATGCAATTTCACTTGCAACTTACTGGTTGCAGTGAAATCATGGACACATTGTTCTGTTTTGTTGCTGTGTACAAATGGAACAATGTGTCCATGATTTCACTGCAACCCGTAAGTTGCAAGTGAAATTGCATGCAATGTTGTGACGTGTAAAGGTACCCTTAGACGTTGCCCAGTCTCGCCAACATAAAAAGCTCCCACTGGGCATATGGTGCACATAATTAAATATACCGCATTGGAAGAGGAGCATGTGAAAGTCCCAGGAATCTTATAATCCTGCTGTGTGTTGGGGATCTGTATCTTGTCTCTGGTCTCTGTGAGCACAGGTCTTGCAGCTCTTATTATTGCATGGATAAGTTCCTCTTGGTGTATCCGAGGGCATCAAACTTCAGATGATGTTTCTTAAATTGGGAGGCTGCCTCTAGCACAGCATAGTCTTTGAATATTATTTTTAGTTGGTCATCCTTGTGTAAGATATGATGAAGTTTCCTGGCCGTTTTCCTTAGTACTTCAAGCTGTGGGTTGTAGGTCACCACCAGAGGAACACGATGGTTCTCTTCTTTTTCTCTGTATTGGAGTGCTTGTCTTCTAGGGATCCTTGTGGCTTTAATGATCTGATCCTCAATGGAGGTGGGGTGGTAGCCCTGGTTTAACGTCTTTTTTTTAGATGGTTTAAGTGTGGGTTGGAGCAAATACGTTATATCTGAGGGTCTAGCTGTAGATAATGGACTCTTTGATGTGTTTCGGATGGAAACTGTCCCATCTGAGATATGTCGGACGGTCAATCTGTTTCCGATATACCGATGTCTTGAATGAACCATTTAGAATTTTTAAGTTGGTATCCAGAAAGTTGATTTCTGTTTTGAGTGTCCAATGTCAGGTTTATGCTGGATGAAATTTGTTGAAATAGTTATGGAATTTTAGAAGTTCATGTTCAGTCTCAGTCCATATTATTAAGATGTCATCAATGAAACAGAAGTACGCCAAGGTTTGATGGGACAGGAGGCTAAATTACCTCATTACCACGTCTAAACAATGTTGTTCAAAGACATTCAAATCTTAAAGACACCAAGTTTCTTATAAATTAGTGTCATAAAGACATCCTTACTTAACACATTGACAACATTTCCCGCCAGTGCCTGCCATTCCATCAGCTTGGCTGGTATGTTTTTCATACCTAATTTGTGTTCTTAAATTTTCCCTCAACTAAACATAAGATAAGTAATTGTTCTTTTTACACCAAGCATTTTCCTGTACCGTGTAGGAGGCCTTTTAATCAAGCGTCCACCATGCCCTTGTCCTTTTCTGGCCATATATCGGTAGTTATGATTATGAATCTTCCTAAATTACTCTCTTTGACATAGGCTAGCCAAGCCTTCAGATTCCTCAGAGTGGTAAGGTCTCATTCTTTTTACATGGGTATGTAAATGTAACAAATTCCCCCGAGCTGTCCTGTTAGAGAGTAATGACTCTGGAGAGTTGTTGGTTCCAAATATTGTCTATTACTATCTTACATCCCACCCCTGGGGGTCCTAGCTGCAAATGTATAGAAATCGGAAAGCTCTGACTTACCCCAGTCCATCCTAATTCACTTTTATAGACTTGGGCTGCATTCATACGTACGTTATTTATTTTATTTTTTTGGTGCACTGTTCTTGACATCGAACTTGACCTGAACCTCATTGGAAGTAGCTGAGTGGCAGCTCCGCTTTCTGCCCACATGCAGCCTGCCATATGCAAAACACTTCCAGGGGTGGTATGACGGGTGTATATAATATTAGAATATCTAGGTCCCAAAAGACTGAATAAAGCCAGGCACCAAAATGACTAACACCTTACGTGAACAAGTAGGTCCTCCTCACATCAACCTCCAAGACACGCCTATTCCCAGCGCTGCACGTCTTCAGAAAGCAGACGTAATACTTTGGCATAAGTAAAAATGGACTCCATTCACCAGATCCTTTTTTAGTGCACTTTTTATTGTCCATTCCAAGGTTGACATTGTTGCAGGGAGGGGGAGTGGAGGCAGCGGACAACTGTTCACTGTTTCACACAGTTATGCTCTTTAACGGGTCCTGTTGAACAGCAATGCTCGCTGCAGTGCTTTGCAAATGTAAAGCACCCGAACTCCAGCCCTGAACAAGTTTGCTCATCTCTGCTCTTTACCCAAACTCAACAGCCATATAGGACCTATGAGGTTATTGACTATCACCTTTTTGTATGGACTTAGATTCTCTTGTTGCTTTGTCTCTTGATGAAGCCAAAACTTAACAGAAGTGAAACACATTGAGCCTTGGCGCATTATACCTTTAAAATTAGGGAGCATGCGCCCTTAAGGATTTTTTTTTGCTTAGAGATGCTCTGGTTATATTGTATAGCAGTATTAGACCTTATATTGGTTATATATCTGTATATTTCTTTTGCAGGACAGTTGCATGGTACAAATTACAATATGATGTTTGGTATTTATTTGCTGTATTATTAATAGAGGGACAATGGTTTTCTCTACGTTCATTTTGTAATACCAAGTTGTATATTTAATTTGGTTCTGTTTGACTTAACCATGTATTGTAGGTGAGCAGAGGGGTGCGGAGTTGTGACAGAAGAATCAGAAAATATTAGATTTCACCATGCCCGATCTTTTTGTCCTAATTTTTTTTACCTCTTTTTCCCTATTCCTTAGAGTCAAAAGCCAAACAGCCTGAGGAGGTGAAGTTCCCAAAGAGCAAAGATCTGAATGAGAAAATTTCTCTAATCAGGGAGGACATCACTAAACTAGAGGTAGACGCCATCGTTAATGCAGGTAAGATGAGCAACACACCAGTCTGTATATTGCAAGAGAGAAGGAACTCGAGATCATTTGCTGTATTTTCCCTGCACCACACGGTATGTAGATAATCTGCCTGCGGATCTGGTGCCCTACAACTCTGAGAATGTGTAATGAAGTGCATTCATTTATTAGCAGAAAGGTGAAATTGGTGCAATCATGCAGAAAACGTCTACTGTAAAGTCACGGGTACAATGCACGCCTCTGCAAAGGGTGCAATAAAAATGTGTAAGATTCAGCGATATGTTCATGTCCTATTCTCATCATACATGGTATTTGTGTATTAGCCTGTAAATTAGAATATGTACTGTGTTTTTCCTAATTAGCTGACAGTAATAGGGACGTGGTTATCTCGGTACATGTCCTCGTTGGTTCTATTGGCGTTTATCGGCTCACCGGTGTGTTTTCAGATACGTGGAAAATGGTCCAAATGCATCCACATCGATAAAGGACAGATCAATGACTTCTGTAGACAACAACAATTGTAAGTGTAAGGTAAAAGGTTAGAAGAATTACACTTGCTTAACTATTTTTAGACTTTGATGAGAAAGAAAAAAAAAATTAAGAATTATTTAGGTAATTGCTTGGAACAAGAGCCAGGGTCCGTACGAAGGGCGAGGGAAGTAATCGTTCATCGAGATGCTGGTGAGGAAGAGGTAGTGTACCTGCAATTCTTGGATATAAAAAAAAAAAGATATAATTTTGTTTTGCTCTGTTAAAAGCTGACATTTCTTACTAAATCAAGGACGTTACATGTAAAATGGAACTGACCACCATGCTGAGTGTCAGAGACCTTGTAACAGTGTGTGCTTTAGCTCAGCAGTAGAGCTTCCGCCTGCCATCACTGAGACGAGGGTTCAAATAAAGTATATAATAAGCAGAAAAAGAAACTCCTTTGTCTTCTTGTTTGAATTGAGAGACGTATTAGGCCTCATTCACAGTCCAATTTATTTTTCTTTTCAAACGAGAATAACAGACCAATTTTCTTCAGTGTGATGGATCTGAGTTTTCAGCAGTTTTGGTGAATGTTAGATTTTGTAGTCAGTGCGTCATCACTTTTCTCGTTTGCAAAAAAAAGTACGTTTTCCAAGTTCTTCCTGGAAAGTGAGAACCGGACAGTACTAGGATGGGGATGCTATGCATGTGCTGTTTTACCTTTATTAATCAACATATTTAGTTGAATGGGTGAGTTATTTGCAAATTTGATTAAAATCAGGAACATTCCCATATTTTTTTTTTTTTTTTTCTGCAGACTATTGGATCCAGAAAAACGGAGTTGCTCCCATCCTCAAGGCCGTCCAGCTGATCACAAAATGATGGATGATGGAATTCTCATCTGTACAATACGAAGCACATCCTGATGGCATGATTTGTTGGCAGGCCTTGAGGACAGGAGTTGGGGTACTCTGCCATAGACTATAATGGGTACATGTTTATCTGTTAAAGGAAAAAAAGGGAGAACACTTTGTTGATACAAGGACATCTGAATGTGGCTTAAACTCTGCTATTGCTCCCAGTCTTGATTTCTAGTTCACTTCACATGTGAGGTTTCCATCAGATGTGTATGGATGGCGTCAGGATATTTGTCAGAAGTATCCCTCTGACAGAAGGCGCTGATATATCCCGCTCTGCAATATCATGCATAATTTATCGACTTGCATTATAAAAATTGTATATCCCTTCATAGAATGTAGGCTACAAATATCGGTGTATGCATTGTCAGGATTTTTTTGTCTTTCTCCGATTTCACCATTCGGTGCCTGCTATTACTCAATTTGCTAAATTGTGCTGCAATTCCACTCCTAACCACTGGAGGCTTTTATTGTATTCTGCAATCACACTTTAGTAAGATGACTGCTGCTAAACCTGTAAAAGCCATCTTGTTTCCTGATGGCCTACTTAATCACATGGAACCCTCATTCATTCGAGTATTGTGTCAGTAATTGGGACAAGATTAAGTCCAGAACGGTCTTACTCAGACTTGCCACCTTTAACCGGATTGTTTCCTCAACTTCCATTCCTGCGCCCAAGGACTTCTACAACTGCTTGCTGTTTCCTGCTCGTGCCCCTTCGGCCATCAAATGCCAGCTGTGTTCCACTAGTATTGTATCTTTTTTCATTATGGGCCGAAAAGCGAATAGGCAGGTAGTTGCTAACTACCTGTCTGTTCTACCCAGCTCAGAGTGGTCACTGTCGCTGATCCAACTTCATGTCACAAAGTAACTCTTCTCTTCTGCTCTGTAGACGGGGCTCACTCCTGATATCGTGCTGATTGATTCTCCCTGCAGTTAGGCAGCGACTGTCAATCAGCATGACACTGGCAATCATGCCCCATAAACAAAGCCGAGCGGAATAAAAGTTGACGGCAGAAGCCACAAATTTGCCGGCAGTAGATCTAGCTCTGTGCCGGCAGAGATCTGCGCTGTAGTTGGTAACTACCTGCCTGTATTTTCTTGGGTTCCTAGTAAATATGGTTCCAATTAACCCCTTTAAACACCCAGTAGTTTAATATCTGTTTTATGTTGCACATCCATGTGTTGCGAGTACAGCCTGTATACCGGCTTCCTAACCCAAATCTGACTGCTTTACAGCAATATGAGGCTGTTGAGTTTAGGTCCGGAGATTCACGGATAGTCCAGGCTCAGGGCTCACGCCATGACATATCCATGTATAATTCTGCATTAATCTGAGGATGAATTTGGAACGGTCTGAAAAGTAAAATTGTGACTTTTCCGATTTATTCATCACACGTTTCGCACCTTTCTCCTCTACATTCAGATTGTTTTGTAGCTGCGATTTTTCTGATTGGTAAATATGATGTGACATTTACGTTTATTTCATGTTTTATGCTCTCTTATTTATGAACATCGTTTTTAATTAAGGCTGTAATGACTTTTAATTATCGGGAATGCAGTTACATAGATGGTTTGTGAATTATGGATTACAGTTTAGGGATTTCTCTCAATAATTGTGAGTGTTTCACATATAATGATTATTGGATTTGATGATTAAAATGGTCATTTATTTTATATGACTTCATGAGACTTTATTGAAATCAGTTTGTGAAATTAATGCTTTTTTGCTAATAATATGCGCTAAGCGAAACTATGGAAAATGTCTTCCACTATCTAGTAAAGTACAATGTGTCAGCCATTGCCTCTGGGTCCTCGGAAACCTGGATTTGTATTTATTTCTGATTATGTGATGGTGGGATTCTTCTATCTCTTTATTGGACTCCTCGTGTCTTTGTTAGACTCTGCACTGTTCGGTTTTGTATCATCACTGTCATATTAGAGGAATCTCCTGCTGATTCATGAATTTTAGGTAGAATAGCAGAAAGGATCCAGAAAAGAACATGTCCATTCAGCACTATTGTACATGTGGAAATAATTGAGAACATCACCCTTCAGCTCATATCTTCTCTAGCTTTCTCTCTCCCAATTTCATCACTTTTTTTCTTTGACGTCCAATTGCAGGGGGCCCCGACCAGTCTGGAGAACGGAGCCGATCCTGCAATACTGGGACAGGAACCGTGGTGCGCAGGGAAAGACTCAGTGATGGGCGTGCGGATGCATATCCCACCTATATGCTGATGCTTTGGTGAGGAATCCCCTTGTAATGTTGCAATATGGGATTGTGCCATTGTAGAGTTTGCAAGTTGGACATCTCACAGAACGGAAAAACTTCACAAATATGACCTAGGACACCGAAGTCAATATTCAGCCCTTTAGTAAATCTTACAACATGATCAGGGTTAAATGCCAAGCCACAAATTCCTACAGACATCCTGTGTTATGGGTGTTTAGATCTCTATTCTACACTGATGAGGTGTAATCTGAATACTCTTCTCCTTTGGAGCATTGCCTCTAATGGTGGGTTTACACACACCAATATATCTGAACCAATCTCTGGTTGCAGTGAAATCATGGATACATTGCTCCATGTTGTACACAGCCATAAAATGGAGCAATGTATCCATGATTTCACTGCAACCAGAGATTGGTTCAGATATTGAACAGATATGGTGGGTTTACATACACCAATTTAAGACTCCATGCTCAGCTGGTTTCTTCAAAGAGAATCTGGCAGCAGGTTTTTGCTATCCCATCTGACAGCAACATAATGTAGGCAAAGAAACCCTGAATCTAACAATGTATCACATAGATTTCTGGCTGCAGCTGTTCTGACACAATCAAAGAATTTAGTTTCAGGAACACAACTAATGGTGGGTTTACACGCCGCGATATCGGCGTCCAACTCCGACCCAACTCCGACAAAAAGTCACGTGGGTCGCGAGTTGGAGCCGATATCGGGTGCGCGTTGTAGTGTTTTAGCATACAACGCGATGCTGGCTCGATGCCAAAACGATATCGGAGTTGAATAGCAGAGCTATTCAACTCTCCGATATCGCAATGCCGTTGTACCAGCATCGCAGCGTGTGACAGCCCAACTACGATGTGCACGCTGATGTCACCCATTCACTCCCATGTTAAATGGTTGTTCCTGGGTTGGTGGGCGTGCACATCGTAGGGACGTTGCATCCCGATATCGCGGCGTGTAAACTGGCGATGCGATGCAGGGAGAAACGTGCACTAAATGCGCGCTCCCGCGTCGTTGCCTCCGATATCGCCGCGATATCGGGACGTGTAACCCCACCACAAGAGCTGGTAGAGCTGCCCCCACCCACACCAGGCTCTGTATATACAATGTCTATAGACAGAGAGCTGCCCCCGCCCACACCAGGCTCTGTATATACAATGTCTATTGACAGAGGGCTGCCCTCTGCCTACACCAGACTCTATGAACAATGTCTATAGACAGCTGCCTCTGTCCATACCAGGCTCTCAGTACAGATTGTGCATAGACTGTGCGGTATCAATCACAGCAGGGGGTGTGTCAGACTACAATGTGCATGACAAAGTAGTGCAGTAAAGTTTAAAACCAGCTGATAAAGCCTGTAGTTTACATAAACAATACCACAGAGCCTGATAAAAAGCGCATTTAATTTTTGTTTTTTAATCCTTATAGCATGCGGTCCTCAGTTTACATAACAAACCTGCTGGTGTATTCCCTTTAAGGAAAACCAGTACTTTGCCCCCTATACCCCTATATTGTCTCAAGGGCATGATATTAAGCCATCCGATCTCTGCCCTACTCTGATAAGGGGCAAACACCCAGGAAACTATCAGTAGAGGATCATCATGCCATAGGATCAGTGAAGGGCAATAGGGTTATTTATTCTGCTGTTGTAAAGTGTTCAGGTGCTGAGTATGGTCTTTGTATTTCTAAAAGTTTTGTTGCCTCCTCTTTTCAGAAAATAATACTGTCCTTATGTTCTTCTTTTCTGTGCTCAGCATTACTGATAATAATGTAGGAGGTGGTGATTGATGAGCACTTTCCTCTACTGCAATGGTGAAGAAATAACCTTTGTTTTATGGCTTGGAGAGTGGGATCTGCTGGACCCTACTGAACACATATGATAGAGAAGCTAATCAACAAATTACCCAAAACCTCTGGCTGCACTCATGAAGATGTGGGCGCATGATTCTCCATTCATGTTGGCTGTCGTGGTCTTTCCAATCTCTGGATTCTGTAAATCTATTAACTCTCAACCTTTCAGCCTGAACACGTAACTTATCAAAAATCATATTTTCTCATTAATCCATATTTTATATTGTTTTGTTTTCCTTACCATATTTAAATGTGATGAGGATGAGTGCAACCCTTGGACCACTATTCTTCAATGGGGCAGCGCTGTCAAACATTTTATTATTCTCAGCATGAGAAAATAATGTAACTTGCTGTATTCTGTAATTTGACTCTTTAAACCTTACAAGATACTCCCAATAAATGTGTGGGTGTGAGAACACAGTTTTACACACACATTACCATTATTTAGCATAGGACACTGCCAGTGCTCCCGTAAATGATTGTAAGTGAATAATACCTATTATGAAAGAGTGATTGCATATGGAGGACAAGTGAGTAAAAAAAATAGTCTCCCTTTTTTGGATAAAAATGGGACTGCTTTTTCCGCTCGTGACCCCGGTGTCACCATTGCTGCAGGATTTTAGCTTTGACTTTCCGTTTTTTCTTGTGAGCGCACAGCTGTGTCTGGGCCCCTGAGACTCCTCTATTGGTAACGATCTTGGCATCAGCAGGGTTAATGGGATGAGACTGGAAGCGTTAGAGAAAGTATAGATGATAGAGAGGGAACAGCCGTGAAGAGAGTGGGCTGGGGCGGCTGCGGGACAGATTAGGGAGAGTCTCGTTAGCCAGCTGTCAGGAGATAAATTGCATCTATCATGCTGCGCCACTGACATCCATTACTGCTGGGACAGATCTTCATGCGGCGTCACCTCCCCAGGGACCATCCGTGTAGGATCCTTCTGCCTTATAAGTAATTGTTTTTACACCTCTTTAACTATGGCCGTGCTGTGCCACTTATAATATCTGATGTTGCACATTAAAGTTATTTCTACAGCTCTGCTCCCATTGAACGTAGTCGTGATTTAGTTCTCATTGGGCCATGAAATAACATCTGCTAATATTGTAATGCATCACCTGTCTATGTGGATAAGGAGCGTACCTGCGTGCGCTTACAGAGGCACGTCCCATTACAGCATGTGAAACTGCAGCGCGTGACAGACGGCGGTGCACCATCGTATCTCCAGCACACGCCGCAGATTGAGCGGTACCATTACTGAAACAATACGATCAACTTTCTGTGCATTTTCCATTAGCAGCTGCCAAGGTGAAGTGATGTTTGTTCCTAGAGGTGCACGTACACTGTTCCTAGGAACGCTTTTTTTCACAGTAATTGGGCGGTGTAAACAGGACGGCGATCACCCATCTTGGGAGCAAAATGCTTGTTACATTGGGTGAACTGGCTTATTTTTGTGCTGCACAAAAAGATCATCTTTCTTGGCAGAGTGTATCATACGTAGACTAAGGGATGTCCATCGCACAGCGCAACACTGAAATATAACCGGATATAAAGGGAGAAGACCCTGACGATAGGGAGCGGGTGATGGGACACCTCCTGACACCAACCTATGTCTGCCTCCTAAGCTGCCCTAACATCCCTAAGCGGGTCCTTCACTTGCCTAGTCTCTGATCTGTCCATCCACTCACCCTGGCTAGTGCGAAGCACGGTGCATGCATTATGCTTCACCTCTAAAATAGTGCAACACAGGGAAGGGTAGACTGATGGGAACAAAGACAATGAAGGATACAAAACAAACTTGACTGCTGCAGCTGTACATGAGGACTGCAGGCTACAGGGCTCCAGCAGCTGCACCAACCTTGCTTCCTTCCACCATGGTGTTCAGTAAAGTAATTAATCTATATTACCAGCAACAGGACATGGGTCATGTGACTATTTAAAGGGAATGGGTGTGGTCACAAATCCAGCAGCACCTGAGATAGAACTGACCAGGAATAACAGAAAGAAAGGGTCATTAACCCTAGGTGTGCCAACAGCAAGCAAACGCATTTAATAATGAGTGTCACAAAACAATGTGAAGCTCAGATCCCCGAGCTGTCACCAATCTGGATAGACAGTCACGACAGTATGGTACTGGGTACACAAGCTGAATATGATGAGATCCACCATACACGTTACATGGCCGCCGGCCGTACACCGGAGCCCTCATTCAGCAGACCACCTCTGTGTTCTGTTTCAGAAAGCCGTTGCCAGACATCTCTGCCAGTAGCACATCTCCAGGAGACAATATGATCGTCAGTCTTAAATTGGACATACCGGATCAAGATCAATTGACAATAAATTGTTCCGGGGCCCCCATCAAATTAACCCATTGATATCTGCAGGTTTGGCCGACATTGTGTGTGGGGGGGACTTGAGTGCTTCAAAACCGATCAAATATTGGGACGCTAAATAAGATTTTGAAGACCATAATCCAGACACAATAGGACCTTATCTTCTCTAGATGTACTGTATATTGTCAGCTTGAAATAGCCGACCATCTGTTGTATATGGTAGGAGGGGGCTGTTCTCCAGATAGCAGATAGGGATTGGGTTGGATTTCAGTTTTTTTTTTTTTTTTTTTTTTTTTTTGGTTCAAAGGTATGTGTGTGTGTCACACCGGAGTGTACAGTCTCCAGGCGTGCCGCGCAATACAAGGGTGAGCAGCGGGGATGGTAGGGTAGGAGAGAGGGGTCACCTGCTGACACTGACCTGTTTCTGCTTCCTAATCTCTGGACCGTCCCTATACAGGTGCTCACCAGGCCCCCCCATCCCAATCACGTGCCTAGGCCCTCGCTTGCTTTGAACTTGCCCTGGTTAATTTGCAGGTTGGCGGGGACACTAGTCTTACCACTGCAATAATACAACACAAGGTGGATGAAAATGCACACAAAGAATATTATTCTAAACTCACTTGCAGCAAAACCCCATAGCTGAAGTTGGCACGACACCACGTCTTCTTCCAGAGACTGACTCCTTACATAGAATCGATTTCTATGCTGTCCACTATCGCCAGCTTCAACTGATAAGACACATGACTCTCTTTTTATAGGGAAGGGGAGTGGTCTTAAAACTACACCTGAGATTAAGGCTTACAAATACCAACCAGGTAGGAAAAAGTCCTTCACCCCTACAGCACCAATAGAAAGTACTGTAAATACATTTAAATACAAATGATAGACCTGTGATCCAGAAGACGTTGTAACCTTCAGGTCTCTGACTCCTCAACGGTCTTCCTAGAGCGGAACACACTAGTGATAGTGTGGCAGAGACTTATCCCACTCTCCCTACAGCGAGCACATGCACCCTCAGCCCAATGCATGTGTGCGGTCTGGAGAGAAGTGTTAGCTGAGCGAGTACTCAGGGTATTGCTGCCTAATGTGTATGGGCCACACTTCAGGTATAGAATTAGGGTGGCGTTACTTTGCATTAGAATAAATAACAGGTCTCCAATAAAAGCCAAAAATAATCACAAAGCAAAGTATATACAAATGTATTCTAGGCATTTTGCATTATTTCTTTTGCATTATTATTTGCAGTCCTAATTACAGCATGCAGGAAAATAGGTGGACGGGTGTTATTTGTCTTTTTTGTGTGTTGAGTAAAAAATATTCATGCGTCGATGAACATCGTGATCTCACATGACGCCATGACATTGCAGGGCTTAGTGAATGGCGAGGCGCCCAGGATGCTGATTAAAGATTGCACTGGTCCTTCTGCAATGGGATATGGCCTGTATTCTGAAGACTGGAACCAAAACGTTGTTTCCTATACAAAACTACCACAAAATGTTATTCGGTACCAAATGAATATACAGTGCAGCAGTACCAGCTGTGTTCAGCAGATGGCCCCGGAGCAGCCGTTGTGCATTGTGGGGTCCAGGACTGTGGATTTATAGATATACGGGTGCACATATTTCATATACAGTACAACTATTCCCTGCATTATGTGACAGCGTTTGACAAAAGTTAAGGGTGAACTGCCCCATGAAAGTGTTGTATTAGTTTCATCGTAACGATTTCTTGTCAGGGATCTTTCATGTGCTTTACACTTGTAAGCGCTGCAGAACTGCTATCCCTATAATTATATTCATAGGATTCTGGGGAGCCGCATTTCTCAGGTGGACTTGTGTACTTGACCTTATTAGTCAATGAACATAACCTAAGGTTACGGTTGACCATTTCCCAGTGACGAACACTGGACAACAAGACGGGGAAAAAGTGTGTTAAGGGAATGGAATCCCATGAAAAAGATAATGTACATTTATACATTCAGTATATTCTACATTCTAGGCTAAGGTGTCACTCTGGACTTATTGGGGGGTCCGTCTACCGTGCGTGACAGTGACAAAAGGACCTACGATGTCTAGCGCACTACACAAAACAGACTGGGAGACGACAGGGGACAAATAAAGCGGAGGCCCCTGCTCATAGGGAGTGAGGAAGAGGTGACCTTCTGAACTCGCCTGCGGCTGTGCCCTGATCTTTCTACCGTCCTTATACACGTTTTTTCAACCCGTCTCTGAGCAGGATACGTAGTCCCTCACTGGCCCTGAGGTTAGCCCTCAGTAGATAATAGCTGTCAGGAGCACTAGTCCCAACCACAGCAATAAAATAAATAGACTTGGGAACATCAGGGGGGACAAATACAGCAAAGGGTCCTGCTCATAGAGAACGGGGGAGAGTTGACCTCCTGCACTCACCTGCAGTTGTGCCCTGATCTACCTACCGTGCCCGTTTCTTTCAACTTGTTGCTGAGCAGGATACCTAGTTCCTTGCTGGCCCTCATTAGGAAAATGGCTGGCGGGAACACTAGTCCCAACGACTTCAATAATAACAGAGAGAAGGGGAGGCAGACGGGTAACAACAAACAACTTCACACCTGCTGACATGTTCCTAGGCAGCAGATGACTTGGCAGTAGTCAGCTGTCCAGAGAACTTCCTTCACCTCAGGTAACCAGACCAGGAATATGTTCAATCACCAGCAAAGCATGCTGGAACCATGTGACCATATAAAGAGGATGGGAGTGATCACAAAGTAGCCACACCTGGACAAAGAACTACCTAGCTTGCTAGCAACAGAAACTGACATTAACTCAACAGCCAAAGGAAAGTAACATGTTTAATGTGAAGTCCCAATACAGACATGAGACAGAGCTCCCAAACCAGTCACAAGTCTCCAAAGTAAAGGTATTGTTACACGGCGCACTATCCTTAACAATATCGCTCAAACGTAACGGGTTTGGAGTCGTTCAAACGACATCGTTAGTACATTGTTGCATGTAACATCGAGATTTGATTACAATAAATCATTGGATCGTTGATCGCAAATTTGAGAACATGTTCTCAAATCAGACGATCCACGATCAGCCAACCTGCTGCATCGTTCTGTGTGACACCATGATAACGATGTCGTTCATGACTTCGCCCATTCACATCAGTGAACAAGTATCGTTCGCTGGGTTGTGCGAACGATAGCTGCTCATTGGGGTGTCGTCCACGATATCTGTGTGTGACATCTCACCAACGATGGTAACCCCCTCCCGACCTTTGACGTTGTACAACGTCATGAAAATCCGTGCCTTCTCGACCTTTGACGTTGTACAACATAATGGCGGTTACCGCGGCTCTGTTGCCACTGTAACCGCCATTGGGCCCGGTGTTCAGTGATCCTTATCACTGAACACTGGGGCTTGAGGTCGGGGGGGGTGGATTCCCCACCCGGCCCCCAGGATGACAGTGATTGGCTGTTTGAACAGTCAATCACCGTGATCCACTGCCTCCTATGGAAGGGGCTGTGGAGCGGCTCTGATGGGAGTGATCCTCCCATCAAATCGCTTCTATCAGAGCTGGAGGGGGTGGCGCCCCCTCCACTTCAAATGGAAGCGATCTGATGGGAGGATCACCCCCATCAGAGCCGCTCCATAGCCGCGCTGCAAGCCGCCGCTCCTGATCTCCCCCCTGCTCCTGCGCCCTGCTCCTTCTTCCCATTTCTGATCTCCTCCCCGCCCCCTTCCTCCTAATTCCTGCCCCATGTCATCTTCCTGCTCCCGCTCCAGTCCCCTGCTTGCCTCCAGCCCCCTTCCTGCTCCGGTCCTGTCCCTCTACTCCTCCCCTCCACCATCCGCCCCCCCTCATGCTGCCCCCATACCTCCGTTCCCCGCCAGCCATGTCCTCCACCGCTGGGCTCCTGCACTGTGCAGCTCCTCCTGGGTACAGGCTGATCTGTTACAGGAAGAGCTCCCAGACACTGGGCTGCTGCAGGGAATCTGTCAGTGAGGTGAGGATGGATGAGGGATGGATGGATGGAGGATGGATGATGGATGGATGCATGGGTGATGGATGGATGATGGATTGATGGATGGATGATGGATGGATGGGGTCAGAGTCATGGTGCACGGTACGGCAGATCATTGCCATACAGTGCACCATGACTGACCCCAGTGACTGCAACAAGTGGACTCTTGATCCCTTATTGTTGTCTCTGGGGTCAGTCATGGTGCACAGTATGGCAGATCATTGCCATACAGTGCACCATAGCTCTGACCCCAGAGACTACAATACGGGATCAAGTGTCCAATTGTTGCAGTCACTGGGGTCAGTCATGGTGCACTGTGTGGCAATAATCTGCTGTACCGTGCACCATGATTCTGACCCAAGAGACTACAAGTGGACACTTGATGCCTTGTTGTAGTCTCTGGGGTCACAGTCATGATGCACAGTACGTCAGATTATTGCCATACAGTGGACCATGACTCTGACCCCAGAGACTGCAACAAGGGATCAAGTGTCCTCTTGTTGTAGTCTCTGGGGTCAGTCATGGTGCACTGTATTACAGATCATTGCCATCCAGTGCACTATCAGTGTAACCCCAGAGACTGTAGGAAGAGGACACTTGATCCCTTGCTGCAGTCTCTAGATGTAGCAGAGGCGATCGAGCGTCGTGGGACGTTCATTGTGGACTACGTCGGATCTATATAATAAAGATGGAGTCCGAATTTTGTTTGTATTTTTTTCTTCTTCTTCAAATAAAAAGATTTTTCTTTGTGGTGTATTTTTTTTTTTTTTTCTTTTTTTACTATTTACTAGAGATTCCTAATGGTCGGGTCTAATTGGCCGACATTATGAATCTCGGGCTTAGTGCCAGTTACCAATAAAAAAAAGCTGGCATTAACCTCTTATTACCCAGTTTGCCACTGGCACCAGGGCAACTGGAAGAGCCTAGGTACAGCGCCAGAAAATGGCGCTTCAATGAATGAGCCATTTTCTGGGGCGGATGTGGGCTGCAATTCGCAGCATGGGGGCCCAGAACGCTTGGGCCTCTCCATGCTGAGGATTCTAGCCCACAGCTGCCTCGTTGTACCTGGCTGGACCACAAATATGGCGAAGCCCCACGTCATTTTTTTTTCTAGAATGAGTTCTAGAAATGTAAAAAAAAAAAAAAATGGGCTTCGCTGTGTTTCTGGTTGCCAGCCAGGTGCAATGAGGCAGCTAGAGGCTGGTGGCAGTCCGTAGCTGCCAAGTTGTACCTGGCTGGACTAAAAATATGGCGAAGCCCCACGTCATTTTTTTTTAAAACTACTTCTACAAATAAACTGACATGGAGCTTTGCCGTGTTTTTGGTTGCCAGCCAGGTACATCTTGGCAGCTGGGGGGCTGGAATCCTCAGCGTGGAGAGGCCCCTCATGCTGCAAATTGCAACCCACAGCCACCCCAGAAAATAGCGCATTCTTTAGAGGTGCCATTTTCTGGTGATGTACCCCAACTCTTCCAGTTGCCCTTGTGCTGGTGGCATACAGGGCTCTCCATACGCGACATGGTGTCCGCTAACAAGTTGAATGGAAAATTGGCTCCAATTGTTAGCAGACACCATGTCGTGCATGGAGAGCCCCTGTGTGCCTAAACATTAGAGCTCCCACACAAGTGACCCCATTTTGGAAACTAGACCCCCCCCAAGGAACGTATCTAGATGCATAGTGAGCACTTTGAACCCCAGGTGCATCACAAATTGATCCATAAAAATGAAAAAGTACTTTTTTCCACAAAAATGTTTTTTTTTCATTTTACGGATCAATTTGTGAAGCACCTGGGGGTTCAAAGTGCTCACCACCCATCTAGATAAGTTCCTTGAGGGGTCTAGTTTCCAAAATGGGTTCACTTGTGAGGGAGCTCTAATGTTTAGGCACACAGGGCCTCTCCAAACGCGACATGGTGTCCGCTAACAATTTGAATGGAAAATCGGCTCAAACTGTTAGCGGACACCATGTCGCATTTGGAGAGCTGCTGTGTGCCTAAACATTGGAGCTCCCCCACAAGTAACCCCATTTTGGAAACTAGACTTCCCCCCCCCCCCCCCCCCCCCCCCCAAGGAACTTATCTAGATGGGTGGTGAGCACTTTGAACCCCCAGGTGCTTCACAAATTAATCTGTAAAAATGAAAAAGTCCTTTTTTTTCCCCTAAAATATTTATTTTGGCCTCAATTTTTTCACTTTCACATGGGCAACAGGATAAAATGCATCCTTAAATTTGTTGGGCAATTTCTCCTGAGTACACCGATACCTCATATGTGGTCATAAACCACTGTTTGGGCACATGGCAGTGCTCAGAAGGGAACGAGCGCCATTTGACTTTTTGAATCCAAAATTAGCTCCAAAAGTCAAACTGCTTTTTTAGCCATGTTCTGAAAAAGAATTAACATATGTACAGCAATGTTAACACGACTTGTTGTGCAAATGTTACGTCCCTTGTGACATCTTTTAACCGTTTCAGGCTTCTAAAGCCGTGAATTGGATAAAATAAGTGATCTGAAAAAATAATAAAGGTGATGGCAAAGCAGAGCCGCAAAAGACAGCAGAAATGATGATTCAAATAGCATGTGGCCGCGCATTGGTGTCTGAACTCTGCCGTGTGCACGAACCATAAAGGTTTTGTTCTCCGGTTCAGTTGTTATCCATTTAGTAACGGATCCAGGATTAGGAAAAAAAAAATTCATCCATTATAAATGGAGAAAAAAAGCAGATGCACCTGTGGTTTGCATTTTACATCCCGGTTTTGTAACGGATCTGTTTTTACTAGAAGTGTCTAGAAATCTAGGCATGAGCAGTGCCTAAAAATGGATCAATTAATGGATAAGATCCCAATCTGTTAGGCTCCGTTTCTCAGAGACTGCATTACAAAGAAGCAAAAAGAAAAGCAGATCCAGTTGCTATATCTATCTTTTTATTTATTTTATTAAAGTTGTGCAAATTACATTTTTTGTTTGTTTTTTTTTAGGACATTTCTGATCTCAGACCGCTATGCAGAGACTGTCCGTGCGGTTCCAAAACCGAGCGTCATAGAAATATTGTAATGTCCGTCCGAGTTATAGATAAAAAGGGGAATCCAGGACAGACTAAATGCAACCTACACCGTCAGGCAGAACCCAGAGATACCCAGACACCCTTTAACCCCTATACAGGGATCTGGATTTACTGCAAGGTCCAGGGGGCTGCTGCCTATATAGATGGGCTGCAGTCTAGGAATAGAGAAGTCACCAAGCAGGGTTAAGGCTGAGAGGTCCGAAAAATACAAAATCATTAGGCTGGAGAATAGGACAAAAGCAGGCAGAGGTCAATCCAGAAAATCAATAATACAAAGCGGGAATACCAAGAACCGGGGAGTATATCTGGCAACCAGCAGGAGCACAAAGAGGCTTCAAGTAGACTGCAGTATTTCCTAATTGGCTGAAGTCAGAGTTAATGACTGCAGCTGGGCAGCCATACAACACATCCACAAGTCAGACTACTACACGGTGGCTCAAGTGGTTAGCACTGTAGCCTTTGCAGCGCTGGGGTCTTGAGGTCCTGGGTTCAATTCCCCCAAGGACACTAAGGACAACATCTGCAAGGAGTTTGTATGTTCTCCCCGTGTTTGCGTGGGTTTTCTCCGGGCACTCCGGTTTCCTCCCACATTGTAAAGACATACTGATAGGATGTTTAGATTGTGAGCTCCAAGAGAGAGACAGCATTACTGATGTATGTAAAGTGCTATGGAATTAATAGCGCTATATAAATGAATAAATAATAAATAATAATAATACTACATCGCCAGCAGCACCTGGTGGGAGACGCGGATGTTGCAGGAGCAGACTGTGGGGATATGAAGCTGTCACACTCGGTTATGAGGACACACATTCAGTCTGAAAGAGCTCTTACTGATCTAAACTAAAAGCGGAGAGGCCCCATTGATTGTGCGGTCCAGCTGGGCTCTGTTATGTAGCTATTTTTCAAACTGAAGAAAGTGTCCCATGCTGCGATTTTCCTAATGTTCTTAAAACGAGCCGAGATAAACCCCATAATAGTAATGCAACTGAGCCGTTTTTTACATTAATTTAATTTGCCTGTTCCTAAAAACAGAACAGTGTCCCGAGTGCAGGAGTGAACACAGCCCAATAGGTTACTGTACAGTATATCTGTTGTCCCAATCTTGCCTTCAGTTTTTTTGCTCTGTATGTAATGTGAAAAGAATCTATATTTCCTATCCATATACTTCACATTATATACAAGCCATACGCAGGACCTTTTACTAGTATTGCGTGTTTCACATGAGCGTTGTATAGTCACATCTTTGCACCTGTATTACGACTGTTAATCCCAGCATGACTGCGGCTCTAATGACCGAAACCAGCGACATCATGGATCCGTGGAGAAATTAGCCTTGTAGAAATTAAAGCTTCGTTGTATGACCGTATAATGGGGGGAGATTTATCACTATTGTTACAAAGTTCCAAAATGTTATCAAAATGGCCCGTTTGGGGCTAGGCTTGTGTCCTGGAACATTAGTGACTTGCATTTACAGTACAGCCAGCGATTAAGCTGGAGGCTGCATTGTGCCAGTCGATTTCCTTACTCTGGTACTAAGCATCCCCCCAGTACCAATTCATATGGATAGATTAATTGGTCTTCTATCAAGTGGGCCACAGTGCATGTAAAAGAACCGAGAAATTAGACTGCAGATTTGTAGATTGGGGATCTGGGTTTGTGCTGTAGGACTAATCATGTTTCTATATAACTCCAGTAGCCAGTTCTGTTTCTATATAGCAGCCAATTCCTGCTTTACTGATTAGTTGTTTGCTCTTTTTTAAATTTTTACTGCTCCCTTAAGTAAAACTTTTTTTTGTCTTTTCTAACCCTGTCATATGGTTCTAGGGATATGGGCTGTGAGGCACCGCCGGCATGATCCTCATGGCCGGGGTACATCACATGTAGGATCAGCGGATGATCCTGTGCACACTGGCCGGTTTTCCTGTGATGATAATACTGTGTGAACCAACCTGAACACAATGAGTTCATGAGCCTAATGAGCGGCAGTGAGAGTGAGAGGAGTCCATGAGGAATAGGATGTGATGAGTGAGTACTGACAACCCGGAACACAGGGAGTTAACCTGAGCTGTGTGGAAGCTGATGATTAGCAGCTGAGGGGGTGTGTCCATGTGGGAGTGGCTGGCACGATAAGAGCCAGCCACCTGAGTGATTGGACCAGACTTGTGTGAGATCCATGCTCGGCCAGTCTGTGTGAGAGACTTGTGTGAGATCCATGCTCGGCCAGTCTGTGTGAGAGACTTGTGGGAGATCCATTTCAGCCAGACCAGCCTGAGATGGAGATGGAAGCTGAGACCAGTCCAGGGCAGAGCAGTCCAGAGGCTCTGTGTGAATGAAGGGAGCATGCTAGCTCCAGGTCGGTGCCAAGATCCGTGGTTGTGATAGCACCTGGTGGGGAAGCCGTGGCTGAACCCGGTGGATACTGGTCCGGGCGTGGGGTGAAACACGTCCGGGAAAGGAGCCCGTGGGGGACGCTTGGTGGACCCGTATCCAGGTAGCGAGACCCGGATCCGTGCCCGGTAAGACAGCGGTTCCCGTGTAACGGAGAGAGCTGTGTGTGATTAATGCCAGGCGGGCATAACCGCTATTGGGTCCGACTAGTAAAGGACCCGTTGATGTATGAGGGCTTAGGCAATGGCCCTGAATGTGAGATGATGGCCTAGATGTAAGAGCCATGTATAACGATGTGGGGAGAGAGAGAGACCCAGCGAGAATGGATGATGTTGGAGGCGTTCCGTCCCTGTGGGACGAGAGGGAGGCTTGCCCTGCTGCTTGCAGAGGGTACCCGTTCCTCAACCACGACCTCTAATGGTGTGGGTGTGCCTGTGGTGCCAGAGACAGGGGTAATAGGGCTCCTAGTAGGTAACGGATGTAGAGGTTCCCGTGCACTATGGTTTGCCAGTCCCTGTAATGGGCCATGGAGGGGCCACAGTCCATGGATGTGGGCTGTGAGCAGGTGTGTGATCCATGGACGTTTGAATGATGGATCACATACGGTGTGTAAGGTCCCGGTCAGGCAGGAATCCTGACTACGGGTGAATGTTTATCATCATGCTGGGGTGACTAAAGCCAGGCGGCAGGTACCGCCATTGGGACCCACAGGGCCCGTTGAGGCATATGTAACGAAGGTCAGAAGCAGGGGTTAGAAGGGCTCCCGTACTGGGTAACGCGTGGTTAGGCCGGAGGCCGCAGCCCCACGGGTTACTAGGGTTTGCCAATCCCTGTTATGAACCCGGAAGGGTCATCATCGAAGTATATCAAATGTATTTATTATAAAGGTACTGTAAGATGTGTAAGTAGGCCGGAGGCCGTAGCCACCACGGGAGCTGTTAGTAGAGCTCCAATGGGGACAGAGAGTCGTGGTTACAGGTCCCGGGTTACTGTGAATGTATATGTGCAATGTTTTATGTAATGTATGATGTGTTTATGTAAAGTGTTTATATGCAATGTGATATGTGTCCAACATGCTACCCGGGTGATATTCTTATATGTGAAAAATAAACGGGTACACATTGGTTAAACTTATAAACACGTGTTTGTTGTCGTTTGCAAGCGGGTTCCCGGTTGCTACCTCACAGGGCCTTTTTATTGTGTCACATGTTTATCGTGTTTACAAAGTGGAAGAGTCTCACGGGATCCTCGGGGGCATGTCTCAAGGCTGCTTTGAATATTTACCCCATGAGCAACACCCTCTTTGTAAAAACTGCAAAAATTCAAATTAAAGACCCGTATCTCTAGAATTGTATGACAGATTTACAGACAAAATAGACAGAATACTCGAGAGCAGTAAGAATAAAAAGAAGAGCAAAAACTGGACACTTCTGACTCAGTGACAGGTCCATTTACAAGGGTTTTGGCAGAAATAGCGTTCTTCAGAATGATAAAATGAGCTTCACTCACCGGTCCCAGGTCCAGCACTGCCTCTCTGCTGCTTCTCAGTGATTTACAGTCTGCAGCTCTTATGTCACAACTATAGCACAAGTGACTGCTGCAGCCAATCATTGAGGTCGGCTGCCCTTCCCTTGTCCGTTATCAGAGCTGCTCAGCTCAGTGATTGGCTGCAGTGGTGATGTTTTGTGTAGTTGTGATGTCACTGCTGCAGCCAGAGATCAATTACTGGAGGAAGAGCAGGTAGGTGGTGCTGCACATGGGAGGGATCAACAATCGCTATCTTTATCCTAAGCGGGCACTGGCCGATGGGCTGAAGAATGCTATTCCTGGTAAACCACACTAAGTCATCAACATAGAGACAGTCACCTTGAAAATACGTGTATTGACCTAAGTGCTGCTCACCTGATTTACTAACATTTCAATTCACGGTAATTTATGATTGAAGGGGTTTTCTTGTCACATATGATGGCAAGGGCAGTAGAAAGCACACATACTACACACCCTGTGCATGCACACACAACTGTACACACTGTACCCACAATACACACAATACACATCCTGCACACAAATTACACACCATGTATATACACAGTACACAAGCACGCACACACTACATACACTACACACCCTGTACACACATACACTACACACCCTGCATACATTCGCACAAATACATTACAAGCCTTACACATGCACACACACTTTGCACATGCACACGTACATATATTACAAGTCCTACACGTGTGCGCACACACACTACACACCCTGCACATTCGCTTATGCACACACACATACACCCTATACATGCGTGTGGCACCCTGGTTGGGGCACCACAGAACCCTTGGTACACAAATGGAGTGGAAACAGCAAGCAGCACTCACAACAAACACAACACCTTTAGAACACCTTTAACACCTGTTTCACCCCAGGCCTCTAAGGGGGAGCTCCACTGGTTGCCTTAAGCCAATTCTCCCTATAAATAGGGTCCTGGAGGGAGAAAACACCAGCGTGTGCAGACGCTAGGAGAGCTGCAGGAAGTGTGCAACCTCTGGTACTAGAGCCATACTAGGCTCAAACCAGCACAACTAGCAAGTGAGAGACCCTTGTAACTGGGGTCAAAGGAAAGGAGAAAGCACCTCTCAGGGACACAAGAGTTACACTAACTCTCCCTCACCATCCGGTTACTGGAACTGAGCTGTGAGAGCTACCACAACAGTCACAGAGAACCAGCACCACTAACAGGGAGTTTAGCCCCCTGTTCACCTGAAGCACCCACGGATGAGAGCCCAGGGAAAAGGATAGACGTATCATCATCCCTTTAACAGCGCCCTCAGTGCAGTTAACCCAGGTGAATCCCGTTCCACCGAACGGATAACCCGGTCTGGCAGGATTCCACATCCACCCGACCCAACCACAAGGACAGACAAAAGGAAGCCTACACACTGCTGTAAAACTCCAGGGTGTCAACCTCATCACCCGGTCTGAGTGTACCTACTCCCACCAGTAAAGGTACCTAAAAGACTTTGTGTCCGTGCCTTATTCCTGGACTTAAACCCGCAGTATTGCAGCAGCTGCCATATACCATCACATGCAGCTCTTGGCTCCGGGGACTCCCGCTCGTCCTGTGGGGAGCATCCCATCTTGCTGCATTACATTCCCCGGAGGCCCAAGCAGCATCGGTGAGATCACCGGAATTCCTGCAGGTGGCGTCACGACAAGAATATTAACCCCTTATCCGTTCAGCCATGCCCCCATTGCTCTGGACCACCGGGCCCCACAGCCGCAGGTGCGGTTCCATGACAGGAGAAAAAAAACTCCTGCGACGTGCAGAACCCGGCCACGGTGAGTCATGCGCACGTACATATATTACAAGCCCTATACAAGCGTACTCACTACACACCCTGCACATGTGCTCGTGCGCATACGCCCTTCACATGTACACGTGCATATATTACAAGCCCTACACATGCGCGCGCACACACACTGACACATACACTACACACCTGTGTGCACACACACAATACTCAACCTGCACAAACATACACACACACACACATATGCAAACACTACATATTCTTTTTTTGAAGGGGCCACCTATTATTATTTTTTTTTTTTCCTGCTTGGTCAGGGAATTACCTTATTGGGCCTTCTAAAAAACAGAGCATCCATTAACAAGCATCGTGGCACATGTGGTTCTGCAGCAGCGCCACGACTATGTCCAGCGAGTGGATATTGGTGATCTGGGCCTATAGATCTGCCGCCAAGGTCCATCATCAGACTGACGGCTAGATGATGATCTCTTCAAAAGGAACAGATGAAAGTTGCATTAAATTTGTGCAATGCTTTGTTACAATTCATTCTAGATATGGAGAGACAATGCCTGATTAACATTTACTTTGATGCCTAAGTGCCTGGATACTCGACAGACCTCTCAATCATAATAAATGAAGATAAAAAAATGAATATAGTCCATTTAGGCTCAGTATCTAGTGATTTGCTGTAATTTCTTCCTTCCTTCCGCTGTCTTTTTTTTTTTTTCTTTTCTCACTTTGCTCAATGTATTTTTTTTTTTAACCAAATATACAATTTAATCCTCTCCCCTGCAAATCAATGCTTCTTTTTCTTTTTTTTTTTTCTTGCTTTCGCAGAGTTGGATCGCGCTCAGGTTGGCTTTTAAAGACGTCTCGGTGACAAATTATTTTCCAAGCTGGGGATTCATTAGCTGAGAGCACTCTGCGCCCTGGCACACCTTCTTGTTTGTTTTAAAAGAACGAATCTCAATTTTCTGTGGGTAGAGGGCAAGCGCCGAAAACTCGGCATCTTCCACGTTACTCAGCCCTCCCCACTCCATCTCCTTTGCTCCGTTTCCTCAAGGCAGGAAATTAATCTGTAGAGACCATAAATCACCCTGTTTATTAAAAGAATAAAGAGCTTTAACTAACAAGAGGTTTTGTCAGCGCTCCATAAATCTGCTCTCTTGCCTTTTTGGATACCCATATGGGCTTAATTCATATGTATAAGTCCGGAGCGTGAATATAATACTTGTCCATTAAATTCTTTCTTGACCTGATTAAAGTCATTAGCTGTGAATAATTATCTCCTCTTCGTTTCTATGCTGAGCCAATATAATGCAAATGGCCTCATCTTTACCACGGATGAGAAGTGTTTGCTAGGCGATTGGTTTCAAAAGAGCGTTCTCTCTCAATAAATCAAACCTGAGCCCGCTCTTACGGTAAAAATGAATGTGTTTTAATAGAAAACCTAGCATATGTTCTTTTCCTTGCGGAACTTGCATAGCAACATAAAAGAAGATGATGAAAATGTTCTTATTTTTTTTGCCGGCTCCGTTGAAAGCACAAGTGGAATGACATTTATTCTTGACTTGTGCAAATGCCGCGCGCTTATAAAAGAGCCCGGGTTTCTATGGAGCCCTTTCCGGATGAGCCTAAAAATGAAACGATGGTTTCGCACCTTGTTAATTTGATTCATTTGTAATTATGAAACATTGCACAGACAGATAGCGTGGCAAATTAATAGACCTCAATAAATTGTAATGTTTCATTACTAAAAGTGAACATAAAAACACTGATAAATTAGTCCTTACAGGAACAAGGGTCATTGAAGTGTTACAGAAGAAAGTATTGTAGCAGCGGAAGATATAGATATAAAAAAAATATAGAAGTCTCTAAAGCTTTTTTTTTTTTTTTTTGTCGTGGTGCATATTGGTTTGTCTCATGTGCCATAATGAAGCAGCCATCTTTTTTTTTTTTTTTTTTGCTTTTCAGCATTAAAAATGGAAAAGTAGTTGGAGACAAACAATGTATTAAAGGGAATCTGTCAGGTCAAGAATCCATATATAATGGATATAATTATCTAATTCCTCTGGTGAATCTTTCTATTCATGTATTTCTTTTATTTATACTCTGCCTTCCCTTTATCCACTGTAAACTGCAAATAAAGAGATTCATTTTATCTGTCAATCATATTGAGCGATCACTTAATTCTCTGCTGCCTACTCCCCAGGGAATGAATATTCATGTAGTGATATCACTGCACTTCCCTCCTCTGTAAGCAACAACCAAAGTAGTGGAAATCACTCATACTGGGGGGGAGGCTGTATCCTTCAATCTCTGCTCTCCTTGTATGCAGCGAAACAAGAATTCAAATAAACACACACAATCTCTCACAGACAGCACGACCAGGGCGTAATTACAACAGGTGCAGGGGTTGCCATCGCACCCGGGCCCCGGAGCCTAGGGAGCCCCAAAAGTCCCTTTGGTCTATACAAAAAGACTATATTGCTGTTAAAGATTTGTAATAATTAGGGGCCCCGTTGGTGCTTTCGCATTGGGGCCCATGAGCTTCAAGTTACGCCACTGAGCACGACTTATGTTCAGAGCAACAAATGGAGGAGATTGTCTTACCTAGATGAGCCATCTAATTCATGCCTGCCATCACACCTTCCCCGCCTTCCCATCAGAAGCTCTGTGCAGAACTGGAAAATGAGACTTGAAGTCAGACAGAACACAGAGGGAGGGAATAGCTGCCTGGGAGGGAGTGAATAATAAATGAACATTTACATGCTGCGGACTACTCAGCAGTAAAAGTAATTGACTGGACTAGTGATGCAGCTGCTTGCTGGGTGTGGAGGTGCTTATAGTAAGAGAACTGCAAAGCGTACAGTAATGTTGTTACATATTCTGAAAGGTCTGCCCAGGCACTATTCAAGAGTAATATTAGTATCACACTAAAAAATGACCTTACAGTGTCCCTTTAACATGTACCAAAAATGATGGACTATAATGATAATTTTTGGTTTGGAATGATGGGGGTGTATTTTGGAATAGGACAACAGCATTAAGCGAGTCTCCTAACGCAAACTCAACAGCTTCATAGGCTGCCAAGTTCAAGTCGGACAAGTGCATAATTAGTATAAAATAGGAAGGGGGAACAAGAGGCGCAATAGTGCCCTATCACTCAGACACTAAGAGATGAGAGGTATATTGTCAAAACCACTCACCTATTCCAGTTGTGATGACCCACAACTGGCTTGAAGGCATATAATCAATACCGGCTGCTGCAGGACCTCCACCAACCACTCGCACGTGGGAAGACTCTCAGGAAGCTGGGAAAAGGTGTGTGACAGTCCGCGCCACCGGGTACCAAAGAAATCACCTGGGATGCAGGAAGTTATTTCAAGCTTTGTCTTTATTCTCCAACATGTTTCAGTGCTCCACCTGGCGCCTTCCTCAGGGATATATCCCTGAGGAAGGCGCCAGGTGGAGCGCTGAAACATGTTGGAGAATAAAGACAAAGCTTGAAATAACTTCCTGCATCCCAGGTGATTTCTTTGGTACCCGGTGGCGCGGACTGTCACACACCTTTTCCCAGCTTCCTGGAAGTGCATAATTAGGACATGCAGAAGGTGAAGTCACAATGGGGCCTGAGAGCCCTAATGTTTCCTTTAAAGGGGTTATCCATTGCTAGGAAAACCCCTTCTGATTCCACATGTCTCCCTCAGGTAAAATAAAAGATCCTATGCTCTTCTCTGGTACTACGGGTGTTCCAGCCCTATCGGTAATCCCACTAGAGGGGGAGAAGGGGGACTCACATGACATCATACAAGCCCCGTGCTCAGTCACCGCCAGCTTCTCTCCCCGCCTTTGGACCAAATGAGAAATCACCATAGCTGAATAAAACAAATAAGAATAGGACATGCTCTGAGTCTCACAGATCTGACAACTGGATCCGTTTTTACTGACTTTTATATGGATCAATAGATCAATAAAATTATAGGTCTGATTCAAAATTGGACAGCACACAGACTTGTACAACAGATGAATGTGCAAAAAAAATCCCTGGATGCATAGACCAAGAATAGATGAAAATCCCATAAAGAAAAATTGAAAAAACTGCACTGTTTTCGTACACAAGAGTGTGTCCACAAACGCTATTAGCATATAAGGACGAAGTGTCGTACGATCCGCGCTGCTACCAAAGGAAGACCAGGACAATGGATCATCTGGATGAAGTAGTTCTTTAATCCGACGCGTTTCGGAGCTATTTCCCAGCTCCTTCCTCAGGGACATGTAATTCCCTGGGGAAGGAGCTGGGAAATAGCTCCGAAACGCGTCGGATTAAATAACTACTTCAACCAGATGATCCATTGTCCTGGTCTTCCTTTGGTAGCAGCGCGGATCGTACAACACTTCCTCCTTATATGCTGATTTATGACCGCGGTGACCCGTGGATGTGTGGATCCAGCAGCAGCTACTGACTAAGCGTTCATACTGGTTGTGGGTTACACAACCAGATCAGGTGAGCATACCCTTGTCGCCATACATATACCTCTGTATAATAGAGATAAGACCCTATTGCACATTTGTCTCATTTCTATAGATTTCCACAAACGCTATTGACCTGCATATATAAGGTTAATAGTGTTAAAAATGCTGTCTGTGCACTTCATTGACAGTATAGCGAATGCTGGAAAAAAAAAAATGTTGTTCCTCCTGTGAGCTGGCGGTTTTCAGTCATACAGGTGTGCCCGGAGAGGCTACAGTCATCGCTCAGTACATAGTGAATGGTGGCCACAAGTACGCTCGGCACTTTGACCACTTGCTCTGTACTACATCTGATTTCACTCAAAGTGTACTTACAGACCTCTCTGGGCACACCGCTATGACTGAAAGCCGCCAGCTTCTGGCAGGTTCCCTTTAATATGTATTTGACAGAGAGTTGTTCCCCAACCAATGACCAGGAAGCCACATATGACCCTCAGGCCCCCAGAAAGTGGCTCTTAGGGTCCACAGTTGTTAGTAACTTCACATACTATTGTGTAGTAAGAAGGTCACAGTGATTTGGGCTTGAGTGATTGAGTCATGTCACTTGGTTCTTGTCTTTTAATAGGCTCGTGATATTCCAAACATCCCAGGACCTCAGGTCTAGAGCCTATTTTTGTGATCTGTGGTACGTGTACGTGCGTCACATCAAGGCCATACCGCCGTCATAGAAGGTTTCCTCCCGATTCCGTCTGTTGTGAAGGTAATAATTTGAGGCTGGATAGGACTTGGGGGCCACTTTTTGGGTCAGCAGTCGTGGGCTTTGTGGTTGTGTTACGTGGCCTCTTCACACATTTTTTAGACAACCCCATAAGTTATCAATAGAAGCAATGTGATATTCCAGTTCTTGAGTTGTCATTGACTGGTCTTTTTTGTGAGTACTTTGTTAATTTAACCACTCATCTGAGGGGACAGTCATGTTTGTTCCTCGAATTATATTACTCAAGTTCTATTACAGAAAGTGCACAATGTGTTTATTCAGGTTCCCTTTGTCTAATATCACATTTTATTTAAAGATCAGAAACCATTCGACGTGACAGATTGTTTTACAGCCCTGTAATTTGCTTTCAAGCTTGTTCAAGCATGTCTGTCATTGTGACTTCAGTGTCTAGAATATTTTGGATCATAGCAAAAAATCTCTGTGAGCGCTTAAATGTGTATAAAGAGAAAAAAATTACAGAATAGTCTGTAGCCAGAGGCAGAACCTAAAGCCCCTGGGCCCCAGTGAGAAACGTGTACCAGAGTCCCCATCATGTGCCAAATGGTGTGTGCCAGTGGGACCCGGGAACTCTTACACTACTGCTGACTCTTCCACCTTGTATGGCTACATCCCTTAGTACCTATCAATTTTACATGGGTATCAAACTTAAAGAACCAAAATTATTTAACCCACAATTCCCTTTCTTAATATCAATTAACACTAGAATTATTTAGATCAGAGCAACACACCTTAATATGCATATACGGTATTTGCAATGGACAGTATAGAGAGATGGTAGGGTGACTGTCCATGCACCCCTTACCTTTCCTTACCGCAAACGTCCGCATCCGAAATCAAAGTATATTGACGCCCCCGCTCGGCGAATGATAATGTCCCCATCACATCACATTTTTTGCCTGTCTGTGTGGATCCTGTTTTTTTGAACGACCACACGAGAAGATACGGATTCATGTAAATGGATGGCAATTATGCTTCCGGATCCTGTCTTTTTGAAGGATTCATTTTGTGCATGTCAATCAGAGAAAGAGAGGGAGAGGGAGAGCGAGACTGAACAAAAATTGGGCTGGGGGGACCAGTGCTGAGCATGCTCAGTACCTAAAACTGGATCCAGAAAATTATCCTTTTTTTTTTCCCAGATCCGGCACCATAGACTTCCGCGCCGCATTCGTTTTTGTACAGTGCACCCAAAATTGGAGCAGTCTCTGATTCTGGGTACGGGAAAATACAGGACACAAATGGATCCTGGACTGAATTCACTCAAATAGATTGCCATATATGACTAATTTGGCACCATAGGCAGGGCCGGACTGGGACCAAAAAGCAGCACTGGAAAACAAATCCCACCAGCCCACATACTATAACACCCATCAGCCCCGATCAAAGAAGTTTGCTTTTATGTTGTCGTGACCTCATCACTTTCTTAAAGGGAACCTGTCACGTCGCGCTACCCTTCTAACCTATCACCATCTGTCCCTGCACCTTCCTATCTAATCCCTAACCATCCCTGTCTGAGTTAAATGGGCCCTATAATGAGGGAGAAAAATAACTTATATACTTACATACAGTCTCTAGTTGAAGACTGGAAAGGCGGACTCCGGGGTCAATTCTCACCTCCTCACTTTGTCCCGCACGCCCCGCTGGGTGTCCTCGTTCCCCTTGGACTGTGCCACCTCCTATTCGAATTGCCCGCCTCTTCTGATCATGTGAGGGCCAGGCCGAAACATCATATTCGGCCCAGTGCATTGTGTTGTTGATCACGTGGGGAAGCTGGGCTCCAGCGCATGTGCAGTGCGCATATTGAAGCCGGCCAATACTACGTGATCAGCTCCACAATGCACTGGGCCAGATATGACGTTTCGGCCTGGGCCTCATATGATCAAAATAGGCGGGCATTTTGAATAGGAGGAGGCACAGCCCAAGGGGAATGAGGACGCCCAGCGGGGCATGCTTACACAAAGCAAGGAGAGGAGAATGGAGCCCGAAGCACGCTTTTCCAGTCTCCAACTGGAGACTGTAAGTATATAAGTTATTCTTCTCCCTCATTATAGGGCCCCTCTAGCTCAGACAGGGATGGTTAGGGATTAGATAGGAAGGTGCAGGGACAGGTAGTGATAGGTTAGAAGGGTAGCGCGACCTGACAGGTTCCCTTTAAAGGAGTTATTAGAAGAGCCACATGTGAATGGTGCAACAGAGGGAATTATCACCCACAGCTCCATTCACATGGTGCTCTACAAAGCCATGTTTCCCAGGATTCTGGGGCCCCAGCAGTCAGATCCACAGTGAGGGAAAGTCATCACCTGTACAGAAGAGAAGTGATGACTCCATATTGAGGGTAATCAATTTAAACATTTAGATGCTGAAGAGAAATGGTACTGAAGGGATCTTACCTAGTGATGAGCGAGCAGTAAAATGCTCGGGTGCTCGGTGCTCTGGCCGAGCATCTCAAGATACTCTTGTACTCGGCCAGAGCACCGAGCCCAATGTAAGTCAATGAGTGACAGACTTCCGGTTATAAAACGAGTAATTCCGGAAAAGGGCGGGAGGGTGGGCTTTTTCAAATCGCCGCAGCATACAACACCTTGCTGTGGCCCCCAGAGGGATCCTATCAATTAATCTGCTCCCTGTATGGTGCCAGCTCACTGTGTGCACTGAAAGGAGCAGTGTATGTGTCTCAGATCGCTATTTAATACCGAGCGGTCCGAGCATCTCGGCAGTACTCGGTGCTCGCCGAGCACCCCGAGTACCGAGATACTCGTGCGAGTACCGAGTCGCACAGAGCATACTCGCTCATCACTAATCTTATGGTGGGTTTACACACACCAATCATTGTATCCAATCTCTGAACCAATCTCTGGTTGCAGTGAAATCATGGACACATAGTTCCATTTTGTGGCTGTGTACAACATGGAGCAATCTGTCCATGATTTCACTGCAACCAGAGATTGGTTCAGAGATTGGATACAATGATTGGTGTGTGTAAACCCACCATTACCCATGGGACCCCACAATCCTGAGAAACGTAGCTGTGAAGATCACCATGTGAATGGAGCTGTGGGTGATAATTCCCTCTGTTGCACCATTCACATGTGGCTCTTCTAATAACTCCTTTAAAGGGAACCTGTCAGGTCGCGCTACCCTTCTAACCTATCACTACCTGTCGCTGCACCTTCCTATCTAATCCCTAACCCTCCCTGTCTAAGCTAAAGGGGCCCTATAATGAGGGAGAAGAATAACTTATATACTTACAGTCTCCAATTGGAGACTGGAAAAGCGTGCTTCGGGCTCCATTCTCCCCTCCTCACTTTGTCTCCGCATGCCCCGCTGGAAATTCTCATTCCCCTTGGGCTGTCACAGGTAGCTCCTGTCAGCGATTAGCAGCTTCCACTGACATCACATTGATTAATGGTGGGTTTACACGCTGCAATATCGTTTCGATATCGCAACTCAATGGCGCAGGAGCGCGCAATTAGTGCACGTTCCTCCCGCATCGCATTGAATGTTTACACGCTGCGATATCGGATTACAACGTCCGTGCGATATCTCCGCCTCCCAACCCAGGATCGCATAGTTAACATGGGAGTGAATGGGTGACGTATGAAATCGCATCGTAATTGGGCGTTTACACAGCACTATCCGGCTTCAATCGCTATGCAATATCGGGGCATTGAATAGCACGCTCATTCAATCCCCGATATCGCATTGACATCGTTCCTGCATCGTATTGGACGTTCACACCATACAACGCAGGAACGATTTCGCCTCCGACGATTGAACCACGTGACTTTTGATTGAAATTGTACTACGATATCGCGACGTGTAAACCCGCCATCACAGTCAGTTCCCTTAATCAGGTAACAAGGAGCTGACTATCAATCAGCAGGATAACAGCTGTCCCACCCCTTCCACGGACCAGTGCTGTCCCCAGCAGGAGCAGGTTGTGGCAGTGGTGAACGGAGGTGAACGGTGTCAGGCACAATAAGCAGGTAGGTGGTAACTACCTGCCTGTTGGTGCTTGGGCACATTTTATTCAATAAAAATCCTGGATAAGCCCTTTAATCAGTGGTGACTAGTCATGGAGGTGTTGTTACCCTGGACTTAGGCCATGTTCACACAGAGCATTTTTCCTGCAGTTTTGGTGCACGTTTTTGTTGCATTTTTACCTTGTTTTTTTGCTAATCTAAACCTGAGTTTTTCATTCCCAGCAAAACCTATGTGATTCAGGAAAGGTTGAGCGCACACATTGGTCCTGCATGGGGTTTTTGTTGCATTTTTAAAAGAATGAGCGTCAACAGTCTGTTGATTATTATTGTAATGTGACAGCTATAAAATCAATGAGGCAAAACAAAGCAAAAACAAGGCAAAAAGTGCAGGTTTTGTACTTGCAAGAAATCTTATTTTAATATCAAAATATCAGGTTTAGCTGCACAAAAACATTCAGCAAAAATGCACAGTGTGAACATAGACTAATGGTACCTTCACACACCGCAATATCTGCTGGCGATATGAGGCGATCTAACGTGCGCGTGCACGTTTTTCATGCTCGCCTCAGATCGCTGATGGCGCTATCACACGCTGCAATTTCGCCCTGAAAGAAAGGCGATGTGTCGCCCCGGAACTCGCCTCACCCACAGCGGAACCAATCCAGTGGAATTCACACGCCGCAATCCCAAAGGCAATGTGGGCGTACATGGTCAGCGCTGCGAGGAGATAGGCATGCCACAGTGGTCTACACCGCGCCCATAAGCGCTCATTGGACAACACAACTGCGTTATGATTGGTCAGCCTGCTCTGGAAGGCTGGCTAATACATGACGCCATCGAAGATGTGTGTGTTGCTGAATGGACAGCTCTTCAAATATGTCGCCCTGTGAACTGACAGCCAATGGGAATACAGTAGCCACCACCAATCATCGCAGATGGGGCGCGGACTCCAGCACGCTGTGGCACGCCTACGGGAAATCAATAGACGTCGCTGATTCCATCGCTATCGCCCTATCACACGCCAAAACATGAAATATCGCCTTCATGATTGAGGCTGATTTCAGAGCAGTGCTCAGGAATCAGGCGAGAGGCGATTTATCGCCGCGAAATTCCCCAATCACACGCCGAAACTGTGATGCAATTTCACGGCGAAATATCGCCTTTAGGATTCCCAGGCAAGATTGCGGCTTGTGAAGGTACCATAAGTGTTCCCACTAATGTGATCGTGCCTCTGTGGGTGTGAGTGACATGATTTACAACAGCAGTGTCACCACCAGCTCTGCACGTCTCTGCCTTCCTTGATGAGCACAGGTCGAGCATCCGCACCACAGCTTCACCGGCGCAGGGCGTTCACCCGCTCCTCGGCTTCATCAGTGCACTGCAGAGGCTCAGAGGGGCAGAGCGGACGTGGAGGACATGACCAGGCGGGAGGTTTGCACACTTGGTGCTAACAGCTGCCTGATTCCTGTGTCACCGCTCCCTCACTGGGCAGAGCATCCTAATAAAGCTGGTGGGCTACACCCAGTAACTGCACATTATCAGGGAGGAAGAGATTGTCAGCTGCACATCACCACAAACATGATGCATAGGGATGAGCGAGTATACTCGCTACTAATCGGTATTCGCCGAATCGTAGTGGTATTCGGGTACTTGCTACTCTCCGAGTACTGATGTGTACTCGGGAGTAGCGAGTAGTCCTAATACTTTCGCAGTGTATCTATAGATACACTGCGAAAGTAGCCTAAAAGTGAGTAAAAGTTGTTAAAAAAATAATAAAATTCTCGCCTTCCGACGCCTGCATGGGATCGGCAGAGAAGACATCCGATCACTGGACAAGGACCTGTTACTACCAGCCAATCAGATGGCGCCACCTCACAACCACGTGATCGCTAGCGGCCACCTGATTGGCCAATTTGCAAGACCCTAGATGTACTGTCAGGACCTTGCAAACTGGCCAATCAAGTAGCCGCTAGCGATGACGTAGTTGTGACGTGGTGCCATCTGATAGGCCAGATCGCTACCAGCCATCTGATTGGCTGGTAGTGACAGGTCCTTGTCCAGCGATCGGATGTCTTATCTGCCGTTCCCAGTGCAGGCATCGGACAGGTGAGTATGTAAGTTTATTATTTTTTAACAACTTTTACTCACTTTTAGGCTACTTTCACAGTGTATCTTTAGATACACTGCGAAAGTATTCGTACTCGCTATACTCGCAATGAGTAGCGAGTACCGCTGCCTACTCATTGCGAGTACGAATATTAAGGTACTCGCTCATCCCTAATGATGCACAAACATCACAACATACACAACACACAATTGTCACCATGTGCACGGACACACAGATACATACATCACCACAGATGCACCAATTAATTATGTATATATACACATGCATCACATGTCGGCCCCAGTCCCTATGTATGCCAGTAGTAGGCCCATATAGTACATGCCATATACACAGCCCAGCCCCAGCTTTGGCAGCAGTAGGCATATATAGTACATGCCATACACAGCCAATCCCAGCATAGGCAGTAGGGTAGGCCCATATATACACAGCCAGCCACAGCCCCCACGTATGCCAACAGGCCTTATATACAGTCAGCACCGACAGTAGTAGGGCCATAAAGTGCATGTCATATCCACAGCCCAGCCCCAGCCCACTCAGGCTTCCATAGCAGATGATAATGAAAGTGAAAGTGTCTTTGCTGTGTGTGTCCTGCACTGGCAGCCCCAGGAGCAGTGAGGAGAGTGCAGTTGCCGGCTGCTGCCTCCAGCTCCAGGCTCCGCTGTTCTGTTTCTGGGGCTGGGGAAAGAGCAGAGTGTGCTCTGTCCCTGTCCAGGGATACAGGTGGCCAGCTCAGCTGTGGGGCCCGGCAGACGATCAGTCCTTACCCAGGTATGCAGTGACTGCATCACGGTCCCCTCCAGAGATATCTTCTTCTCCCTCTGATCTCCTGCAGGGAGAGAAGCAGCGTCACATCTAACACTGCACCAAGTCTGAGACATGCTGACAACCTCTGTGCTGCTGGGAGCTGCCCTGCACACGTTACCTTCAGCATCTGCTCCCACTGCCGGTATCTCCAGTGTTCCTCACTTTCAGTAGATCACGGGCAGCAGCACAGAGACCCCTTTGTAATTGCTGGGGTCGGTTTGGCCGGCGCATTTCTGCTTGGTGGGTGGGAGAGCAAAGTGTATGCACTCTCCACCCACAAACAACGTGCTGTTGCTGTTTTGATTTTGTCACAGCACAGCCGCACGCTCCAATAAGGTATGAGCCGCCTCCTGGGCTGCCCGCTGATTGGTGTGCGGCAGCGTCTCCGTGACCAGTGAGTCACTCTCCCTCTCATGATGCACAATACCGGCAACTTGGCTGCCGGCGCCTCTGACCCCGCTATGCAGCCGGGCGGCAGCAGCCACAAAATCATTTAAGAGCAGCCAGGCCTGCGGAGGGAGGAGCGGGCGGCCCCCGCACCCCGCCACCGGGCGGCCCATAGGGAAATGTCCCGATCCTCCCGCCTATCAGTCCGGGCCTGACCATAGGGATACATGGGAGGCAAAAACGTGGTGTGAAGCCAGCCTTACCCTCACTCGACCTATATATATATTTTTTTTTTTTTTTGTATGTGTCTAGTGCCCAGAGAGCATTACCCCTTCATGATTTTTGTACTTACACAAATATCCCTTCCTGTCCAGTTTGTCTGTCCTATTATGCTTTGTATTTAGATAAGATTTCAGAATATATGGTATATAGAATAGTATCAATTCGCCTTAGTCCTACCCCCTCAAGAATTCAGGGGAGACCAAGAGCTAGTGAAGACTGGTCCGTAATTCTAAGGGCCAAGGGGTATCAGTTACCCTCTTATCCAAACGTTTAATAATCCAGTAGTATTTGAGAGAATTGTCTTCTTCAATAGAGATCCTTAGGTCCTTTCTTGTTGTAGGTACAGTACAGACCAAAAGTTTGGTTTCTCATTCAAAGAGTTTTCTGTATTTTGTATGACTATGAAAATTGTAGATTCACACTGAAGGCATCAAACTATGAATTAACACATGTGGAATTATATACTTAACAAAAAAGTGTGAAACAACTGAACATATGTCTTATATTCTAGGTTTCTTCAAAGTAGCCACCTTTTGCTTTGATTACTGCTTTGCACACTCTTGGCATTCTCTTGATGAGCTTCAAAAGGTAGTCACTGGAAATGGTCTTCCAACAGTCTTGAAGGAGTTCCCACAGATAATTAGCACTTGTTGGCCCTTTTGCCCTCACTCTGCGGTTTAGCTCACCCCAAACCATCTTGATTGGGTTCAGGTCTGGTGACTGTGTAGGCGAGGTCTTCTGGTGTAGCACTCCATCACCATCACACCTCTTCATCCATGCTTCACGGTGGAAACTAGGCATGTAGAGTCCATCCGTTCACCTCTTCTGTGTTGCACAAAGACACGGTGGTTGGAACCAAAGATCTCAAATTTGGACTCCAAAGCACAAATTTCCACTGGTCTAATGTCCATTCCTTGTGTTTTTTAGCCCAAACAAGTCTCTTCTGCTTGTTGTCTGTCCTTAGCAGTGGTTTCCTAGCAGCTGTTTTTCCATGAAGGCCTGCTGCACAAAGTCTCCTCTTTAAGGGTACCGTATCACGCCGCAATATCGCCTGGCGATATGTCGCGATATAACGTGTGCACTCATGTTTTTCGTGCCCGCTTCAGATCGCCGATGGCGGCATCACTAGCCGCAATATCGCCCTGAAGGTAAGGCGATGTGTCGCTCCGGAAATCACCTCACCTACAGCGGAACCAATCTTGCTTCATTCCAATGCCTCAATCTCAAAGGCAATGTGGGTGTATATGTGCAGCGCGGCGACGAGATAGGCGTGCCACAGTGGTTTACACAGCGCCCCATACACGCTCATTGGATAACACAACAGCATTACGATTGGTCAGCCTGCTCTGGAAGGCTGGCCAACACATGACGCCATTGTCTATCGGAGTTTGTCCCAAATACACGCTCGTGTCGTCAATTGTGGCTTCTGCAACACACTTTCGAGGAGCTAAAGTGTCACACAGGAGCGGTCTTGTGCAGTACAGTGGATTACACTAAGAATGGCTAGGTGTGCATTTGTAGGTGATGGTGGTAAGCTACAAATAACACTATGGACATATGTGCCTGCATTGGTCCCCGCCATGGCAAAGCTGCCATGGCTGAACTATGTGTGTGGTGCTGAACGGACAGCTCTTCAAATATGGCGCGGTGTCAACTGACAGCCAGGAACACAGTAGCCCACACCAGTCATCTCAGACGGGGCACTAACTACAGAACGCTTGAGGCACGCCTACGGGAAATCATAGAAAGCACTGTTTCCATCAGTATCACCCTGTCACACACCAAAACACAAAAATATTGTCTTACCGATTGCGCCTGATTACTGAGCAGTGTTCAGGAATCAGGATTTATCGCCGTGAAATTGCCCAATCACACGCCGCAACCGTGAGGCAATTTCACTGCGATTTTGCCGGGGCGACATATCGCCTTTATGATTTCCAAGCGATATTGCAGCATGTGAAGGTACCTTAACAGTTGTTTTAGAGATGTGTCTGCTGCTAGAACTCTGTGTGGCATTGACCCTGGTCTCTAATCTGAGCTGCTGTTAACCTGCAATTTCTGAGGCTGGTGACTCGGATTAACTCTTCCACAGCAGAGGTGACTCTTGGTCTTCCTTTCCTGGGGCGGTCCTCATGTGAGCCAGTTTCTTTGTAGCGCTTGATGGTTTTTGCAACTGTACTTGGGGACACTTTCAAAGTTTTCCCAATTTTTCGGACTGACTGACCTTAATTTCTTCAAGTAATGATGGCCACTAGTTTTTCTTTACTTAGGCTGCGTTCACACATTTGCGTATTTTGCTGCGCTTTTTTGCGCGCGCTTTTTGCCGCGTTTTTCGGCCGCGCAAAAAAGCGCAGCAAAATACGCAGGGGCTTTCACACACTGCGCTTTCTTCCCCCCAGAAAGCGCAGTGATGTCACAGAGGGGAGGAAGAATCCTGCTTCCTCCTCCCCTCTGTGACATGTGTGACCGCCCCATTAGATTCCACAGTGTTAATAAACACTGTGAAATCTACATTAAACAGAGGCAAGTTAATGAAAAATAAAAAACAATCAATACTTCACCTCTCCGACGCCTTCTCCCGGTGTGCGATCTCCGATTCCAAGTCAGATCTCTTCTGACAGGACCTGAGATGACGTCAGAGGGGGCGTTCCTGGGGCGGTCCCATCGCTGATTGGCTGCTCGCGGTCACATGACCGCGAGTGCCCGGGAACGCCCCCCCTCTGACATCACCACAGGTCTTGTCAGAAGAGATCTGACTTACAACCGGGAATCGCACAGCGGGAAAAGGCACCGGACAGCGGCAAAAGGCGTCGGAAGGTAAGTATTGATTCTTTTTTATTTTTCACACACTTGCTTTTGTTTAATTTAGATTTCACAGTGTGTATTAACACACTGTGGAATCTAATGGGCGGCCACAGCTGTCACAGAGGGGAGGAGGAAGCAGGATTCTTCCTCCCCTCTGGGAGAATACGCAGTAGTAGCTGCGTAAACAATTGACATATCAATTGTTTACGGAGCTCCGTTTTCTCCCGGAAAACGCACTGCGTATTTTTACGCAATGTCTGCACTGCAAAGTGAATTTCCCATTCACTTTGCAGGCAGACAAAAGGCACATTGCGTATTTTGAAAAGCGCGCGTAAAAAAACGCGGCAAAATACGCAATGTGTGAACGCAGCCTTAGGGGCCTTTCACACTTGCGTTTTTTTCTTAGTCTAGTCTTGACATTCCTCCTTCAGTGTCTTGCTCAGTGGTGGTCAGGCTCAGCCTCCTGACTTCGGCCATGTCTCTGAGCATTGAGCACCTTGTTCTTCTGTGTCTTGCTGTTACGTATTGACTGCCTTGCTGTATGGAAGTGCTGCTGCTGGGATTTAAATGAAGCCTTTGTTTTCCCTGCTCTCAGTGTGGAGAGAGGAAGCTAATGAGAGTGCAGGTGTGTTTGATGAATATGAATCATGCTTAGGTGAGCTGAGGGGTGTGCCTGGGCTGGTTGCTCCCCACCCCTTGGCAATAAATGGCTACGCTCACATCCACCTAATGTTGCTGATTCCGTTCACTACTGGACTGTGACCTATTGTGAGCGGATGCTCATGGTTTGCTGCTGCTTTGCTCTCCATTGGAAGTTGTTGGGTTCCGTGGTCCGTGGGTGGAGGTAGGGGCTTATGCCTAGGGCTTCTCAAGAGTTAGGGACTTAGGCTGGTGGCTCGGACCTCCTCACCTTTAGAGGTACCTCAGATATCCGGGTGAGTCAGGGACCCCAGTATCAGGGCCAGAGCAGGCTCCCCTGACTCCCTACACCCAGCTTCCTCCTACTTCTGGGCACCCCGGCACCCCCAGCATGACACTTGCTCAGTGGTGGTTGGGCTCAGCCTCCTCACCTCAGCCATGTCTCTGAGCACTGCATAGTTTTGGCATTGCTGTTAGAATTTTCACTTTGCCTTTGACCAAGCTTCTGTGTGGATGTTACTGCTTGTGCTGCAGTCTCTGGAAGTTTTCCTTTTGTTGGAGTGGCTGCTGACTCTGGTTTGTTGTGGGTGGAGGTGATGGCTCAAGCATAGGGTGGGTTGAGGAGTTGAGGCCAAGGGTGGTGACTCAGACCTCCTCACTGTCAGAGGTACCTCTGAGAACAGGGTCAATCCAGGTTTTCCAGTTTACAGGGTCAGGGCAGATACTGAGTTACCTTGTCCGCAATACCATCTTGTTTACTATACCCCCATCCTCTATCCCAGTTGTGACAGCCTGGCTATTTCTGGCAGCCCCATGTAAAATCAATGGAGCAGTGTTTGGGCATCTGACCTGCTCTGAATTGTGTAACCAGAATAAAAATTCATGAGTTATGAGTTCAGGTCCCAGTAATCATACCCCCACCAATAGGTACATTATCACCTATCAATTGGGTATACTATAACTTGTTCTCACAGGACAACCCCTTTAAATTTAGACAGTTTAGAATTAGATTTAGGACTAGATGTGCCAATTTTATTATAGCTACTCATGCTGGAGAGTTCAGCGACTTGCATGGTTTAATTAGACCAATTTTGTTGCACCAAAATTGTGATGCATCATGGTTTTATTTCTGTATCGCGCTTTGGATATAATATAGTAAAGGATTTTTTCATCGGGTGAGTGCCATCATACTGTCTTGATGTTGACTGCTTCATTTGATCAGCATTTATATTGCTTTCATCACATTTATATGAAGGAATTTCCCTTTCTAGCTTTTATTGAATAGAAATACTGCAGGAAAATTGCAAAAAAAATAAAAAAAAAACCTCTGAAAGATCTGTTGCATTGCTTTTTCCTACATTTACAGCTAAAGACTACTAAAAAGATGGAAAGTGCTGAATAGAGCGACAGTTGTATTCTTCTTTTTATTGCCTCTGATCTGATAATATCACATGTAATGCATCAAATTGATTTGATTGTGTTGTGACTTTCAACATTTCATTACACATTGCTGACAAGATTCATCACTTCACAAAAATTTTCATCAAAATCTTCCGTAAGTTACATCTTATCCTGGCTTTGGTCGATATTTTGAAATTAATAAACCACTGAGCAATAGTTTAAGGCAGGTGTGCAACATATGCTGCTGAGTATGAATGCTTTAAAAATAGAAGTGTTGATAGTTCATTATTCTTAATTAACAAAATGCAAAGTGAATGAACAAAAGAGAAATCTAAATCAAATCAATATTTGCTGTGAACGCCCTTTGCCTTCAAAATAGCATCAATTCTTCTGGTTACAATTATACACAGTCATAGCTTGGTTTGGGGATTCGATCTGGTGACCTCTTGCTGCATGGTCAGCTCTAGTGATGAGCAAGTAGTAAGATCTTTGGGTTCGGAAGCTCTAAACAAATACTTTGAACTGTTTCAGTTTTCGGATCTGAGTGAGTTCTCCATTGACTTGCATTGAATTTGTTAAGGGTTCAATGTATTCGGTTAGAGCTGTCCGAACCCGAGTATTTTAGTACTCACTCATCACTAGTCAGTTCCTCTGTCTGCTCTGCTGTCGCCTTTTCTTCCCTGTCCAAATGCTGATGTTTCCACTTGTCTTTGTTCTCTTTTCTTGGTTTGCTCCTCTCCTGGTGTTTCTCATTTTCCCGTTTTGGTCTGCTCTATTACATTCTAGGTTGGGTATAATATGTTCACCTTTCACTTCACATCCTTGCTGGCTATATCTCTAGGTGGACTTGAGTTTAGGAGTTCCAGCTCTTCAGCTTAATAGTTTACCTTATTGGGCAAACACTAGTTTAGTTCCTGTAGTGCAGGGGTAGAGAACTCCAGGCCTTGAGAGCCACACACCGTGTCGGTTTTCAGGATTTCCTTAGCATTGCTCAGGGGTTGGAATCACCAGTGCAGGTGATTATATTATCACCTGTGCAGTACAAAAGAAATCCTGAAAACCTGCATTGTAGTGAGTCAGTTTGTTTTTCTTCCCTGCACCTATTCCTTTCACGTTTTTTTTTTTTTTAGGTTCCTGGGAGGTTTTATTTGGTTCCTCATTTGTAACTCTTTAGCTTTCCCGTTCTATTTTTATATGAACATTGTGTTTTAGTGTTCTCATTCATGGGTTTTTGTATCTTCCTGCACACCGTCCTCTCCCTTTGTTGGCAGTGTGTTGCAGCCTCCCCACTGGTCCTTCAGGTGGTACCACTTGTCAGCCTTTTAGGGATTCAGGTCCAAAGTGTTTTGAGTTGTGCGGCTAGGGCCTTTCTAGTCTGTACAGGGACTAGTTGGGTGCGGGTGTGTCGTCTCCCTGTAGCCGGTCTTCCCCTTTTCCATTACCCATGTGTGGGAGTGTTTATATTCATAACATACAGTTTATGAAGGATCTCTGCAGGGAAGTTGTTCTAAACCCTTGAACTAACCCCAGATCTTCTGTGTATGAGGCTGGTACATGTCCATGTCTCTTCGTGTAATCCCACACAGACTCGGTGATGATGAGATCAGGGCTCTGTGGGGCCACATTATCACTTCCAGGACTCCTTGTTCTTTTTTACACTGAAGACAGTTCTTGGTCACATTAGCTTTATGTTTGGGGTTGGTGTCCTGCTTCAATTTGTAGCCGATCAGACTGCTCTTTCAAACTACTGCCTGGTGGGTAAATCTACGCCTGTATTATTTTTTTCTAGTTTTGAAAAAAAGTCTTTTTGCACAGTACTTTATCTCAGTACAGTAATGAAGGTTTAAAACTGTGAAAGGATCACATCGTACTCAGAAAGTCAATATTGGACTTAGTACAAATATTTGCTGGGTTTAGTGTTTACTAGTCAACTGCATATACCTGTAATGCTCAAATGAGTGTGAGTGTTGGGAAACTGGACCCACAGGATCACAGGGTGAGCTGACGCCCAGGGCATGGACTGACTCTGGGACGGAGACAGTCACTGTCCCTAGTGTGACAGACAGCCCAGGGACAGACAAGGGTATGGACGTAAGTGTAGGAAGGCAGACAGGAGCAGGACCAGTTGGGAGCACACAGATATGGGAAGACAGGACTCAGGGACAGGGAGCAGACAAATCACAGGATCTGATAACTAGCTAGTTTAGTCTGTCTTGCTAGCTAGAGACGTTGATCAGGCACGTCCCTTTTTGGGAGGATGCCTTATATAACCAGTGCCACTCAGCCATAGGCTGAGTGGCATATTCTGGAAATGGCGCAATAGCCCTTTTAAATGCAGAGTTGGAGCACGGCTGCGGGCCTTGGACACACTCCCAGGGAGCCTGTTCAGGCTGCGGGAGCTTGCAGAGAACCTCGTGGACAGCCTAGGAATGGGGCTGGCGCGTGTAGCAGGGCTACGGCGCTGAATAAGCTATATGAAGGAAGGCTGACGGTTCGGCTAATTTTAATAGCAAAGCCATTGTGTCTTCTTTGTGTCTGAATCAGACATGATGGAGAAGGGGCTGGCTAAATGGCTGAAATAATCCAGAATGCCATCCCCTTCATACATGTCACTGTTCATGTGCCAGCACAGTCGGGGCGAGCTCTCTCCTTTCTTGGGACCAAAAGTGGGTCAGACGGAAGTCAAATCAGGCCATCGGGGGCAACTGTGATAAATAAGGTATATTAGTAACTTCAATTAATTTCAGTTTGAAAAACATCCAAACTACTTTTTGTTTGGCTGGAGAAGAAGTGTGATATTGCATGAAGTTCTTTTTTTTTTTGGAGTAATATTTTACCATACTGACACATTATTAAGTCCAGCAGCTCCACGCTTTGCAGCAGTTACTGTAGGTAATGGGAATATCTGCATGGCTGTATATGGGCCGACTGCATCAAGAGACCCAGCAACAATCAATGCCGTGAAGAAAGATGTTCCCTGTCTGATTTGTATAGAGGTTACACCTCCAGGGGAAGGCATTCACAATTAATAGATGTAGAGATTGAATGCAAAGTGACTTCAAGTGTAACTCGCAAGGGGGACAGTTCTCCACGCTCCAACGCCATGTAAAACAGCAGGGAAATCAAAGCCGGCGCAGGCGAATCACCGCGTGAAATGCAAACCAACAACACCATCCATTTTACCGAGCTCTCACCGTACTAAATATAGGGCGACATTTACAAAGGTCTGGAAATTAGGGGAGAAAAAAATAATGCTCCTGTGTCTCATGGAGATTTGACCATCATCCAAAGGGAAACTGTCAGGATTATGGTATTTCTGAATCCGTCCTCTCCAGGTAAAATCTGAGATAATGTCTTAAAGGGATCCTGTCACCCCAAAACACCTGTAAACCTATTAAAACCTGTCCCTAGAGCATATTAACACTATCCCTACACTCTTTTTACCTCCTAAATGCAGTAAGTGACATTGCATAAAAACGTTTTATAAGTACCTGATTAGTGATGATAATGAGTGACTATCTATTCATAGTCACTCATCAAGACTGCCCCTCTGCTTCATATCACGCCTATTCTGGCGTGATCGTCATCCTAGATTCAAATTGCCGCCTCCCTGCCGTGCCCTGTCTCGTCCGAGGCTGCAGTGTGGCTGGTGACGCGATCCGCGTCATTCCCGGCGCCTGGTGACGTATTTAGACCGACGCCGGGCTGTCAGCTTCAAAATGCGCACTGCGCATGCCCAATGCGCATGCGCAGTGCGCATTTTGAAGCTAACAGCGCGGCGCCGGTCTAAATACGTCACCAGGCGCCGGGAATGACGCGGATCGCGTCACCAGCATCACTGCATCCTCGGACGAGACAGGGCACGGCAGGGAGGCGGCAATTTGAATCTAGGCTGACGATCACGCCTGAATAGGCGTGATATGAAGCAGAGGGGCAGTCTTGATGAGTGACTATGAATAGATAGTCACTCATTATCATCACTAATCAGGTACTTATAAAACGTTTTTATTCAATTTCACTTACTGCATTTAGGAGGTAAAAAGAGTGTAGGGATAGTGTTAATATGCTCTAGGGACAGGTTTTAATAGGTTTACAGGTGTTTTGGGGGTGACAGGATCCCTTTAAGTCTTGTCCATAAACCTGTACATAGAGCACAGAAACAAGACGCTATTCTATTATTTTATATAGGAATCATTGGTCTCATTGAGTCCAACAGACAAGACACATAAGAGAATGCACTGCGCTAATATTAATCTTTTAAAATGCATTTGTTCAAGTTCTAAGCACATTGCATCTTCAGAGCAGAAGATGACCTGAACTCTAGCGCCCCCTATTGGAAGTAGCAATCCTAAAAGTCAATATTGACTCTTTAACAAGTTTATCATATGAATTGGGATAATAATAACCAAACCACTATCTCAATTTGCAGACATGGTGTTTCGGGGTATTGCCCCTCTCACCTAGCCAAACCAGATCTCATACTTTGCACTGATGAGGGGCAATACTCCAAAACACAGTGTCTGCGAATTGAGATAATGATTTGCTTATTATCCTAAGGGCCACGTCACACACACAGATAATTGTGCAGAGATTGTTCGCAGATCTCTGGTTGCAGTGAAATCATGGACACATTGCACCATTTTGTGGCTGTGTACAAATGTAACAATGTGTCCCTGATTTCACTGCAACCAGAGATCTGCAAACAATATCTTCACAGTGTGTGTGACATGGCCCTAAGTCACATGACAGGGCTTGATAACGGGTTGATATTGACTTTTAGGATGCTACTTCCAAAAGGTGGCACTAGAGGTCAAGTCCTCTTCATCTTGGAAGAGGCAATTTGCATATTTAATTTTCCAGAGGAGCATTGCAGGTGTTTGAGACTCCTTATACTGTCATACCAGAACTGACAGGACACTCTCCACAAGGAGAAACCTTACCCATTAGATTGAATTGACTCATACATCCTTTATTAAATTACTTTCCCCCTATAGTACGATGCCCCCATAGTGCCCTATCACACATGACGCCGTACATAGTATGATACCCCCAAAGTGTATTTCCTCCACAGTATAATTCTGCACAGATGCCCCCAACACTATATGGTGTCCCACAACACTGTTTACTGCCCCTACAGTGCCCCCAAGACAGTAAGATGCCTCTACAGTGCCCTAACAGTGTGATGCCCCAAGATGGGGAAATATCCCATAGCACCCCCAACTTAATATAATGCCCCTACTGTTCCCCAAGTCAGTAATATGCCTCACAGTGCCCCAACACAATATAATGCCCCAACATGATGAGATGCCCCACAGTGCCATCAACACAGTATAATGGTGGTGCTGTTTATGAAAGAATGTAGTAAAGTTTTATTAATCCTGGACATCCCCTTTAATGCCTTGTAAGTTCTGCTTGATAACTGTCTCCAAATTTAGAAATTGAGGTCCTCTAACCGTAATTACAGCCATCATGAACATGTGAAGATTGAAGCCTGTGGGGGGCGCTCCTGCTGCTATTGCATAGCTATTACACAACTTTTATAACTTTCACCACTGAGTGATTTTTCGTTTTTGTTTTTTCCTCCCTATCAAGGGCCATAATTTTCTATTTTTCCTTCTACATAGACATATGAGGGCTTGTTTTTTTGCAGAACGAGTTGTACTTTTGAATGACATTATTGTCACTACCACATAATGTACTGGAGAATGACAAAAAAAATTCCAAATGCTTTGAAATTGCAAAAAAAAAAGGGCAATTCCACTATTTATTTTTTACTTTTTTATTTACCATGTTAACCTATATGGTAAAAGTGATCTCGTAAGTTGGTTATCTGGGTCAGAATAAGCAGATACCGAACTTTTCTCTTTCGCCTCATTGGGGGACACAGGATGATGGGACACAAGACTATGGGTTATGCTATTCTGCCACTAGAAGGCGACACTAGGCAAATGAAAAAAGAAGCACAGTGGCTCCTCCCAGCAGTATATAACCCCCTGACTGGCACAGTGCAGCCAGGCTTTTGCTTAGTGTCTTAGGAGGCAAGACACTGTTTGTTATTTTCTCATCTTTGAGTTTCCTTCAGACCGCTGCACCATCCCTCCTCAGTCCCCACAGTTGGAGCTCTGAGTAGTAGGTGATGGCTGGCTCCTGCAGCATCCCTCCTCAGACCCCACAGTTTGGACTCTGGGTTGCAGGAGGTATCCCCTGGCCCTCTGGCCGCAGCAGCACAGAAAATGGAGTTGCGCTGGGATGGAGGTCTGTGCCCCTGTCCCTTGTGGGCTCCAGGGTGTTGAGCCGTCGTCAGGTAGGAGCTGTGCTGTCCTCCGGTGTCCCTCTGGGTGCTTCTGGCCGCGCTCCGTCTCCGGAGCTGCACTCTGCGCCGGCTTCCCCTCGTCCGGCTGCCTGGTATATTAATTTAGGCCCCGGCTTCGGGCCTGTAGGTGTATCCCCGCCCATAGTGATGATGCGGCGCGGCCAGGAACGCCCCCGGCCGGCCCATCAACCAATTGTGCGGATCCGCTTTGGGCATCGCTGGAGGGGCGTGTCCTCACCTTTCCCACACCAGGCAGTCTCTGGCGCCATATTCAGCGTTGGACTTCACTGCAGCGCGGTTGGAGCTCTGCGGGGGGACACAGGATTCGGGGCAGCGCTGTGCTTCCAGGTGACAAGGCTCAGCAGTGGTTTATATCCTGCTGTAGCCCTAGGCTGTGTATTGTAGCTCAGCAGTGATTAGTGTCTTCTGCTGCAGCTTTGTCTGTCTGCTGGCACTCAGCAGTATATTCCTCTGTGTATAGCAGGGAGGATGTCGGACAAAAAGGGCAAGAGAGCACCAAAGGCATTTAATGTGTACTATGCCTTTTGCACTGCGTGCAAGGCTGCGCTGCCCTGCGGTTGTTCTACTCCGCTCTGCCAGGCCTGTGCCTTTAATTCCTCTCAGCCCTGTGCCCCTGTCTCTGAGCAGGCGCCCGATGGTGAGGTGGTGCCCGCTAGCGTCCCCGCTCCGCCGGAATGGGCGGTTGCATTGTCGCAGTCTGTAAGCTAATCCATACAGCAACTTTCTGAGACGCTAATCCTGGTTGTGCAGGCCCGTCCTTCGTCTAGAACTTCGGACCAGACGAGTTCTCCGGACAACTGTTCCAGTCAGGAGGAGACGCGCTCTCGTACTCCTCCTTCCTTCCATACTTTTGGTAGGAAGAGACTCCGCAGCGGGTCTTCCACGGCTGCCCCGTCTCAGGGTTCTCAGGCTTCTCCTGCGCTGAGTAGGTCCCGTGAATCACGTTCGTCTGGCGAGCTCCGTGATTCAGATGTGGAGGCGGATCTGGGTGATTCGCTCGAATCCGCTTCCTCTGATACCCTTGCCATGGTGGACGACCTTGTCTCGGCCATTAATCAAGCCTTGTCAGTGTCTGACCGGCTCCAGTCGCCTCATCGGACCACGTGATATTTTTCAAGAGGCCCAAGAGACTTCAGAAGGTGTTCTCTGATCATCCTGAGATTCAGGAAGTTCTGCAGAAGCATTGGTCCCAGCTGGATAAACAGTTTGGTAATTGTAAGGTGATTGAGACTCGTTATCCTTTTTTGCCAGTGGTGGCACTAGCTTGGTCAGATTCCCCGCAGGTGCATCCTCCAGTGTCCCGTCTAGCATCTAGTACACTTCTTTCTCTTCCTGATAGTGCGTCTATCAAGGACTCCACTGACTGTCAGCTGGAACAATTGTCCAGATCAGTGTTCGAGGCTTCAGGGTCATCTCTGTCTCCCTTCTTCGTCTCCATGTGGGTGGCTAAGGCCATATTGACCTGGTCGGGTGATTTACATTCCGCGTTACGTCACAGGGGGGAGGATCCAGAGCTGTTGGATCTGGCTGCTCCGATCTCTGTCGCTGGGGAATTCTTGGTGCGCGCTTCTATTGATGCGGCTAATTGCACTGCGGCGGCGGCTTCAAATGCCATCGCAATTCGCTGAGCTTTCTGGCTTCGGGAGTGGAAGGCGGATTTGGCTTCGAAGAGGTCTCTCACCGGCATGCCTTATTTAGGTGGGCGTCTGTTTGGAGAAAAGCTTGATAAGCTGATCTCTGATGCTACGAGAGGTAAGAGTACCTCACTCCCTCAGCTGATGCCCAAGCGTAAATTCACCAGGGGTCAACAGGCGAGGTTCCGGTCCTTTCGGAACTCGTCTGGGTGGTCCGTTTCTCGCCCAGTACAGTCGGCTCGTGCGCTGCGTGCAGACAGAGGTTCCCAGGCTCCCAGTAAGTCGGGTTCCGGCTGGCAGCCCTGAAAACAGGCAGTCTAAGTCAAAGGAGTCCGAATCGCAGAGATTTTCCTCTACCTGACTCGGCTCCTCTGGAAGACTCTTCCCGAGTGGGCGGCCGACTTTCCCGCTTTCGGCATGCCTGGCTCGCTGTTACAGACGATCAGTGGGTCCGGGACTTGGTGTCTTTCGGTTACAGCATCGAGTTTCACACTCTTCCTCACAGGAGGTTCCTTCTTTCTCGTCCTCCGGGCTCGCTGGACAAGAATGACGCATTTTTTCGGGCCATCGACTCCCTTCAGTGGGCGGGAGTCGTTGCTCCGGTCCCTCAGGGCGATCGGTTCCACGGGTTCTATTCAAATCTGTTTATTGTGCCAAAGAAAGACAGATCATCCCGTCCTGTTTTGGATTTGAAACATCTGAACAGGTTTGTCCGAGTCTGATATTTTCGGATGGAATCACTGTGGTCCGTCATCGCTTCCACGCAGCAGGGGGAGTTCCTTACTTCCATCGATATCAGGGACGCCTACTTGCATATTCTGATAGCCAGGTCTCGCCAAAGGTTCTTGCGCTTCACTGTGGACGAAGATCATTACCAATTCGTTGCACTTCCTTTCGGTTTGGCAACTGCCCCGCGAGCATTCACCAAGGTCATGGCAGCAGTCATGACCGTGCTGCACGTTCAGGGGTGTTCTGTTTTCCCGTACCTGGACGACTTGTTGATCAAGGATCGGTCTTTCAGGGACTGCGAGGACAGTGTCCGCGTCCCGATGGACACTCTCTCGCGTCTAGGGTGGATTCTCAATCTTCCAAAGTCTTCTCTGGTCCCAAGCCGCAGGATCTCTTTCCTGGGAATGATCCTGGACACATCTCAGGGCTTGTGCTTCTTCCTCAGGACAAGGCTCAGTCTCTGCGCTGTGCGATTCGGATGCTCATGCGTCCTGTCCCACATTCCCTTCGGTTTGCGATGCGGGTCTTGGGGAAAGATGGTAGCGACAATGGAGGCAGTGCCCTTTGCTCAGTGGCATCTCCGTCCATTGCAGTTGGCTCTCCTGGCGGCCTGGAATCGCAGTCCGTTCACTCTTCATCGGATTTTCCGGCGACGAGGCTTTCTCTCTGCTGGTAGCTGATCCCGTCATCTCTCTCTTGGGGGAGATCCTTTCTGCCGGACCGGTGGGACGTACTCACCACCGATGCCAGTCTCCTCGGCTGGGGAGCGGTATTTTGTCGTTACACGGTCCAGGGTCGCTGGACCCCAGGGGAGTCCTCTCTACCTATAAATCTCCTGGAGATTTACTTGGCGCTGAAAAGTTTTCATCATCTCCTGAAGGGCCGCCACATTCGTATTCAGTCGGACGATACCACGGCGGTGGCTTATGTCAACCATCAGGGCGGAACGCGCAGCAAGCCAGCAATGCGGGAAGTGGAGCCGATTCTTTGTTGGGCCGAATATTCGGGGGCGGTTCTGTCGGCGGTTCACATTCTGGGGATCGAGAATTGGGTGGCAGACTTTCTCAGTCATCAGGGATTTGCGTCAGGAGAATGGGCTCTCCATCCGGATGTATTCGATCAGAATCCCAGATCGGAATCCCAGATGTGGATCTCATGGCGTCACGGAAGAACGCGCAGGTGCGCGCATTCTTTACCCGCTCTCGAGATCCCCGTGCTCTGGGATCAGATGCTCTGGTCCAAAATTGGACGCAGTTTCGTCTCCCATACGTCTTTCCGCCTCTGGCTCTCATTCCCAGGGTGGTGCAGAAAATCAGAACGGAATGCGTTCTGGTGCTTCTGGTGGCCCCGGACTAGCCAGGAGATCGTGGTACACCGATCTTGTGCAACTCGCCGCAGATGTTCCGTGGCGGCTGCCGGACCGTCCGGATCTTCTCTCCCAGGGCCCATTTCATCACCAGAACTCAGGGGCTCTTCATTTGATAGTCTGGCCCTTGAGACCCGACTTTTGATTCAGGCGGGTTTTTCGGAGGAGGTTGCTTGAGAAAACCCGTTTCTGCTCGTATTTACCACCGGACTTGGAAACCTTTCTTCGCCTGGTGCGATTTGAGAGGTCTCCCGCCCTTGAATTTTTCCCTTCCTGCGGTTCTGGGATTCCTTCAGGCTGGGCTGGACAAGGGGCTTTCCCTTGGTTCTCTTAAGGGTCAGGTTTCGGCCCTATCTGTGCTTTTTCAACACAGATTGGAAACGAAGCCCCAGGTTCGTACTTTTTTGCAGGGTGTTTCACGTATTGTCCCACAGTATAGGAGGCCTTTGGAAGCCTGGGACTTGAATCTGGTCCTGGACGTGCTTCAGAAGCCGCCATTCGAACATCTCTGGGAAGTCTCGTTGCGTCTTCTTTCTCAGAAGGTGGTTTTTCTGTGGCGATCACCTCCATTCGGAGGGTTTCTGAATTGGCGGCACTTTCCTGTAAGACCCCTTTCCTTACATTTCATGAGGATAAGGTAGTGCTGCAGCCGGTGCCGTCTTTTCTTTTCAAGGTGGTGTCCTATTTCCATTTGAATGAGGACATTGTCCTGCCATCTTTCTGTCCGGCGCCGGTGCACCGCATTGAAAGGGCGCTGCACACCCTGGATCTGGTCCGGGTTCTGCGACTTTGTGTCTAGAACAACGCCATTCAGGAAGACGGATTCTCTATTCGTTCTTCCAGAGGGTCACCGGAAAGGGATGGCCGCTTCCAAGGCCTCTCTTGCCCGGTGGATTAAGCTTACTATTCAGGAAGCTTATTCTTTCCGCAATTTGCCCATTCCATCGGGGTTTCGGGCTCACTCCACTCGCGCAGTGGGTGCCTCTTGGGCCATTCGGCACCAGGCTTCGGGTGAGCAGGTGTGCAAAGCTGCTACCTGGTCTAGCCTACACACTTTTGCGAAACACTATCGTGTTCATACTCCGGCCTCGGCAGATGCGAGTCTGGGTAGGCGCATCCTGCAGGCAGCGGCTGCTAGTCTGTAGATTGCGTTTTTCAGTTGTGGATGTTTATTCCCATCCAGGGACTGCTTTAGGATGTCCCATCTTCCTGTGACCCCCAATGAGGCAAAAAGAAAAGAAGAATTTTGTGTACTCCCCGTAAATTCTCTTTCTCTTAGCCTCTAATTGGGGGACATAGCACCCTCCCTGTGGCCGGTTGGCCTTGTTGTGTTGGTGTTCTCTTGTTTTGTTTTTTTTTTGCTTGATCGGCTTATATATTATTTTTCCTCCTACTGCTTTAGCACAAAACTGGCTGCACTGTGCCTGTCAGGGATTTATATGCTGCTGGGAGGAGCCACTGTGCTTTTTCATTTGCCTAGTATCGCCTCCTAGTGGCAGAATAGCATAACCCATCGTCCTGTGTCCCGTCGTCCTGTGTCCCCCAATTAGAGGCTAAGAGAAAGAGAATTTACGGTGAGTACACAAAATTCTTCTTTTTTTTTTATTTCAATCGTTAAAAAAAAGCAGAATTTTTTGCCCTTTTTACTGATACCATTTTGAGTCGGATACATTTTGATCACCTTTCATTACATTTTATTGTAACACTGTGATGGCCCAAAAATTTAATTCTAGTGTTTTTATTTTTTTCCCATTACACCATTTATTAATTTGATTAATTTACTTCACATATAGATGGCTTAAATTCTTACAAATGCAGCGATACCAAATATGTGTATTTTTTTGTTGTTTTATTACTGTATTAATGCCATTTTCAGTGCAGCTCCTTTGGGGGCCCCCAAGAGAGTGGTGGCCCTGGACAACTGCCCAGTCTGCCCTCCCTCCCCCCTTAACACCGGCCCTGGTACTGGGCCCCTCCAACTTACATGTCCCATAGCAGCTGCTTCCACTCCGCCTCTAACATGGAAGCTCTGTTATCCCCTGTAACTATGGCTGATCTGTGCATCCCAGTTACAGATAAAAAAAAAGTTATTTAAAAAATGAAATCTAAATGTAAAATTGCTCCTGTTGGTTTTTTATTGACCAAATGAGACACAAAATGTACAAGATAAAAAAAAACCTATTGTTAAGCTCAAACTATTACAGCTGCAGTGTCCCCACAACCCACAATTACCGTATATACTCGCGTATAAGCCGAGTTTTTCAGCCCAAAAATTGGGCTGAAAAGTCCCCCCCTCGGCTTATACGCGAGTCACTGTATACTGTATACAATGTATACAGTATACAGTGCCCCCATCTATATACAGCCCCCCGCCGCAATCCTGTAAAGGAATAGATTAGTATACTTATCCATCCGCTGTAGCTGTCCCCCCGCCATCGCGATTCAGCATCTTCCGACTTCCAGCGTCTCGCATCTTCTTCCGATGGTCGCAGGCAATGACGTCATTGCCTGTGCGACCGAGGAGGAAACCGGAAGAAGACGCGAGACGCTGGAAGTCGGAAGATGCTGAATCGCGATGGCGGCGGGACAGCTGCAGCGGATGGATAAGTATACTAATCTATTCCTTTACAGGATTGCGGCGGGGGGCCTGTATATAGATGGGGGGGCCTGTATATACCTCTGGGGCATATATATGTGGGGCTGCTGTATACTACCACTGGGGCTATATTTACCTGTGGGGCTGTATGTATACTACCACTGGGGCTATATTTACCTGTGGGGCTGTATGTATACTACCACTGGGGCTATATTTACCTGTGGGGCTGCTGTATACTACCACTGGGGCTATATTTACCTGTGGGGCTGTATGTATACTACCACTGGGGCTATATTTACCTGTGGGGCTGCTGTATACTACCTCTGGGGCTGCTGTATACTACCACTGGGGCTGTATTTACCTGTGGGGCTGCTGTATACTACCACTGGGGCTATATTTACCTGTGGGGCTGTATGTATACTACCACTGGGGCTATATTTACCTGTGGGGCTGCTGTATACTACCTCTGGGGCTGCTGTATACTACCACTGGGGCTGTATTTACCTGTGGGGCTGCTGTATACTACCACTGGGGCTATATTTACCTGTGGGGCTGCTGTATACTACCACTGGGGCTATATTTACCTGTGGGGCTGCTGTATACTACCACTGGGGCTGTATTTACCTGTGGGGCTGCTGTATACTACCACTGGGGCTCTATATACCTGTGGGGCTGCTGTATACTACCACTGGGCTGTACATACCTCTGGGGCTGCTGTATACTACCACTGGGGCTCTATATACCTCTGGGGCTGCTGTATACTACCACTGGGGCTGCTGTACATACCTCTGGGGCTGCTGTATACCACACTGTTGAGGGCTGTATACCTGTGCTGGGGTCCACCCTCGGCTTATACACGAGTCAATAGGTTTTTCCAGATTTTTGGGGCAAAAGTAGGGGGGTCGGCTTATACACGGGTCGGCTTATACACGAGTATATACGGTACTTATCATATCAAAATTGTTGAAATGGAAACGGAATCCTAGAAACGTTTTTGCAAAATTTTAGGATTTATGTTTTGACCCAATATAGACAGGCAAGAATAAGTTTTACCAATAAAGTCAATGTGCGATGGACGTCAGGTGTAATTTTTGATAGTCTTACTTCTAGATCTCCATATTCTAGACGTTTAAAGAATGAAATCCACAGCCTGATCGGGCACCACGGGAAAAGCGGAGGATTTCACTGGATAAACCTCACCCATTGATATCCTGCAGTGCTATGTAACCCAGCCAAGACCTTTTATACAATCATAAATTATCATTTCTACTGTGTGAAATTGTTTTGTTTTCAGCTTTTAATTTACATAAGGAACATTTGTAACATGTCAAATCTGATAAAGGATCCATCAATTAAACCTGCAGGAAGTAGAAGGGCAGAGAGGATAGGAACGGCTTACATGTGGCCTGTGCAACCCCACTTAGTCTGATGCAAGGAATTCCATATTTTCTCTTCTGGTCTCGTGTGGTTTGGGATTTTAATGCCGAGCATTGAGTCTACAGCTGCATCCACATAACCCAAGCAAAAGGAAAAAAATGATAAAAAAAAAAGTAAATAAGTTAGCCTGGTCTCGTTTGGAAAGCCGCCTTAATTTCCCTCGGCATGTATAATTATTTATGAGCTATGTAGATTAAATATGGCATTTCTGTTTGCTCTCTAGGGTTATAGGACACTTTACTGGAGTGAAAGGCCCTGTTTGTTGCTTGTTATTTTACCGGCTTGATAAATGTCTTTTGACTGTTAGATACATCGGAGCCTGTGGCGTACCGCCAATTGTGGAAGACCACACGGCCGCAATCGAGCCACGTAGATGACAAGTGCCAATACAAGTCTATGGGTCCATGTAAACACGATACTGCACATAGATGGCATCAGTGTGCTGTACGTTTTAAAGGGACTCTGTTACATTTGACTTATCAAGCTATTAACATAAGAGGAAAGAGAGACAAGAGGAGCGCTCCTTAAGGTAATACCCGGTGGTCTAGTGGAGGGGACATCACCGCAGGTCCTCCATAGACAGGTCCTTGAGTATTTGGCTTCAGACAGTCTTTTCCCAGCAGCCCCATACACTTATCCCTCAAAGAGGGATGGACAATCAGGAGAAAAAGTAGATAATGATTAGTGTATCCGGGTGCCAGAGAAGATGCCAGAGATTTGTGATTCTTAAGGCATAGGGTCTTATAATCACAATGTGTTTCGGCAGTAGTGCCCACCTTCATCAGGTATTCACAATGCATTCAGCGGTAGTGCACACCTTGTGAATGGGTCACCTGATGAAGGCGGGCACTACTGCCAAAACGCGTTGTGAATACCTGATGAAGGCAGGAACTACTGCCGAAACACATTATGATTAAAAGACCCTATGCCTTAAGAACCATAAATCTCTGGCAATTTCTCTAGCACCTGGATACACTAATAATTATCTACTCTTTCTGAATCTATTAATATGGGCATACAGGTTATAGAATGCTGAAAAACATCTTCCCTGTCTGCCTCATATTAGATGCCTTGTTATGGAGAAATTATCTTTTATCACTTTATGTAACTGATGTGTTCCAGGCTATGGGATGGATGTTGCCTGGAAGATGACTCTGCCTCCAGAGATTAATTTAAATTGAAGGGGGCATTACCAGTTTGATAAGTGGTGGTTGCTCTCTGCCCTTCTGATCACAATATAAAGCAGTGTGTGATAATACCTGAAACATCTGCAGGTTCCTCGCAGGTTCCTCTCAGCCTCCATCTCACAGGCAGGCTGTGCAGCAATATTGTTGTAATACAGCAGAGCTGCAAAAAATGTGTTTGCAAGAAGTCAGAGTTCATTCCACCTGTTCTGTGTCAGTTCCTTGTTTTACACTGTGTCTCCCCTTCTATATAAATTAATCTCTGGAGGCGGAGTTATCTTCCAGGCAATGTCCTCCCCATAGCCTGGAAGAAGTCATTTATATAGAGTGATAAAAGATGACTTATCCATAGCAAGGCTTCTGATACGAGGCAGACAGGTAGGATTATTTTCAGCAGTCTATAACCTGCATGTCCATATTAATAGTTGAGAACGGTCAAATGTGGTGACCGATTCCCTTTAACATAGAAAATAATGTTACAAAGCTTCTCCTATACTTTCAGTCTCCATACTTGAAAAACATGGATGGAACACTTTGCTTTTAAAAACAAACACACGGATAGGAAAAAAACAGACCGCGCCACACATACGTGTTTTATAAGGACGCGTGAATGGGGTCTTGCCTATATACAATGTGTATGTATATGTGTGCGTGTGTATATGTATGTGTATATATAATATGAGTATATGTATATAAATACATATGTTGAGGTCACACTAGCTGTTCCTCTGCACATCTACATCCGATCTGTCCCTCCGTATTCACTGTTTACATGGTGGTTCTACAATTAAGATGCTCCAGACGTCTCTGGACTATAGGGGCTTCCAGCTTTTCATCAGTCTCCAAACACTACATAACAAAAGGAAAACAATGTAACGTCTATAAAGGGGAGATTCACCAGAGTCACACCATTAAAAATCCATCTAATGGTTGTGTCAGATGTAGATCACAATGCTGTGGATCGCTCCAGGTCATCCACAGATGTCTCAGCGTACATTAATACTGGAGACCTGATATACAGTACAAAGAGGTGAATGTGGGGATGGGATGTTTTGTAGCAAGATCTGGGGGAATTCCTGTAATGTGCTCTAGCCATGTACAGTGTATTATGATAAAAGAAACTGATTTTTCATTTTTATGTTTACATTATTTTTATTTTACTGCTTGTGTTTGTAAGGAATATTTATTTTTGTTCTAAAAATATTTTTTCAGTAAAGATGGTCATAGGTGTTAACACAACCCAAACCTCCACCTCTGAAGATCATTTGATATGCTTGGTTGACGTGTCAAATAAGTGAAAAATCAGAAAACCTTATTAAAGAGTTAATGTTATGTGAATATTCAGGTAGTTGAATAAGCCTTTGTCCTAGGTGGCTGATCTCACCAGTCATCAGGGAGTGGGCTTGTGGCAAATAGTGTTGTGTTTTCCTTTATGTCGAAGTTACCCAACATCTTTGGTCAGGTAAATACTAAGGTGGCACTCGGTGCCAGCCATGTTGCCAACTACAGAGTCCCCTCGTGCAAAAGCTCTGCCCACCCTCCTATTCTAGCCCCAAGCAATTTGCTTAGTGCAAACCCTGGCATTCACCAATGTAGTTTGCCATCCTGTTGTCCTACTGATTAACGCTTCCATCCTAGCCATAGTGTCACCATGGTCTCTCTTACTTTGCAGACTTGTGACAGCTTTGGGACCTGTAAGAGATAAAGGGGAGAAAGGCACTCTTTGAAGTCACCTGGTGGTCTAGTGGGGTTAATTCCAGTACCACCGGGAGGGCTCTCACCTGTCCAGGTTGTGCCGTCCGCACAACCAGGATGAACGAGCAGCGGGAGCGAGTTCCTTCGGTCGACGCGCTTCTCTGCCACACCTCCAGGTATGAGTCACGTGGGCCGCCTTCTGATCACAAGACCCTGTATCCTCCGCTATGTCACACAGGTCCTGTAGTTGTTACCGCTAACTGTGGCTGCCTGCAGCTCCAACAACACAATCCCGAAGGGTTGTAGAATTGTGATGAAGTTAATTTATTGTTATAAACAGAGCGCTGGGGCACACAGAAGCTAGCTTCTGAGTGTGCCCCAGCACTCTGTATATAACCACAATAAATTAACTTCTTCAGGTTTGGGACCTTTGTCTCATTCCTGCATTGAGATTTCATTTTAAATGTGTATTCTTTCCTTTGGCAGTGTAGGAGTTAATGTCAGTTTCTGTTATCTAGCATGCTCCCTTAGTTCTCTTCCCAGGTGTGGCTACTTTGTGATTACTCCCATCTCCTTTATATGGTCACATGGTCCAGCATTCCTTGCTGGTGATTGAACTCTATTTCTGGCCTAGCTACCTGAGGTGAAGGAGGTACTTTGGAGAAGCTGACTGTTGTCAAGCTGTCTGCTGCCTAGGAGAGTGGAAGCAGGCGTGAAGTTATTTTTGTCATTTTCCAGTCTGTCTCCCCTTCCATCCTTATTGTTGTTAGTGCAGTGGTTGGAACTAGTGCTTCAGCCGGCCATCTCCCTATTTAGAGTTGGGCCAGCAAGGGACGAACTAGGTATCCTGCTAGGTGTTTATCCCCAGTCTATTTATTGTTGTGTGTAGTGCGCCGGACATCGTTGGTTGACTTCCATGATTAAAAAACGAATCCTGCAAAAATCTATTTATTCAGGCGGTTCAAAAAAGTTGTATTTGCACAATGGATTGTGCTGGATCCGATCTAACGGATAATTCCTGGAAGTGTGAACTGAGTCTTACCTGTATCCACATTACTTGGGCAATCATACATGAGCCCAGTTAGAATGGAAAGGAGGTGGATAATATCAATTGATCTAATTTAGTTTTTTTATAGAACTGAATGCCACAATTTAGCTGATCGCTGTGATTGTGTTTCCAAAATTCACATCGCTGGAATAGAACAGAATATAAACTGATAGAAATAGAATGTATCCAAGGAACAGAAAGCCGCAGATTGGACACTGCACTATGGTAAAGCATCTATGGTACTGGTTTAATTTTAGTTTAATTGTTTGTAATTGTACGACATTCTGGTTCTTCTTTGTGCAGTATTTCTGTACCAATTAGATGTTGCATTTTCTTCTATCTAATGTCTTTTTTTTTTTCTATGCTCCCTTTTGCCTTTTGCAAATGTATCATTACTTAAGTACACACTGGTTGTCGTAATGATGCTGTGTATTGTGCGGCGAGCATGTTGCTCTATGTAAGGCTGAACATGGCACTTTGTCTCCTGCTGGGTTCTTGTGCTTTTAGTAATGAAAGTTTAATGTTCCCGAGTATCTGTTTACACTGGGAGTGTAAAGATGGTGAGCCTCCCTGCATTTAAAGATTGGATGATTCTGGGTACTGCTGTCTGCAAACACCATAACACGACCCCCGGCTGGCAGGAGAACACTGCACTTCATTTGTACATTCAAGTGACTCACACGGGTGAAGGTTAATTAATTCAGACCGGGGCTTGTGCAAAATAAAACACTATTTCCATCTTCTGCAATTAGCGGTCGTCTTTAGTTTTCCATCACCATCTTCCGCCTATACTCGCCATGCTTTGACAGGTTTGCTGCTGCCTGGAGGAAGAGACGAGTCATTTTGCAGCCCAGACGCACACGACTTCTGGCATTAAATATTACATTAAGAAGTGCTTAGAGGCTTTGTAAAGAGAAACGTATTGTTCTGTACTAAGTCGGCTCCCGCCATGTCTTCTGTGCCGCCGCACACTGTACTTTGTGCAACTTCTAAAGAATATTGTCAGCGAGTCTAAAGAAAGCCAGTACAGGAATAATTGTTCAAATGAGACTTCAAGTGGTAAATTTACAGTGGGTGGTAGCAATCCATCTGTGTCTGCCGACATCTTCTCAACATTGTCCACAAATGACATAAAATATGTTTTTCAATTGAATAATTGAAAAAATTGTGGCTTCTTGCATGGAGGATGCTAATTTAGGGTGTCATCGCCACTTGGGGTGTGACGCATAAACTTTATATGTGCTCCTGATTAAATTCTAGAGACCACATATGTATGTAGAAGAGAAGCTCCCTATATGTAATGTATCAGTCATTCTGTTTGTCTCGAAATAAGTAGTGTCAGTGGCGTAACTTGAAGCCCATGGGCCCCGATGCGAAAGCTCCAATGGGACCCACAATTACTGCAAATCTTTAATGTCAATAGTCTTTTTCTATAGACCACAAGGACTTTTGGAGCCCCCTAGGCTCTGGGGCCCGGTGCGATTGCAACCCCTGCACCTGTTGTAGTTACGCCCCTGAGTAGTGTTTATTACATCATCACTTTGTATTGACTTTCTGCGTTTGCTCTTTACTTCTATTACTTTCCATCTGTCACTTCTTCTGTGATGTCATTGCCACCTGTCGGCTCCTCATGTAGAAATAAAGAATTATTAAAAAAAAGAATGAACAGAAGGAGCGATGGAGAGATTCTCTGCAGTCATTTATCACCTCCATTAATATAAATACTTCCACAAACTTCTTCTTTACCCGGCATCGTTCCTCCTTTTAGGCTCGTGCTATCGCTCTGTATAATCTCTCCGTGTTTGTCTTCATTTTCTCGTCTCACTAATGTAAATATTTTACTCCGTTTTACCAGTGGAGAAGCCACAATGCTCCTGAGGTCTCTCTGTCAGCAAAAAAGGATTAATTGTGGTGGCCTAATTTAGCAAAACAGTGCAAGTGTTCACCACATTTCTTGTCTCTCATTACTCAGGATCGCTTTGTATTCGCTCGGGCCCTGCTTTAAAGAATGTCCCTTTTCCCCATTTATTCTTAATCCCTGAACTGTAAAACTAGATTAAAACTGCAATGTAAATAAAATCATGAGGCACCAGGTGTTTAAAGGAATCACTGCAATGCTTCTTCCCTAACCCCTAATCTTCTCCTGTAAAAGGTGAAGGGGCAGTTATATCCAGGCCCAGACTGGCAGGTAGGCAAACCGGGCATATGTCCAATGCGCCTCTAGTAATCTGGGCCGCTGTGCCTGCTCCTCCAAGAAAGAATTTTTTTATATTTTAAATTTCCCCTCCCCTCCTTTATACAGTCTAGGTAGTCCGCTGTCTTTTCGGAGGAGAGGGGAGGCTGGGGGACTCGCCAGTGCACCTCCATATACCGGCTCAGACACAGGGAGCTGAATGACCCCGGAAGTACCAGCGCCTATAACGTTTACTATCAGGTCTCTATAGGAGACAAGAACAGGAGTTACCTGTATGAGACAACCACTTGAAATGTAATCTGTCAGCGGATTTTTGCTATTTCATCTGACCGCAACATAATGTAGGCAAAGAAATCCTGAATGCAACAATAAATCGCATATATTACTGGCTGCAGCCTCTCTGACACAAACCAAGAATTTAGTTTCAGGAACACAGCAGAGAGCTGCTGCCGCCCACACCAGGCTCTGTATACACAATGTCTATAGGTAGAGCTGCCTCCGCCCACACCAAGCTCTGTATGTTACAATGTCTATAGACAGAGAGCTACCCACACCAGGTTCTGTATGTTACAATGGCTATAGACAGAGCTGCCCACACCAGGCTCTGTATGTTACAATGTCTATAGACAGAGAGTGCCCCTGCCCACACCATACTCTGTATGTACAATGTCTATAGACAGAGAGCTGCCCCCACACACACCAGTTTCTCTATAGAGATTGTGCATTCACAATGAGGTGTAAGTCACAGCAGAGAGTGTGTTGGATTGCCATGCATGTGATTTTGTAGCCCTGTGTTGGTAATCACAGGGTAATAAAGCCTTTAGATTACTTAAAGAATAGCACTGCGCCTGATTAGAGAAGCACAGCTGCTTTTTATTTTTAACCCAGCTTACATAGCAAAAACCTGCTGACAGATTTCTTGATTACCTTTTAACATTTCAATTTTTTTTTTTATAATCCCAGTTTTGGACTGTTGTCCAGAATAAAAGCCTCTAAACAGTCATTTTTCACTGCTGTAGCCATTTTATAATTTAAATCAATAAAAAGTCATGCAAATCAGCAGAATATCTATTTTAAGGGCCGCTTTACACGTCGCGATAACGCAATGCAACATCGATAAAAAGTCATGTGGTACGGCCGTTGCAGTTGATATCGTTTGTGCGTTGTGTCATGCAAATGGGCAATGCAACGGAAAAAACATACCTACGATATTGCAAGAAGATTGTGCAAGCCCTTCAACCGTACGATATTGTATAGGCGAGCTGGCATGATCGTGCTGTGTGACGGCGCAACTACGATTTGGAGCGCAACTTCCCCTATTCACTCCAATGTTAAATGCTCGTTTCCTGGGTTGCTCATACCCAGCGCAAAAAAGGGGCGTACACCATCATAGTTGCGTTGCCTGCCGATATCTCCCTGTGTGACATCTCCTATGCGATCTTGGACAAGTGACAAAAACGTGCGCGCTCCCGTGATATCATATGCGATATCAGAACAATATTGCGACGTGTAATGGTACCCTAAGGGTTTGTGAGTAACTTTTGAGTATTTGGTGGAGAAATATTATGCACCACATATGCATCTCCTGGCAGAAAAAGCACACAAATTTGTTCCATCTTCATTTGTAAAGGATCCGTTTTTTGCTTACTGAATCAGTTTTAAATGGAAGATAAATGGCCATCAGTTACCGGATCCTGCAGAAATACATTTTTTCAAAATGAACAAAAAAGTTCTGTTTGCACAACTTTTTTTTTCAGTGGATTTCTGCAGAATTTGTTCTAACTGATGATTATTGGCCTTACAGGTGACCGTAGAAGTCTCCAGCCTCTTCCTGAGTGATACTGAAGCCACGTGTGTCACGCTGTGCTCAGGCAGCGTCCGGATACAATGCATAACAGAGACGCATGGACCAACGGTGCCCAATTCACTACTCCCTACCGTTCCTACATGCGTTCTTTCACCTCATCACTGAGCAGAATACCTAGTCCCTCATGGGCACTGATGTTAGCTCTCAATAGGGAAATTGCCTTTGGGAGCGCTAGTCCCAACCACTGCAATAATGAGGGAAGGGAGACAGACAGGGGAACAACAAACAACTTCCCGCCTGCTGCCACTCACCTAGGCAGCAGACAGCTGGGCAGTAGTCAGCTCTTCAGAATTTCAATCACCAGCAAGGTATGTTGGATCATAAGACCATATAAAGGAGTTGGGAGTGATCACAAAGTAGCCACACCTGGTAAAGAACTATGGAATTTGCTAGCAACAGGAACTGACTTTAACTCCAACACTGTTGAAGGAAAAACACACATTTAATGTGGAGTCTCAATATAGGAATGAGACAGAGGTCCCAAAACCAGTCACAAGTCTCCAAAGTAAGAGAGACCATTGTGACAACGTGTTGTCACCTGCAGTTTTGCGTTCCTGTTTGGCACAGTTGCTCCCTCTTTGTATTCTGTGTCAGATGGTCTCACAGGGCAGGATCTGTCACACAGGATTCTTATTAACCAGGTAAATACATGGTGCACATAACATGCAAATTACGTCTGCAGTCTGATTCTTTTGATCTAATTGTACAAAATCAAGGTGATTTGTAAATCCCATAGTAATTCCCAGAGGAATGTATTTATGTATTCAGTGCACAGACGCCGTCATATCAGGACCCGGCAATTATGCAGACATTATTTACAAGACGTTAGCGCGTGGATTATTAACGCATCAAGGGCAGTAAACAGAACACAACACTTTATATACCCGGCTCGAGCCGTCTTCTAATCGTGGATAAAGTGCAACAGCCTCAAGGCATATAAGCGTGATACCATTTAAAACCATTACACAAGCAATTAAAATGTATTGCTTCTGGATAAAGGGAATGAATCGCTAATAAGTGGTATAGGATTGCTATAGGCTGCTATAAGTGTTGCCTAGAAACTGGGAGCAAACATAATGAGCATTACATGTGTTCGTCAATGCCCTCATCATTATGTGTTTAATCATTTTAAGAATCGAGTAATTGGTTACAATTAGAGGGATGGGAAAAAGGTTTGATTCCTTTTAAAGTATATCATTTAAATTGTGAGCCCCAATGGGGACAGTGATGCAAATGTATATAAAGCGTTATGGAATTAATAGTGCTATATAAATAATAATAATATATTATTATTATTATTATTATTATGATATTTGGTCTTCTCGTGTTTCCTTCTAATCTCCATAAACCTATTGATAGGTTGAACCAGAAACTTGACTCTTTCTTTCAAGTTGCATTACCTTTCTCTTGATTAGACATATACCGAGATATGTGGAACTACGTAACAACTAGTGATGCTCTGTCAAGAGACGTTTTTGCTATATTTATCTATGGGTGATGTGGATAACATGATGTTCAGGGATTTGCTAGCAAGTCATGACTGTTTTAAAATGTATGAAATTGAATTCCTTTAAGCACTACTTCAGCATTTTTCCTTTTATTGCACCACTGGATTGGTGCGTGAAATCTAAGTTCCCTGTCTTATACTCCCCTTCCGGGGTCTTGATCTGTTTCCAGCAATGCTGTGGTCAGTCTCCGTCGATTTGTGACTTGCTGGCATCTCCAGTGTTTCAAGAAGCACAACGGAGGTCACCAATCAATACAAGTCTATGAGAGCCTCGTTGTGGCCTCATTCTGGCCTCCTAGAGATGCATTGAACTCATGTGACGTAACTTCTGCCTTACGGCCTGTCAGAAGTTACAGGCACCAGATGGCGCCGCAAGACCAAACCATGTCGAAAAATGATGAAACTGCTGGAAGGTGAGTATATGACAGAGGGCAGAGGATTAACCGTTAAAGCACCACTCCAGTGGTGGGAAAATGAAAGCCCGCTGGAGTGGTGCTTTAGGAAACTTTTTAAATTAAAGGAACAGTGAAAAGTTTAAGGAAAAAAAAAAAAAGCCGCCTTATAGGATGTCAAAAATAGGCAGAATTAGTAGACCAAATATTAATCTTTAATTTAAAATTATTTTTTTTTAATAATAGAGAATATGTATTAGATTAGGAAGATTGCTTATTCAAAGTTGGTTATAGTGTCAATCTTTAAAAAAAAATTGTAAAAGGGCACTATGTTTTGGGAATCAGGTTCACCTTTGTGAAGTTTTTCTATTTTTTTTTCTTACTCATTTGATCCATTTCAGATTTCCCTTGATTAATAGGATTTCTATAAAGGTGAGGGTGGACACATTTGTATGTTGGGCTTAGAACGCAAGTCTGCAGTCACTCATATGTGACTGTAGATTTGTGAATCCTCATATTGTGAATAGTGCTCACTGTCAGGGTTCTCTGGTGCCGAGAGCAAGCAGGCAAATCACTCAAGAATGTAATTTGCATAAATGCTGTCACGTGCCGACTAGGACGTGCACAGCCTGACCTAATACAAGTGTATTGACTGAGGTGAAACATGTTTAGTCGGAATATGGCTGGTAGTATGCAAATCACATGCTTGCGGTCACATTACATCCCAGCTCTGGAGAATCTTGACAGTGCGCACTATGCACAATTTGAGGATTTACAAGTCGCCATACAACTTGCACCACAAGCCTGGAAAACCCCTTGAAAATATGGAAATTACTTCAAGCCTCACTGTGGAGCCATGAATTAAATATGTAGAATTAATGAGTGAAAGCTTTCCTGTATTGGTGTACATATAGACATAGCTGTCAGTCACTGATCGGGCCACCCACTGGACTCTTAAGTCCCAGAGATAGAAGCAATATAAAGGGGTATTAAATCTCAGATAGGTATATCATGACATATCCATACAAAGTGCCATAAATATCTGAAAGGACTCACTTCTGAGATGCTCCTCTAAAGACAAGAGCTGGAGAGAAGACTGGGCCACCCGTGCAAAATCATGTATAGGAATTCTGAAAATTGACAATAATGAGATAGAAATGGATCAATGAATATTGTTATATATGAGATTTGCCATAATGTCAGAAATGGACACCCTTAAGTGAATAAATGCAATTTATACCAAATGTTTCCATTAGATATCTATTTGTTCACCATTTCTGGGTTCTTGAAGTTTGGGGTCATTGTCCTGCGGAGACCCTGACTAGGACACCCCAGCTTTCTGACACGACTCTACATTGTCACCAAATCCTTGGTAATCCTCATATTTCATGACATCTTGCAAACATCAAGGAACCCAGTACCAAGGGCAGCAAAAAAAAAAAAAAACATCTTGAGCCTCCACATTTGTGACTGTAATCCTGTGCTCTTTTCTCTGAGCCTCCCCTTATGTCCTGTAGGTTCCTGGCTCTTTTCCTCTGAGCCCCCCTTATGTCACTAGTAGCCATGCTCTTTTCCTGACTCCTTATCATTGGTCCGCTCATATCTTGAGCCATCCCCTTATTCACTGTAGTCCTGTGCTCTTTCTCTGAGCCTACCCCTTATGTCACGTAGGTCCTGGACTACTTTCTCTGAGCCTCCCCTTTGTCACTGTAGGTCCTGTGCTCTTTTCTCTGAGCCTCCCCCTTATGTCACTGTAGGTCCTGTGCTCTTTTCTTTGTACTCTCAATCTGTTTTCTGTAAACAGTAGAATGATGCTTTACCTAAAAGCTCTACATTGGCCTCATTGTCCACAAGACACTTTCCCAAAGAAATTTTGGTTACTCATGTACATTTAGGCAAACTGCAGTCTAGCTATTTCTGTCTGTGTCAGCAGTGCATTCCTCCTGGGTCTCCTCCATAGCATTTCATTTTATTCAAATGTGGACGGGTAGCTCATGCTGACACTGATGCCCCTTGAGCCTGCAGCTTGAATTTCTTTGGAATTTGATTGGAGCTTATCCATCATCCGGACTATCCTGCTTTTCCCAACCTTTCCTCAGTTTTTCTCTGTCATCTACATCCAGGGAAGTTAGCTACAGTGTAATGGGTTGTAAACTTATTGATTATGTTGCGAACAGAGGACTAAGGTACATAAGATCTCTGGGGATTGACTTGTAACCTTGAGATTGTTGATATTTGGTGCTCAATTCTCAGACAGAATTGAGCATAGGAAGAGGAGAAGATATTTAAGTGTGGTACACACAGATACACAATACAAAGATTGAGTCAACTTCTCTTTTTATCTGCTTTCAGGTGTGATTTTTATATTGCTCACTAATTTTCCTTACCACCGGTGAGTGTGAACAAGCATCACAAGCTGGAAACAAAGTTATTTACCCACAATTTTGGAAAGGTGCCAACTATTTTTAGAGTTTTTTTTTGTACAATTACCATATGTGCAATTTGCCTTTTTTTTTTCTCAGATTTTTTGGTTGGTTCCAATACACACAAAGGAAATAAATGTGTAATTGCAATAATTTTCTGGGGGAAACGTACTTAATTTTCTGAAATTTTTTTCAAGGGGCCAACAAGCCCAGCCATGACAGTGTGTGTGTGTGTTTATATATCTTTCAGTTCTTTCATACTTATAATATATATATATATAATGTCAAAAGGGATACTTATTCAACATTGAAAAGTTAAAAGAAGCGGAAAGGCAGACTTTATCTATCAGTCATAATAAGACTTTATAATATCCGGTGACAATAATTCATGAATGTTTTCTCTATTTTTCCTGTAACCATGATGTTTGCATTCTGCATTTTTCCTTAAAATACTACGAAAGACCTAAATTGTTTTGTATTAATCTACAACATTCTATTTCATGGCCACAGGTATTTTTACAGTTATTTGTAAATTTCATTTGTATTTTTTTTTCTAAAAAAACGAGGTTTTGCTGTCACCAAGACACAATACTATAAAGATCGGAGCGCTTCTCTTTTCAGACGAGCCCTATCGGAGTTTGCCCGTTTCCTCTCTGCCCAGCAGAGGGCAGCATTATGGCGTCAGTTTCAGAGTAAAGAGTTGGTGAGATTCTGGTTTAAAATGCAATATTCTTGTATGAGGGGGTGATATATTCTGATGATACAAATACGGTAGATGTCAGGGATACTTTAACACTAGAATGTTAGAATAAGGTAAAGCTGCTTTTCCTCATTTTTTTTCATGCATTATTGTAGTACTTGGATACATTGTGTGGCTGATTTGGATAATCTGGTGAACGATATTAGATAAATGTTTTTCTGTATGTTTAGACAGTGATAGGACAGTAGCAATGGTGGTACTTGCAGTCAGCCCTGGCAGGTGCGTATCTAGTAGGAGTGAGCCGGGATCCTTTGCCCCGGGCGCTCCTCAACCAAGGCTGCAGGGACGGTGGGGCTGAAAGCTGACATCAACACCCCCCCCCCCTTTCAACCAAGGCTGAAGGGGCGGCGGGGCTGAAAGCTGACAACAGCCATGCCCCCCACCCCCGCTCCGCAACCAAGGTTTCAGGGGCGACGGGGCTGAAAGCTGACAGCATCCTCCCAGCCCCCCCCCCCACTCCTCACCTACTCTAGGGGGGGCCAAAATAGATATTTGCCCTGGGCGCCATGAAACCTGGTTACACCGCTGAGTCCTGGTTGCACAAATAGTTAAGCTGCATCCATACAAATAGGCACAAGAAGATTTGGCTCAGTCTCAAGTACATGGAGCAGACACAAGACGCGAATCATCACATAATGCCAGACAGGGCAGTAGAAGAGCATCAACCCAGCAGCAGGACCGATGTCTGCTCCTGTGACGCAAGTCGCTGCAGTAATAACTAGTCACAGAAGGAAGAGAAGGACTACAATTACAGATAGTAATTATAATAATAATACTACTTAGGGAGGTCAAGCTATCTGAGGTCAGGTCCAGGAAATGGTGCAGTACAACAAGGGTATCAGAGACTAAATCCAATTCACGAGCCGGGGTCCGGAAAACCAGAAAGACAAGACCGTTTACAGGGAGCAGGCAAAAGAGTAGTCAGGTCACAGGCAAAAGGTCAAAGTCCAAGTAAGGGAATTAAGTGAGGCTGATCAGGCACAGAGGGATCAGTCTTAAGGTACTGTCACACGGCACGATATCGCCCGCAACATCGCTGATAAATCCCGGTTCAGCGTATGTTGCGGTGACATCGCAAGTGCATTGTGCTGTGTGACAGTACAATGCAACTGTGATAAATCGCTGGTTGCGAGTTGCCAGGTTTTTCAACATGTTGGAAAACCTGGTGATGTCGCACCAGCATTTGGCTACATCTTGCGTGTGACACTGCAATAGCGATATTGCCAACGATGCCGCCTATTCGCAACATTGCAGCGTATCGCTCGCTGGGTTGTGCCTAGCCCAGCGAGCGATCGCTGCAGCAACATCGCCGCAGCGTCTCAGGCAACATCTCCCTGTGTGACAGGTATGGCAGCGATGTCGGAAGCGAGCGTGAACCCGCGGCATCGCTTCCAACATCGCTGCCACATCTCCACCGTGTAATGGTACGTTTACACAGGCAGCAGCAAGTGTACAATTGACACTGGATAGGAGGAACTAGCATGCTTAAGTTGAGGACTAGTCAAGGGAAGTAAACACAGATGATTGCAGCACAGACCCAGCACAACCAACACAGACTGACAGCTTCCACACAATAGAAACATAGCAGACAAGGACAGTGTGGAGATCGTGACAACTCCTTTGTGCAAAAAAAACATGAGAATCGGTGCTAAAGCCCTATAAAATGACCTCCAGCACAACTACGGTACTGGTGTGTATGGTTCTTGGTCAGATTGTCAAAATCAAACTCCATCAGGTGGACATGAAGGGCTGATGTCCTGTATTGGTAACTGGGCCCAGAGCCCTATAACCTGCAGCTTTATTGGTATTTGCTATAATATACCAGAATTGGCAGGTCCACCATTGGCGCCCCATTCTCTTCACAAGTGAGAGTAGGTTTATTTATAGAGGTGAAAGTCTACAGACACCGCGATGCTTGATAGATAATACGACTGGTTTGGGTTGGATGACTGATAACCTGGGGAGACAAGCCTAGGAGGGTGGCACAAAGCTTCACATGATAACCAACAGTACCCTGACTGATGTTGAGTACCAGGATAAAATCGTCAGAGCCATTGTCAGATCTTATACTGGTGCAGGGAGCCTTGGGTTCTTTAAAGTGCAGATCAGATGTTCCAGGTCCAAACTCATGGTAGGCCAATGTACATTTACCAGGCGAGCCTCACAATTCAATATAAAATCCTGCATGTGGGTACCTAAATTATTCTGGTTCTTTGATGTTGATGAAATAAACTATTGTAATATAACTTCTGACTTCCGGCCTGTCAATAGCACCGGACCGATGTCAATAAGAGGTTAAGGTGCCGTAAGTTGAGTATAAGACCAGGGGCTTACATTTAAAGCATTACTCCAACGCTGAAAGAAAAAAAAAAACACTAGAAAGGTGCTTTAATTATTTGGTATCATCGAGACACATAAAATAGTCTGACTTGAACAAACTTTAGCAAACCTCTTGCAGCATCTTATCTCCTGTGTGATCAATGGACCAAGAATATTGAAATCCATCATGCCCATACTTCTTTGTCCTAATTTTTGTTGTCGCTGGACAGTCCTGACATCCTCATGCATTACCTTAGATTGCCAGCACGCTCCCCTAAACTGACAGCTGAGCTTTTTACAATGTACATTGAGTCTGAATCGGTTGAGTTAAGGAAACCTGCCCTGCCCCAATCCCCTAGGAATGTATCTCACTGCCGATATAGTGGTAATCTGCAGGTAAATGGCATTTACATCATGCCTGGCAGCTTAGTGGAAGAGCGGCTACAGGGAGAAAGTTACATTTTATTCTCTTGGGAGACATTCAATTCCAGTCATTGGGGCGATTAAAGAACTATGATGCGCTCTCTACCCTATGCAGTAAGCATAATGTATCATGCTCTCTCACTTGGGCATCATTTGTGTGCACTGTATGTAGTCCAGGCTGTCCATCAATGTGAGGAGTGATTACACATCAGTGACTGTAGCCGATCCCTGAACCGCCCTGATGACTGGAAGTGACGGATGCAGGGAAAACAAAACTTAGTTTTCTCCCTGTAGCCGCTGCTCAAGTAATCAGCTATTCATGCTTTCTGGAGGTGATCAGTTCTCTTTAATAACCCTCATCCTTGACTGTGGTATCAGTTCTTGTCACCTTCTAATTCTACAGATGCCAATAACTAAACATTTCACAACAAATCTTATTTTGTGACATCACACAGGAGCCTTTGCTCTTTTAACTTTATAAATAACCTTCAATAACCACATGATCCCCGGCCTCCTTTTTATGTCGACGCCTCCGTGATGTGATGTGTTTGATGGTCCATTCGTGCCTCTGCAGCTTACGATCAAACTAATGTAATTTCATAAAGGAGCAGAAGCTGAACCCCGCCATGTTCCCAGGCTATGACCTTGCACAGTAATCTCTTTTCAGGAATTTATTTGTTGCAGTAAATTGGGCTCGCATTCATAAATCCTTTACCGTTTTATCCCTGGTATATTTTGCTTAAACCAGAGACAGATGGAGCACACGGTGATTAACCTTCAGATAAAATCTTGTGTGTTGAGATTTAAAACCTCATCCGCTTCTATTAAAATAATTATCCTTATATTGTATTAACCATAAAAGCCTGCCCCTTATATCGTAGGCAAAATCCTTCATGTGACAGAAGTGCATATTTATCCCGGCCCGCTCCATTATGTTGCCCCAACCGCCTCCTCCATGATGGAATATTGTGTATGGAATGTCGTGTTTCTTCTTCATGGATTGTCACAGCATTTCACACATCATTGTCAGCAAGTAATACACTACTGTAATTATTCTCAATATTTTCCTGCCTTCCATTTGCACTGATGCACATGACATGTACAAAGCTTTCTTATAAGGCATTTACCTTGCACTCCGAGAGAGGTTTTCGTCACTTGTTGTTTTAAATTGCTCTTATAATTATGTTTAAGCACAATCGAGGTCTCGGTAGACCAGGGTGTTAAGAGCATCGGTACATATTCCTTCATTCATTTCTTCCATTTTCTTTTGTTTTCTGACTGATTTCAAATATCGAGCTTTCCTAACATAGAGAAAACAAATTACATACTGATACACTCAGTTGTTCCGCCCAGGAGTTGTCTTTGAGATACAAGAACTCTTCTTGTTCACCCAGAAGGTTTGGATGGGATTGTCAGCCATTCTGGGTAACATGTTCTTCATCCTCTGGGCTGTGATGGCAGTTTGCATTCATGGAGTCTGGGAGCTATACATGGTAAATGTGTTTTAGATCGTTTAGTCTTCTTACAAATTCATTTTTTTTTTTTTAGCAAAACATACAATAATTTTCAAGGAAACTTGGGTTTTCCCATATAAACTGCAGCCTCAACAGTAAGGCCTTTATATACAGCATTATAGAATACTGTATATACTGTAGGTCCCCAAGTCTATCTGTATAACAGAAAAATGATGTTTATTATAGCTCGCCTACTGGGCAGCCCAGTCCAATCCAAAGGGCTTCACTGGTCTTGATATGGTACATCCTCTCTTCTTACTATTGCCATCCACCTTCTCTGCTTTTGTGGATGACATTTCCTACTCCCACAGTCTCCTCCATCGCGCTCCTGCGCACCGCGCACTCCTATGTTTCTTACTGACGGCAGAGCAAAGTGTTGTAGTGCGTATGCACTCTTTGACCTTTCCCTTGCCATTACAGTATTTGTTCTGTCCTCAGCAGGGTGGAGAGAAGTGTGTGTGCGCAGGAGCGCAATGAAGGAGACTGTGTGGGTAATGTAGGACACGTCATCCACACGAAGCAAGTCTATAGGGGCGCTGGGTGAAGACTATCTTAAATGTTAGTATCACTATAATTTTCTGTCTGTGCACCCTTCTCACACCCTGTAGCCATGCTAAGTCCTCCATTTTATCATAGCCAGGTTCCTAGACATGCCCATCCATGCAGGTTTTAATTGCACTCAAAAGCATATAAACACCCACACATGCAGTTGTATATCGCAAGCAGAGGCACAAGGTTAGGACTCGATAAGATAAGAACTCCTTGGTGCAGTTATTGGGCTCTTATGCAATGGCCAGTGATTAAGCTTAGTTTCTCAATTTTTTTCTATAATGTGTAGCAGTTTCTGCCATGTCCTTTTCCTTACACACATTTGTCTTAGTTTTACACATTGCCTTGCCATTCATCTGTTAGCCAGTATGTTAGTTCAGATATGTCATAAGGCCGGGTTACACATAGCAATGTTTCAGCAACCCGACCAACGATCGGGTCTCGCTGGAACATCGCTATGTGATCGCTGGTGAGATGCCACACAGGCATACTTACCAGAGATGCGCCTGACACCCGACGGTCGCTTGGATTGTTCAGGGTCTTGGGCGCAGACTGGGGATCGCTGGTCCGTTGCCCCTGTCACACCTGCCGATGCATGAGTGACAGTGGCAGACCAGTGACCGAAAAATAGTCCTGGCCATTCTGCAGCAATCAGCGAGCTCATCACTGGTCGCTGTGGCATATCACATGCAGCTTCAACACTGCGAGGTTGCTGCAACGTCATAAAACCTGTGACGTTGCAGCGATATCGTAAGTGATATCGCTACGTGTAATGGGTCTTTAGTGTATAGTATGCAGCAGTTTTCATCATTGAATTATGTTTTTTTTTCTAGCTAGCACCTTCACACACAGGTGTCGCCAATCGATCTTAAATTTGGGTAAAAACCAGTGACACCCATCGGACCGAGCTGCTTCTTATGCGAGTATAATAAGAGGTTTTGTGGGGTTTTGTTATGCAGATCGGCTTGGAGATTTGTATAGAAATATTTTAGAATCTGTATATAAGGGATTACTGGTGGTGACTGCACTTTATATAGGAAAAACGTGGTGACAGGTTCCCTTTATTACATGGTCTAAGTACTGCTCTTCTACTGATCTCATGATCGGGCAGATTTGTCACTGCAAACACACCAGTTTATTTCGATGAATTGCATTCTACGGCTTTGAGCAGAAAGAGGTTTTTAAAGCAAATTTGCAAAAAAATAAAAAATAAAAAATCCACGCAAAACCTTAAATGCTTCATTTCCATCTTAGTGCAGACAGTGTCTTTTTTTAGAAAGCCCCCTGAAAGAAAAAGCTGCAAAACTGCGGAAACAGACCACTTTTCCGGATGAATTGCATTGAGCTGATGGAGGTTCTTTGGAGAGAATCCACATGCAAAGAAGAAAGGTGTTTTTAAGGTGTTAGGCTCTACTTGTATATTTCAGTCTTATGGCACATGCACATGGCGTCTCTTCAGAGCCCGTCGGTAAAAGCGCTGCAAAACCCCCACATAAGCATGACCTTGCTGTGCACATGTTCTTATGTTCTGTCCATTGTTCCTTCTTTTAAAACTGTTTATTGGTTTTCAAATATTGTAGTTGGACCAACAAACCACTAACACAATCTCCCCTTTCATTCGTGTATAACTTTAGCTACTTGATCTCGCTCAATCTCTTACGGAGTTGGTGGCGTCCTTGAAACAATTCCAATAAATACCACCATGTTTTCTTAGATTGAGATTTCAGTCTAACTTTATTTATTTCCACTTTACCTGACAGCAGTAAAGACCATATTTCAAAGAACTTAATTTCTTTCTTTGTCAACGTGTTAAGTCATTCCATCTTGAATAGTAACATTGTTTTCATTTGATTAAGTGTTATTGCAGGTGTATCTGGGTTACGTTTGTAATGAAGAAAACTCTTCCAAGTGGTTGAATCCCGTAGAAAGAGAATTGCCGTAAAGGAACCGTCACACGCGGCAATATTGCTTGCAATTTCACTGGCAATTTGCTGGTTGCAGTGAAATCATGGACACATTGTTACATTTGTACACGGCAACAAAATAGAACAATGTGTCCATGATTTCACAGCCACCAGCAAATTGCTAGCAAAATTCCGCGTGTGACGGTACCTTTACTCATCTCAGAATAGCTTGCTGATCCCCTGTTAAAATGTTGAATATAGGTATTAATGTAAAAGAACGATAATTTTTTGGGAGGTCGGCAGAAATGAGTGGATCCTCTTCCAGAGAACCTAAATCTGAGCACAGCCCCATAGATGATGGAATAAATGAGCTTGTATGATGCCACATTTAGAGCAGGAATAAGATGTTGTTGGTGTCATCTTTGATTGTGGTTTTAGGCAGTGTTATGGTTAATATTTTACATCTTGTTTTGATGATTATTTAAGTAATTTATATATCTTTGATAACTTGTGTTGTATCAGGTTTGTATTAGATCTGCAATGGAAGCAGAAAAAGCAAAGACACAAAGTATTTGTCTAAAAGTTACTACATTTTATGGCTGTTTTGACTGGACCTTGTCTTTGAGCTGTGCCAGCAGTATCCGTGTATCGTGGACTTTTGTTCCCAAATTGTATGTTTTTGGATAATTGCTGAGCCATCCTATTGTTTCAAGGGTAACCATAAATACGTGAGGGCTGGCAAAGTTCTTTAGACAGGCAATCCACACTGATATAGTGGCTGTGTATGCTTGTTCTCCGATCGATCAACAAACCTGAATATGGACCAGAACTGGTAGATATAAAGACCCCTACATCTCACCCCAAATTGGCTCTCCATGGAAAGGGGCTTCCACAACAGGAGTGATTGAAGCTATATGAAAAATCAATAAAGCCATGTCTGTATAGCTGCAAAATGGATCAACTGTCTAAACAACAGTGTGTCCTTGAAGTCCTCAATTGTGAATTCTAGAATATTTCCTCTCCATTTTGTCGGCCCAGCCGTTATCCCTTCTCAAAATCAAGGTGGGGCAGCCCGTAGCTGTCCACTCTATCTGCCCTGAGACTCCAAAATACAGGTGTCACGGGTGGCACGGATGACAGGGTAGAGGTCACGCGCAGACGGTCCCAGCGTTTGGCCAATCAGCCATAAGGTTTGAGGACGGTCCGTCTTTCAGGGGCATTTACCTTCTGTGTAGATAAAGAGAAGGTATGATAAGATCTCCCTATCATGGGGAGACGGCTGGGAAGGTCTTGTGCTCGGTCTGGTTTCTACACCAGGATTCTGGGTCTCTAGGACCCAGCAGATTCTTCCCACCTTTATAAGGAGTTTCATTGCCCTCCCTCGGTGCAGGTGATATTTCCTTGTGCACTCATTATCCTTGCTCCAGCAGAAGCAGAGGTTGTGGAGGTTGCTGTGCTCTGCTGCAAGATAAGTGTTTTCTTTCCCCATTGTCTGTTATTTCCTTGTGTTTGTCTTTAGTTGTTAGTGGAGGGGTCTAGTGAACCTCTCCATCTGATCCTTAGATAAGGTAGTGCTAGGATCAGAGGGGGACGAGGTTCGTGGTTGGCGACAGTTGAGGAAACTGTATAGGGACGTTAGGGCAGACAGGGTCAGCCCCAGTAAGACTAGGGGTCACCCTCTCCCTCTTGTGCCCATAGCTTTAGGGACTCCTTATTCCCCCCCCCCCCCCCCCGTCGTGGTCCTACGCTGAGTGCCTCTCCCGCTCCCAGCGTGACATTATCACCTGCCAATACTGTAACTGAAGGACAGGGGAGGAACCGATTTTTCTTCCTTTCCTTCTGGATCCTGTGTCTGCTTTGGCCCAGCAGCTGCAGTCCCTGTCTTTGGAGGTTGCGGACCTTCGGTCGGCTTTACAGGGCCCGCAACCGCAAAATGGTGTCTTGGGGAATCAAGCATTGGGTCAGGCCAGACCTGAACCTAAGGTTGCCCTCCCTGACAGGTTTTCAGGAGGTAGAGATAAGTTTACTGTGTTCAAAGAGGCCTGTAAATTATATTTTTGGCTTAGGCCTTATTCCACTGGTGATGAGCAGCAGCGTGTAGGAATTATTATGTCGCTACTGCAGGGAGACCCCCAGTCCTGGGCTTTCTCTCTGCCACAGGACTCTACTTGTCTCCGCTCTGTGGATGAATTTTTTGACGCCCTGGGCCTCATATATGATGACCCTGACCGTGTCTCTTTGGCTGAATCCCGGTTGCGCCATCTCCGCCAGGGGACTCGGTCGGCGGAATCATATTGTTCTGAGTTCCGCAGGTGGGCTACGGACACGAAGTGGAACGATCCGGCGCTCCGGAGTCATTTTTGTCAGGGTCTTTCGGAGAGGCTGAAGGATGCTCTGGCGGTTTATGAGACCCCTCCGTCCCTGGAGGCGGCTATGTCGTTAGCTATTCGTATGGATAGACGCCTCCAGGAGCGGAGGGGTAGACCTCCTGTTACTGGGAGCCATTCTCGTGGTGATTCCTGGTTACCGGGAGGTCACGCGGAGGGTGAGTCGTTCCTCCCGAGTGCGGAGGAACCTATGCAGCTAGGAGGAGCGGCGGCCTCGAGGTTCTCCTCCGGTACCTCCCGGGGCAAGGGGAAGGGGGTCTGTTTTTTCTGTGGGAAAGGGGACCATTTTATTGGGGCCTGTCCCTACACCCCTAAACGGACTGGGGGGCCTGGACCTTCTGTGACTATGGGGGGTGTGGAGGTGGTCGAGCGGGAGGTGTGTGTATCCTCCATTTGTACTTCCCGTTTCCTCCTAAGTGCGGAGGTGGCGCTGGAGGGCACAACGGAGGGTATTTCTGTGTTTGTGGATAGTGGTGCGGGGGTCAGCATGGTGGATGCTCATTTTGTAGACGCTCATGGGCTTAACTGCTGTTTATTGTCTCGCCCCATCCGTATCTATGCCATCGACTCAGCACCTCTTGCTCAAGGTAGTCTCACACATATCGTACATGACATTAAGTTGACGGTTGGATCCCACCATCAAGAGACGATATCTTGCTATGTTCTAGACGGTCTCCCCGCTCCCATTGTCCTGGGCTTGCCATGGTTGATTAAACATAATCCCGTAGTGGATTGGCAGTCCCGGGACATTGTGGAATGGAGTGATTATTGTTCTGAGAATTGTTTGGTTACCTCGTTTTCGGTGGTGTCTGCTGTATCTCTGCCCCCGTTCCTATTGGAGTATGAGGATGTGTTCTCAGAGAAGGGGTGCCAAGACCTGCCCCCCCATCGGGCATATGATTGCCCAATCAACCTCGTTCCCGGAGTTAAACTGCCCAAAGCTAGGATGTTTGCGATATCGGGTCCGGAAAGACAGGCGATGAAGGATTTCATTTCCGAGAGTCTGCAGACGGGTCACATCAGGCCCTCAACCTCGCCGGTTGCGGCTGGTTTCTTTTTTGTTAAGAAAAAAGATGGGGGCCTCCGTCCTTGCTTGGATTTCCGGGAGTTGAATCGGATTACTGTCCGTGATCCGTACCCCTCCCTCTGATTCCTGATTTATTCAGTCAGGTAGTGGGTGCTAAATGGTTCTCCAAGTTGGATTTGAGGGGGGCCTACAACCTGATTAGGGTCAGAGAGGGGGATGAATGGAAGACGGCATTTAATACCCCGGACGGCCATTTTGAAAGTCTCGTAATGCCGTTCGGGCTCACTAATGCCCCTGCGGTTTTCCAACACTTTGTCAATGACATATTCCATCATTTGGTGGGTAGATTCGTGGTTGTTTACTTAGATGATATCTTGATCTATTCCCCCGATTTGGAGACGCATCAGTCCCATGTCAAGCAGGTGTTACAGGTCTTACGGGACAATAAGCTGTATGCTAAACTCGAGAAATGTGTCTTCGCCGTTCAGGAGGTACGGTTTTTGGGGTACCTCCTGTCGCCGTTGGGTTTTCGGATGGATCCGGAAAAAGTCCGGGCGGTGCTGGACTGGGAACAACCGGACAATCTACGGGCATTGCAACGTTTTTTGGGGTTTACCAACTTTTACCGTAAATTTATTAGGAACTATTCGGTGCTGGTGACGCCTCTTACGGACATGACTAGGAAGGGGACGGATTTTTCCGAGTGGTCGGAGTCTGCTCGCCGGGCTTTCTCCTCCCTAAAGCGTTGTTTTGTTTCCGCGCCTATTCTCCGTCAGCCCGATCTTTCTCAGCCCTTCGTGGTGGAGGTGGATGCGTCTGAGGTGGGGGTGGGGGCTGTATTGTCGCAAGGCCCTTCGCCTGGGAGATGGGTGCCCTGCGCGTTCTTCTCCAAGAAGTTGTCGTCGGCCGAGAGGAATTATGATGTTGGTAATAGGGAGCTGTTGGCTATTAAATTGGCTTTTGAGGAATGGCGTCACTGGCTGGAGGGGGCTGTCCATCCCATCACGGTTATTACCGACCACAAGAACCTGTCTTACCTTGAGTCCGCCAAGGGTCTCAATCCCCGGCAGGCTCGGTGGTCCTTGTTTTTCACGAGATTTAATTTTACCGTCACCTACCGTCCGGGGGTTGAGAACGTGAAGGCTGATGCGTTGTCGCGTAGTTTCCCGGGTGGTAGTGCTCATGAAAGTCCCGTTCCCATCTTACAGGAGGGGGTGGTTGTTTCTGCTCTTTGCCCTGATCTGGAGGGGGAGGTGTTGAAGGTCCAGGGGGGCGCCCCTGCCTCCTTTCCTTCTGGGAGACTTTTTGTGCCATCATCTTTGCGTCTCAGGGTGCTGTCAGAACATCACGACTCCGTATTGGCAGGGCATCCCGGCAGTAGGGCCACCTTCGATCTTTTATCTCGCCGCTTTTGGTGGCCGGGGTTGAGGAAGGACGTAGCAGAATTCGTATCTGCCTGTAGTGTGTGTGCACGGGCTAAGGTTCCGCATACCCGTCCGGCTGGTTCTCTCTTGCCATTGTCTATTCCTGAGAGGCCATGGACGCATGTGTCAATGGATTTTATCACCGATCTCCCGGCGTCGGCAAGCAAGACGGTAGTGCTGGTGGTGGTTGATAGATTCAGTAAGATGGTTCGCTTTGTGGCACTACCCGCACTTCCTAATGCTCGGACACTGGCACAGGTGTTTGTAAGTGAGATTGTGAAGCTTCATGGAGTTCCCTCCGAGGTGGTTTCTGATCGTGGTACTCAGTTTGTCTCCAAGTTTTGGAAGGCTTTTTGTGCACGTTTAGGAATTGCTTTGTCCTTCTCTTCTGCTTTTCATCCTCAGTCTAATGGGCAGACCGAACGTATGAATCAGAATTTGGAGACTTATCTGAGGTGTTTTGTCTCTGACAATCAGGAGACTTGGGCGAGTTATCTGCCCTTGGCCGAATTTGCCCTTAATAATCGTCTTCAGGAGTCCACTGGCAAGTCACCGTTCTTCGGTGCATATGGGTTTCATCCTCAGTTTGGTACTTTTAGTGGTACTAGTCCTTCCGGAGTTCCTGAGGAGGACCGATTTACCTCATCCCTCTCCTCGGTTTGGCGGGGGGTACAGAGTAGCTTGAAGCTGTTAGGCGACAGGTACAAACGTATGGCTGACAAGAAGCGTGCGCCAGGTCCGGACCTGTGTGTGAATGACTACGTGTGGTTGTCTACCAAGAATGTGAGGTTGAAGGTGCCCTCTTGGAAGTTGGGGCCCAGGTTTATTGGCCCTTATCAGATAACCGCCGTTATCAATCCCGTGGCGTTTCGTCTTGCGTTACCTCCCGCTCTTAAAATCCACAATGTATTTCATAGGTCGCTCCTCAAACCGTATGTGCCGTCGTCTAACCCGTCTCCTTTGCCCCCGGAGCCCATCTGCGTGGCGGGGAATTTGGAATTTGAGATCTCAAAGGTGGTTGATTCTCGCAGGTTGCGCCGTTCTCTTCAGTATTTGGTGCACTGGAGGGGATACGGTCCTGAGGAGCGGATGTGGGTACCGGCGTCGGAAGTCTCCGCCGCTAGGCTGGTCCGCGCTTTTCACCGTTCCCATCCGGATAAGCCTGGTCCTGAGTGTCCGGGGGCCACTCGTGGACGGGGGGGTACTGTCACGGGTGGCACGGATGACAGGGTAGAGGCCACGCGCAGACTGTCCCAGCGTTTGGCCAATCAGCCATAAGGTTTGAGGACGGTCCGTCTTTCAGGGGCATTTACCTTCTGTGTAGATAAAGAGAAGGTATGATAAGATCTCCCTATCATGGGGAGACGGCTGGGAAGGTCTTGTGCTCGGTCTGGTTTCTACACCAGGATTCTGGGTCTCTAGGACCCAGCAGATTCTTCCCACCTTTATAAGGAGTTTCATTGCCCTCCCTCGGTGCAGGTGATATTTCCTTGTGCACTCATTATCCTTGCTCCAGCAGAAGCAGAGGTTGTGGAGGTTGCTGTGCTCTGCTGCAAGATAAGTGTTTTCTTTCCCCATTGTCTGTTATTTCCTTGTGTTTGTCTTTAGTTGTTAGTGGAGGGGTCTAGTGAACCTCTCCATCTGATCCTTAGATAAGGTAGTGCTAGGATCAGAGAGGGACGAGGTTCGTGGTCGGCGACAGTTGAGGAAACTGTATAGGGACGTTAGGGCAGACAGGGTCAGCCCCAGTAAGACTAGGGGTCACCCTCTCCCTCTTGTGCCCATAGCTTTAGGGACTCCTTATTCCCCCCCCCCCCCCGTCGTGGTCCTACGCTGAGTGCCTCTCCCGCTCCCAGCGTGACAACAGGGGACTGCTACGCAAAATTTTTTAAATGATTTATTTTTACACCCTATGACTGCAGGTTTGTTGCAAATGGCAACCAATCACCAACGCCGGCACAATGGGTGCGGGTCCAACAGCCAATCACAGACACTGTCACGGAGAGTGGATATATGTGATTAGCTGTTGGAGGCAGAGTCCAGTGAATAAATTGGAGGTTATTGAGTGGGACTCGGAAGTGGTGTTACATGGGCGCAGTCCACCGGAAGTGTAATACTGCGTCTGCTATAATCACTGTTTTGCTTTCTTTTACAGCCCCCCAGTTCTTACTGCCACCATTTTTTAACTTTAAAGTCCGTGTTCTGGCTCAAGTTCGGGTTAGGTCCATTCCTGAACCCGGACTTTAAAAAAAAAAAAAAAAGTCATACCGCACCCCCAAACCCCAACATATCCAGGTTCGTCCATCTCTACTCACCATGCAGATGCCTCAGTGCTGGCTATATTCCAAGGTGCATGAATGCTGGAGCCCCAGATCTTCAGTTCAGGATAATCTTTGAGTTATTACTTTTGCTTTTCCAGCCAGTTAGGCAGGGACACAACAGGGTTAGGTTTACCATACTCCTAGTCTGTATAGGAACCTGTGGTTATCACTTCCCCTGGTTTGGTCATCCCCGTGTGATTGGTAGGGCTCAGTTGTAACAGCCTAACATATTCTTCACCACAATAGTCAGTTTGAGTCATGGTAGTCAATCACTCATGACCTCTACTGATTAGCAGCACCAGGACTGGCCACTGAGTGGTGTAATGCAGCGGTGGTGTTCCACTCTATGCACTTTAAATCTGGTAAAAGATGATCGGTTTCGGGTGTCCGGTGTCTGACCTCCAGTGAATATTGACGACCTGTCCTTAAGATATGTCATTAGTAACATAGAAGTGGAAAAGCTCTGTAGTGTACATGCACACTACGTATTTTAGACATACCTAAGTTTTTCCTGCAAAACACACTTCACAACAGTGCTGGCAGTGTTACTCCTGAAGCCTCTTTTATGTCCTCTGTGACATCTCTCGTAGCGTTTTTTTTTTTTTTTTCCCCCCATTTTATGTATTAATAGTGAGTGTCTTCCAAGCAGAAGCCTACGGCAGAAATGGTCAGGACACTTCATTTAGCTTCTTCACAGCTCTCAAAGCCTTAAGTGGTTAAAAGAAGCTCAAAAACACAGAACATAAGAACAAGTTGTTTTTACATTGTAGTATGTACATTCATTCTTTCTGGTGTGTTTTTTTTTTTTTTTTTTTTTTTAGCTTACCTTAGATGCCCCAACAATACAAACATAACATTTTATGATCAGGATTTGAAGACAAGTCATTAGCAAACTCTTCCTTTTATCCTTTGCACAATTTCACTGTATCTTCTCCCATACTGATTACTGTAAATGTTTACTATCCATTTATCAGTTTTTCTGTTTAGGCTTTCACACTGGCAAATTTTCCAATTCGTGTCCATCCATTTTGAAACTGATGACCACAGATCTGTTGTGGCCTCCCATGTTATCCTATGGTCACGGATTGGTCCTAAAGTGGCCTCCCTGTGTTTCCATTTTGTAACGCATCTGTTGGTGTCCACTATTTTCATGAACCCAGAAACGGAAACTGTTCCATTTCTGGGCTTTCTCGAAAATCACGGACATGAACGGACAGACACGGATCCATTGGTGTCCGTATGAAATTAACATGGAGCTCTATGCAGGACGGATCTGTAAAGGGGATGTCACACGCGTCGATATCGCTGTCGATGTCGCTCGTACGTCACGGATTTTCAGTCGCTCAAGCGACATAAAAGTGACGCAGGAGCGACATTGAAGCGTGTGACCAAGCGATGCAACCAGCGATATGTCGCTGATTGCCGATCGCAGGTTTCACTGCCAGATGTAAAACCTGTCGCTCATCGCTCAGTAGACCTTGTGCATCGCTGCGTGTGACACTAAACTCAGCGACGTATTTTCTATTTTGACATCGTACAAGCGACTAAATAAAATTGCTCGCAAGATGGCGACATCACCGCATCGCTGGGTCATATTGACGCGTGTGACATCTTACCTGCGATAATTCCACATCGCTCAGGCGATTAATAATTTGTGACGCATGAGCGATATCTCGGGGGCGACATTGACACGTGTGACAGGCCCTTAAGGATCCATGAAACAGATGACTTGCCACCTTTGAGCCAAACCTAATACTAAATGCACACACAGGATGCAGGGAACCTCCATTATAGAGATTAGGTGCAGCCCAAGTACTGATATGACAGTCACTCACAACCTTACAGAGCGCGACTTGCATAGTAATAAGGCTTGCATAGGGATCCTGTCATGTAGATATGTGAGATACAGTGTCTGAACAATAGCCTATTAGTGACGCCAGGTAGGTCAGGCTAGTTAACACTATATTAATGCATACACAGTGTCTGAACAATATCCTATTAGTGATGCCAGGTAGGGCAGGCTAATTAACACTATATGGGTGTATATCACAGGACAGGCTCACTGTACCACCAAAATTCAGAAGGCCTCAATACACCCCCTACTTCTGCTGTGTCTATAACACTGAAGCACAGATCATGGGAACACAGCTTACGGTAATTGAATTTAAATGTGCAGCATTCTTCTGCCACAAATTTAGCCGCAACTAAACAACTTTAGACTTTTCACAAAATACAAGAGGAAAAATTAATCTCTCAAAGCCATAACATAATATTGTATCTCATTTGTGGATCCAACTTTAAAAGGGAATTTAAAAAAAACATATTTTTCAGGTGACTATTGATATAGAAAAAGATTTAGTATTTTCAGTTTTATCAGTCCCCATCATTAATTGACTATTCCTGTTTTGTAGATGGGAGATCATTATCATATTGTTATTATCATATCATATTATATTATTATCATATCATACAGGACTGCAACAAAAAGTAACACCTCTTAGTTGGAGGCAGTTTTTGATGAGTGTTGGGGACTGGTCATAACCCCTCCTCTGCCCAGACCGCAGAGCATGCCCACAACCCTCCCGTAGAAGCCATTCTCTTGTTTATGACTGTTTTCTTCTATCCTGTTGTAAAGTGAGTTGCACAAACTGCTGTTGCAATATTTTGTGTTTATTTAAGCTTACAGAATTTATTGTTAGTGAAATATTGGCACTCACCAATGAGATAGTCCTCTAAAAATAACTGAGCTTCATAAAGGCCTCGAGACCGTGATATAGGAGAAGTGGGTTTAAGGGTTCACCATTGTTGTCACCATTTTGTTTTATTTTTTCTTAAAGCATATAGGCCCCTTTCACACTGTGTTTTTTTTTTTTTTTTGAAAATGCTGCATATCTGGCAGGTTTCCCACATCTGCCGCCTAAAGGCCGCTCTTGCGTCACACATGCGGCAAACCCCATGCAGTGTCTCTATTGGGCTTGCGGTCGGGAGCGGTAAGTGCGGTTCTGCCGGTTACAACAGGTGCGGTACTTGCGGCGAGAAAGAAAAATCTTGTTTTTACATGTAATGATGTGTTGGACATTTCTACATTTATTCCCACATTCATGTGAACGTTCATGTAATGGGAAATGTTTCCAAGCCTGAATCTGTGAAACCTTTGATAATAGAACAAAGCTTTTAAGTTTTCTTCCTGTGATACTCTGATATGAAACATTATCATTCTGCTTTTATTTTTGAGTAAAAAAGAAAAATCTGGCAACTCTTAAAGCAGCACTCCAGTGTTTTTTGTTACCACTTAAGTGACACTTTAAATAGTCCCCAATCACATACTCAACCTCCAGTATTTTCACCTTTTTTTTTCCTGCATCACTCTGGTCCTGCAGCAGCATCTTGGGCCTGTAACGTCTGAATATCAGGAAGTTGGAGGTTACGTCACAAGCGCTCAATGTAGGTCTATGAGAGCCAGAAAGAGTGCTCCCATAGAGATGTAATGATTTGTGACCTCCAGCACTCCATGAAACACTAAGTGCCTAATGGAACCTAATGGCGCTATATAAATAAATAATAATATTAAGTGCCGACAGGTCACGAAGTGCTGGAGATCAATGGGAGCGACACTGGAAAAGGATGAAGACAGTGGAAGGTGGGTATAAGCCAAGGGTCAGGGGACTTACACTTACAACACTACTACAGTGGTACAATAAACTAAATGCTGGAGTGGTGCTATAAGAATCAAGTATCTGTGGGTCATTGATCATTCATATATGAAAATTTCTTTGCTCCAATAATTATTATGATTTTTGCAGAATATTACAAGAAAGGAAGAAAATTAAAATAAAACACAGCAATAAAAACCTACTACCCTATATACTGCTATAAGGAGGGGGGAGGGAAAGTAAGGGGTCTGGAAAGAGACTAAGGCTGGCTTCAGACTTGCAGATGCATCTGCAGCGTTTTGCAGATGCATCTGCAAGCATCTGCATGCAGACCACGGCCCCTATGTTTATCATGGAGCGCACGGCGGTCTGCAGATGCTTGCAGACCGTCGTGCGCACCCATTCACTCCTATATGTGATCTGTGCGCAGGCGGATGCCTGCGCACAAATCACACACTCCCGCCCGCACCATGGACGCGAGATGTCGCGTCCCTGGTGCGGACGAGAGTGTGTTATCTGTACGCAGGCATCCGCCTGCGCACAGATCACATATAGGAGTGAATGGGTGCGCACGGCGGTCTGCAAGCATCTGCAGACCGCCGTGCGCTCCATTATAAACATAGGGGCTCCGGTCTGCATGCAGATGCTTGCAGATGCATCTGCAAAACGCTGCAGATGCATCTGCAAGTCTGAAGGCAGCCAGAAGGGAAGGGAAACGCTAGAGAAAATCAACCCTTTTAAAGAAAAGAGACAGTAATGGCAAGCGTAGCATGAATATGCTTACAATGATAAATTCCTTATTAGAATGTTGCCAATGAGTCCAATCATAATGGATTAAGCTTAGTCTGTAATAATCCAATATAATGTTATTTTGATGTTGGTCCATAAAGGAAGTTGCTTAATCTTTGACCCTATTAATATGTTGCTGATATATCCAGTAATAGTGATTGTAGAGTTTTAATCCGTATTGTTCCAAAAATGTTGCTTAAACTTTGTAAATACTTGTTGGGTCGGGACCAATCAACGACCTTGTGAGAGGAAAGTTCAATTTAAGTTAAGTAAAGGTCCTAAAGTGGAAAAAAGCTGTATAATAAAGAAGAAGAGTATCATGTTTAATTGTAATCTAGGTTGTAGTATCAGTTGTAGTCCTGGGACGTTCCATTCTAGAATCATGTTTAATTTGTAACCCACATGATCGTTCTGTAAATCCAAAGATTGAATAGAATAAAGTCGTTGCAGCAGAATCTTCTTTGGCGATGTAACAAAAATCCTTTATCTGACAATGTGCTGTTGAGATATGAAAATTTCTTGATTTGAATAATTACTGGAAAATCTGCCTGTGTAAAAGGGAGAGAAGGCGTGAGGAGCTATCTATGCGTAGAAATTTGATATAAGGTAGTTTAGGTTACGTGAATGCAATGCATTCCCCTTGTTGCATGTTAGAAGCTTATCATATGCATAGATCGTCCTAGGCTGGTAGCTGTCGGTCCAGGAGTTGGGTGATAGAGACTTACTAGGCGGTCCTGAACCAAGTTATAAACAGCACAGAACATTCTGGTTTGGCACTGATTTGTGATACTCAGGTTTCAGGACTGGAAAGAAGGAATGGATCTTCCGTATCAAATAATTAAAAAAAATGTTTAAAAATTGGGACTATTTATTTTCCATACGTATATAAAATAGTAGTAGTTAAAAAGACTATTACAACACATTTCGCCCAGTCATGACCTTCCTCCGATACATAAAACCTTTTTCTTTTTGCATAAGTGAAAATCAAGATGTTGACATATATAGGTGTATAGAATGAACGGCACTCACCCAACGTAGTATTTAGTCTCCGTTTTTATTCTGATGCTTTATCTCAACAGATGCAGGGAGGGGAGGGAGGACGCGTAGAAGTACCTACTACGTATGAAATGATGAACCGTCATCAGTCCTCCCTCCCCTCCCCTCCCTGCACCTGTTCAGATGAAGCATCGGAATAAAAACTGAGACTGAAAACTACATCGGGTGAGTGCCGTTCATGCTATATATCTGCTGAATTGAATATGCTACTAGAACTGAGCAACACCCGTTCACCGGCAACTAGCAATTTGCGGCTTGACGGGAGGCTGTAGTGCCCGCCTATCTTTTGATGTTTAACTCATATAGGTGTGTTTATCATGTAACTACCTTGAAGTCTTGACAAACACACCTATATGTCGGCATCTTGCTTTCCAGTGTTATACAAAAAAAGGTTTTATGTACCTGAGGAAGGCTGTGCCTGGCCGAAATGTGTTACATTAATCTACTAGTTTATACTTTATATACATAAGATAATTTTTAAAAATATATACATTTATTTATTTGATACGGAATATCCATTACTTTTTGCCTATCCTGAAACACCTAAGTATCACAGATTGGCGCCAAATCAGAATATCCTGTGCTTTATTTGTGTTTCTATTACGGTATACCGTATATACTCGTGTATAAGCCGACCCGTGTATAAGCCGACCCCCCTACTTTTGCCCCCAAAACCTGGGAAAACCTATTGACTCGTGTATAAGCCGAGGGTGGACCCCAGCACAGGTATACAGCCCCCAGCAGTGTGGTATACAGCAGCCCCAGAGGTATATACAGCAGCCCCAGTGGTATATACAGCAGCAGCCCCAGTGGTTAGTATACAGCAGCCCCAGAGGTATATACAGCAGCCCCAGTGGTAGTATACAGCAGCAGCCCAAGTGGTATATACAGCAGCAGCCCCAGTGGTTAGTATACAGCAGCCCCAGAGGTGTATACAGCAGCCCCAGTGGTAGTATACAGCAGCCCCAGAGGTAGTATACAGCAGCCCCAGAGGTATATACAGCCCCAGAGGTATATACAGCAGCCCTAGTGGTGTATACAGCAGCCCCAGAGGTTTATACAGCAGCCCTTAGGTAGTATACAGCATCCCCAGTGGTGTATACAGCAGCAGCCCCAGTGGTGTATACAGCAGCAGCCCCAGGGGTGTATACAGCAGCAGCCCCAGGGCTGTATACAGCAGCAGCCCCGGAGGTATACAGGCCCCCCCATCAAGATCCAGGGCCCCCCCCTTGCGCAGCAAACCTGTAAAGTAAAATCATACTTATCACTGTCCTGTCGCGCTATCCCGCCGTTGCCGACATCACGATCCCGGGCTTCATTCCGCGGCTTCCGGCTTCCTGTGGTCGCGGGCAATGGCGTCATTGCCCGCGACCACAGGAAGGCGGAAGACGCGGAATGAAGCCCGGGATCGTGATGTCGGCAGCGGCGGGACAGCGCGACAGGACAGTGGTAAGTATGATTTTACTTTACAGGTTTGCCGCGCAAGGGGGGGGGGCCCTGGATCTTGATGGTGGGGCCTGTATACCTCCGGGGGAAGCCTGAAGTTCTGTATACTCGCGTATAAGCCGAGGGGGGACTTTTCAGCCCAAATTTTGGGCTGAATAACTCGGCTTATACGCGAGTATATACGGTATGTTTCCTCTGATTCGCTCCTTATTTTGGCTACAAATACTGATATAATATGCCGACCAAATACTGAACGTGTAAACATGGCCTTGGTAAAATTAGGCCAGTTGCTTCTATCATCTAGAAATTACTCCATCCTGGATTCGGACCAGGCCACTTCTGTCCCTGTTATCATATTTTATTTATTCCTCTCTCCCTTTTTTTATTGGAATATTTTGACGTTGACAAAGGAGACAGGTATTAAGAGAAAAATATGGGTAGCATCACAACAATGAATAGAGACTACAGGAAAGCAAGCTGTCTGGTGCCCAGTTTACAAGGAGATAACACCATAACCAGTCCTCAGTAAGGTTCCCATAATCTGGTTAAGGGCTAAAAACATGGTGAAGGTTAAAGATGGTGTCATGAAAAATCATAAATCCCTAAGATATGTCTTCGAAAGGGCATTCATCAGTTTACCAACACTCTGAAAACATAGGATCAATTAAAATGGTGAGGTGATGAAGTTAATCAAGTAGAGGAAGGTCTTCATTGAGGCTGAGATCCCCTGCCAGGCTAGTCAATTATACTGTGTGTGTGTACGCTGGGGAGGGTAAGTATGTTTCCCAGGAATTGATTGAAGATGATCAAACAGCTAGACTCCAGTGGAAAATTAGAAATATTGGGGTGTGTATAGCTCACACATATAAGGCAGGCATATTTTCAGCCACCGGATATTAAAGGGAACCTGACACCTCCAAATCACCCCCAACCCTATTAACACTAGAAGTCCCGGGAATTTAAAGGATCCTTGGTTTTCAATGGTAAAAAGGTCAAATGACCCGTGTCTGGGACTTCTAGTGTTAATACCTGTCCCTGCACCCTAACATATCAGTATTAGTGCTCCTTTTCTATAAAAAAAAAGCGCTCTGTAACATTGGAATAATCAACAATATACACTTACAAATCTGAGACTTCTTGTTCCTGAATAAGTCTCACAGGGCGTTCCCTGTGAAAATCTAAGCCCTCCCTAGGTGCTAATTTTCACGCCCCGATTGATCCACCCTCTCTCTGTGTGTGCTGCTGTGATGTGGAGCTGAAGGCAGGACTAATGATTTGTATTCTGTGAGTGATGGAGAAGGGGGAGGATAATGCCTGCACAAGCAGAGCACACAGACAGAGAGAGGGTGGATCCTGGAGCCTGCAAAACAACATGCCCTGGTGACTAAAGAATATAGCCCCTGCTAATTATAATCACTAATGAGTAAGTATTAAAACGTTTTTATGCACTTTCACAAGATGCTTTTAGGAGACAAAAGGAGTGTGAGATTAATGATAGGATGCTGCAGGGACATGTTTTGGTAGCTTAGCAGGTGTTCTGGAGGTGACAGGATCCCTTTAAAGTGAACATAATACTTTCCCTTAACTGTGTGACATGTCAATCAGCCTCAAATTAATATCTAGCAGCTGGAAGACTGAACAGACGTCATCTTTCCTATCTTTAAATAGGCAAATTCATAATAGGTTCCTTCCTTCTTCTTCTTTCCACCAGATGTCACTGAAAAAGTTCTTCCTCTTCTAGGACCTATGTGGTGCAGGTGTTTGCTGGAGCTGCTGCTGTTCGCGTCTACTGGAGTGGTAGTCTTTTCCTGGTTCATGGGTGAAGGTAGGGAATTGTAGCAGAGGAGTTGAGGGATAGAGGGGTGGTGGCCTGAACTTCCTCACCTTCAGAGGTCAGGAACAGGGCTAGGCAGGAACCCCAAGTCCAGCACCAGACTAGCCTCCCAATCACCCTTGCCTGTTATCCCTTCCTGCTCCATTGACCTCATCTGCTCCACGTGTGTCAGGTGTGAACAAGTGTGGTGTCACACCAGAGGTTGCGTGGATTACCCTCGATCGCTCCCTTTGCCTTCCTGTGTGAATAGGGGGTGTCTGTGTAAAATTAATTAATTGGGCTAAGCTGACCTTAAGTACCGCCAGGGGAGTGTGGAACGTCATATGTTGGTGGAGCGACGAGACCGTATCACGTGAACCTGATGTAGCTGACATGTCAGGCCTGCAAAGTGCAGTTCATCACAGGTAGGAATGATGTCACAGAAGCCCATACATAACATGAGCCCTGGTTTAAAAGTATTTACAAAATTAAACTTTGTATTGGACATATCAGGTGTTAAGAAGCTTTTGAGGTTCAAAGTTTCTGAATTCTATCCATGCAAATAACGTCTTCAGAGAGGAAGAGGACAAACTATAGCGCCACCTATTGGATATAAGAAGCGTTAAGCTCAATATCGAACCTTTAAGCTTAGGTCACACTGGCGTACAACATTGGATGCGATAAATTAATGACACTCGACTCAAACTCTGCTGTGAGCATAAGCGAGTATCATTATACTGTGCTCCGATTCTCACATGCGACAATCTGATCTCAGGTGTGAAAAAGGGGAAGGCATTAATCTCTCCATCCTCTCCATTGTCTGCGTCTGCGTAAATTGGACTGCACCCGCATCACATCAGTGCAATCCGATGTTTCACATACACCCATAGACTTGTATGTGTGCGCGTGATCCTATATACGCTGCCACTCGCAGCATGCTGCAATTTTTTTCTTATGCCAAATCGTCATGAGAAAAGAAACGCTGATCAGCACTGCCCATGCTATAACATTGAAGTGAGTGCTATCATAAGGCATTCATTCATGTTATAAACAAATGCCCTTAAAAGAGAATTGGGCAGCAGATTTTTGCTCTGTAATCTGATAGCAACATGTTGTAGGAGCAGTGATTCAGATTTCTGCAATATTTAACTTGCTGATCTACAGTGTTGGCCAAAAGTATTGACACCCCTGCAATTCCGTCAGATAATACTCAGTTTCTTCCTGAAAATGATTGCAATCACAATTATAATCTTCATTTAATTTGTCTTCAATGAAAAAAACACAAAAAGAATTGTCCTAAAGCCAAATTGGATATAATTCCACACCAAACATAAAAAAGAGGGTGCACAAAAGTATTGGCACCCTTTGAAAAATCATGTGATGCTTCTATAATTTGTGTAGTTAACAGCACCTGTAACTTACCTGTGGCACCTAACAGGTGTTGGCAATAACTAAATCACACTTGCAGCCAGTTGACATGGATTAAAGTTGACTCAACCTCTGCCCTGTGTCCTTGTGTGTACCACATTGAGCATGGAGAAAAGAAAGAAGACCAAAGAACTGTCTGAGGACTTGAGAAACCAAATTGTGAGGAAGCATAAGCAATCTCAAGGCTACAAGTCCATCTCCAAAGACCTGAATGTTCCTGTGTCTACCGTAGCAGTGTCATCAACAAGTTTAAAGCCCATGGCACTGTGGCTAACCTCCCTAGATGTGGACGGAAAAGAAAAATTGACAAGAGATTTCAACGCAAGATTGTGCGGATGGTGGATAAAGAACCTCAACTAACATCCAAACAAGTTCAAGCTGCCCTGCAGTCTGAGGGTGCAACAGTGTCAACGCGTACTATCCGTCGGCGTCTGAATGAAAAGGGACTGTATGGTAGGAGACCCAGGAAGACCCACTTCTTACCCCGAGACATCAAAAAGCCAGGCTGGAGTTTGCCAAACTTACCTGAGAAAGCCTAAAATGTTTTGGATGAATGTTCTCTCTTTTTGGGCAAAGGCATTAACATAGAGTTTACAGGAGAAAAAAAGAGGCATTCAAAGAAAAGAACACGGTCCCTACAGTCAAACATGGTGGAGGTTCCCCGATGTTTTGGGGTTGCTTTGCTGCCTCTAGCACTGGACTGTTTGACCGTCTGAAGACTACCAACAAATTTTGCAGCATAATGTAGGGCCCAGTGTGAGAAAGCTGGGTCTCCCTCAGAGGTCATGGGTCTTCCAGCAGGACAATGACCCAAAACACACTTCAGAAAGCACTAGAAAATGGTTTGAGAGAAAGCACTGGAGACTTCTAAAGTGGCCAGCAATGAGTCCAGACCTGAATCCCATATAACACCTGTGGAGAGATCTAAAAATGGCAGTTTGGAGAAGGCACCCTTCAAATATCAGGGACCTGGAGCAGTTTGCCAAAGAAGAATGGTCTAAAATTCCAGCAGAGCATTGTAAGAAACTCATTGATGGTTACCGGAGCGGTTGATCGTAGTTATTTTGGCTAAAGGTTGTGCAACCAACTATTAGGCTGAGGGTGCCAATACTTTTGTCCGGCCCATTTTTGGAGTTTTGTGTGAAATGATCAATGTTTTGCTTTTTGCTTCATTCTTTTTTGTGTTTTTTCAGTGAAGACAAATTAAATGAAGATAATAATACCAAAGAATTTGTGATTGCAATTATTTTCAGGAAGAAACTGAGCATTATCTGACAGAATTGCAGGGGTGTCAATCCTTTTGGCCAACACTGTACATATTGGCATTTTTATGTAATTGCTATTTTCTCTGCTGCAGATCTAGCGGAGCTTTGTGTATAACCCCGCACCACACCACTGATGGCAGCTTTCTGGTATAACCCCGCCCACTCCACTGATTGGCAGCTTTCTGCGGATATGTATTTGATAGAATATTGCTGGTTGTGAGGTGGTGATATCCTCCTGCTGATAAATCACAGTTTTTTATTAAAACAGCAACACACAGCTGAGTACAGTCATGGCCAAAAGTTTTGAGAATGATACAAATATTAATTTTAACAAAGTCTACTGCTTCAGTTTTTCTAATGGCAATTTGCATATACTCCAGAATGTCATAAAGAGTGATCAGCTTTACAGCAATTACTTGCTAAGTCAATATTTGCCTAGAAAATTAACTTTAACCCCAAAACACATTTCAACATCATTGCAGTCCTGCCTTAAAAGGAGCAGCTGACATCGTTTTAGTGATTGTTCCATTAACACAGGTGTGGGTGTTGATGAGGATAGGGCTGATGATTAAGTAAGAATGACACCACTGGACACTTTAAAAGGAGGCTGGTGCTTGGTATCATTGTTTCTCTTCAGTTTAACCATGGATATCTCAAAAGAAACACGTTCAGCCATCATTGCACTGCACGAAAATGGCCTAACAGGGAAGAGTATCGCAGCTAGAAAGATTGCACCTCAGTCAACAATCTATTGCATCTTCAAGAACTTCAAGGAGAGAGCTTCCATTGTTGTCAAAAAGGCTCCAGGGGCCCAAGAAAGACCAGCAAGCGCCAGGACCGTATCTTAAAACTGTTTCAGCTGCGGGATCGGACTACCAGCAGTGCCGAGCTGCTCAGGAATGGCAGCAGGCTGGTGTGAGTGCTTCTGCACGCACTGTGAGGCGGAGCAAGGCCTGGTTTCAAGGAGGGCAGCAAAGAAGCCACTTCTCTCCAGAAAAAACATCAGGGATCGACTGATATTCTGCAAAAGTTACAGGGAGTGGACTGCTGAGGACTGGGGTAAAGTCATTTTCTCTGATGAATCCCCTTTTCAATTGTTTGGGACATCTGGAAAACAGCTTATTCGAGAAGAAGAGGTGAGCGCTACCACCAGTCTTGTCTCATGCCAACTGTAAAGCATCCTGAAACCATTCAGGTGTGGGGTTGCTTCTCAGCCAAGGGAATCGGCTCACTCACAGTCTTGCCTAAAAACACAGCAATGAATAAAGAATGGTACCAGAATGTCCTCCAAGAGCAACTTCTCCCAACCGTCCAAGAGCAGTTTGGCGCCCAACAATGCCTTTTCCAGCATGATGGAGCACCTTGCCATAAAGCAAAGGTGATAACTAAATGGCTCAGGGAACAAAACATGAGATTTTGGGTCCATGGCCTGGAAACTCCCCAGATCTTAATCCCATTGAGAACTTGTGGTCAATCATCAAGAGACGGGTGGACAAACAAAACCAACAAATTCTGGCAAAATGCAAGCATTGATTATGCTAGAATGGACGGGTATCAGTCAGGATTTTGGTCCAGAAGTTGATTGAGAGCAGCCAGGAGAATTGCAGAGGTCCTGAAGAAGAAGGGTCAACACTGCAAATATTGACTTGCTGCAATTTAACTTCATTCATTTCTAACTGCAATATGATTGCAATTATATTTCTGTATGTGATATAAACATCAGATAAACACAAATAAAAACCAGAGGGCAGCAGATCATGTGAAAATATAATTTTGGTGTCATTCTCAAAACTTATGGCTATGACTGTACAGTACATAACTTGAAAAACCTCATTATGGGGAACACAGAGTTAAGTAAAAAAAAAAAAAGGGAAAAAAGTAATTTTCTTTGATAAGATATACAACAAAGGTTCTTTTCTTTGCTTGCACTGCTGACTTATAAAAACTAATTAAACGTGTAGTTACTCTTTAGAGTTTTAAAAACAATGTCAGAGTTGATGTTAATTTTATTTCTGTCAGTAAGAGGTAATAAAATAGCGCCCATTAAAAAATACGACTTGTCGCACAAAAAGTAGCCCTTATACGGCTATCTGATAAAATAATGCAGAAAGTTATGGCTTTTGGAATTTGATATTAAAAAGGAATAAAACATTGCTGCGTTCGTAGGGTCCAAACAGGCATCATCCTTAAGGGGTTAATAGTCCATGGATTTCTCCATCAAAATTTTCAAAGAAAAACAATTAAATGCACTTAAAATGGTAGAGATTCTCTACAGTCAATAAAAAGTTATCTTTCATGGTTTTGTAAAAATAAATAACCAGAGCAGGTTTAGTTTTCCACTTAGGTCTGGTTTTTGCACAGAATATATTTCTTTCCCATAGACTCGCCCAGCATTTCCACTAAATCCGAACCATGCAGGGTCCAGAAATGTTGGCAGGAGTGAATGTTGTGTGGACAGGGTTGGATTTGCCCACCGGGCATCGGGTAATCCCATGGTGGGCTCCAGGTCCTCGTGAGTCCCGTGCTGGACATGCCATATAAAATAAGTGGGGGGGAGAAGCGCTCCTTGTGAACATTGGTGGTCAAGTGGGGATTATTTAATTCCTGGTGGACACCGTGGAGGATCATCCGTCTCTCACCTCTCTCTGATGTTGTGCTATTCCCACACTCTAAATGAAGAGAACGGCAAATGCTGTCGAAACACGTTGTGGTGTTTTTAACATAAAAAGGTTTGTCAACTAATACCATGTCCCTGCTCTTGTGTGCCTGAGTGCTCCTTTTTTAACTACAGAATCGGTAATCTTTATCCGTGCTGGACATGGAGAGGGCCCGCAGCGTGAGTCATGACAACTGGCTGCTAAATCACGTGTGGTTTTGGTAAATTTGGAAATAATGACCATTTTAAAATTTCTAGACGTGCTGGATCAGCGTTTGCCGTCCAAGTATTCTTTGCAAGCCATCTGGGAATCCAGACACTCGAACATTGATGACTTCAGCGTCAGTTGTGGCTTTCTTATTGGCTAAAATAGCTTTGCATTTTGAGCCAACTACTTTAATATTAAAGAGGTGTTTTTTATAGTGTTCCCACCTCTAATGGCCAGCCGTAGTTTATTTATCTGTCCCATCATTTATGTCTCAACTAATCTCCCGATATATCATCCAACTCGTAATTTTCGATCCTCCCAATACCTCCTCCTTTCCTCCACACTTGTACGTTCCTCATTTAACCACCTACAAAACTTTGCCTGAGCATCCCCATCCTCTGAAATTCCGCACTTCAAAACGTCCGACTGTCCCCTGCACTTGGAACCTTCATGCAGAACCTGAAAACCCATCTCTTCAGAACAGCCTTAACGGTCCCCGGCGGCTCCACACACCCCACCACCCAGAGCAGACCCAACCTACTGTGTCTCTCCCCATTGCCCTGTAAGAATGTAAGCCCGCAAGGGCAGGGTCTTCTCTCCCTCTGTACCGGTCTGTCACTGTTAGTTTGTTCATTGTATTTTTTACTTGTTTGTATGTAACCCTTCTCGTGCACCAGCCCTCCACCAGTCTTTGTTTACTGGCTGTAGCGGTGGTGTTACATCTACAGACCACATGTGATGTCCGTCCGAGCTTCAGGTAAAAATGGGAATGCCGGACAGACTAAATGCAAACCGCTCTGTCAGGCAGAAAACCCGAGATATCCATACAAACTTCAACAGGGATCTGGATTTACTGCAAGGTCCAGAGGGTTACTACCTATAGGTCGGCTGCAGTCCAGAGGTAGGAAAGTCACCAATCAGGGTAAAAAGCCGAGAGGCTAGAAAAGGACAAAGTCAGAATCCAATAGTGTAGTCAGAGAGCTGGGTCAAAACCGAGATCGCATCAGGGGTACTAATTGGTAAGGCCAGAGAAGCGTTGACAACAGGCAGAGGTCAATCAGGAAAAACAGCAGTGCAAAGCAGAATACAGTGGAGCATTATTTACGAGCATAATCCGTTCCGGGAATGTGCTTGGAAATCAAATCATTTGTATATCAAAGCAAATTTTTCCCATATGAAATAATGGAAACATAGACGATTCATTCCACAACCCAAAAATATTTACTGTATTCATATACAGTGCCTTGTGAAAGTTTTTGGCCCCCTTGAACTTTTCAACCTTTTGCCACATTTCAGGATTCGAAGATATAAATTCTAATTTTTTTGTGAAGACTCAACAACAAGTGGGACACAATCGTGAAGTTGAACGAAATTTATTGCAATTTTAAACTTTTTTAACAAATAAAAAACTGAAAAGTGGGGCGTGCAATATTATTCGGCCCCTTTAATTTCAGTGCAGCAAACTCACTCCAGACGTTCAGTGAGGTTCTCTGAATGATCCAATGTTGTCCTAAATGATGGTAATGATAAATAGGAATCCACCTGTGTGTAATCAAGTACTCCATATAAATGCACCTGCTCTGTGATAGTCGTCAGGGTTCTGTTTCAAGTGCAGAGAGCATCATGAAGACCAAGGAACACATCAGGCAGGTCTGAGATTCGGTTGTGGCGAAGTTTAAAGCCGGATTTGGATACAAAAAGATTTCCCAAGTTTTAAACATCTCAAGGAGCACTGTACAAGCAATCATATTGAAGGGAAGGAGTATCAGACCACTACAAATCTACCAAGACCCGGCCGTCCCTCTAAACTTTCATCTTGAACAAGGAGAAGACTGATCAGAGATGCAGCCAAAAGGCCAACGATCACTCTGGATGAACTGTAGAGATCCACAGCTGAGGTGGGAGAGTCTGTCCATAGGACAACAATCAGTCGTACACTGCACAAATCTGGCCTTTATGGAAGATTGGCAAGAAGAAAGTCATTTCTCAAAGATATCCATAAAAAGTCTCGTTTGAGGTTCACCACAAGCCACCTGGGAGACACCAAACGTGGAATAAGGTGCTCTGGTCAGATGAAACCAAAATCAAACTTTATGGGCACAATGCAAAACAATATGTTTGGCGTAAAAGCAACACAGCTCATCACCCTCCAAACACCATTCCCACTGTCAAACATGGTGGTGGCAGCATCATGGTTTGGGCCTGCTTTTCTTCAGCAGAGACAGGGAAGATGGTTAAAATTGATGGGAAGATGGACGGACCACTCTGGAAGAAACCTGTTGAAGTCTGCTAAACACCTGAGACTGGGAAGGAGATTTATCTTCTAACAAGACAATGATCAAACATAAAGCAAAATCTACAATGGAATGGTTCAAAAATAAAGGTATCCAGGTGTTAGAATGGCCAAGTCACAGTCCAGACCTGAATCCAATGAGAATCTGTGGAAAGAGCTGAAAACTGCTGTTCACAAACGCCTACATCCAACCTCACTGAGCTCCAGCTGTTTTGCAAGGAAAAATGGGCAAGAATTTCAGTCTCTCAATGTGCAAAATTGATAGAGATATACCTCAAGCGACTTGCCAGCTGTAAAAGCAGCAATAGGTGGCGCTACAAAGTATTAACTCAAGGGAGCCAAATAATATTGCACGCCCCACTTTTCAGTTTTTTATGTATTAAAAAAGTTTAAAATATCCAATAAATTTTGTTCCACTTCACGATTGTGTCCCACTTGTTGATTCTTCACTAAAAAATTAGAATTTATATCTTTGAAGCCTGAAATGTGGCAAAAGGTTGAAAAGTTCAAGGGGGCCAAATACTGTCACAAGCACTGTATATATGTACTTACAGAATTGTAAAATTATCACATCCCCTTGCAGACCCCAGTATCCCCTTGCAGCCCCAAATATCTCCATTATCCCCATGCAGCTCCCAATATCCCTATCATCCCTTTGCAACCCCCATCACACTCCTGCAGCCCCCAATATCCCTATCATCCCCTTGCAGCCCCCATCATCACCATGCAGATCCAAAAATACCCATTAAGGCTATGTTCACACATGGCGCATTTTTGGTGCTTTTATCTGCAGTTGCGCTATTTTACGTGGTTACGCAGCAAAAAGCGCAACTGCATTCACACAGTGCGCTTTTGTGCACTTTTTTTTTACGCACTTTTCCAGAGCCCATTTTAACATGTGGGCAATGGGAAAAGCATGCAGAAAAGCGCAAAAAAATTGGCATGTCTATTCTTTTTTTCACATGTGCTTTTGCAGTGAAAGCATGTGCATTAAAAAACATGCAAAAGTGTAACATGTGTACGCAATTCAATGCTGGACTACGTTTCCATTATTGCATTTCACTGCATTTAAGCGCGCATAAAAAAGCGCCGTGTAAATGCAGGAGAACGCAGGAAAACTCTGCAAATACTCAGAGTGTGAACATAGCCTAAAACACACACACACTCTCACATTCACTCTCACCGATCCGCCGCTGTATTCCGGGTCGCCACACTTAGCTCTCTCAGCTGCCGTACATGTACATGAAGTCGCCGGCCAATCAGGGCGCCTGATTGGCTAGCGACTCCAGTACTTGTACGGCGGTTGAGAGAGCTCAGAACAGCAGGCAGACAGCAGTGGGTTGACAGCGGCGCTTTGGGCTTTCTGCTGCCGCACAAGAAGCCGAAAGCCACCTGCAGCAGAGAGCTCAGAGCGGTGCCGGAATACTGTAAATAAACGGTGGCGGTCGGCCAGTAAATACTGTACCAGCATCACATATGCATAGTATGCGCAGTGCCGGCGGCCAGATGCTCGTAATCCAAATTCATTGTTCGTTAAGCAAGTTACAGTTTTTCAGAAATGGCAGCTCGTCATTCAAAATGCGGCACAATCACTAATGATGCACTAAAGTCCAGTTCACGCAGTATATCTGACTCGATGCTCATGATAGCCCAATTTACAAGTTGTTCCATACTTCATGGATGTCCTTAATCAGTTTTCAATTAATTTGAGTTTGAGAAAGAATGCTCACCACTGCAGCTTGTTACCATCAAAATTGGATATATCCTGAGAGCTATCTCAATATTTGGGAAAGTGTCCTGCACACCCTTTTCCATGATTAGCGTTATCGTCTGAACATACTCAGATGAATCAGACAACTCTTCGCCTTGCTTCTCATAAATTTTGAAGGAATCACTATTTGATGCAACGTAGTTTTTTAAGCTGGTCAGTGACGCCACAGCAGTGTTTAGTATGAGTTTTGCGTGCTGTAGATTGTAGCATCTGTTCTTTGCAGGCTATCATTCCAGAAGGTGGTGTTAATACCAATTGTAAGCTGATTTCTTTTTGTCTTAACAGTCCTTCTGCTTCACAACTGTACACAGCTTTTTTCTTCAAAGTCATCAGCAATCTGTTTAAGTACATCTTTCATCTGCTGATAGTCATGCTTAAGGGCCTTAATAGCGTCAGCTCTGCAGGACCAACGCGTTGTTGTGACACGTTTGAGAGTCAATCCTGTTGCGAGTCAATATTTTTCAAAGCCTCAGTCAGGAGATGATGCAGATGTGTTGAAACTGTGAAGAAGAGGAATAACTTTTCAAGGAAGTAAAAAAAAATGTACAGCACTCGAGTAGCTTTCTACAGCATTTTTAGCAACAAAACAAGTTTGTTTGTACTGCGCATGGCAGCCTCTTTAGCCCATGTGCAGTACAAATTCCAATGATGAGCAGCATACCGATCTCCCCTGCTGCAGCGCATAAATTACTTTCACATCGCTGCAGCTGTGACAGGTGCCCGGACCCCCCGAGATTGGGCCAGCATGCACCTGTGTTATAGCGGCAGCGATGTGAAAGTATAGCAGCGCCGCCTAGCAGCTTCTGTTGGGATCGGAGAAGGCTGCCGCATGCCATAATAAGCTAAGCATTAAGTACAGGTACTAAGGAAGTCTAGCTAGCCAAGTCAATGGATGCTGACGCAGGTGCCATGACTCTGCGCCAGCCACTGAGAATGATGGAGGACCGTAGCCAGGTCCCTACACTTTCCATGGTTTCTCTTTTGTTAAATGTTCCTTATCATTAGAGACGGTTCACAGCAAAGAGACGTGTATTTTACATGTTTTGAGATCTTTATCCCTATATTGGTGGGAGACCCCCGCTTGGTGGGTTGCCCAGGGCCGGAGATCGTCCTAAATCCGGGCCTGACCACTGTACTAATAAGTGAACCAAAGGCTATTTCTGGTAGCTTGCAGTAAAAAGCTGAAGATTATAAATAGGATGTGGTACTTCCCAATTAACTGGAGCTAGGAGTTAGTGACTACAGCTGGAAGCCCATACAAACACATCCACACTGTCAGACTGAAGTTCTACAGGTCCCAGCCACTCCAGCCCTAGAGGAAGAGTAGACTTCTCCTTTATCACCAGCACCACCTTCAGAGTGAACATGGTGGCACCTGGTGACAGGAGGAGAAGTCGCAGACTCGGATATGGATGTGACAGCACATCATAGCTACAGCCAGTCAGCTAGAGCTAGACCCATGGAGGGTGAGTACTATTTGATTTAATATCTTAAATTTGTGCTTGTCATCAGAGGCTAGAATACTATAAATGGAAAACCGCTTTAATGGGAATCTGGCAGCAGGTTTTTGCTATGTAAGCTGAAGACAGCATGATGTAAGAGTTAAAAAAACAAAAAACAACTGTGCTCATCTTATCATGGTCTGTCCAATCATTTACTTAAACTAATGTCTTTATTACTGTGATTAATATTGCAGGACTAGAAAGTCACATGCAGGACAATCTGATGCTCTCTGGTATGATTGACCCCTCACAGTCAATGCACAATCTCTATTGAGTGCCTGGGTGGGTGGGGGCAGCTCACTGTCTATAGACATTGTATATACAGAGCTTGGTGTGGACGGGAGCAGTTCTCTGTCTATAGACATTGTATATAGAGATCCTGATGTGTGCGGAGAAGCTCTGTCTATAGACATTGTACATACAGAGCCTGGTGTGGGTGGGGGCAGCTCACTGTCTATAGACATTGTGCATACAGAGCCTGGTATGGGCGGGGGCAGCTCTCTGTCTATAGACGTTGTACATACAGAGCCTGGTGTGGGTGGGGGCAGTTCTCCCAGCTCTGCTGTTGTGATACGTCCTTGGATTCAGGGCTTCTTTGCCTACATTATGTTGTTGTCAGGTGAGGTAGCAAAAACCTGCTGATAGATTCCCTTTAATGACATAGAAGTAAGAGTGAAGAATTAATCTTTTCTTTCTCTGGCATTGAAAAGATGCCAATGTTGGGGTGGTATATTGGGTAATATTTGGTGATAAATTGTAGACCGCTTGTATTCCCTTTTATAAATGCATAGTCATTATGAATGTTCACAGTTCCCGAGTAGAATAGCAGCAGTCTGTAGACGACTGGAACATCACAAGTGACAGGAGAATTTTGCAGCGTTCGCTGTTAGCAGCCTCAGACGAATTATAATGAGATGCAAGAAAATCAGCAGGATTGTCTCAATCAGTGAGGGCCAGACAAAGTCAACAAGGGCGACAGGTCTGCATTTGGCTATTTGCTGCTATATTCCCTTGGATTTTTAATCTAGGACCTAAGTGTGGTATCTGAGAAGTGCTGAATTGTATTTGCATCAGGGCCAGTCTCTAATCTTGTGACAGCAGCACCGCGGCGTGGCTTTATAAAACCAATTTTGTTACATTGTTTTCCCTTTTAAGCCATATGGTAACATCTTACCACTTTATCAGTTGGGGGAAACAGAGGAATACACTAACATTACCGAAAGACAATAACCACAGAGGAATCACAGATTTTACTCCTCTTTTTAATGTCTTATGGTGGGTTTACACGCTTTAATATCGTTGCGATATCGCAACTCAATGGCGCGGGAGCGCGCAATTAGTGCACGTTTCTCCCGCATCGCATTGGATGTTTACACGCTGCGATATCGGAATACAACGTCCGTGCGATGTGTACGCCCCCCAACCCAGGAGCGATCCTTTAACATGGGAGTGAATGGGTGACGTTTCAAATCGCATCGTAGTTGTGCGTTTACACAGCACGATCCGACTCCAATCTCCCTTCAATATCGGGGCATTGAATAGCACGCTCATTCAATCCCCGATATCACATTGACATCGTTCCTGCATCGTATTGGACGTTCACACCATACAACGCAGGAACGATCTCGAGTCCAACGATCGAACCACGTGACTTTTCATTGAAATCGTACTACGATATCGCAACGTGTAAACCCGCCATTAAGGCCCTGATCTCAACGATGTCCAATTCCAATGCTGATTGTTTTGTTCTAATGGTGGGTTTACACACACCAATTTCTGTGTCCAATATCTGAACAGATCTCTAGTTGCAGTGAAATCATGGACACATTGCTCCATTTTGTACACAGCCACAAAATGGAACTATGTGTCCATGATTTCACTGCAACCAGAGATCTGTTCAGATATTGGACACAGAAATTGGTGTGTGTAAACCCACCATTAGAATCATAGAATGGCAGAGTTAGGAGAAACCTCCCGACACATTGTGTGAAGGTGCCTCCCGGGTCCTGGTGTGAAGGTGCCTCCCGGGTCCTGGTGTGAAGGTGCCTCCCGGGTCCTGGTGTGAAGGTGCCTCCCGGGTCCTGGTGTGAATATCTAATGTGTCTCCTTCCATTCAATTTCATCCCATTGTTTCTAGTATTTCCTTGTGGAATGAGTATTAAGCTGATTCCTCTCTAGAGTGTGACAGCGCTAGAATAAAGCTGATCCCTCTACAGTGTGACAGCGCTAGAATAAAGCTGATCCCTCTACAGTGTGACAGTGCTAGAATAAAGCTGATCCCTCTACAGTGTGACAGCCCTAGAATAAAGCTGATCCCTCTACAGTGTGACAGCCCTAGAATAAAGCTGATCCCTCTACAGTGTGACAGCGCTAGAATAAAGCTGATCCCTCTACAGTGTGACAGCCCTAGAATAAAGCTGATCCCTCTACAGTGTGACAGCCCTAGAATAAAGCTGATCCCACTACAGTGTAACAGCCCTAGAATAAAGCTGATCCCGCTACAGTGTGACAGCCCTAGAATAAAGCTGATCCCGCTACAGTGTGACAGCCCTAGAATAAAGCTGATCCTGCTACAGTGTGGCAGCCCTAGAATAAAGCTGATCCGTCTACAGTGCGACAGCCCTAGAATAAAGCTGATCCCGCTACAGTGTGGCAGCCCTTGAGATATTTGTAGACAGCTATTAAGTTTCTTCTCAATCTTCTTTTTTGCAAGCTGAACATTCCCAAATCCTGTAACCGTTCCTCATAGGACATGGTTTGTAGTTCAGTCACCATTCTGGTCACTCTTCTTCTGGCGATAAGCAGAGATATCTGTCAGGTCGGCCACTTTCTGATAGATAACACGAGTACGTGGCCAAATGAATGTTTCTGTGTATGGGAGAGTCAGGTGAGATAGCTGTTGGCCAACAATTGACTGAAGCATCATTTCAGTAGGCAGCCATCTAATGTAAATGGCCGGCTTAAGACTAAGGCTACGTTCACACGGTGCATATTTTTTGCTTTTGTTCTGCAGTTACGCTTTTTTTACGTGCGCACGGGCCAAAAGCGCAACAGCATTCACATAGTGCGCTTTTTTTCGAGCCCATTTTACCAGGTACGCAATGGGAAAAGCGCGCAGGAGAACGCACAAAGAATTAACATGTCTATTCTTTACACGTGCGCCTTTGCAGTGAAAGCGAATGCGTAAAAAAAACACGCAAAAGTGCAACATGTGAGATGGATGTTAACAAAGCCCATAGGTTTTGCTGAACTGTGTATCCAGAATTGCGTTTCACTGCATTTACGTTTGTGTAAAAAAAGCGCTGCGAAAATGCAGGAATATGCGGTAAATACGCACCGTGTAGCCTAAAAGCCCCATACACATTTGACATTGATTGTTCAGCCAACAGTTATCTCCTCAGAGTCCCTCATACAAATTACAAATGAATGCTTGTTTGTCCTCTGCGGCTCAGTGTTCTCCATGCAAGAGCTGCTGCCAGAAGAGTCTGGCAGCGGCTTTTCTCCTGGAGAACAAAGATTGGGCATTGGAAATCCAAGAGGCCAAATCCTTTTACCATCTGCTGGATGAGTGTCGGGAGGCCCTCATGTACATTAGACTGTCGGATAATTCTGCTAATATTGCTTACAGAATATAAAACCATGGCAGCACAGTACACAGAAGATAAGTGAGGTGCAGCAGGCAGGTTCACAATCCTGTATATTACTTACAATGCAAAGTTCTGTGCCCTCACTTGAATTTAATGAGTATTTTTTTTTGTTTATAAGCCAGACAGTGTATGATGATGTACAGGGCCTCATTACATCATCATACACTGTGCTGTTCCAGACTAAACTTGCATTCTGCAGGTTTACCATTAGATTGTCTTAAGGGCACAAAACTGAAAAGTTCACGCAAAATCTGTTGTCTGGTTTAAGGTAAGGTACCGTTACACGGCACGACGTTGGAACAATGGCGGCAAAGATCTCGTGGGGGTGCAGTCGTTTCAGACATCGTTTTGACATCGTTGGTGAGATGTCACACGTTTAGATATCGTGGATGACTCACCAAGTAGTGAGCAGGTATCGTTCGCACAATCCAGCTAATGATACCTGCTCATTGCTGTGAATGGACGAAGTCGTAAACGACCTCGTTATCACGGTGTCACACACAACGATATACCAGGTTGGCTGATCGTTAATCGTGTGGTTTGAGAACATGTTCTCAAACCTGCGATTACCGATTCAACGATTTATGGTTGCAACGACGTTCTAACGATGACGCTTGAATGACTCCAACTCTGTGACGTTTAAGCGATATCGTTCAGGATATCGTGCCGTGTAACAGGGCCTTTATACTGCTCAAGCTCAACTAGGGGTGCAGAGCTCTGCATTGTATATTATATCTGTGCACGGGACGTCATCACTCCTGCTCTTCGTGGAGCCCAAGAGATAGTCTTTGCTGAAGTGGCGGATCTGTCTGTCTGTCTGTCAAACCATTTGTCAGCCCTGAAATCTGTATAAGGCTGCGTTCACACATTGCGTATTTTGCCGCGTTTTTTTACGCGCGCTTTTCAAAATACGCAATGTGCCTTTTGTCTGCCTGCAAAGTGAATGGGAAATTCACTTTGCAGTGCAGACATTGCGTAAAAATACGCAGTGCGTTTTCCGGGAGAAAACGCAGCTCCGTAAACAATTGATATGTCAATTGTTTACGCAGCTACTTCTGCGTTTTCTCCCTCTGATGTCACAGAGGGGAGGAAGAATCCTGCTTCCTCCTCCCCTCTGTGACACCTGTGGCCGCCCATTAGATTTCACAGTGTATTAATATACACTATGAAATCTAAATTAAACAAAAGCAAGTGTCTGAAAAATAGAAAAGAATGAACACTTCAGCTGTCCGACGCCTTCTGCTGCTGTGCGATCCCCGGTTCCAAGTGAGATCTCTTCTGACAGGACCTGTGGTGATGTCAGAGGGGCGTTCCCGGGCACTCGCGGTCATGTGATACATATCACATGACTGCGAACAGCCAATCAGCGCTGGGAACGCCCCGGGAACGCCCCCCTCTGATGTCACCGCAGGTCTTATCAGTACATCTCTGACTTAGAACCGGAGATCGGACAGCGGCAGAAGGCACCGGAGAGGTGATGTATTCATTCTTTTTTATTTTACATACATTTGCCTTTGTTTAATTTAGATTTCACAGTGTATATTAATACTCTGTGAAATCTAATGGGGCTGTCACAGAGGGGAGGAGGAAGCAGGATTTGCTGCGACACTGTGACATTTCTGGAGTAAAGAAAGCGCAGTGTGTGAAAGCCCCTGCGTATTTTGTTGCGCTTTTTTGCGCGGCCGAAAAAACGCGGCAAAAAGCGCGCGCAAAAAAGCGCAGCAAAATACGCAAATGTGTGACCGTAGCCTTAAAGTTGGCACAGATCCTTCGTGCAAGCTACACTGAGATGACCCATGGCGGATCTGTCTGTCTGTCAAACCATTTGTCAGCCCTGAAATCTGTATTAGGCAGCCGTCACACGCTGAGATATCTCTAGCGATATTGTAAGCGATCACGTGCACGTGCGATCGCTTACAATATCGCTCACATCGCTGGTGAGATGTCACACAGACAGACTCACCAGCGATGTGGATCCGCGATCTCGCTGGTAACTATGGTACACATCGGGTAACTAGGCGCCGCGCGTCGCTTAGTTACCCGACGTGTACCATAGTTACCATCTCCCAGCATAGGCTCTGCACTGGGAGATCGTTCATCGTGGTATTATACACCACGATGAAGCAGATCGTGGCATCGTTCATCGCTAGATCTGAGCTCCGGAGCTCAGATCTGCGATGTCACGATCAAGCGATTTCACATCGTAAATCGCTTGATTACATGCAACGATTTCTTGCCCGATATCGCTTAAGCGATCAAAAAGGAGATCGCTTAAACGATATCGGGCAAGAAATCGTTCCGTGTGACGGCCGCCTTAAAGTTAGCACAGATCCTTCGTGCAAGCTACACTGAGATGAGTCGTACTTTTTAGTTATGTTCATATGCAAATGAAGTACTGGGTGCACAGTGGGTGGGGCCGCATGGATTAATAAAGCCTTCTTCCCACAGTTTCGATAGTATCTGTACATGGGGTCATAAGTGAGCGATTTTGTAACTTAAATTACAAAGAGAACAATATTGGTTTCAGTATGACCACATTCATTTACATTGTGGTGTTGGATAGCAACAGCATAGTGTTATCTTTGGCTCCATGTAACGTAACATGTTCAAAGTTACCATATCCCAGCCTTAACGTGGCTACCTACAGCCGTATTTATCCTGTGTAGTGCTTTCAAAGTCCAGCTATATCTTTATATGGCCAGTCTTTTCCTCCATTACTGAGAAATCAGCATATAAATTGAAATGAGGTTGAAGAGCTATGTGTAGATCTGATGGTACCTTCACAAGTCGCAATGTCGCCTGGCGATATGAGGCGATCCAACGTGCACGTTTTTCATAGTCGCCTCAGTTCGCCGATGGCAGCATTACACGCCGCAATCTCGCCCTGAAAGGAAGGCGATGTGTCGCTCCGGAAATCACTTCACCTACAGCGGAAACAATCTTGCCTCATTCCATCGCCGCTTCACACGCCGCAATTCCAAAGGCAGTGTGGGCGTACATGTTCAGAGGTGCGAGGAGATAGGTGTTCATAGTGGTTTACACCGCGCCCCATACGCGCTCATTGGACAACGCAAGAGCGTTACGATTGGTCAGCCTGCTCTGGAAGGCTGGCTAATACATGACGCCATTGAAGATGTGTGTGGTGCTGAACGGACAGCTCTTCAAATATGGCGCCCTGTCAACTGACAGCCAATGGGAACAGAGTAGCCAACACCAATCATCGCAGACGGGGTGTGGACTACAGAACGGTTGAGGCACACCTACGGGAAATCCTAGGCAACGCTGTTTCCATCACTATTGCCCTATCACATGCCACAACACGGAAATATCGCCTTCTTGATTGCGGCTGATTTCAGAGCAGTGCTCAGGAATCAGGTGAGAGCCAATTTATTGCCGCGAAATTCCCCAATCACACGCCGCAACTGTGAGGCAATTTCACAGCGATTGCTCCGGGGCGACATATCGCCTTTAGGATTGCCAGCCGATATTGCGGCGTGTGAAGGTACCTTAAGGCCTTTGTCATTCCAGGTCTATTCCATGCCAAGGGCTGTGGAGTCTGGGTCATGGAGTCTTATTCAGGGAGATTGAGGATTTGGAGTTGGATGTTTGTGGAGGTTTACTGACTCCACAGCCTTGTCCCCTGCCCAGCACTGACTGCTCATTCTTGACTGACAGCCTTTGTGTTGTTTGACTTATAGCAACAAATTTGTCAATTTTTTTTATTTCTTATTAAGTGAGGAATGACCTGGCCATGTAAAGGTAGATATTTGCAGATCTGAAGCCTCTGTCCCTCCAGCTCTATTTCCTGGCCAGTTCCATCTCCTGCTTGGCTGACAGCCTCTATGCTGTGTTACTTCAGGCAAAGGAGCCATCAGTGAAACTGGAGGATGTGATGCTTGGTAGGGAATAGAGTTGAAGTGACAGAAGCTTCAGATCTACCTTAGCTGTTAAGCCTAAATAGCATATCAGTGCAAATGCTGATATATTAGTAACTGAGGAATGACCTGACCATGTAAAGGTAGATATTTGTAGATCTGATGCCTCTATCACTCCAGCTCTATTTTTTGGCCAGTCCCATCTTTTGCTTGACTGATGGCCTCTATTATTATTATTTATTATTGTAAGGCCTTGCGCCTCTTGCTGTGTTGTTTCAAATAAAGGATCCATCTGTGAAGTAGGTGGAGGTGGCGCTTGGTGGAGAATAGAGCTGGAGTGACAAAGGCTTCAGATCTCCCATAGTCCTTAATCCTCTTTTGCATATCTGTTCAAACGCTGATTTCTCGTTAACAAAGGAATGGGCTGTCCATGTAAAGTATTGCTGGACTTGTCTTTGAAGGAACCACATGTGCATATAAATATTTTGGAGGATGAAATCTGACTGAGAGATTCCTTTTAAGCCTAGTCAATGTCTCCTACCCAGCGATTAATTACTCGGTTCTATGTACTTATATATTACCCATTTTTATATTTTGTCTCAATGAATTATCATAGTGTACCTTACTGTGTCCATTCATGAACTATTAAATCTCTTGCTTTTTCAATAGTTTTATAAAGTTTCCGTCTACTATTCCATGACATGTAATCCACAGGGGTCATGTAGAGAGGCAGCTGGCAGAATATTTTAAGGGCCCAAAAGAGGAAAATGAACATAGATGAGTATTCAGTGTGTGGTGTTTTTTTTTTCTTGTTTGTTTTTTTAAAAACATATTTTCCTTATTTTTCTTTTTTTTACCTTTTATATTGTTCATTTGTCTAGTAACGGTGACCTAGACTGGGATAGAACAGAGCTGTCAGATCAATGTGTGATGTTACTTGTTTCCCGGTGTGAGAATCTTGGTGTAATAAAGGACTTAATTTGCTCTGACAAGGTGATAAGTGCCGTTGTCATTTACTCCTTAGTAGGTAAATGAGTGGGCATTGAGGACGGCGGTAATCATCCGGCTGCCGCTCAGCGAGGACGTCTCACTACATGGTGAGATCTATGTACATGGCGACATCTTTCTACATGGCGACATTTTACTACATGGCGATATGGCACCCCAGGGTCTAAGTACCACTGTACTGTATCATCACTGCCCCTGGGTGGTGGTGTCATCAGGCAGGTAAACCACCTTCAGGTCAGAAGGGGGAGACCAAGCCTGGGTTCAGGGTGAGCTCCCCTATAAATTCTGGTCTGGGGCGGAGCCAGTTAGTTCAGTTCCTAGGAGGACTGAGGAAGACATCATGGTGGACTGAGGCTGTAGAGCTTGTCCCAGGATTGCTGACTCGGTGCCAGGCCTAAGGCTAGGGTCTGAAGAGAGTCACAGGAACACCTGGGGATATGAGCGACACCGTGCTCACCCCAGAGGAAAGCGCAGAGAACGGACACCGGGTCCAAGACCATGCAGGGTCTAACATCCTGGCAGGCAATACCGGAAGGTGAGGAATTCCAAGTTCCTCAGCTATACCATGCTCGGAGACACAGCAATGGAGAGAGTTCAGGAGTAGACACCCGAGACAAGGGTTAGAAAGGACTCAAGTTGCCTGTCATACCAGCACCTCGCAGAAAGAGACAGGGCCGGTAGCTTAGCTGATGCAGCCGCAGGAGCCAACACAGAGCACAGTTAGGGAGCCAAAGACCCAACCGGATGGGAAGAAACCCCGAGTTACTCTAAGCCAAGACTCCATGGACAGCTGCTCCAAACCATCGCTACAAGTAAAAGACTGAGTGACCAACAAAACAGTGTGTCTGCATATTGCTTGTGCCTGTCGTCCTGCACCCTACACCTAAACTACCTTCACTGCCTCAGGGAACTGCTCTGCCCGTGGAGAGCCATTCTATCCCAGATGCCAGTCCATCACTCTGGAGGTTTTGCAGCAGCCGTGGCCCATTATAGCCACGTACCACAGGTGGCGTCACAAACAATCTCCCTATTCATCATTCCCTTTCCCTACTAAGCTAAAACCCTTTTCAGCTGCACCCAGGGTCACGGAAACCGGGTCTTGACCCCCTTGGCTCCCAAGAGACAGTATCGCCCTTTTCCGAGTACCCCACGGCCCTGGGGTCCTACAGCAACTTCTTTCTACAGGGCGACATCTTATTACGTGGCGACATCTTATTACGTGGCGACCTCTTATTACGTGGCGACATCTTATTAGATGGTTACATCTTATTAGATGGCGACATCTTATTAGATGGCGACATCTTTCTACATGGCGACATCTTTCTACATGGTGACAGCTTACTACATGACGCTTATACTGAATCACATGAGGCTTGTTGTTGTAGCTTTTCCTTTCTTTCTGATTCCGTGACTGTTTCATAAATCTCTTGATCTACAGCCGGTCCGGATTTCCAGAGATATTTGATATTGGGCCTCTTCTATGTAACTGGATTTTTCCCTTTGCCTGGAGACGTCTATGTCTGACAATGTATTCCATGTTCGGGCTGCTCATCCCCCAGATATACAATATGCAGACATTACTTAAGAGTTTCCTAATCAGTGTCTCGAGTGCTCTCCTGACGGCGCTTTATTATTTCTTTTTTTTTTTTCTTTTGTCTTTGAAAGGCAGACAGACGCACGTGTATACAGGAATAGATCCTAACATTAATAAATAGTGTAATGTTAAAGTTTACATTTTGTTTCATACCTAAATAATTGAAGAAGATAGTGTGGCACTCAGTTTTTTTTTATTAACGTTTTTTGTCTCATCTGTGCCTTTAAGAACCATAATAAACATTTTTAACCCTCAATGTTTTGTTTAAAGGGGCTGTGCCACTAACTAATATAAATTTTAATGAATAGATCTTATGGCCCTTTCACATCAGTGTTTTTGTCAAATCGCGGCAGATGCGGTGAAAAAAACGCATCTGCCGCGATTACCGCATACCGGCTGCACTTGCGGCACGGTTGCGGTAAACGTCATACAAGGTATAGGCGGACTTGCGCAGGTGCGGCAAGTGCGGTTTTGGCACTTGCGGCAGGTGCGGCCGCGAAAAAAAACGCGGCTGACAGCATTTTTTTTCGCGGCCGCAAGTGCCAAAACTGCACTGGCCGCACCTGCGCAAGTCCGCCTACACCTTGTATGGAGTTTACCGCAACCGTGCCGCAAGTGCAGCCGGTATGCGGTAATCGCGGCAGATGCGTTTTTTTCACCGCATCTGCCGCGATTTGAAAAAAACGCTGATGTGAAAGGGCCATAAGATCTATTCATTAAAATTTATATTAGTTAGTGGCACAGCCCCTTTAAACAAAACATTGAGGGTTAAAAATGTTTATTATGGTTCTTAAAGGCACAGATGAGACAAAAAAACGTTAATAAAAAAAAAACTGAGTGCCACACTATCTTCTTCAATTATTTAGGTATGAAACAAAATGTAAACTTTAACATTACACTATTTATTAATGTTAAGATCTATTCCTGTATACACATGTGCGTCTGTGAAAGGGCCCTTAGAATAAAAAATAATTCCCACAATTGGATGTTAAAAAATTTTTTTCTGTCTCGAGATATTCTTATATATGTGTCTCTGTGTTAGGGATGTGTCCAACCATACAGGAACAGGTGGGATACACCACAGCTCCTGGTTAGAGGAGAGAGTATACAGACATTACAGCTGGGGATCACAGATGTGAGGCAGCAACCGGGAACCCGCTTGCAAAACGACAACAACACGTGTTTATAAGTTTAACCAATGTCTACCCGTTTATTTTTCACATATAATAACATAACCCGGGTAGCATGTTTGACACATAGCACATTGATTATAAACACTTTACATAAATACACCATACATTTACATATAACATTACATAACACTTATATTGCACATAACATCTTATAGTAACCCGGGACCTGTAACCATCTCTGTCCCCATTGGAGCTCTACTAACAGCTCCCGTGGTGGCTACGGCCTCCGGCCTACTTACACTATACATACGTTACAGTACGACGATGACCCCTCCGGGTTCATAACAGGGATTGAGCAACCTGAGTACCGGGTATGTCATGTATCCCCAAGGGCTCTTTCCTAGACGCATCTCCGCCTACGTCCCGGTCAGAGTCCACCTGGTTCAACCATGGTGTCCCCACTCTAGGAGCCCTTTTAACCCCTGCTTTTGACCTTTGTTACATACGCCTCAACGGGCCCTGTGGGTCCCAATGGCGGTACCTGCCGCCTGGCTTTAGTCCCCCAGCATGATGATATACATTCACCCGTAGTCAGGATTCCTGCCTGACCGGGACCTTACATACCGTATGTGATCCATCATTCAAACGTCCATGGATCACACACCTGCTCACAGCCCATCATAACACATCCATGGACTGTGGCCCCTCCATGACCATAACAGGGACCTGGTCAACCGTAGAATCCGGGCTAACCATGCGTCACCATGGCCTACTCACCACGGTACGGGCTATCAGTCGCCACCAAACCTCCATCTCATGGCAGGTCTCCAGGTCCACGACTGTACCCTGCGTCTGAGTAGCACCCTAATGGATCAGCCATGGTTCCCTTCTAGGAGCCTTCGTGACCCCTGTCTCTGGCCACAGGCACACCCACACCATTAGAGGTCGTGGTTGAGGGACGGGTACCCTCTGCAAGCAGCAGGGCAAGCCTCCCTCTCGTCCCACAGGGACATCATCCATACTAGCTGGGTCACTCTCTCCCCACATCATTATACATGGGTCTTACATATAGGCCATCATCTCTCATTCAGGGCCATTACCTAAGCCCTCATACACATAGTTAAACACATTCTGTTTCATCAGGTCCTTTAACTGAGTACTCCGACTCGGACCCAAAGGCGGTCTATGCCCGCCTGGCACACTACATACGATTGCCTCCCGAAGGGCTACTTTCATTCGCCTCCCGAAGGGCTACATTCATTCCGGTTCATCAGGACCTTTAACTGACTCCACTGAGTCGGTCCCAAGGGCGGTCTATACTCGCCTAGCATGATTTACACACACGGTGCACAGTTCCCACAATCATTCAGGAACTGCTTTTCTTACCGGGCACGGATCCGGGTCTCGCTACCTGTGTCACAGGTTCCACCAGGCGTCCCCCCAGGCTCCTTCCCGGACGTGAGGTGAACCACGTCCGGTCTAGCGTCCACGGGTCAACCACGGCTTCCCCCTCCAGGTGCTGTCACAACCACGGACCTCGGCACCGGCATGGAGCTAGCATGCTCCCGTGTCCACACACAGAGCCTTGGACTGCTCTGCACTCAGGCTGCTCTCAGCCCACATGCTCTCAGGCTGGCAATCTCTGGATGACTCTCAGCAGGATCTCAGCTTCCAGAATCAATCTCAATCTGAATGACTCAATCACTCACCTGGCTGCCTCTTATCGTGCCAGCCACTCCCACATGGACACACCCCCTTAGCTGCCGGTAATCAGCCTTTCACACAGCTCAGGTTAACTCCCTGTGTTCCGGGTTGTCAGCACTCAGCCCTTATTCCTTAGGGACTCCTCGATCTCATCTCACTCTCACTGCCGCTCATTAGGCTCATGAAACCCTGTCCAAAGTTGGTTCACACAGCATTATCAGTCAAACCGGCCAGTGTGCACAGGATCATACCTCGATCCTGCATGTGACGCGCCCCGGCCATGAGGATCATGCCGGCGGTGCCTCACACAGAGTATAAGACTTCTCAGATGAGGCAGTCCTACTCTGTTTTTTATATACGCAGTGCCATTACAGCCTCCTGAATACATTAAAAGCAACACTATGTTGAATGCACATGTACCAGAAGCATTTTTGAACCTCTCCCACGGTGCCTAAAGGGCAAGGGCAGATAAAGGCCGACCAGGTCCGGGCATGATATCCGGACATTATCAGATCTGACCCCCACACTGCCAGACCAGCAACCATGGATGAGGGTGGAACAGGCCCAAACCCATGTGCAACAATCAAGCAGAGCCTATGGTCAGGGTGTGGCTTCTGTATGTGTGTACAGCGGCCTAGATCAATCACAATAAAGACAGAGAGAATGACTTACAAAACCAAGTGCACAGGGTATACTCTTATATTCTGTGATCCCCGGCTGTAATGTCTGCAGGGCCGTATTTGGAGTTCCTGCTGCCCTAGGCACTGTCAGCGGTCGCCCCCCCCCCCCCCACGGTCATGCCCCCCCCCCCCCCCGGTCATGCCCCCCCCCCCCCCCCGTCAGCCCCCCATCCCCCGCAGCCCCTCCCCTGTCACAGCCCTCCCCCATCATGGACGATCGCCTCCTGCTCACGTTGCGCCCCCCCCTGCACACACACATTCCATGTAGTACATATAAAAGGTTTGTAGGGGTTAGATCCTGCAGACAGACTACCTTGAGATAAATACAAAAAATAATAATCTTTTAATAATTTTAACTGGTTTATGCCCAAGTTTATTCTCCAAGTGTTTGCATGGGTTTCCAACCACACTGCAGAGACATACTGATGGGATGTTTACATTGTGAACCCCAATGGAGACAGTGTTGATGATGTATGTAAAGTGCTGTGGAGTTCATTGTGTAATATAAATGCAAAGCATAATATTCTTAATATTATGTCACAATACCGGGATCTGAGGATCTTCTATTTTGAGGCTCTCTGATGCGATGTTGCTGCCTGTCTCGCTGTCTTCCTCTTTTGACACTGCAGTGCGGTGGACAAGAGAGCATTAACTGGTTAATAACAAGAAGTATGGAGTGTGTACTGAGCCATAAACCCTCCCCATACTATGTCCAGCAGACATTGTAGAATTATTACATGTATTTTATTATTAGGGTACTGACACACTGGCGTGAAACTCGGATGAGTGCAATGTGTGATTTTATACTGCACTCGGACCAATGTTAATAAATCTCTGAGAGCACACTGATGAGTGTCGGACACTTTTTTCTTATCCAGATTCAGGATGAGAAAAAAGTCTCAAAATGCTGCGACAGTATGAGATTCACACACGAGACTCGCGAATGCAAGTCTATGGGTACGACAAAATCACGGACTGCACACAGATGTGATCTGAGAAAAATGTGGGACATGGTGGCACATTGTCTGTACACAGCACGTAGCTGGGGACATGGTGTTACACTGTGCACAGAACGGAGCTGAGGACATGGTGGCACATTGTCTGTGCACAGCACGGAGCTGGGGACATGGTGGTACACTGTGCACAGCCGGAGCTGGGGACATGGTGGTACACTGTGCACAGCACGGAGCTGGGGACATGGTGGTACACTGTCTGTGCACAACACGAGCAGGGGACATGGTGGTACACTGTGCACAGCACGGAGCTGGGGACATGGTGGTACACTGTCTGTGCACAGCACGGAGCTAGGGACATGGTGGTACACTGTGCACAGCACAGAGCTGGGGACATGGTGGTACACTGTCTGTGCACAGCACGGAGCTGGGTACATGGTGGTACACTGTCTGTGCACAGCACAACGCTGGGGACATGCTGGCACACTGTCTGTGCACAGCACAACGCTGGGGACATGGTGGTACACTGTGCACAGCACGGAGCTGGGGACATGGTGGTACGCTGTCTGTGGACAGCTCGGAGCTGGGGACATGGTGGTACACTGTCTGTGCACAGCACGGAGCTAGGGACATGGTGGTACACTGTGCACACCACGGACCTGGGAACATGGTGGTACACTGTCTGTGCACAGCACGGAGCTAGGGACATGGTGGTACACTGTGCACTGCACGGAGCTGGGGACATGGTGGTACACAGTCTGTGCACAGCACGGAACTGGGGACATGGTGGTACACTGTCTGTGCACAACACGGAACTCGGGACATGGTGGTACACTGTGCACAGCACGGAGCTGGGGACATGGTGGCGCACTATCTGTGCACAGCACGGAGCTGGGGACATGGTGGTACACTGTCTGTGCACAGCACGGAGCTGGGACATGCTGGCACACTGTCTGTGCACATCACGGAGCTAGGGACATGGTGGCACACTGTGCACAGCACGGAGCTGGGGACATGGTGGTACACTGTCTGTGCACAGCAGGGAGCTGGGTACATGGTGGTACACTGTGCACAGAACAGAGCTAGGGACATGGTGGTACACTATGCACAGCAGGGAGCTCTGTCTCCTGTGTCCTCCTGCACCCCATCCTCCTCTCCTCTGTCCTCCTGCACCCCTGTTCTCCTCTCTGTCCCTCCTGCTCCCCCTGTTCCTGTCCTTCTGCCCCTCTGTCCTCTTCTCCTCGGTCCACCTGCTCCTCTGTTCTCCTGCACCCCCATCCTCCTCTCCTCTGTCCTGCACCCCGTCCTTGTCTCCTGTCCCTCCTGCTGCTCCTCTTCTCCTTTGTCCCCCTCTTCCTGTCCTTCTGCCCCCAGCAACCCTGTCCTCCCCTCTTCTGTCCCTCCTGCTGTTCCTCTGTCCTCCTACCCCCATCCTCCTCTCCTCTGTCCTCCTGCACCCCGTCCTCCTGCTGTAATGTCTGTATACTCTCATATTTTGTGATCCCCGGCTGTAATGTCTGTATACTCTTATATTCTGTGATTCCCGGCTGTAATGTCTGTATACTCTTCTATTGTGATCCTTGGCTGTAATGTCTGTATAGTCTTATATTCTATGATCCCCAGTTGTAATGTCTGAATACTCTCATATTGTGATCCCCGGCTGTAATGTCTGTATACTCTTATATTCTGTGATCTCTGGCTGTAATGTCTGTATACTCTTATATTCTGTGATCCCCGGCTGTAATGTCTGTATACTCTTATATTCTATGATCCCCAGCTGTAATGTCTGTATACTCTCTTATTGTGATCCCCGGTTGTAATGTCTGTATTCTCTTATATTCTGTGATCCCTGGCTGTAATGCCTACGTGGAGACCTGGTCCACTACACCGTCTCGCGTTCGGCTCCTACTGTCTCCCCACCCATCCCCTATATACTGTGAGCCATCGCGGACAGGGTCCTCTCCCCTCCTGTATCTGTACGATTGGATTGTCGTTATCTAATGTACTTGTCCTCGTCTGCCCTTACACATGTAAAGCGCCACGGAATCTAATGGCGCTATATAAATAAATAATAATAAAATGTACAATTGTTTGTGGCACAACCCCTATAAGGGATTTTCGTATTTTTTTTTAATGCTTCCTCTAGGTGAAAATATTTTTCAGAGCTGTCACTTGCCTTCCACGGCTTTGGTGACCTTTCTGCTGCGCGTGTTTGTTGACAGACTGCAGAGGTGATATCAGGACTAAAACACACGTGACTGCTGCAGCCTGTCACTAGGCTTAGTGCTGATGTTGATGGCACGACAATCTAAGGCCCCTTTCACATCAGCTGTTTTCGCTGAACGCGGCAGTTGCGGGGAAAAAAACGCATCTGCCGCGATTACCGCATAACCGCTGCACTTGCGGCAAGCCCCTGCAATGTCTATGGGGCTTGTGGTAAGTGTGCAGCAGGTGCGGCAAGTGCGGTTTCGGCACCTGCCGCAAGTGCCGATACTGCACTTGCCGCACCTGCCGCAAGCCCGCATAGACATTTTATGGGGCTTGCCGCAACTGTGCCGCAAGTGCAGCGGTTATGCGGTAATCGCGGCAGATGCGTTTTTTTCACCGCATCTGCCGCGATCGGCAAAAACCGCTGATGTGAAAGCAGCCTAAGGGCCCTGTCACATCAGCGTTTATTTGAAATTGCGGCAGATGCGGTGAAAAAAACGCATCTGCATTTGCACTTGCGGCAGGTGCGGCAGCGAAAAAAACCGCGGCTGACCGCGGTTTTTTATGCGCTGCCGCACCTGCCGCAAGTGCAAATCCGCACTTGCCGCACCTGCCGCAAGTCCCCTATACTTTCTATGGGGATTACCGCAACCGCGCCACAAGTGCAGCGGTTATGCGGCAATCGCGGCAGATGCGGTTTTTTCACCGCATCTGCCGCGATTTCAAATAAACGCTGAAGTGAAAGGGCCCTAAGCCTAGTAATTATCAGTTGTAGTTATAAGCATTGTAGTTGTGACGTCACTGCTGCAGCTTGTCAATGAGGACAGACGCAGCATCATGGAGGCATCACTACAGCCCCACCAAGTGTAAGGGGGCACAATCTGTGCCATACTGTTTGGCTTTCATCCATCTTGGACCCCCTGTGTTGTGTAACACATATAACTCATGTTGATGGCTGCACTCCATGTTTGGCCATCTTTTACTCCTTTTTTTCTGGAGTCCTAAATAGAGGGCAGAGGACTGTGTGTCTACAATAGCGGAACTTCCAGAATTGTTATATTAGAATTTTTCCTATATAGCACTGTCAATATATACCTCGTGGACACAGACGGCCCATCTGAAGTCTATGAAGGCATTGCTCCAAGTGTGGTCTGGGTTGTGCAGGGTCTATCTTCCTTTTTTGTACCGATACATCACGCTGGCGGCGGTGGAGATTCTTGTGGATGGCCTCTCTCTCTTTCCCCGTGGGCGTCAAAAGGCGTTGTGAACCTGAACCAAGTTGCTGATACTGATGGTGTCAGGGCCTTTGGAGACCTGGCAGCTGCATTTGACCTCCCCAAAACTACTTTTTTCCGGTATCTCCAGCTGCGACACGTCTTAAACACAATAGTGATTCCTGATGTTACACACGCTGCTCTTGAAGATGCACTTCAGCGGTACTTCAAAGAGTCTACCTTCACCGCACATGGAGTTGCTATCTGTTACAGAGCACTCATGCACCATAAGGGAGCAGATAAACTCCCGTACATGGTACGATGGGAGAACAGGCTCTCTTTTACTGCCTCCCCTGAGCAGTGGCATCAGGCATCGGTTCACTCAACCCGCTTTTCTGCAAGTATAAACCATATGGAGCAAGCAAAAAAGCTCCAAATGGACTGGTACCTGTCCCCCCAAGCAATTGCTCGTTTTAAAAATGGGCCTCCTGATGTTCGCCCTCTATGCTGGAAGCTATGTAATGAAGTTGGCTCTCCTCAGCACGTTTGGTGGTCATGCCCCATGGTCCAACGTTCTTGGAGAATAGTTAACAAACTTCTGTCTGATCTCACTGGAGTGTCCTTCACTCTAACTCCTGAGCTCGCTCTACTGGGAATAAACCTGCAGGAGTGGTCAAGGCCCCTCCGCCCGATTGTAACAAATGTTCTAGTGGCAGCTAGGCAGAGCATCGCCAAGCACTGGAGACTCCCGACTGTTCCTGGTCTACCTGACATTGTCGCCCGCCTCAACTTGCATCTACAGCATGAACTAGTTTTGGCTCATGATGCAAAAAGACGAAATAAAGTCCTCGCCTGGTGGGACCCATGGGTTACATCTACATATAACACAATAGTGGGAGTAACCTGAATTCATTTGACTGGCTAAACATCGAGGAATGTGATATGCTCTCTGAGAATATTGTTTCCAAACTACTGCAGGAGTTTACACCTATCCGACATATTTTACTGTACTGTTCGGAGTACCCCCATTTCCCCCATTTATTGTGGGAGGGAGGTGGGGTGATAGTAGGGTCTTCCTTTCCTCCCTTCTCCCCCCCTCCTTCCCTCCCCTCTATTTTTCCCTTCGTCTTCCCCCCCCCCCCGCCCCCCAATTTGGTTTGGATTTCTTCTTTTTATTGTGGTTAAAATATTTGGCATATGTTTGCTGGTCCACACACTGTATTTGTGTTTCAATTGACTGCTCTTTGTATTCTAATGTTTATTCAAACACGGCACAAGTTTATGAGTATGAGATTTGATACTTGGAATGGCATTGTCAACTGTCTACCGTGTAATGCTCCACTTCAAAATTCAATATAAATTTAAGTTTAAAAAAAAAACAAATATATACCTCGTATCAGATTTTACGTGAACCCCTCACCCCCCCCCCCCCCCCAAAGTGGGGCAATCACAAAATTTGTCACTTGGGCCAAAATGAAAAGGGTCGGACTTCCCCCAATCATAATGCTGTTGCATATCTTAAATATTTAGAAATATTTATACAATAGTAACTTCCTTGCAAATTTTGGTCGGGTGTAGTAAAGACTTTCATCACATTGACTCCCGATGCCGATAGACCATCAGTGTGAGGATGACGTATATTGTACCAGTAGGGTCTGTATTATGTCCCAACAGTCGCGATGCCCCGGCTGTTGCCCGGTCTGAGGCTTCTTATGCTCCATACAATCAATGTAATCTCCTCTGACATTTCGCCTGTCTGGCTGCTGCCGTTAATACTCGTTTGGTATCCTGGACCTTGACGCATTTCTTCTTATCTGTAATGAGCAGCACTCGCATTGCCTTTAATAGAATATAAACAATAAAGTCTAGGCAAATATTAATACATGAAGAATGTTATAAATTTTTCTTAATGCCTCCAGCCTTAAAAGTAAAATAAATAAAATAAAAAAAAGCCGTGCTACCTGAGCTCAGCAAAAGATTTAATGGCCAGAACTGCGAAGGTTGCGGTTTAATTTCACAGTTCACCAGTCGGGAAATTGATGCCGAAAAGATGCAGAAAAGTCAGGTTGTGAGAGAGCAGAGAGTCCAACCGAACAGATACAACGGCGCCGTCAGAGGATTCCCCAAGGAAAGGGTCAGTCTGTCTGTCTGTCTGTCCATCAAAACTATCTTTATCTTACATCTAGTAAATATACGGTTTGCAATCGAATCTTATATCAGGCTTACATGAAAGCTAAAGGTGTAAAGAAAAAACAACAACAGCTTGTAGTGCGCCTGTACACATGGGGCTGTTAACGGGCGGTTCTTTTGCGTTTAAACTCACCTGGTCTGGTTGTAAACCACAGCCCGTAGATAAGCTTATTAATATGAAGCAGCGGAATCCTCCGGTTCCGTCCTCGTGCTTCCTACGAGGTCTTCTCCGGGGAAACACTAGTGCCGGGCGGCGTCACGTGTCTAGTAAAGGGGCCGATCCAGCTGACGTCTTCTCAGGTCCTCTCCCTCCTCTGCAGCTCACTCCACCACTCTCCCCATAGGGAGTCAGAATGATACAAAAAGATGGAAGCGTGGTGTATGTTTGGGCGCTGAGGTAAGGAAGATCTCTGATGCTGGCTTCTTTTCTGGACTTTATTAAAATAATTGCAGTTATAATTATCCAAGCTTAAGGCTCTCAAAACCCACGATGCATTTCGACGTGCATACACGTCTTTCTCAAGTGAATGAGAGCCCTTCAATTCCTCCCAGGGGCTCTCGTTCACTTGAGAAAGACGTGTATGCACGTCGAAATGCATCGTGGGTTTTGAGAGCCTTAAGCTTGAATAATTATAACTGCAATTATTTTAATAAAGTCCGGAAAAGAAGCCAGCATCAGAGATCTTCCTTACCTCAGCGCCCAAACATACACCACGCTTCCATCTTTTTGTATGAAAGCTAAAGGGAAAGCCCAGTCTTTTTAAGGCCGGCTTCACACCACGATTTTCTGCTGTCAGGTTGTGTCCGGTGTTTTGCAGGATACCCCGGACACAGCCTGGCAGCTCCAGACAAAACAGAATCAGAGGGCAAATATGCCCTCCGATCCTGTTTTCTGCCGGAATCCTCCCTGCGCACAGCTACCATTGTCCACGTGCTGAAACTTCAGCCAACAGCTCTATTAGCTGCACTGTCCATGTGCTGAACGAGCGCGGCTTGAATTTCAAACGGGAACCGGTCAGATTTTTTGACGGATCTGGGGTTATTCGGTGCCCATAGACTCCCATGTTATGGAGCGCCAGATCGTGCCGGTTCTGGGAGGATCCGGTTTTGATCGATTTTTGCCCCGGACACAAAAATGCCTCAAGCTCCAATTTTGTGTCTGGGGCAAAAAATGAAATCCTCTGGATCCAGCCGGACAGACGCCAAACCGGATGGAGAATAGCTGCATCCAGCCCCATAGGGATACAATAGGGCCAAAATCTGATCCGGGGCTGTCCGGTTCACACCGGACAGCCTCGGATCCAAAAAATCGTGGTGTGAAGCCAGCCCAAGACTTAATGTTAAGGGAAGACCAGGAACTGGTGCCGATTTGGCTCCAGTGTGTACAGCTCATTAACCAAACCGGCACCATTTCCTAGTCTTCCATTAACATTAAAGGGAACCTGTCACCTAATTTAGATCCCCCCATAACCTATCACTATCTGTCCCTGCAGATTCCTACTACATTACTAACAATCCCTCTCTGATCTAAATATGCATTATAAAAGTGCAAAAAGGAAATTTAAAAACTTACATGACCCTAGGCGTGTGCCTGTTCCTACATGGCTGGCTGTTGGGTGGGCATTCTTACATGGCTGGGATGCTGATGGCCCAATAAAGGCTTGCTAAACCTCTGATCAGGAGTGTTGCAGTTATTTTTTCTGGATATATATATATATATAATATTTGCATAACGCAGTAAATAAACCAGGTGAGGTAAAGCATAATGCAGAACAGTCTGACTTTTCTGTGTTATGCCTCACCTCACCCGGTTTATTTAGTGCATTATCCAATCATTCATCTGTGTGTGTGTGTGTGTGTGTGTGTGTGTGTGTGTTTTAATGTTTTGTAGTTGATTATTTGTGTTAAGTGATATGTGTATGTAAATTAACTGTTTGTTTTGCCGAATTGTAAGAACATTGATGAGAACCTGATACCAATGGCAGACCTTTCGGATTGTTGGTGCTCGTATGGCAGGCGCTAGTGTAACAGAAAGTGCCCGAATGCTTGGCGTGTCAAGAGGTACTGTCTCCAAAGTAATGAGAAGGAAAAACGTCCGCAGTAAAGCACAGGTCCGGCCGAAAGTCGAAGTTGACTGAGAGAGACCGTCTGACTCTAAAGCCAATTGTGAGAGAGGATCGCAAGACCACGGCTCCAAAAATCACTGCTGAGCTCAATGAACACCTACAGAACCCAGTGTCCAGGAATACAATTCATCAGGAGCTGCACAAATCTGGATTCCACGGAAGAGCTGCAATTAGAAAACCGCTGCTCTCAATGACCAATGTTTCCAAGCGTTTAGAGTGGTGTAGAAACCTCCAGAATTGGTCCCTCGAGCAGTGGAAACATGTGATATCCTCAGACCAATCATCGTTTACCCCATTTTCCTACCTCCGGCCGAGTGTACGTTTGGAGGCAGCCGAAAGAAGCGTTCCATCCAGACTGCCTTCTCCCAACCGTAACACATGGCGGAGGTTCTGTGATGATCCGGGGTGCTATTTCGTGGAGATCCGCCGGGACAATGATATCCGTCTTTTCAGTTCACCATTAAAATGTATCAACCACTGAGGACTCTCAGATTCTAATATTTTTCATTGTGAAGTCTGTAACCTATTTATTTTGGTTCTCTCAGTTTAAAAGGTTCCTGACCCCTGGTATAGTTTCATTAAAGCCTTGTGCACACGTTGAGTATTTGGTGAGTTTTTTACCTCAGGATTTGTAGACCAAACCAGGAGTGGAGCAATCAGAGGAAAAGTCTAATAGAAACACGTCACCACTTCTGTATTTATCACCCACTGCTGGTTTTGGCTACAAATCCTGAGGTACAGAACTCATCAAATGCTCAGCGTGTGCACGCTCCCTAAATGTTCATGGAGATTAAACAGAGGTTATCCTTTATTCCAAAATAAATAATAATAATTTTTATTATTATTTTTTTTATTATTATTATTATTATTATTTATTTTGGAATAAAGGATAACCTGTGTTTAATCTCCATGAACATTTAACGTATAATCTATACCAGGGGTCAGGAACAGGGGCTTAACTACAACAGGTGCAGGGTTTCCGATTGCACCCAGGCCCTGCAGCCTAGGGGGGCCCCATAAGTCCCTTTGGCCTATAGAAAAAGACTAATGCTATTAAAGATTTGCAATATTTGGGGGCCCTATTGGAGCTTTCACATCGGTGCCCTTGGCCTGAAGTTACACCACTGATAAGTAACCTTTTGTGCTGAGAGAGCCTTAATCGCCACATATTTGAAAATTTAATTCTGTGAGAGCCGTACAATATGTTTAATATCAGTAAATTTGTGCATTTTATGTACAATAAGTCTCTGAATTCTTACTAACAACGTTGGTATGCTGTTGCTAACTGATGATGAATCCCCTTTTAGTCCCCAATATGGTACCCACATCATCCCCTTGCAGTACCCCCATTATCCCTATGCAGCACCCCCATTATCCCCATGCATCTCCCCCTTTATCCCCTTGCAGTACCCCTATCATCCCCTTGCAGCCCCCACCATGGTACTGCTACCTGCCAAAAAAAATATCCACACACACACGCCGATCCTCCGCGGTCCGCGCTGTTCCATGTTTCGGGTGCCGCCCCTCTCTCTGCTGTCTGCAGCCAATCAGAAGCCATCAGCCGCGATCAGATCAGAGGCCGGTAGCGGCTGGCCAATCAGATTCCTGCTGGTGACGTCAGGCAACATTGATTGGGCTGCTGCTGGTCTTCTGATTGGATCGTGGCTGCTGGCCCTCTGATTGACTGCAGACAGCAGAGACAGAGCGGCAGTACCCGAAACACGGTATGGCGGGCACCAGATTTGGCTGTGAGCTAGATGCGGCCATCAAAAGAGCCACATCTGGCTCGCAAGCCATAGGTTCCCAACCCCTGATCTTTGCTGAGATATACGGTATATATTATGATTTATTTATATATCACTATTAATTTCATGGTGCTGTACATGAGCAGGGATTACATACAAAATTATAGATATAGTCTACAGTAAACAAATTAACAATGACAGACTGGTACAAAGGGGAGAGGAGCCTGTACTTGCGGACTCACATTCTACAGGATAATGGGGAAGAGACAGAAGGTCGGGGTGCAGAAGCTCCGGTGATGGTGAGGCGGCAGCTCCGGTGGTAGTGGGGAGGCAGCTCTGGTGACAGTGAGGCGGCAGCTCAGTCATTGTAGGCTGTAGCTTTTCTGAAGAGATGGGATTTCAGGTTCTGTCTGAACGATCCAAGCGTGGTGGATAATTGGACGTGTTGGGGAGCAGAATTCCAGAGGATGGGGGATATTCGGGAGAAATCTTGGAGGCGGTTGTGTGAGGAACAGATACATGTGGAGGAGAGAAGAAGGTCTTGGGAGGATCGAAGATTATGTGAGGGAAGATAGTGGGAAATTAGTTCAGAGATATAGGGAGGAGACAGGTTATGGTCGGCTTTGTAGGTCTTTGTTAGTAGCTTGAACTAGATTCATTGGGGAATTGGAAGCCAGTGAAGAGATTTGCAGAGGGGTAGATACAGAGGAATAGTGTGGAGAGAGGTGGATTAGTCGGGCAGCAGAGTTAAGGACAGACTGGAGAGGATTAAGAGTGTTAGCAGGCAGGCCACTGAGGAGAAGGATGCAGTAATCAAGGCAGGAGATGATGATGGTGTGTACAAGCATTTTAGTAGATTGAGGGCTGAGGAAACGATAAATTCTGCAAATATTCTTGAGCTGGAGGGCGACAGGAGGTGGCGAGAGTTTGGATGTGTGGTTTGAAGGACAGGACAGAGTTAAGAGTTACTCTGAGGCAGCGAATTTGAGAGGTGGGAGAGAGCATGATGCCATTTACCATAAGGGTACCTTTACACGCCGCCACTGCGTGGTAGCAACTGCCTGGCAATGGGGATTTTTGTGCCTGTTGAGTTAAAATTGCTACGACGTGGCGGCGTGTAATTTGGGAAAGTGATCGGGTTTCTCGCAGTTGCTTCAGGTAGCTGTTTCCGAGCCGTGTTCTAAAATCCAAGGCAACACAAAGGGAGAATTGCCATGGTAGTGGCGTGTAAACAGGGGACAGGGATGGAATCTGCGCCGCCTAGTGAATTCCCAGGGGCGTGCCACAGCCTCATGGATACCGCGCCCCATCAGCGATCATTGTTGGGGGCTACTGTGTTACGATTGGCTGTCCCTTCACAGGGCGCCATATTTAAAGAGCTGTCCATTCACACTACACTATTGCAATGGCGTCATGTATTGGCCAGCCTTCCTGCGCAGGCTGGCCAATCATGACGCTATTGCGTTGTCCAATCAGCGTGTTAGCGTCACAGAATACACAACTCTGTCACGCCTATGTTTTGGCGCCGCAGAACATGTACGCCCACATTCCCCTACTGTTTGCGGCGCGTGAAGGGGCTACGGGAATCAACAGGAAGTTATCCGCAGGATCTGTGGGAACTTCCGGGGAACCATGATACCTTCAGTTGAGAACGCAATGGCAGCGTGTACATGCGGTATCGGCGATCGTTAGCAACCGTTAAAAACGTGCGTGTGCACGTACGGTTGATACTTGTTGCCAGGGATAGTGGCGGCGTGTAAAGGTACCTTAATGGATCAGGTGGTGAAGATAAAAGATAACATGAATGATAGATGATGAGTTCCATATTGTCTACGTTGAGTTTTAGGAAGCGAGAGCGGAAGGAGGATATGGCTGACACACTCTGGGATTCTGGACAGCAGAGAGGTGACATTTGGGCCAGAGAAGTAGATCTGAGTGTCATCAGTGTACAGGTGCTAATGGAAGCCATTGGACTTTGAATTTTCCTAGGCCAAGGGTGTAGATGGAGAAAAGTAGGGGCCACAGGACAGTGCCTTGTGGGACCCCAACAGAGAGGGGATGGGGCGAGGAGGTTGTGTGGGAGTGGGAGACACTAAAAGTGCGATTGGAAAGCATGGGGCAATTCAGGACAGGGCAAGGTCTTTGATGCCAAGAGAAGAAAGAATCTGTAGTAGGAAAGAGTGGGCGACTGTGTCAAAGGCAGAGGACAGGTCTAGAAAGAGGAGGATTGAGAATTGTCTGTTAGCTTTGGCTGTGAGTAAGTCGTAAGTCGGTAATTTTGATCAGGGCAGTTTTGGTGGAGTGGTGAGGCCGGAAACCAGATTGTAGGTTGTCAAGGAGAGAGTTAGATGAGAGGTGAGAGGAAAGTTGAGCATGGACGTGTTCTTCAAGGAGTTTGGAAGCAAACGGGAGCAGCGATATGAGGCAGTAGCTCGTCCTAGCAGTCTGGTCAAGATTTGGCTTTTTGAGGATGGGCGTGATGGTGGCATGTTTGAAAGCAGAGGGGAAGGTACCGGAAGATAGCGATAGATTGAAGAGGTAGGTTAGGACTGGGATGAGCGTGTTAGTGAGGCTGGGGAGGAGGTGGGAAGGGATGGGGTCAAGTGCACAGGTGGCGAGGTGTGATTTGGAGAGGAGACGAGTAAGCTCTTCTTCAGTGATGTTGGTGAGTGAGGTTATGAGGGAAGGGCAGAGGTCTGGTATATTCATTGGTTGTGATAGAACAATAAAATATACATATATGTTCAGTTGTGACATTTTGTCAGTCTTCATTCATTTGTCAATAGTCTCTTTCCACTTTTTCTTCCTCAATTTCACTTAGGTGTTAACAGATTTTAAATTATTTTTTTTAATTTATGAACAAACTATGCAAAACTTTATTTACTGGATATTATTCATCCAGAGAAGCAGCATCGCTCCTATGGTCTAACTAGTCACTGAGGGATTCCTCCCAGGGGTCTATATATTTCTTAACACGAGGAGTAAATTAGACAGGTTGTTTTGCTTCAATGTTGTCTTTATCAAGGCATTTTCTTCCTTTAGGAAGAGTTCGGCTTTGGCTCTGTACCGTTATGTTTTATTTATGCAATCAGTCTTGTTTGTGCAGTCCTATAATAGTATACCTGACATATGGATAAAATACTGTGCGCAATATAAAAAAGAAAAGTAATTACCACGGATTACATTGTGTGATTGCCCATACTAACGAGCTCACTGAATTGTAACAGAAAACTCCCTGATGCTGATTCACAATGTGTTCACATATTTTATGCGCGTTTTACTTATGAGACTGAAAAATGTAAATCTTTACCTGATAATAAGTTACAATTGTTAAAGTCTGTGACAAGTTTGTAACTACAATATACTGGGAAATATCTAGGTATGCAAATAAGGTTGCTTTCACATCAGCGTTTCGCAGCAGTCGCCGTAGATCCAGCAGTTTTGCCTGATTTGCCGGATCACCTGCAGCAAGACTGAGTTCATCCTAATTCATTCCCTATGGGACTTGCAGACATGAGCGGTACTTGTGGTTTTGCCGTGATCCGGCCCATCCGGCACTTGTGGCAACAAACAAAAAGCACTGCTAGCGGCCGCAAGTGCAAAACCGCTAGTGCCGCACATGTCCGCAAGTCCCATAGGGAATGAATTAGGCCGAACGTAGTCTTGTCAAAAGTGTTCCGGCTACAGGCAGATGTGGCAACATGCCGAATCAGCCGCAAATGCTGAGAAACGCTGATGTGAGAGCAGCCTAATACTTGTAAGAATGATACTTTAGGGCAGATTCACCAATCCTGACTATTCAGTCTGTGTAAACCTAGACTACACCATCTTCAAATGTACCTACCAGAATTTATCACAGTGGTTCATGCTGGATGGTGAACCTAGAGCATTTTTTAGCTTTTTTGTCTCATTTTACACCAGTTTTATGTCATGCCGCAGTGAGTAAACGCTCAGCGTGCGGTGCAGCAGAAGGATAGCACCATGGTAAACTGGAGTTCCTGGCAATAGGGAGAGGGAAGAGGGGTTACCCCTTCACACTCGCTTCAGTCTGAACCTGTGCTCCTCCTATTGTCTCTAGATGGGTCCTCCCTAAACCAATGTGCGTGCAAACTTCCGTTTTTGCTGTGCCACTTGCAGCGGATCTTTAAACCGCACCTAGCAGCGGATTTTGTCAGGCGCTGCAAGTTCCGGACTTGCCAGATCACGGAAAAGCAGAAGTGTCTGCGCACGTCCCATACAAATGCATCAGTTAAAAATGCGATCTTACCATGAGTGTGCCGGATCCGATTTTGAAGAAAAAAAAAAAAAAGCGAGAATCCGCCAGATTTGAACAACGGCGAATCAGGCAAACCTGAAAGTTCAAAAGTTCAAGTTTGCTTGATCTGCCAGAAGTGACAAAAATGCAGATGTGAAAGCGACCTTACTACTACAATAAGACATCGCTGGAAGAGAGACTAACAAGAGAGGCAAAACAACAATGAAAGGAACTCCACAGCTTCAACTAAAACACCTTCACTAGGCGGTCAGTATAGAAGATCTATAACCGGCATAGGAGATATCAAGGATTGAGTTTATATAGAGGAAGAGAGTGATCATAAGGTGCAGCTGAATTTAAAGCTACAGGGATTCTCAAAAGGAAATCCTAACCCCGATAATCACCGAACGGACTCTAAAGAAGACCTGTGATCAGTGATCAGTGAAAAAAAAAAAACTCTTTAGGGCTATGTGCCCGCAGTCAGTGTTATGTGGCGTATTTTCGCTGCAATTGCTTCGTTTTCTTAATCCTGATCATGGGCACGTCCCAATCTTGCTATTTCTCCATGTGCCTCAAACTGGCCAAATATCTTTTTTATACACTGTCTATAGATTCAAATGTTCCTTTTGGCAGCTTTTTTATTGATAGGTTTCCCTAAAATTGTTTTCATGATTTGGCCAAGGAGATAATTAGTGGGTCACTAGTCATGGGGGCTTTATTTAACTCCAGATTACAACCTTTTTAGAGTATGTGCACACAATGTCTTTTTCAGGATTCTGTGTGAAAAAGCATTGGGGAAACAACCGCATAAAATGAACATAATGCACAGCAATGTCAAACTGATGTTGCTGTGCACATGTTCAGTCATTTCTCATTTCTTTTAATCGCTCCATGGTGAAAATACCATGAAATAGTTAAAAAAAAAAAAAAAAAAAGGTAAAATGTTTTTTAACAGAACAGCACGGTTAAAGGATTACTCCATGATATTGAGTTATTATGGAGAATATCTTACTGATCACTGGAGGTCTGACAACCAGTGGCATAATGTGAAGCTCATGGGCCCTGATGCGAAAGCTCAAACGGTGCTCCCGATTATTGCACATCTTTAATAGCTTTAGTCTTTTTCTATAGGCCAAAGGGACTTTTTGGGTGCAACTGCAACCCCTGCACCTGTTGTAGTCACACATCTCCTCCCATCCATGTAAGAATGGGGTTCTAGAACCCGGAAACTGAGCTCTGCAGCCATACCTTGTATCCAGTGGTGCTCATGCTCGATTTACGCTTTATTCATTGACTTTGGCACTCCACCGCTATCTCCGACGGTCCTATAGATAATGAATAGAGCGGAGGTCGAGGGTGAGCGCCTCATCTCATGCAGGGTGGGACTCTCCACAGCCCCGTTCTCGAGGTCAGTAAGTCGTCCCCAGAGCCATCTCACATGTCAGATATTTGGACTCATTAAAAAATGTATTCACCTCAAGGTTACATTGTATTTTTATAAATTCCCTTTTTGTTGCATAGTCTGACATTGGGAAGGAGCCTGCTCCATTGCCCTGGTGTTGTCTCTATAAGAAGGTGTAATTGGTATATTTGGGACTGAGATCCATACAGCTCAAGCTGATTACACTGTGTCTACTTGGTATAGAGTGGCCTGAACGCAGAGACTCTGCAAACAAGGCTCCTAATATGGCTGCCAGTTATGTAAATTCAAGCTTTGTAATGACTCTGTGGCTTAAGCTGACAGCTCCGGGCTAATCACTTAATAGCTGCCTGAGATTCTCATAGTTAACCCAACTCACAACAGCGGCTCAATGCTCGGCCGGCGCCCGCACGTCTTACCGCCACCTAAGAAATGGAAATGAATTTTCCTCATTTATAAAGTTTTATCTATTGCAAGATTTGCTATTAAAATTGTTTTGGAAAAGTTATGAGATATAAAAAGTAATAATATTGACGTTGGGGCGACACTGTCGTCCATCTACAAAACAAATAACCCATTAGGAAATGGAACATTTCGGCTCTTTAAAAGCAAAGCATTGTTTGTTTGTTTTTTTTTTTAGGATTTTTAGTATTTTGGTTTCCTTGCTGTTACATCCCTGTGTGCAGCAATGGTTTCCTATGACCTCACAGTATATATGGTTCATGTGTTGGGGCTTCATTGAACTTCTTTTTACTTTTTTTTTTTATTATCTTCTATGTACAATATAGTAGCACCACGATGGTTAGATCTGCTCTAACACACATTTGCTGTCAGTTTTGACTGCTTTGCAGTCCATGAATGTTGCTGCTGTGAATTAAATCTGAGGGTTTTTTTTACCTTTAGTCCATGCTTTGCGCAGCTCTGCAGGAGGAGGTGGAGGGGTGTGTCTTGCATTCAGATCTCCACTCCCTCAGCCTTGAAGTAGTTCCACTTCCCTCCACCGGGTGTTGCAGATAGTTCATTTCAGACTCTGCTTGGACCCTGTGCTGTGAGGAGTGCTGTACTGAGATTTCTTTTGCTGCTGTTCACTTCCATAGGAACCGCTGTTTTTTTTTGGTCTGTGGGTGGAGGTACGGGTTTTCAGCCTAGTTCTATTCAGGAGCATAGGGCTAGGGAGGCAACCCAGACCTCCTCATCCTCTGAGGTACCTCTGGGTGTAGGTGACTGGGGAACCCCAGTCTCAGGGTCAGATTAGCTTACCTAATGCCTTTAGCCCACTGTACCATCTTGCCTCCTCATTCCCTATTACTATACCACCTCACGACAGTTACACTTTGAAATGCTAAAGGATACAAAACATGAATGTAAGGATATAGACATGCATTACTGCTAAGGAAATATATGAAAACTTTAGATACTTAGATTATAAAATATGGTCATTTCTATATCTGCCCAGTAGCCGTGTCTCGGCATATCTTCATACTGGGTTCCTACACTTCGGCCGGAGACACACGGTGTGAGAGGCATTCGAAATACTCGCATGTGTCTCGTGGCATTGCCCAACACGTTGATTGCTCTATGGACAGACACATTAGCTGCTTGTGTTTCTATACAGCCGACATGCTACTGTTCAGAGAGCCGGCAGCTGTGCCAGATGAATCATGCGAGACTCATGTGAGTATTTTGCATTGTGTGTCTCCTGCCTAAGGGTGCTTTCACATCTGCGTTTTTCGTAATCGCGGCGAATGCGGTGAAAAACCGCATCTGCCTTACGCAATAACCGTTAAACTTGCGCGCGTTGCGGTTTTCTATGCAATGTTAGGGGGACTTGCGGCAGATGCGGCAAGGCCGGTTTTGAAACTGCTGGAGCAGTGCGGCGCGAAAAAAAGCGGCTTATGCTTTTTTTCGCGGCCGCACCTGCCGCAAGTGCAAAACCGCACTTGCCGCATCTGCCGCAAGTCCCCCTATACATTGCATAGAAAAAACCGCAACCGCGCCGCAAGTGGAACGGTTATGCGGTAAACGCGGCAGATGCGGTTTTTTCACCGCATCTGCCGCGAATTACGAAAAACGCAGATGTGAAAGCACCCTTAGATAAAGCCTCTATCTGAGTTTTTTAAAAAACTCCATTTGTAACAGCAGATCGGAACCTGCTAATAGGGATTAAAATCCCCTAAGGCTAATGGGGGATCTTCGTGTAGGAACCCAGTAAAGAGAGATGCTGTGATGCAGCTACTGGGCAGATATAGAAATGGCCATCTTTATATGCTAAGTATCTCAATTTTTCATGTCTTTGTTATACTATGTCATGTTCAGTTATGCACCTGTTCACACTGCATGTTGGGGAGTGCCGTCAGCTATCTTTTTTCTTCTTTAATTAAGTTATTCATGTTTTGTTACTTAAAACACAACTCCAGCGTTTTTCTGTTATGTCAGTACTGCATTGGTGCTGCAACATAAGATCTTGATCCTACTCTCATACTCGCCACCCCCATCTTCAGCAATTCCCAGCACCACTGCTATCCCACACACTGTCTTATGACTGACCAGAAGTCATAAGTAATGGTCACAAGCTCTCAATGCAAGTCTATGAGGAACGAGACTTTTTTATAGAGTTTAATTAAAATGTGACCTCTTCCCCCCCATCCTGACGTGCTCCATGAAACACTGGAGCAATCCAACAGGTCACAAAGTTCTGGAGACCGACTGGAGTGACGCTGATAACTGATGAATACAGCAATGGTGAGTATAAGACTGGGGACAAGGAATTCAATTAGTGGTACCACTCAAAAAAAAAAAAATGCTAGTTCTATTAATAAGATCACCCCACCCTCCACCCCCAATCCTCATGCATGGGCATGTAGATCTTTGTAATTTAAATCCATTGACTCCTTTATATCCTCTACCTGTGGCTGCATTCCTGAGCAATTAGATTTTCATTCATATGCAAATATAAGACGATAATTGCTCTGGGCCTGACAGAGCACTTAACAAGTCTCCTCCTCCCGATGTCGTTTTCCCACCCAGCACCAGTTTTTTGTTTGATTGACAGCTCACCATCTGGGGATCTTTGGCCCCAGGCATGGAGACCAGACTGTGAGCTATAAATCAAAGAGGCTGCTGTTGGGTGGATAAACAACCTCAAAATGCGCTTTAAGTGCTTTGTCACGCCCAGTGCACTTAAAATCTTATTTGCATATGGATGAAAATGTCAGTTACTCTGGATTGCAGCAGCAGATAGAAGATGTAAAATTATTGAAATATATATCTACTATATAATTGCCGTAGGCACTTCCGTGTCGGACCCTGCAAAAGACCGTGGCTTTGTCACTCTGTGACGTCACCACGAGCGAAGCATTGCCCGCGTAGCGGGCATTGCGAGCCTGGAAGTGCGCTGCGCCAAGTATATATAAGAGGATAAGATATAGTGAAGCTCCTCCTGGCCGCGCTCCACTGCCCACTCACCCCCCGGCTGTCACAACACTTCCCCCCCGCTGCCCCATCACCCCCCGCCTGTCACCATAGCCCCCCTCCACTCTCCGGTCACCCCCCGCCTGTCAGCACAGACCCCCCCACTCTCGGCTCACCCCCCGCCTGTCAGCACAGACCCCCCCACTCTCGGCTCACCCCCCGCCTGTCAGCACAGACCCCCCCACTCTCCGGTCACCCCCCGCCTGTCAGCACAGACCCCCCCACTCTCCGGTCACCCCCTGCCTGTCACCATAGCCCCCCTCCACTCTCCGGTCACCCCCCGCCTGTCAGCACAGACCCCCCCACTCTCCGGTCACCCCCCCGCCTGTCAGAACAGACCCCCCACTCTCCGGTCACCCCCCGCCTGTCAGCACAGACCCCCCCACTCTCCGGTCACCCCCCGCCTGTCAGCACAGACCCCCCCACTCTCCAGTCACCCCCCCCCTCTCAGCACAGACCCCCCCCACTCTCGGGTCACCCCCCGCCTGTCAGCACAGACCCCCCCCACTCTCCGGTCACCCCCCGCCTGTCAGCACAGACCCCCCCACTCTCGGCTCACCCCCCGCCTGTCAGCACAGACCCCCCACTCTCCGGTCACCCCTCGCCTGTCAGCACAGACCCCCCCCACTCTCCGGTCACCCCCCGCCTGTCAGCACAGACCCCCCCACTCTCGGCTCACCCCCCGCCTGTCAGCACAGACCCCCCACTCTCCGGTCACCCCTCGCCTGTCAGCACAGACCCCCCCACTCTCCGGTCACCCCCCGCCTGTCAGCACAGACCCCCCCACTCTCCGGTCACCCCCCCCCCCTCTCAGCACAGACCCCCCCCACTCTCGGGTCACCCCCCGCCTGTCAGCACAGACCCCCCCCACTCTCCGGTCACCCCCCGCCTGTCAGCACAGACCCCCCCACTCTCCGGTCACCCCCCGCCTGTCAGCACAGACTTCCCCACTCTCCGGTCACCCCCCCCTCTCAGCACAGACCCCCCCACTCTCGGGTCACCCCCCGCCTGTCAGCACAGACCACCCCCACTCTCCGGTCACCCCCCCCCCCCCGACTCTTACCACAGCTCCCTCCAGCCAGCCGCGATCTTCTCATTGGGCTTCAGGACCTCTGATGACCTCACGATGATGGGCGGAGTCACAGATCACATGACCGTGACGTCATCAAAGGTCCTGTCCCGGTCTAACCTCCTCTGCCTACTCATCCCCCTGCGCTGCACACTGACCCACGATCTGCTCCCTCACCCCCCACTCTGCCCACTGACCCCCACTCTGCCCACTGACGCCCACTCTGCCCCTGACCCTGCTCTGCCCACTCACCCCCACACTGACCCCCCAACTCTGCCCACTCACCCCCACACTGACCCCCCAACTCTGCCCACTCACCCCCACACTGACCCCCCAACTCTGCCTACTCACCCCCCAACTCTTCCCCCTGACCCCCACTCTGCCCCCTCACCCCCACTCTGCCCCCTCACCCCCACTCTGCCCACTGACCCCCACTCTGCCCCTGACCCCCACTCTGCCCCCTCACCCCCACTCTGACCACTCACCCCCCTACTCTTCCCCCTGACCCCCCAACTCTTCCCCCTGACCCTCTCTCTGCCCCCTCACCCCCACTCTGACCACTCACCCCCACTCTGACCACTCACCCCCACTCTGACCACTCACCCCCCTACTCTTCCCCCTGACCCCCCAACTCTTCCCCCTGACCCCCTCTCTGCCCCCTGACCCCCACTCTACCCCCTGACCCCCACTCTGCCCCTGACCCCCACTCTGCCCACTGACCCCCCACTCTGCCCACTGACCCCCTCTCTGCCCCCTGTACCCCTCTCTGCCCCCTGACCCCCTCTCTGCCCCCTGACCCCCTCTCTGCCCACTGACCCCCACTCTGACCACTGACCTCCACTCTGACCACTGACCCCCACTCTGACCACTGACCCCCACTCTGACCACTAACCCCCACTCTGCCCACTGACCCTGCTCTGCCCACTCACCCCAACTCTGCCTACTCACCCTGCTCTGACTACTGATTATCCCCACTGACCCCTGCTCTGCCCAATGACTCTGCCCACTAACCCCTGCTCTGCCCACTCATCCCCCACTCTGCCCACTCACCCCCGCTTTGCCCACTGACCCCAAGCTCATCGGTTTCCCAGCCAACGACAGGTCCTGTCCTGGAAGCTACAAAACAGGTGGAGCGAGCCGCCGGAGGGTAAGTATCCTCACTGAGGTTTTTTTTTTTTTATTATCACCATGAAGTTTAGGGGTGGAGGGGGGGGGGTGCTGGCCCAGAGGTAGGGGGGCCGCACAGAGTGGAGGCCCAGAGGGACGGCGGCCGCGGGGAGCGGAGGGGGTCTGGAGGAGCGCCTCCATCCTGCCCCCCGCCACCATCCTGCCCTGCTGTCTCCATCCTGCCCCGCCTTCGCCATCCTGCCTCGCTTGGTCCATCCTGCGCCACTCACCTCCATCCTGCCCCTCCGGCTCCATCCTGCCCCTCCGGCTCCATCCTGCCCCTCCGGCTCCATCCTGCCCCTCCGGCTCCATCCTGCCCCTCCGCCTCCATCCTGCCCCTCCGCCTCCATCCTGCCCCTCCGCCTCCATCCTGCCCCTCCGCCTCCATCCTGCCCCGCTCGCTCCATCCTGCCCCGCTCGCTCCATCCTGCCCCGCTCGCTCCATCCTGCCCCGCTCGCTCCATCCTGCCCCGCTCGCTCCATCCTGCCCCACTCACTCCATCCTGCCCCGCTTGCTCCATCCTGCCCCGCTCGCTCCATCCTGCCCCGCTCGCTCCATCCTGCCCCGCTCGCTCCATCCTGCCCTGCTCGCTTCATCCTCACCCCGCTGTTCTTGCTCCCCCGGCTGGTGTTTAAGTCTATTATTTACAACTCTTAAAAATATTATTTACAGATTCTAGACTCCCGATTCTTTAGAATCGGGCTCACAGCTAGTATATTATAAATGTCTGACAGATTATCTTTAAGTATTATGGTCTAGAAATTCTGAGGGTAGGTTTTCTACTGATCTATCATCATGATCAGTGTAATGCTGGACACAATTATCACGCTCTTTATTCGGAATAACGGAGTCATAATCAAGGATGAACATCAGTCAATAGTAATGCTGAATTCTTCTGTTCTTTTTGGTTGGATTTTACAAAAAGTTCAAGAATAAGGAGGAATCAACAGAGGCGAGAAGTCGTCTAATTGTCCCATGGCTCCAGAGATGGAGGAAAAATCGAGATAATATGGACAGATGCCTGGTGTGTGTTCACTTACCATAAAGTAGAATGTATCAATGAGGAAAGTAACAGTAATGTCCATGTATGCGTGTGATGGACCAGACAGCCATGAAACTCTGAGATTAGACTCCCAATTACCAATTATCTGTGGCTTTCCGCAGACTTTCTCAGGTCATCAATTCCCAGTTGCCCAGTATACCAATTTTACTTAGTTATGATTCATTTACGTTAAAATGTCTGACCATTTCACAGAAAGAAACACATTTATTTATTTGACATTGTAATGGAGAGTAAAAAAAGGGCTCTCGCCCTATAATGTGCTGTTGATTTCCTTATTTGCTTTGTTTCAGTTCCAATTACAAAGAGTGCAGGGAAGTGGGTGGTAGACTGCAGACAACGGCCGTTTCGTGCACAGTACAGTGCTAACCACTGAGCCACCATACAGTGCTAGCCACTGAGCCACCATACAGTGCTAACCACTGAGTCACCATACATTGCTAACCACTGAGCCACCGTACAGTTCTAACCACTGAGCCACCGTACAGTGCTAACCACTGAGCCACCATACAGTGCTAACCACTGAGCCACCATAAAGTGCTAACCACTGAGCCACTATACAGTGCTAATCACTGAGCCACCGTACAGTGCTAACCACTGAGCCACCGTACAGTGCCAACCACTGAGCCACCATACAGTGCTAACCACTGAGCCACCATACAGTGCTAACCACTGAGCCACCATACAGTGCTAACCACTGAGCCACCATACAGTGCTAACCACTGAGCCACCATACAGTGCTAGCCACTGAGCCACCATACAGTGCTAACCACTGAGCCACCATACAGTGCTAACCACTGAGCCACCGTACAGTTCTAACCACTGAGCCACCGTACAGTGCTAACCACTGAGCCACCGCACAGTGCTAACCACTGAGCCACCGTACAGTGTTAACCACTGAGCCACCGTACAGTGCTAACCACTGAGCCACCGTACAGTGCTAACCACTGAGCCACCGTACAGTGCCAACCACTGAGCCACCGTACAGTGCTAACCACTGAGCCACTGTACAGTGTTAACCACTGAGCCACTGTACAGTGCTAACCACTGAGTCACTGAACAGTGCTAACCACTGAGCCACCGTACAATGCTAACCACTGAGCCACTGTACAGTGTTAACCACTGAGCCACTGTACAGTGCTAACCACTGAGTCACTGAACAGTGCTAACCACTGAGTCTCCATTTTCGCACCAAAAATGTACAAATCTGCACAGCGTTTTTTGGCCACAAGATGCGGATTTGATTGGTGCAATTTCAGTAGCAAAATACTGAACATCGACACATGGCCTTCTAGTCTCAAATACAAGGTTTTATTTTTGTTCTGATATTATATCATCTCCTATCAAGGTTCTGGAAACACTTTGTGAAAGGCATTGTAGTGAAATATTTATCTTAGGAGAATGGACACCAAGCAGCTAAGGGTTAATTTCTACAACACTACACAAAGGTCTTGACTTATGCTATTCAGCCAGCTGTCCTGGATGGAGACTCCGGTCTCACCAGGGGGCATCCTGCTAGCATGGCAATAAGAAAACCGTTCACACCTATACCTGAAAAGAAACAGAATCGTTTGCGCCAAACTGCTATAAAAAATTATATGGGGTCGGTTTAATCACCCCTCTGCTCACCTTCTAAGGTTGTGCAGGTCCGCACAACTGGATTAGTCGCTAGTGCTGCTGGGCTCTCCTAGTTGAAATCAAGCGGGGAGGTGGACGCTGCACGTGCCCTCTGTGTCTCTCTCTCTGCACGTGACTGCTCTAAGGAGTGGTAAGCTGACGTCTGCCAGGTCCTGTGGCTCAAAGCTGCTGGCTATCACACTTCCCAGCAGGGAAGAATGTGTATGTAGCTCCAAAAGATAATGTGATATAATGAGCGCTAAAGGGCCTGTCACACGCGTCAATGTCGTCAGTGAGATGATCGCTGACGACATTGACGGCTGATCGCTGGTGAGCTATCACACAGGCAGACTCACCAGCGATCAATTGACCAGAAACATCGTGGAAACGATTTAAATATCGTTTCCATGATGTCTTGCTCCCGCTGCCAGGCTGCTGGAAGCGGGAGCAGGCTGGTCTCCAAGGTAAACTGCGGGTATCTAGGCAGCGCGCGCTGCCTAGATACCCGACGTGTACCTTAGTTACCAGCCTCCTCCGCTCACCGGCTGGTATCTAAGGTACACAGCGGGTAACTAGGGACCCTAGTTACCCGCTGTGTACCTTAGATACCAGCCGGTGAGCGGAGGAGGCTGGTAACTAAGGGTACACGTCGGGTATCTAGGCAGCGCGCGCTGCCTAGATACCCGCAGTTTACCTTAGTTACCAGCTCCCAGCGCTGGGAGCTGGAATATCGCTACTCCCGGTGTCACACGCAGCGATGCTGCGTGTCCACCGGGCGACAATCGCCAGGTTTTAGAGCAGGTTCTAAAACCTGGCGATCATCAACCAGCGATTTATCGCTGGTTGATTCAGTATGTCACACGCGTCAATATCGCTGCAACGTCACGTGCAGCCGAGATCGTGCAGGCGATATTGACGCGTGTGACACCCCCTTAAGATACAAAGGACTCGGCCATTAGATATTTTACCTTTCAGCTTTAATCAGCAAGTGGGTCCCTCTAGTCACAACGCGTTTCAACGCAGATAGCGTCTTTCTCAAGGGTTAATTTCTACAACACTACACAAAGGTCTTGACTTATGCTATTCAGCCAGCTGTCCTGGATGGAGACTCCAGTCTCACCAGGGGGCATCCTGCTAGCATGGCAATAAGAAAAACCGTTCACACCTATAGCGAGCTTCAAAGGACCTAGTACAGCTGGACAGTTGTATATATTGTTGGAAAAGAGAAGGAATTAAGATGAGACCATTTTAAAAAATGGTTAAATTAGTAGGCTCCAATTATAGTCCCAGAATTAGAATATTGAGATCCAGGGTTGTGCTTGAAATTTGACCTCACTCCAAACGCTATAAGAACACAGGCAAGCCAAGAGTTCTTGGTCACAGATTTTGGGACAGCTGAAACACTGCTGTGATCCACATTCCATTTTCCTCCCTCCCTGTTAGGATACAGAATTCAAGCTGCAAAGTTTAGGTTTCTGTAAGTTTCTCCCTTTTTATTTTATAACGGTCTATTGCCTATTTGTATGTCACTTTTTATTTCTATTTTTATATATTTTTCTTGTAAGCACTGTACCTTTTTTATATTAAAGATTAAAACTTTAAATTTGAACCTAGTATACTTCAAAGAACCCATAACCCTAGAGAGGTTGCGATCTTGTTGATTGTCCGATAGTATTAGTTTAGGGGGGACTCATCGCCCTTTATGTTCGGTGGGTGGTAGCGTGTGAAGCAGTGTGCGCACGGTCTGAGTCAGGATGTGATTTATGCTCCCTTTCACCATAGGACAGAGGTCGAGTGCTGGATTGAGTGAGTGGAGATGGATTAACCCTTGCAGGCACAACCCCAAGTCACATGCTGAGAAGTGGGTACGTGACAGGCATGATAAATAAGTTATTGTGACCTATTTCTGAGAAGGGGCGGCTAGTAGATTCTCCAAGGGAAACATTGCACACGCTGTTACATTGTGGTGATAAATGGTAGAAGTAATATACGCAGAGGAAAATAAACAAAATTGATTTTGCTCACTACTCATGTGCATGTCCTTTCTCCAAGCACTTGTTATCTAGAAAGCCTATCTCAACTTGTACCTTAAGATACCGTTACACACAGAGATATCTGTGCAGACATTGCTTGAAACTCACTGGTTGCAGTGAAATCATGGACACATTGTTACATTTGTACACGGCCACAAAATGGAACAATGTGTCCATGATTTCACTGCAACCAGTGAGTTGCAAGCAATGTCTGCACAGATATCTGTGTAATGGTACCTTTACTGGTGATCCCGTAACCTGACTTTAGCTGAAGACACACTGAGCAAGATGCACACAAGATACTCACACGAGTCTTGCATGACTCACCATGAACTCTCTGGACAGTAGCACATCGGCTGCATGCAGCTGACATACTCCTGTCCAAAGAGAATGCAACTGTTCCGGGTGAGTCATGCGAGACTCGTGTGAGTATCTTGCGTGCATCTCGCTCGGTGTATCTCCGGCCTTTGGGCCAAAGAAGAACAGCTACAAGAAGCACAAAGGAGGAATAACATCTCCAGTCACATGATATCACCCACAATTAGGAACAGGAAACCGCAATATAAGAGCAGTAACTATTAAACTGTAACTTTTGCTGAATAAAATTAAAATTACAAAATAAAAGCTGCCCAAGCAGTAATATAATAAAGAGCCATCCGAACTTTAACCAGAATGATAATCTGGTCTGGAAAAAATGTCTTGATACAGACAATGGAGTAAAAGGGCTAAAACCGAACTATTGTTGCAAGAAGATAGATATTGGAATTATGCTTTATAGGGTACCTTTATACGCCGCAACCACGTGAGATGCTTTATAGGCTACCTTTATGCGCCGCAACCACGGGAGATAATTGACGGCGATAATTCCAGGGCGACATATCGCCGTCAGAAATGTCTCCCGTGGTTGTGGCTTATAAAGGTACCCATACAGACTGCGGGGCTGGGAAACTGGTGAGGAGAGAACAGGCGCAGTCATGCTGTTTGTGCAGGCGCCAGATTCCCAGCCCTGCAGTCTGCATAAAGCATAAGACCACACAGGGTGGGATCTGGTACCTGCGTTATACGCAGGTGCAATGTTCCGACTTCATGTGATCTCAGTTCTTGGGCAGAGCTCACAGAGCATGTGCAATAACTGAGAGATCTGCTCATGCGCCAAGAAGTCTCAAGGAAGAGAAAAGGAGGGGTCACACCAGTGAGGGGTTCAGGTCCTGGGAGGAGAGTATACCTCCCGGACCTAAAGTAATTTCTGATAAAGTAATTATTTTGGTGTCCCAGGGGGGTAGGGGTATAAGAGCCACCTTCACAAAATGCAGCATAGGCGCTGCTGATGGTGGCTCTTTTAGTGTAATAGGCCCTGGGGGAAAGTGACAGGTTCCTTTTAATGAAAAGCCTGTGGAAAACCTCACACGAAAAAGCAATCAGCGGAGCAGTCTTTAAAGTGTAGTTTACACTTGAAGATGCTGTAAAAGGAAAGTCTATGGCAAGTCTAAACAATGAGATGTTTAGGAAAGTCTATATAGTACATAGGAATCGACGGAGCACTTAACAAAGCAACCAGCTTACATGTTAGCAAATGCAGGTGAGACAAGAGCTGCAGCAGAGGGAGTAGCACAAGCAGCCAGAAGCAGAAGGAGGGCTGGTTACAGGTATAGTTTTCAGAACCTCTGATGAGCAGCAGCAAGAGATTCACACAGAATTTGCAGGAGTAGTCAGAGAATTTTAGAAGCCACTAGGTGCAGGAAACCAGGCAGAATACTCTAGCAATGACTAGAGGCTGAAGTGGAGTTTATAAAGGTAGAAAGACTAAAGGCACATGGAGCAAATTACACCATCTTGGAAGAGGGTAAGAATGGCCAAAAGGTAATCAAAATATTTTGAGTCCTGGACAGGCGCCTTCTCCAAACAGCAACTTTAAGATCTCTCCAGGTGGCGGTAATCTACAGGTCATGAGCAGCGATTTGGGAGAACCTGAGCGTTTAAAAATGTGTCTTTATAATACTAGATCATGAAGATCTTGCAGTGTGTTTTTTCCTGTTGGTTATCTCAGCTGCAGTGTTTGCTTCCCTGCAATACTTTACCAGTGATAGATGTATTTTGCTATATTCTGCTTTGAATGTAACAATATCGGTCTTCTGTTTTCACCATCCAGCTTGTATCTTAGTATAACATGAAATAAATTATGTTGTGTAAGAAGCAGGACCGTATAATGTTAAATCTGAAGTGCACTCATTAATTTGTGCTTCAACAGGCGAAATTATCAGCGAGCAAAGAAACAGAATAATAGAAAAATCTCTGCTAATGAATATCAAGTATTCTATTTTTTGGGGAGTGTTGGGGTCCTTAATCCAATCAGAATAAGTAGCACGCTCTTCATCATCAATGGCTGTCTCTTCATTATCAATGGCCATCTTCTCATTGTGCTCATGTGTATTACTTAGGGCAAATTGTTATGTTCATTTTATTTAATTCTTTAAAAACCCTGATTATTCTTTTTTTAATTGTGACGCTTATTACATTTTAAATCAATCAAGGAACTTTAAATATTCTTATTTACTTTTGAGCATTCCAGTCCTTTCAAACAAAACCTGTCCTCATTTCCTCTACAAGTTAAAGCTGCTTGTAATGCAGATACCATCCTGGAGCTGTCCCTCTCCTCATGCCCTTTAACTAGCTCTGCCATGTTTGATCAGACAGTCTCTTCTTCAGCATTCTACCAGCATTACTGGTACTGTACCTTATATAATCACACTTTCCAGCATTCATACCTTGAACTAAAAGCCCACCTCTATTACGCCTGTATGTGCAGTTTGCATTTCTGCTCCTGCCTCCATGTCCATCAAAGGCTTGCTCTTCTTATTGTCTCCCATTCACTGCTCTAGACATTGATTACACTTAACACACAAAAAACTGAGCCAAAGCAGACAGTGTACATGCCTAGTAAGAGCATGTTCACACTGAACACCAAACAAACATCTTAAGGAAAAACCGTATACAAAACGTGCAAAAATGCCCTGCCATAAATAAATAAGCAAAAAAACAAGTGCTAGTAAAAAACAAGGTACTTAGTATATACTTTTTTGGAAAAACGTAAAAAGCCATCCCACCACGTCAAGGTGTACCTATTTCAGGATGGTAGTTACTCTATCTACCATATTTTCTGGATTATAAAGCTAGCTTCACGCCACGTTTTTCTGGTGTCAGGCTGTGTCCAGTGTTTTGCTGGATGCACCGGACACAGCCTGACAGCTCCGGACAGAACCAGAGAGTTAATATGCCCTCCGGTCCAGTTTTCTGCCAGAATAGGCAGTGTGCGGCTGATGCCACTGTCCAGTACTGAAATTTCAGAAGCTAGCGGGGAGCTAGCCGCAGTTCTGAAAGCTCTCCAGGTCCTGAAGTTCAACGCTGTCCGCCGCTGAACTTCGGCGTCCAGCAGCTGCAACCGGGGCAATCTGACGCCCATATCCTCCCATGTTAGAGGACGCCAGATCACGGAGGATCTGGCAGGATACGATTTTGTCAGATTTTTGCCTTTGACACACAAATTCTGCAAGCTGCGATTTTGTGTCCGGAATAAAAATCAAATGCAGCCTGATGCTGCCGGACAGGGACAAAACCGGATGGCAAATCACTGCCATCCGGCACCATAGGCATACATTAGTACAAAATCTGGTCCGGGGCTGTCTGGTTCACACTGGACAGCCCTGGACCCAAAAAAATTGTGGTGTGAAGCCAGCCTAAGACTTTTTTTTTGTTCCCATAAATTTTTGGAGGAAAGTGGGGGGTGCATCCTATAATCCGAATCTACTTTCTGTACTGGGAGGCGAGCACTTTGGAGCAGTGTCGGGGGCTGGAGCGGGCTGGCTGCAGAGGCAGCAGGAGGTCTCGTGCTCCCGCTCATTAGCCTCATGTAACATGCACCACACCCCTGTCCATCACCTCTGTGAGAAGCCGCGCTAAGATGTGGGCAGGGAGAGGCACATTTTACATGTTCCTGCACTCACGCCCCCATCCCAGATATGCCCTGCCGCCTCTCTATATGCCCCCCTTCCGGTGCCCACAGTAAAGTAAATGCTGTTACTCACCCTCTGTTGCTCATTCTATGCTGCCAGCTCAGCGTTATCTCTTCCTGTGTCTGTGCCTGGCATCGGATCATGTGACCAGGGTGGTGTTATCACTGTGCGCCCTGGTCACATGATCTGAAGCTGGGCACGGACACAGGAAGAGAAAACGCTGATCTGGGAGCATGGAACAATGGAGGGTAAGTAACAGCGTTTGTTATTTTACAGTGAGTGCCGGGAGGGGGGCACATCCAGGATGGAGGGGCTATGTGGCACTACACGAGGCTATATATGATTTGTAAGACGGACACTGCCATTATAAGACGGATCTTATTTAAAGCGAACCTGTCACCCCCTCCAGGCATCTAAAGATAACATAGCCACCTTCTGCAGCACTAAGGCTGCATTCTGACAAGGTGTCTATAGCATTTATGCTCCCTGGATTCACTGAAATAAAGACTTTTATAAGATCTGTTTCAAACCTGATCCAAGACCAGGAGGCGGGTTTTCAAGCCTCTGTCTCCCTCCTCTATGATGTCAGTCATCCCTCTCTGCTCTCTGTGCACCTCCTCCAGGGCCACCTCCCTGCATTACAGAGCTTTGTCAGCTCTGCTACAACATAGAGCTGCTGTTATAGGAGACCCCACAGTAGTAAATCTAGCAGGAGGATCCTGAGCAGACAAAGCACTGCCTGCTACGTAGCAGCCCTTGAGCTGAGCAGGTTTCACTTTCAGTTTCTTGTACCCAGCAGCATTGCTCCGTCCTCAGCCCCTGATCTAAAGCACAAACTCAACTCTGCTGCACTGCTGACAGCTCAGCTCAAGGCTGCTATGTAGCAGTCAGTGCTTTCTCTGCTCAGGGTCCTCCTGCAAGATTTACTACTGTGGGGTCTCCTATAACAGCAGCTCTATGTTGTAGCAGAGCTGACAAAGCTCTGTAGTGCAGGGAGGTGGCCCTGGAGGCGGCGCACAGAGAGCAGAGAGGGATGACTGACAGCACAGAGGAGGGAGACAGACACTTGAAAACCCGCCTCCCGGTCTTGGGTCTGGTTTGAAACAGATTTTATATAAGTCTTTATTTCAGTGAATCAATGGAGCATAAATGCTATAGACACCTTGTCAGAATGCAGCCTTAGTGCTGCAGAAGGTGGCTATGTTATCTTTAGATGCCTGGAGGGGGTGACAGGTTCGCTTTATTATTAAAAATTATTATTTTTCTCTCTTCATCAAATTTGGATTGCGTCTTATAAAGCGAAAAATACATTAATTTAAAAGCTGTTCGTGTGTCAACTGACCTCAATGAAAGCATGATGAAGAGTGACCTGGGTCCCAAAATGGACACACAGCAATGGGAGGCAAAATAATATTACACTTGACCTCTGGACAACTGGTGCGGCACTTCGTGGGCAGCCTTTTTTAGGGATTTTCCGAGCAGTAATGAAGTCTGAGCTCTGTTGACGAAGCCATTGTATCACCAGCAGGAGCAGATATACCCTTTAATAATTACAATATATCTGTAAAGATTAGATGCAGTATGGATGATCCGTATTTTTTTCCGCACCCTTTACACTTGCATGAGCAAAAACAATACACTACAGAATGCTGCTTTTTCACTCCGGTCTGTGAGAAACACTTAAAGCCGACATTAACTGTAGCACACGTACGTATCATATGCTCATCTGCACAAGCCCTAAGGCCAGGATCATTGGTCTGATGGATGCTGGCAACCCCTTTTTTAATTATTTCTACTTTTGGATTTTTTGTGAATCCAGGCCACTTGATTGTGCATTCTGGCATGATATTGGTCACTAGTTACTTGTGTAGTGTTAAAGGGCATCTGTCAGCAGGTTTTTCCAATGTAATCTGACAACAGCATGATTTAGAAACAGAGACCCTGATTCCAGCGATGCATCACTTACTTTACTGGGTGCACCTTTTGTTATAGAATCACATTTTTCTCTTCTACAGATCTAGCAGAGCTTTGTATAACCCGGCCCCTTTCACTGATTGGCATTTCAACTTACAGTGTGCACAGAAAGATGCCAATCAGTGCTGGGGGCGGGATTGGACCAGTAGACATGAGACACCTAGTCCTGTAGTGATAATCTCTTAGGCTGGAGGCAGACTGTCATGCCTCAAAAACTGTTCATTTTTGATGCACAACAGTGATGCGAGTACATTCCGTGTGGTGGTGTGAGTGTAACATGGGCTTTCTTGCACGTGAGAAACACCCGACACAGGAAAACCCGATAACCATTATATCTACAGATCTTTATCTGTAGATCTATAGCCATGTTGGGCTTTCTGCTGCTTTGACAGCAGCGTTTTTCTGAGGATAACCGGCATATTAACCCCATCTGCAGCTTCTGTGCTGCATGTCAGTCGGAAGCTGGCAGATGCGGTTAATAAGCCGGTTATGTCTACTTAACTCCATGCTTCTGTCCTGCCAGCTTGAGTCCAGCTTTGTCCAGACTCCCTGGACACAAACTGACAGGACAGAATGTGTCCAAAGGTGTTAATTATTTATTTAATGAAAAGCAGGCAATTTTGGCACTTCTGTGCAGAGCTGAAATCACTGGCGGCTGGAGTTCAAGACTCAGGAGCTCTCCATGGTCCTGAACATTAAAGCTGGGTGCTGACCGTGGTGCTGAAGCTCCATAGCAAGCAAGCTGAACAGCTTCAGCTCCACAGTCCGCTCCCAGCTTTAACGTTCAGGACCATGGAGAGCTCCTGAGTCCTGAACTCCAACCACCAGTGATTTCAGCTCCACAAAAGTGCTGAAATTGATGGCTTTTAACTAAGTAAATAACACCTTCGGACACATTCTGTCCTGTCAGTTTGTTTCCAGGGAGTCTGGACAAAACCAGACACAACCTGGCAGGACGGAAGCATAGGGTTAAGCCGACATAACCGGCTTATTAACAGCATCTGACGATCCCCGCTGACATGCAGCACAGAAGCTGCAGATGGGGTTAATGTGCTGGTTATCAGATCTTTATCTGTAGATATAATAGCTATCGGGCTTTCCTGTATCGGGAGAATAGCACACGCGCGAGTGACTCGCACAGTGGGCTGTCCCATAGACTTTCATTAGCCACTCACACGTCAAACACGTGTTCAGTTGCAGCATGCTGCGAGTTCAGTGCAGGGGACACGCACCAGTGTGCCCTGCCTGATATGGCAACACTGGTCTAAATGCAATGCGAGTTTCCCTTGCATTGCACTCGCACAAGTCACTCGCACAGTGTGCCTTTAGCCTTACTGGTAAAACACAGATTTTACTGAAAAAAACAAAACAAAGTCTAGTGACACATCACTGAAATCAGGGTCTCTGTCCCTACATCATGCTGCTCTCAGATTACAACGCAAAATCTTGCTTAACATTATACCTTACATATATAGTCCTGCATTACTCTTGGACATAACAGAGCTGAATACAGCGTATGTCATGTGTAGCATGTTGTTATATGCTGGGTATTCTGATAGTTTGTTTAGTTACATAGTAATTCTACGATTTTCAGGCACAAATAACTGATATAATAAGTAGTAAATAGCAAGTTAATTTGCTGAAAAACACTGCGGATTATCAATCCGACAAAGATGATCCTATACCAGGGCAGATCAAAAAGACCAACCCCGGCCGACACCTTGTTTCCGCATTCAGCAGGATGGAGGCGGCATCTGCTGCAAGCAACCATGTGGCAGCTTTTTATTTTTCCCGATGACAGCTTTGATAAATTGCCAGACAGAAGGGTACATCTGTCTGCGGCGTTTTCTAACCTTTTGCACGATGTTACAGATAGCCCGAGACGGCGCGCAGCGAAGACAGTCCTGACAGATTTGGATGGTCGGGTGGAGAAATGATAGAAAAAAACCTACCTCGGATGATGCGATGGATTTACACGGATGCTGTTATTAGGAAATGGCAGTTCAGAGTAGGGGGTTGTATAATCACCCAGCGATGACATATGGCTGTAACCAACTTTACAGAATATACCTATATGGGACTACACAGCTGCAGCTGAGGAGGAGAAGCTCACGTAGTGCGATTAATTGTTGGCTTGCCCTATGTGAAGGTGTGATTCTAGCTATCGTGTTTGCTTCTTGTCAAAAAAGTAAACGTTTATAACTTTTAGGTCATGTTCACACAGTGTATTTTAGCTGCAGCAAAAACGCAAAAAAAACTTATGTTTTGATTGTAAACGGATTTTGTGCAAGAGAAAACGTGCATTTTTTGCAGTGTTTTTCCTGCATTTTTGCTGCATTTTTGCTGTGATGGAGTACTGAGCACATGAGCATGGTAGTTCTCACTCATCACTAGTAAGGCACCTTAGTAAAAATGGTGACATCACAGTCAAAGTAAGTTGGGCTACTCCTCTCCTGATTTTCACCAGCTTGTGTCCTATGGAAAGATTAAAAAGATTGAGGCTGTGTGCTCACAATCAGGAATTGCAGCGTTTTGGACCCAGTCTCTTGCTGCTGCATCCAAAACACTGCGTTGTACAGTATCAGCATAGTGGATGATTACTAGAAATCCCATCCTCACTGTGCATCTCCCCACCGCAGGGTTATATCAGCTGCGGTGCAGGTTTCTGGACTTCTGAATCTGAAGCGATGCAGACTTCAGCGAAGTCTGAAGCGCTCTCTGGCGGATGAATGAAGGGAGAAGCCACCTCCACTGCAGATGGTGAGTACAGGGTGGCTGCGGTCTTTCTGTGCGCAGCTGCGGGTTCCTGCAGGTCCGGAAGCGTCCAGTACACAGCTCCTTGGGACTGTGTGCATCTACCCTGACAGATATGTATATCATAATGCAGAATAATAAATGGAGACCACTGACAGTTTTTCATAACCTGAACATTGTCCATCGTCGTTGATTCCTCTGATGTACGGTTACATACAGAGAGGGGTGTAACTACAACAGGTGCAGGGGTTGCAATCGCACCCGGGCCCTGGAGCTTAGGAGACCCCAAAAGTCCCTTTGGCCATAGAAAAACACTAGTACTATTAAAGATTTGCAATAATTGGGGGCCCAGTTGTTACTTTCGCATTGGGGCCAAGAGACTCAAGTTACGCCACTGCATACAGAACAGCAGCTTCTGAAGTACAAACTGCTATCTATGAATTTCCTGAGTAATGTTTTGTTAGAGGTTTCCTGTTTCATAAAAAAAAAATGTAGATTGGTAACGCTGGACTAAGGGAGTGTTCGGCTACCGTGCTGGATAGTAGATGCATGGACACAACACAAAACAGACGGAGAAACACCGGGAGGGGGAACAAATACACCAGGGGGCCCTGCTCATAGGGAACGGGAAAGAGGTGACGTCCTTCACTCACATGCGGCTGTACCCGTATCTCTCTGCTGTCCACGGGTCCTTTCACTACATCGCTGAACAGGATACCTAGTCCCTCACTGGCCTGATATTGACCCTCAATAGAGAAATAGCCGGCAGGAGCACTAGTCACAACCACTGTATAATAACAACAAGAGGGAAGGGAAGACAGACAGGAGAATGACAAAAACAACTTCATGCCTGCTGCCACGTTCCCTGGCAGTAGACTGCTTGGCAAAGGTCAGCTTCTCCAGACAACCTCCTCCTTCACCACAGGAATAAGTTCAATCACCAGCAAAGGATGCAGGAACCATGTGACCATATAAAGGGGATGGGAGTGATCATAGAGTAGCCACACATATGTACAAAGACCTAGCTAGCTTGCTAGCAACAGAAACTGACATTAACTCCTAAACTGCCAAAGGAAAAGAAATGTTTAATGTGAAGTCTGAATACAGGAATGAGACACCGGTCCCAAACCTGTCACAAGTCTTCAAAGTAAGAGAGACCATCGTGACAAGACCCTAATTTATGGGCAGCCATGGCCCGATCTCTTCTATAATGTACCTGGTTTGTTATTTTGATATATTAACATTAGAGCCCTTCAGAGTGGATTTGTGCAGTGAACAGTCATCTCCCGGACGGCCTGAGTGCATCATTCTCTACCACTTGTGTTTTTGCAGTCAATACATTATTCTTTTTAGATAAAGAATGAAAAGACGAATGCAAACAATCCAAATTTTTTAGATTTGCTGGTCATAACTTGAAGGCACTTGCACCGAGCGTTCAACAAAATGGTTCAGCATAAAAATAGAGCGTTTACTAAACTAATATTCAGTGAGGCGCTCCATTCCCCAACAGGTAAATCTATTGATCTGAGCATTTCACGCAATCATAGAGATGAATGGATGAGCTGTCCCCAGCCATGCGGATAAGCACATAATATTGTGTTCTCATGCCTGCAGCTCAGTGTTTCCACAGCAGGTGGATAAAGTACAGCAATATACATCACTTTACTCCAGGCCACATGCGCTCGTCCGTTTTCCTCATCCAAGTTTTCTCCGTTTTAAAAACGATCAATGCGACGACCCATAAAGTTGAATGGAATCAGTCACATCAGTTTATGTATTGACGCGTCCGGTCCGGTAAACTCTGTGCTTGTCCTATTCTCATCCGTCTTTGTGGATTAGACTTGGCCACTCAAATTCTGTATCTATCAAAAAAACAGAAGATATTTTACATCAATTTTTCATCCATTTTTATTGGTATTGTCACACTTGGCACAGGGAGCATCCGGATGCAGTGCGAGACAGGGACACACGTACCAATGATGTCCGGCGCACTACACAAAGCAGACGGGGGGGTTGAGGGGGGCAGATACGGGGGGTGGGGGAGACACAAACACAGCGGAGCGCATAAACTCCTGCATTCACCTTCAGCTGTGCCCTGAACTCCCTGCTGTCTCTATACGGGTTCTTTCACCCCGTCGCCGGGCAGGATACCTAGTCCCTCGTTGGCCCTGATGTTAGCCCTCAATAGGGAATGGCCGGCTGTAGAAAATGAGATTAGCTCCTGAACTGCCAAAGGAAAGAAACCAATTTAATATGAAGTCCCAATAAAGGAATGAGGCAGAAGTCCAAAACCAGTCACAAGTCCCCAAAGTAAGAGAGACCATTGTGACAGGTATGTGTTAAAGGAGTTGTCCAGTACTTTAATGTCGATGGCCTGACCTTAGCAGAGGTCATGAATACCAGATTAAGGAGGTTGCACCCAGCACCCCTGTGGATCAGTTGTTTCGGTGCTGGCAACGGCTGGAAGTGATCATTTGCAGTGATGCACTACTCTGTTAACTGCATGATGCTACAGTGGGGCCCTATATATCTACCCAGCTCTGGGAACTGCTGATCCACAGGGGTCCCGGATGTTTCACCAACCACCAATCTTGTGTTAAAGGACTCTGTTAGCATAGAATGACTGTTCAAACCAAGCTCAGTACATCATGACAGGGACAACCTTCCCAACTGCTTGTTTTCCCACTATCTCTGCACTTTTGTTTTACTAAGAAGCCAGAGCTGTCAATCAAAGATCAGGATGTGGAGATAGAGGAAAAATAAGCAGATAGGAAGGTTTAGTTAAATGATTAGCCCCACATTGATGCATTGAGTGCTTGGTTTGAACAGTTCATTCTGTGCTGAGGCCTTTTAATGACATCCTCAGAATAGGCAATGAATATTAAAATACTGGACAATCCCTTTAAAGGGAACCTGTCACCTCAAGGCCCTACACAATCAGTAGCTGTCCCTACACCTTCCTAGCTGCTCCCTATCTATCCCTTTCTCATCTAAAGTGTCCCTATGAAACATCTCAAAAATTAGTTTAAACTTACTGCAGTCCTCGAGTTTGGGGGACTGGGAAGGCGTGGCCACGCTCCATTCACCACTCCTCCATGGTGTAGTGCACGCCCCGCTGGGTGGCATTATTCTTTATCCTCTCTGCCCCCAGTATTTGGAATCTCCGCCCTCTTGTATTCTATACACCGTTGACGTACAACGGTGCGGTGCATTATGGGCGTCACGTGATCGGCCAGTGCATTATGGATTGATCACGTGATCGTCCCGGCTCCGCGCATGCGCAATGCTCTTATGAAGCGGGCCGATCACGTGATCAAGCCCATAATGCACTGGGGCGATCACGTGACCGCCCCATATGCACCGCGCGGATGTGACGTCCAGACGGTGTAATGAATGACACAGAGGGCGGGAGATTCCAAATATGGGGGCAGAGAGGACACAGAATAATGCGCCAGCGGGGCGTGCACTACACCACGGAGGAGTGGTGAATGGAGCGTGGCCACGCCTACCCAGTCCCCCAAACTCGAGGACTGCAGTAAGTTTAAACTAATTTTTGAGATATTTCATAGGGACACTTTAGATGAGAAAGGGATAGATAGGGAGCAGCTAGGAAGGTGTAGGACAGCTACTGATTGTGTAGAGACTTAGAATCAGGTGACAGCTTCCCTTTAAGGAAAAAACTTTCACGCCATCTACCCCCTTAAGTTTTTACAAAGAGGTGACAAAAATACAAAGGCAAAACAGATGACAGAATGTGAAAAACTCGTAATGTGGAGTTTTTATTCTTGTATTTCTTTGACCAGTGAACTTTTTTATCTTAAATACAGCAGGTAGATTCAGCAATTTTACCTCATTGTAACTAAAACAACTATAGTAGCAAAAAAAAAAAAACACCAAAAATGCACTTTATTGTTGCTGCTGATTTCCAGTCATAGTGTATGCTATTTTATTGCATTAAAAAAAAAGCTTAAGAGCGACAAGATTACGCAGAGGAGAGGGTTGGGGCTCCTCTTGGATGGAGGTATCCCACTTGAGGTCATTCTTGGTGAGCTGTGGGGTTAGACGGGGCAACCAGGAATTCCATCAAACTTTACGAAATTATTCATGACATCTGTACCCATTAAGCACAGCATTTCGGTTCTATATGCGATAATAGGCCAGGGGAGGGGAGACGACAGACCCAAATACATACTGAAATGGGAGGAGGATCTAAATCTGACCCTAGCTGATGAAGACTGGAATAAGGCATGCATAATGTCATACAAAATGTCCATGGCCTGCGTTTCCCAAGAAAAAAATTTAAGCTATTACCTAGATGGTACAGATGCCCACGTGGTGTATCTGAACATACCTGACACTTGCTGGAGGTGTGGTACGGCCAAGGGCACTCTTTTGCATATATGACGGAGCTGTGGGGGGATCCAACCTTTCTGGGCCTCAATATTTTAAGTGTACCATAAGATCACAGGAGACCAAGTAGACGGGGCCCCGGAAGCTGCCCTCCTGACAATACTACAGGGCTCGATTAGATCACAAAAGCAAGACATACTAAGATTCTGCTTAATGGCAGCCCGCATAGTTATACCCAGATTCTGGAAAACCCAGCGGTGCCCAGACCTGACAGATTGGCTAACAGGAATGTGTAAAATCCATAAATTGGTAGACATAACTGCTGACGAGGACACCAAGGTTAAAGTTTTAAAAATTTGGAGTCCGTGGATACTGTTCTTGGATTCGCCGGGCTTTACATCTACATGTACATGGAGACACAGCGAGACCTCCGTGATTTACTCCCCTACCTGGTTGGACGAGTATCCTAGTGAAAGGGAGTGATTGCACGAGCCTTGAGGTGATGAGGGGGCCCATGGTGGGGAGGGATGTTGGGGAGTAGCAGGGGATCCTCCACCTTCTCCCTTCCCTTTCTTTCTTTCTTTCTTTTCCCTTCCTAGTCTTTTGCTCTCTTTCATGTTCCCCTATTTTTTCCTTCCTTTTTCTTTTTCTCTCTTCTGTTTCTACTCCTTTCCTCTAACTTGACTTATACTTATACCCCTCTGTGGGGTTATGTTTTTACCTGAATTGTCTCTTAGTAATAATAAGGAACATATATCTCTGAGTTGTTACATAGTAACATAGTAACATAGTTTTTTAAGGTTGAAGGAAGACTTTAAGTCCATCTAGTTCAACCCATAGCCTAACATGTTGATCCAGAGGAAGGCAAAAAAACCCATGTGGCAACACTAAGCTCCACATTGGGGGAAAAAATTCCTTCCTGACTCCAGATACAGCAATCAGACTAATTCCCTGGATCAACGCCCTATCAAAGAATCTAGTATATATAACTGGTAATATTATATTTTTCAAGAAAGGCATCCAGGCCCTTCTTAAATGTTAGTAGTGACTCACTCATTACAACATCATGTGGCAGAGAGTTCCATAGTCTCACTGCTCGTACAGTAAAGAATCCACGTCTGTGATTATGATTAAACCTTTTTTCCTCCAGACGTAGAGGACGCCCCCTTGTCCCAGTCTCAGGCCTAAGAGTAAAGAAATCATTAGAAAGGCCTCTGTACTGCCCCCTCATATATTTATACATTATTATAAGATCACCCCTAAGCCTTCGTTTTTCCAAGCTAAATAACCCCAAGTTTAATAACCTGTCTTGGTATTGCAGACCCCTCAGTCCTCTAATAACCTTGGTCGCTCTTCTCTGGACCCGCTCTAGTTCAGCTATGTCTTTCTTATACACCGGAGACCAGAATTGTACACAGTATTCTAAGTGTGGTCGCACTAGTGACTTGTATAGAGGTAAAATTATGTTCTCCTCATGAGCATCTATGCCTCTTTTAATGCATCCCATTATTTTATTTGCCTTTGCAGCAGCTGCCTGACACTGGCCACTAAATGTGAGTTTGTCATCTACCCATACACCCAGGTCTTTTTCAGTGACAGTTTTGCCCAGTGTTTTACAATTAAGCACATAATTATACCTTTTGTTTCCTCTGCCCAAGTGCATGACCTTACATTTATTCCCATTGAAGCGCATTTGCCATTTAGCAGCCCAAGCTTCTAGTTTACATAAATCCTCCTGTAATATAAAATTGTCCTCCTCTGTATTGATTACCCTGCAGAGTTTAGTGTCATCTGCAAATATTGAGATTCTACTCCGTATGCCCCTACAAGGTCATTAATAAATATATTAAATAGAAGCGGGCCCCACACTGACCCCTGTGGTACCCCACTGTTAACTGTGACCCATTCTGAGTGTGTTCCATTAATGACCACCCTTTGTTTCCTATCACTAAGCCAGTTCTTAACCCACTTACACATATTTTCCCCTATCCCCATTGCCCTCATTTTATGTATCAACCTTTTGTGTGGCACCGTATCAAAAGCTTTTGAAAAGTCCATATACACCACATCCACTGCATTTCCTTGGTCCAGTCCAGAACTTACTTCTTCATAGAAGCTTATCAGATTAGTTTGACAGGAACGGTCCCTCGTAAAACCATGTTGATAATGTTGTCAGTTTATAAGACGAGACAAAATAGGAAATGCTTATAGAGGCATATTGAGCATATAATTTTGCCAACAGTTGGAAACCTTTTGATAGGATGTCCAGTCTTATGTTAACAAATTTCAAATATAGGACATTTTCCCCAGCTGGCGACCGTGATGGACAACGCTACATAGACTATATGCCTAAACCATATATATATATGTCTTTACTCTATACGATGAAGGAAATTTTGAGAGACGGTAACTCCAGTAAAGAAGATTTTACAAATCTCATTCATAATTTCTGTTATAGTGAAATGTTGTGTATTTCTACAAGTGTAAACGAGCCCTTAGAGCTGTGTCACACGGCGTCAGTTCTTAGAACAACATATATGTGTCTTTAGCGGCCGTCACACGCTAAGATATCGCGAAAGATATCGCTTGAACGCGCCAGATTTAACATTGCGTGAACGATGTCTGTGCGTGTGACGGCAATATACGATGAGCGATAATTGATGAAATCGCAAAATCGTGATCTGAGCTCCGGAGCTCAGATCTTGCGGTGAGCGATTTCACGATCTGTCTCATCGTGGTGTATAACACCACGATGAACGATCTCCCAGCGGCAGAGCCTATGCTGGGAGATGGTAACTATGGTACACGTCGGGTTACTATGCGACACGCGGCGCCTAGTAACCCGATGTGTACCATAGTAACCAGCGATCTCGCTGGCCAACATCGCTGGTGAGTCTGTCTGTGTGACATCTCACCAGCGATGTGAGCGATATTTTAAGCGATCGTGCGTGCACGTGATCACTTACAATATCGCAAGCGATATCTTAGTGTGTGACGGCCGCTTTTCAGTAATTTCTGAATATCCTGCATCTTGGCACAGTTACTCCATCTGATATAATAATAATTCTCCAAATGTATAAATTACGAGAAAATTGCAGCCGCCCGGACCGTTATGCGGTTTCTCCTTATGTAAATGAACTTCTGTTCAGCTCGGGAGCAATTCATTTTCATGAAGTCTCAGGCAGCGATGTCAGAATTGGGGTTTGAACCCATTTTTCTCCAGTTGCTCACGTTTTGTGAGCAATTACACTAACGGAAAACATTGACAATTACTATCCTTTAAAATGGCCCCGGAGAAGGGCGACGCTGCCTCCTCCGCCGTTGTGTAGATTGTTCTGTTATTTTACACACTGGATATAACGTCATTTCAGTAACAGCGCCCATTCCCAGATAAGTCGCTGCTCTGCTACCGAAAGGGAGAAAAACTGCATCAATTTTATCACTTCAGTCTGTTTTTCTTATTGATGCTTTTGCTTTTAAACATGGATTGTACGGAAATATATGCTGCTTTCTGGAAGTAAGTATAGCTTACAAATATGCATTTGATGTCTCTCTTTATTCCTCTAAAAGCAGAAAATCTTCTCAAATTCAATTTTCTAAAACTGCTGTAATTTACGTCTCTTTGTAACTCCCGTGTCCCTTTAGATCTCATTTCCCGAATCAGGAAAATGCTCTTTGGTGCATTGTAGATGGTAAAAACGAGGACAGGCTGTTTTTGGAGAGTGTTATGAGGAGCGGATGAAAAGATCTTCGGATGTTTTTAAGTTAAAGTGTCCCCTTCAGCCACATGTAGGAATCTGCCTGTTTGTGAACATAAAGCACCACTCCAGCGTCCTTTTTTTTGTTGTTATTGCTCTGCTGGAGTGGCGCATTACATGTAAGTTCCCTGACCCCTGTCTTATACTCACCTCCCAGCAGCTTCACCTTTTTCCAATGCCGGTCAGTCTCCTGTGATTTGTGACTGGCCAGCAGCTCCAATGTATCATGGAGCACGCCGGAGGTCACAACTCTATGAAAGCCTCCACATGCTCTGTATGTACAATGTCTATAGAGGGAGAACTGCCCCCACCCACACCAGGCTCTGTATATACAAGGTCTATAGACACAGCTGCCCCCACCCACACCAGGCTCTTTATATGCAATTACATGGTTGCCCGATTCTAACGCATCGGGTATACTAGAATATGTATGTAGTTTATTTATGAAGATTTAAGAATAATGCAATGCGAAGCTGAGTTTAAATCCCGCGCCAATATCACTGATTGATCGCGCCCGGCCAGCCACCAGCAATCAGCGAAGAGTGGTCCGAATTGTCGGCCAGACTGCGCCTGTCGCTGATTGGTTGCGGGCGGCTGCCATGAGCAATCAGCGACCCAGGATTTCTGTTACAGACAGACAGAAATAGACGATTATATAGTAGATACCTACAGCAGTGCCAGTGTTCGGCGGTGTCGGATGTACGGCGGAAAGTAGATTGTGAGCCTCAATGGGGACAGAATTACTATTAATCGCAGGCTACTGAGATAGTGTGTGTGCTCTGTGCGGCCCCCATTTTGGTGTGGAGGGTGTAGGGAGGAAGGGGAAGGGCCAGGTAATGAACAGAGACCTGGGCTTTGTATACATGGCTCCTTTGTTCTATTGCACTATTGAATTTCTCACCGGGGGCGTGGCTTTTGTGTGTGTGTGTGTGTGTGTGTGTCGTGTGCTTATTGGCCAGCACGCGTGTGTCATCAGGGGGCGTGGCTTTAACACCACTTGCTCTCTGTCATAGGCAATGGGCGGGGTTTTTAGCCAGTAAGACGCTCCGTGATTGGGTGCGCGTCATAGGGGCGGGCACTGTGACGTGGCCGCAAGGAGCCTGGCGTGATTGGCACCCTCGGCCGCCGATCATAGATTGGGCAACACAGAAGTGAAGGTCCAGTCTGGATTTGTGCGTGCCCCGGAGTGGCGGTGAGACCCGCGGTACCGTGGGCTGCACCGCTGCTATGGATATCCCCGCTCCGATGCCGTGAACGCGTGCCCCGGACTTACCAGCGGCTGCGCGTCCTGGCATGGAGCTGCTGCGGTCTGAATGGGCGCACAGGGTCTGGGTGTGCGGGCACAGGATGTTGGTGCCCTTGTGGCTGTGTGCAGCGGGGCCCTTCGCAGAGTTTCATGTGCAGGGCCTGGGTGCCACGAACTGCGCCTGTCACTGGCGGCGGGCGGGAGGGTGGAGCGTGGATTCTGTGTGTGTCTCTCTGTAATGGAAATCCCGCGTCGCTGATTGGTCGTGCCCGACGGGATTTCAATTACAGAGAGACATACAGACACGATAAGACTATTATATATTAGGATGTCTATAGACAGAGAGCTGCCCCCACCCACACCAAGCTCTCAGTAAAGATTATGTATTGACTGTGAGGTGTCAACTACAGCAGGGGGCGTGTTGCACTGCCATGTGCAATGTTAATCACAGAGTAATAAAGCCATTAGTTAGCAAACAATTACACAGAGTGATAAAAGAAGCACAGTTGCTTTATATTTTTTACATCATGCTGTCTTCAACTTACATAGCAAAAACCTGCTGTCAGATTCCCTTTAATAAAGTTTTCCACTTATAGTATTCACTGATAAAAGAAGCACATTTGCTTTTTGTTTTTTTAATCCTTACAGCCTGCTGTTTTCAGCTTACATAGCAAAATCCTGCTGACAGATTCCTGTTAAAGGAGTTTTGCAGCAGACGTTTACCCAACCCCCAATTGTCCATCAGATGGTCATCTGGTCCCAAATCAGGTAAATTGGCTGAAAATACTGATTCATTGAACCGCTGGCAGAAGTAAAGGGGTTTTCTTTAAAGTGGATTTCCCACGAAGAATAAAGTTATGTTTAAAGTGTAAATGTCATTTCATTGGAAAAAAAAATAAAATACTGCACTGGTTGCTAGTGAAAGGTCACATAGCAGCTAAGAGAATGCTTTTTTGTGCCTTATGACTTATTTGCTCACATTTTTCTGTGCTCTTTTAAAAGCTGCATTTTATGGCTGTGTGTGCATGCTGAGCATGTGTCAGCACTGTGTGTGTATTTCCACAGCTTCTGAGAGCAGGCTGATAGTGAACTATGTGAGGAGCCAGCAGACAAGGGGTTAACAGAGATCCTGACTGAGCTGTGTGGAGCCAGATGACAGATTGGTAGCTTGTGCAGAGGAGATTACATCCGGACATTGCTCAGCTCTGTGCTGTAATCTGATGCATTATTTCCTCACCATCCGGAGTCAGCACTGTAGGCCATGCCCCTTTATCCTTATGTGGTTACATGCCTGCATTCACTGAAGACGGATCTGGCTGATAATGAACATATGTCTGTTTTTCACACAGTGCAGTAGGGACACCTTTATGGAAGGTTTATGAATGGTTTTAAACCAGAATGTTCTAATGAAGTATATGTGAAAGTTTATTATAATCACTTGCTCTACATTATTATTAAATAAAAATGTTAATGGTGCTTACACTTTGTCTATCCTGTATGAAAAAGGTAGTTTAAACATTAGAAAATATCCATTATAATTCATCACCTTCCTGACCTCCATTTTTGTGTCTTGTGAATGACTTTTGGTATGTTCGTAGTCACCTTTTCTTTTTCTATATTATCTCCCCATCTTTCATTACATCCCACGTCTGGTCCTCCGTCTCTTCTGCTCCTTCTTTCTTCCCCCTCTTCTTTCTTTCCTCGGCTTACTCTTCCCCTGGAGTTGTCCATATGCTTTACCTTTTTTCTAATATTAATTATGAGGGGAGTTAATTACATCTTCCGGCTCTTTTCGTTCCTCTCCAATGCTCTTCACCCACAGATAGAAATGCAGCCACGCTCCATAAAGGATATCTGAACTGTCACAGAGATGGATCACTTCACCCCAACCTGCTAAAGGGGATTTATATCCAAGAAGCAAATTGGAGCCGATCTGCATGTACAGTAATTTATTTACCAAAATGTCCTTTCTCTATACAGGAGATCTAATTACATCACAATGTTGTCTGGTAATATATATGGGCGGCCATTTGTCAGTTTTTAATGGGTTAGTTAGAGGAAAACTGAAATACAAAAATCATTTTAATAATGTAGCAATACATGCTTCAAATCTCATGATGACCTGAGCACCAAGGACTGTACAAGTAACCTAGAAAGGTCAATGGACAAGCACTGCTGGTTTCAGCTGATACAAGAAGGTGTCCAGCGGGCGATTGAGCCTCCAGCACAGCTCTGACATGAGACCACATGATCCATCATTCCTCCTTTTATATTATTTTCTTTTTTATCTTAAGACATTACATATCTCAGGAATATTTCACTAACTGTTGAATTTTTCCAAAAGTTTCAGACATTTTCTTCCTTTCCCATTTCTCCTATACAGATAAGGTTTTTAAGGCTTATAATAGGGCTACGTCACCAATATTAAACCTGGTAACTCCACCGATCATCTGATTTTTAACTCCAGATGGTGAAATGAGTTGAAACAAGGCATCTAAATCACTGTTTAATGGCCATTGACCAGAACTGCAGCTCAGCCCCTATTTAATTCAGAAGTGGTCTTTCCTAAATTTTTCAAAGATTTTTTTTTTTGCCATCTAATCTGAAGACAGCATGCTGAAAGGGTTAACACCAAGAATTCAGCAATGTGTCTTTTATCAAACTGTGTGCTGTTATTTACCTAGAATGTTTGTTTTAGCTTCAGGTGATTATCCTTGCTGAACTAGGTCAGCAAGAGGTCAGCTAGTCAGACACATCTCCTGCTGTGATCATCAGCTCACCATCTATAGACATTGTACATACAGAGCGTGGTGTGGGCGGGGGCAGCTCTCTGTCAATAGACATTGTATACACAGAGCCTGGTGTGGTGGGGGCAGCTCACTGTCTATATACTGTAGATTGCATATTGTGTATGACTAATAGGCTGGTCTGTAACACATTGTATCAGTAATATGGTGCATCTATCCACAATACTATGTGGTTATGTAAATATGTGACCTGTGGGGTTGTCTCATTTTTACTGCACTTCTTTAACTCTCTTTTGGATACCTCAATAAAAATGGATTTTATTGCAATCACGGACATTTGACCGTTATTTGTTCTTTGGTTGGCATATAATTATTATGGTTTGTCCGTAGTCTTAATAGCATGCACTTGAGACTCTTTTATGAGTGTCTGGATAGGTGGTGTGCATCAATTATGCTGCTGCTGTTAGTATTGTATATACATAGCCTGGTGGGGGCAGGGACAGCTCTCTGTCTATAATCATTGTTCATACAGAGCCTGGTGTGGGCGCGGGCAGCTCTCTGTCTATAGACATTGTATATACAGAGCCTGGTGTGGGCAGGGGAAGCTCACTGGCTATAGACATTTTATATACAGAGCCTGGTGGGGGCAGGGGAAGCTCACTGTCTATAGACATTGTATATACAGAGCCTGGTGTGGGTGGGGGAAGCTCTCTGTATATAGACATTGTACACACAGAGCCTGGTGTGGGCAGGGGAAGCTCACTGGCTATAGACATTGTATATACAGAGCCTGGTGGGGGCAGGGGAAGCTCAATGTCTATAGACATTGTATATACAGAGCCTGGTGTGGGTGGGGGAAGCTCTCTGTATATAGACATTGTACACACAGAGCCTGGTGTGGGCGGGGGCAGCTCTCGGTCTATAGACATTGTATATACAGAGCCTTGTGTGGGCGGGGGCAGCTCTGTCTATAGACATTGTACATACAGAGCCTGGTATGGGTGGAGGCATCTCTCTGTGTATACACATTGTACGTACAGAGCCTGGTGTGGGCAGGGGCAGCTCTCTGTAGACATTGTATATACAGAGCCTGGTGTGGGCAGGGGCAGATCTCTGTCTATGGATCCTGTACGTACAGATCCTGGTGTGGGCGAGGACAGCTCTCGGTCTGTAGACATTGTATATACAGAGCCTGGTGTGGACGGGGGCAGCTCTCTGTTTATAGACATTGTACATACAGAGCCTGGTGTGTGAGGGCAGCTCTCTGTCTATAGACCTTGTATATACGGAGCCTGGTGTGGACAGGGGCAGCTCTCGGTCTATAGATATTGTACATACAGAGCATGGTGTGGGCGGGGGCCAGCTCTCTGTCTATAGATATTGTACATACAAAGCATGGTGTGGCACTCATTTTTCAGAATCAAATTGCAGCAAAGTGTGACAGATTCTGTGAGTGAAAAAAGGTCATCAGCACTGCCCAATTAAATGATATTGGTTCGAGTTCTGTCTGATAACACTTGTCCGATTTGATGGTGTGAGCAAGCCCTAAATGTGGTGGTGTGAGTAAGTGTGGCGCCCCTGCGACCAGGGTGGCCACAGGTAGTAACTGCAGCCAGGCAGGAGGGTAGACAGTTTGTTTAACAAACACCTCAAACACATATCCACTGTCATGGGGACCTAACCCTGAGTCTGGGACTCTAGGCAGACAAGGGGTGGTAGGTTAGATATGAGTGGATAGAGCGTAGCCATCAGGCCCGGACTGACAGGCGGGAGGACTGGGACTTCTCCCTATGGGCCGGCCGGTGGCGGGGTGCGGGGGCCGCCCGCGTCCTACCGCCGAAGCCGGTCTGGCTGTATAAATGATTTTGCGGCCGCCGCCGGCATAGTGGGGAGCGGGACCGGCCGCCAATTTGCCGGCAATGCCGCCGCACCGCCTGCCGGTATAGCGGGGAGCGGGGCCGGCCGCCAAGTTGCCGGCAATGCCGCCGCGCCGCCCGCCGGTACTATGCATCATAATGAGAGTGAGCCAGTTGCAGTGTCGCACAGTGAAGTCGCACTGAGACGCACACCAATCAGCGGCTGAGGGCGGCCCACGCAATATCCTTTAGTGCTGTGCTGTGTGACGAAATCACACAGCGACAGCACGTTCTTTGTGGGTGGAGAAACGCCATAACAACGCTGGCCATTACAAGATGGTTGGAGCTGACCTGAACAAGGCAGTGGCAGCCGGGCCGGCAGCGGACAGTCTCCTCCTCGCTCCTGTGACCTGTCAGCTGCCAGTGCGGGACAGCAAGCCGAGGGAGGCACAAGGCAAGGCATTTTTCACTGTCTGAGGCACTTTCACTAATGTCATCTAAGCCTCAGATGATAGTGCAAATGCTTCAGGTGATAGTGAATGTGCCTCAGATTCTGAGGCACTTTCTCTATCATCTGAGGCACTTTCTCTATCATCTGAGGCACATTCACTATCATCTGAGGCACTTTCTCCATCATCTGAGACACATTCACTATCATCTGAGGCACTTTCTCTATCATCTGAGGCACTTTCTCTATCATCTGAGGCACTTTCTCCATCATCTGAGGCACTTTCTCCATCATCTGAGACACATTCACTATCATCTGAGGCACTTTCTCTATCATCTGAGGCACTTTCTCCATCATCTGAGGCACTTTCTCCATCATCTGAGACACATTCACTATCATCTGAGGCACTTTCTCCATCATCTGAGGCACTTTCTCCATCATCTGAGGCACTTTCTCCATCATCTGAGACACATTCACTATCATCTGAGGCACTTTCTCCATCATCTGAGGCACTTTCTCCATCATCTGAGGCACTTTCTCTATCATCTGAGGCACTTTCTCTATCATCTGAGGCACATTCTCTATCATCTAAGGCACTTTCTCCATCATCTGAGGCACTTTCTCCATCATCTGAGGCACTTTCTCCATCATCTGAGACACATTCACTATCATCTGAGGCACTTTCTCCATCATCTGAGGCACTTTCTCCATCATCTGAGGCACTTTCTCTATCATCTGAGGCACTTTCTCTATCATCTGAGGCACATTCTCTATCATCTAAGGCACTTTCTCCATCATCTGAGGCACATTCTCTATCTGAGGCACTTTCTCTATCATCTGAGGCACATTCTCTATCATCTGAGGCACTTTCTCCATCATCTGAGGCACATTCTCTATCTGAGGCACTTTCTCTATCATCTGCGGCACTTTCTCTATCATCTGAGGCACTTTCACTATCATCTGAGGCACTTTATCATCTGAGGCACTTTCTCTATCATCTGAGGCACATTCACTATCATCTGAGGCACTTTCTCCATCATCTGAGACACATTCACTATCATCTGAGGCACTTTCTCCATCATCTGAGACACTTTCTCCATCATCTGAGACACATTCACTATCATCTGAGGCACTTTCTCCATCATCTGAGACACATTCACTATCATCTGAGGCACTTTCACTATCATCTAAGCCTCAGATGATAGTGCAAATGCTTCAGATGATAGTGAATGTGCCTCAGATGATAGCGATAGTGAATGTGCCTCAGATGATAGTGAAAGTGCCGCAGATTCTGAGGCACCTTCACTATCATATGAGGCACTTTCACTATCATCTGAGGCGCTTTCTCTATCATCTAAGGCACTTTCACTATCATCTGAGACACTTGTTTGTGTGTGACTGGGCTGTGTGGCTGGGGCTGCGTGGCTGGCTGTGTGTGGCTGACTGTGTGTCTGTGTGTGGCTGGGGCTGCATGGCTGTGGCTGGCTGACTGTATGTCTGTGTGTGACTGGGGCTGCGTGGCTGTGTGTGGCTGACTATATGTCTGTGTGTGGCTGAGGCTGCGTGGCTGGGGCTTGGTGGCTGTTTATGTGGCTGGTTGTTGCTGTTGTGTGGCTGGCTGTGGCTCTGTGTGTGTGGTTGGTTGGCTGTGTCTGTGTGGCTGGCTGCTGGCTGTGGCTGTATGTGTGTGGCTGGCTGTGTGGTTTGCAGTGTGTTTGTGTGTGGCTGGCTATGGCTGTCTATGTTGCTTTCTCTGTGGTTGTGTGTGGCTGTCTATGTGGATGGCTGTTTGTGTGTGGCTGTCTGTGTCTGTGGCTGGTTTTTGCTGTGTGTGTGGCTGTTTATGGCTGTGGCTGTATGTGTGTGGCTGTGTGTCTGTGTGGCTGTGTGTGGCTGGCTAGATGTATGGTTGGCTGTGTGTCTTTGTGTGGCTGGCTATGGCTGTCTATGTTGCTGGCTCTGTGGCTGTGTGTGTGGCTGTCTTTGGCTGTGGCTGTATGTGTGTGGCAGGCTGCGTGTGTGTGGCTGTGTGTCTGTGTAGCTGGCTGTTTGTGTGTGGCTGGCTGTTGCTCTGTGTGTGGCTGGCTATGGCTGTCTATATTGCTGGCTCTGTGGCTGTGTGTGGCTGTCTTTGGCTGTGTGTGTGGCTGGCTGTGGCTGTATGTGTGTGGCAGGCTGCGTGTGTGTGGCTGTGTGTCTGTGTAGCTGGCTGTTTGTGCGTGGCTGGCTGTTGCTCTGTGTGTGGCTGGCTATGGCTGTCTATGTTTCTGGCTCTGTGGCTGTGTGTGGCTGTCTTTGGCTGTGTGTGTGGCTGGCTGTGGCTGTATGTGTGTGGCAGGCTGCGTGTGTGTGGCTGTGTGTCTGTGTAGCTGGCTGTTTGTGTGTGGCTGGCTGTTGCTCTGTGTGTGGCTGGCGGTGGCTGTCTATGTGGCTAGCTGTTTGTGACTGGCTGTGTGCGTGTGACTGGCTGTGTGTGTGGCTGTGTGGCTATGTGGCAGGCTGTTTGTGTGCAGCTGGCTGTGTGGCTGTCTGTGGCTAGCTGTTTGTGGCTGGCTGTATCAGTGTGTGGCTGCATGTGGCTGGCTGTATGTGTGTGGCTGTCTATATGGCTGGCTGTTTGTGGCTGGCTGTGGCTGTATGTGTGACTGGCTGTGTGTGTGGATGGCTGTCTATATGGCTGTATGTGTGTGGCTGGCTGTGTGTGGCTGTCTATGTGGCTGGCTGTGTGTCTGTGTGTGGCTGGCTGTAGCTGTGTGTGTGTGGCTGGCTGTGGCTGTGTGGCTGGCTGCGTCTGTGGCTGGTTGTGTGGCTGGCTGTGGCTGTGTGGCTGGCTGCGTCTGTGGCTGGTTGTGTGGCTGGCTTTGGCTGTGTGTGGCTGTCTATGTGGCTGGCTGCGTCTGTGTGTGGCTGGCTATGGCTGTCTATTTGGCTGGCTGTGTGGCTGGTGGCTGTCCATGTGGTTGGCTGTATGTGTGTGGCTGTATGTGTGTGGCTGTATGTGTGTGGCTGGCTGTGTGTATGTGGCTGTGTGTGTGTGGCTGTCCATGTGACTGGCTGTGTGTGGCTGGCTGTATGTCTTTGTGTGGTTGGCTGAGGCTGTGTGGCTGTCTGAGGCTGTGTGTGTGGCTGGCTGTGTGTGTATGTGGCTGACCACTGCAACCCCACAATCCTGAGAAATGGAGCTTTGAAGAGCACCATGTAATGGAGCTGTGGTTGATTATTCCTTTTGCTGCACCATTCACATGTGGCTCTTCAAATAACTCTTTTAAGAAAGTGGTGAGGTTCATGACAACGTAAAAGCAACATTTACGGATCGGGGCTGATGGCTTATATAGTGTGTGGGCTGGTGTGGCCTGTTTTCCAGCGCTGCTTTTTGGTCCCAGTCCGGCCCTGGTAGCCATGGTAACGGAGGGGTATATAAGGGAGCAACAGGAAGCGGATAGCCAGTAGGCAGGTGCCGAGCAGTAAAGACAAGACCAGTACCATCAGGTCCAGAGAAGAGAGAAGTAGTGAAGGCCAGCAACTAGCTGACAGAGGAGTCTCCCTGATTATATTAGGAAGTTACACGGGAAGGAAAGGACCCGGTAATCTCTTGAGAGACAAGGATACCTGTGGTTTGGCTGAAACCAGAGTGTCAGCTCTGAGGGGGGCTGAAGATTAACCCGGTGCCCCAGACAACCTGACGGGGAATACAGACTTCAGATCTATATTCCCACCAGAGGATTGGGAGCACAGCAGCAACAGAGAGGACCCGGCTTACCGCCCAGAGACTTAGGGGGAAGCTGCTAATAGGGACCGAGCTGCCGCTCCACAATCCACTTTAAGGAGGAACACTGAGAAATAGCCTGAAAGGACATGTAGAGGGACTGAGGAGTCTAGGAGAGATAAACTGGCTGCAGTGGGTTCAGTATACCGGATTCAATATAGCAAAGCTGTAAAGAACTGTATTTACCGTGCCCTGTTTGACAGAAGAATAAGAACAGTAAACCCGGGTGAACCCTGCTACGTTGTCTGTGTCTGATTTCAGGTATGCAAAGCTGTCAGTTCTCCATCTAGCCCTGTCAGGAGCCATCTCCACATCATCCCCTTTTCCTGCAAAGCCTACAATTACCATCACTGACTTTAATCATCACTGCCCCGGGGAACCCAGTTCTGCCCACTGGAACTATTCCATCCAAGCTGCTATCCCATCATCCCCGGAGGTTCTGCAGCAGCGGCGGCCCCAACACTGGCCACATATAGTGGGTGGCGTCACGACTGACAAATCCCCTGTAAATAACCCCCATTTTATTGTGCGGGCCCAGGACACGGTCCGGACCAGGACTGCCGTGGCATCCCCCAGCAGCACCCCGGTCCGGCACCGAGTACCCTGTCCCAGTGGGCTCCACATAAGCCCGAAATGTTATTATTTTAGAAGGGGGAAACATAGGATTGGGAAGGTGGTGGACAACCCCTTTAAGTGGAAAAAAACCTAAGAAAAAGAGCCAACACTTGCAAGAACGTTAAAGGGAACCAACCACCCCCAATGACCCCCCCGGACTATTAATATGGCTCCCTACACCCAGCACATACATGTGCTGCAATGTTTTTTGCTAAAAAAACTGGTTTTTAAAAGTAAAGATAATGCTTTATAAAGTTTCAAACGAAGTGACGGTTGGGCGTTACTTACATGTGGCTAAAGCCGGGTTGCAGCTGCCACTCATTCTCCTCTCTCCCCTCACAGCCGTAACGGCCAGCCCTTTTTGCAGCTACAGCCGGGTAGCGAGCGCGCGCTCTGACTTCCACAGCCGAGCGCAGGAAGTCAGAGCGCTCGCTCGCTACCCGGCTGTAGCTGATGACGTGTGCACGGGCATGACATCCCGTGCACCAGCCTGGGACGCTGCAAAAAGGGCTGGCCGTTACGGCTGTGAGGGGAGAGAGGAGAATGAGTGGCAGCTGCAACCCGGCTTTAGCCCCATGTAAGTAACGCCCAACCGTCACTTCGTTTGAAACTTTATAAAGCATTATCTTTACTTTTAAACACCAGTTTTTTTAGCAAAAAACATTGCAGCACATGTATGTGCTGGGTGTAGGGAGCCATATTAATAGTCCGGGGGAGTCATTGGGGGTGGTTGGTTCCCTTTAAATACTCCGTTTCCTTTCCCTTTCCGTTTATTTGTGTATTTGTTTAAAAAGTTACCATATATGCTTGGCTCCTTATTGCAACTCTTAAGTGGCCAAACAAGCAACGATCATTTGTCTTCAGTAAACATGGCAGCGATCGGTGGTCAGATGATGGCGTCCTTTAGGCAGTTAAAAGAATAAATCAACCCAGGTAAACTCGGGCTGCTACCTGCAACATGTACAGGGGCGAAACAATCGAAATTACCATCGACTTGTTATATTGTTGATTGGCAATTGTCGTGGGCTGAAATCTTTCTGTGCCATCCTGCATAAACAAAGAGCACAATGGACTTAGTCAGGGCTGTGGAGTCAGAGTCTGTGTCCATTTTGACAGTCTGAGTCAGATTCAAGGAAATTGAGGAGTCGAAGGTTTGGCTTATTGATGTCACAGCTAGGAGTCATGGAGTCGAAGTTGGTGTCTATTTTGGTGCAGTTGAAGTCTGAACCAAAGTCTGAGTCAGATTCGGGGAAATTGAGGAGTCGGAGGTTTGGCTTACCGAATTCTCAGCCATTGTTATGGTTATGAGTTTGCTGTATTCATTCAGGACACATTATCTGTGCGTTCTGCAGGCATTTTTTATTTTGGGGGATGTCAAAACAAAAACCACTAGTTACCGACCAACGCAACCTACACCAGACATACAGGATTGCATTTACCAAACTGCACAACATTTTTTTTTTAAGTATTTTGGACTAGAAGCAGATGTGACACATCCAGGTGTTATGCTGCATTAGGTGACACATCCGGGTGTTATGCTGCATTAGATATTAGGCGACACATCTGGGTATTATGCTGCATTAGATATTAGGTGACACATCCGGGTGTTATGCTGCATTAGGTGACACATCCGTGTATTATGCTGCCTTAGATATTAGGTGACACATCTGGGTATTATGCAGCATTAGATATTAGGTGACACATTCGGGTATTATGCTGCATTAGATATTAGGCGACACATCTGGGTATTATGCTGCATGAGATATTAGGTGACACATCCGGGTGTTATGCTGCATTAGGTGACACATCTGGGTATTATGCTGCATTAGATATTAGGTGACACATCCGGGTGTTATGCTGCATTAGGTGACACATCCGTGTATTATGCTGCCTTAGATATTAGGTGACACATCTGGGTATTATGCAGCATTAGATATTAGGCGACACATTCGGGTATTATGCTGCATTAGGTATTAGGTGACACATCCGTGTATTATGCTGCATTAGATATTAGGTGACACATCCGGGTAATATGCTGCATTAGATATTAGGTGACACATCTGGGTATTATGCAGCATAGATATTAGGTGACACATCCGGGTATTATGCTGCATTAGATATAAGGCGACACATCTGGGTATTATGCTGCATTAGATATTAGGTGACACATCCGGGTGTTATGCTGCATTAGGTGACACATCCGTGTATTATGCTGCATTAGATATTGGGTGACACATCTGGGTATTATGCAGCATTAGATATTAGGTGACACATCCGAGTATTATGCTGCATTAGATATTAGGCGACACATCTGGGTATTATGCTGCATTAGATATTAGGTGACATATCCGGGTTTTATGCTGCATTAGGTGACACATCCGTGTATTATGCTGCATTAGGTATTAGGTGAGACATCCGTGTATTATGCTGCATTTGGTATTAGGTGACATATCCGGGTATTATGCTGCATTAGATATTAGGGGACACATCCCTGTATTATGCTGCATTAGGTATTAGGTGACACATCCGTGTATTATGCTGCCTTAGATATTAGGTGACACATCTGGGTATTATGCAGCATTAGATATTAGGTGACACATTCGGGTATTATGCTGCATTAGGTATTAGGTGACACATCCGTGTATTATGCTGCATTAGATATTAGGTGACACATCCGGGTAATATGCTGCATTAGATATTAGGTGACACATCTGGGTATTATGCAGCATAGATATTAGGTGACACATCCGGGTATTATGCTGCATTAGATATAAGGCGACACATCTGGGTATTATGCTGCATTAGATATTAGGTGACACATCCGGGTGTTATGCTGCATTAGGTGACACATCCGTGTATTATGCTGCATTAGATATTGGGTGACACATCTGGGTATTATGCAGCATTAGATATTAGGTGACACATCCGAGTATTATGCTGCATTAGATATTAGGCGACACATCTGGGTATTATGCTGCATTAGATATTAGGTGACATATCCGGGTTTTATGCTGCATTAGGTGACACATCTGTGTATTATGCTGCATTAGGTATTAGGTGAGACATCCGTGTATTATGCTGCATTTGGTATTAGGTGACATATCCGGGTATTATGCTGCATTAGATATTAGGGGACACATCCCTGTATTATGCTGCATTAGGTATTAGGTGACACATCCGTGTATTATGCTGCATTAGGTATTAGGTGACATATCCGGGTATTATGCTGCATTAGATATTAGGTGACACATCCGTGTATTATGCTGCATTAGGTATTAGGTGACATATCCGGGTATTATGCTGCATTAGATATTAGGTGACACATCCGGGTGTTATGCTGCATTAGATATTAGGTGACACATCCGGGTGTTATGCTGCATTAGATATTAGGTGACACATCCGGGTAATATGCTGCATTAGATATTAGGTGACATATCCGGGTATTATGCTGCATTAGATATTAGGGGACACATCCCTGTATTATGCTGCATTAGGTATTAGGTGACACATCCGTGTATTATGCTGCATTAGGTATTAGGTGACATATCCGGGTATTATGCTGCATTAGATATTAGGTGACACATCCGTGTATTATGCTGCATTAGGTATTAGGTGACATATCCGGGTATTATGCTGCATTAGATATTAGGTGACACATCCGGGTGTTATGCTGCATTAGATATTAGGTGACACATCCGGGTAATATGCTGCATTAGATATTAGGTGACATATCCGGGTATTATGCTGCATTAGATATTAGGGGACACATCCCTGTATTATGCTGCATTAGGTATTAGGTGACACATCCGTGTATTATGCTGCATTAGGTATTAGGTGACATATCCGGGTATTATGCTGCATTGATATTAGGTGACATCCGTGTATTATGCTGCATTAGATATTAGGTGACATATCCGGGTATTATGCTGCATTAGATATTAGGTGACACATCGGGTGTTATGCTGCATTAGATATTAGGTGACACATCAGGTATTATGCTGCATTAGATATTAGGTGACATATCGGGTATTATGCTGCATTAGATATTAGGTGACACATCCGTGTATTATGCTGCATTAGATATTAGGTGACACATCCAGGTATTATGCTGCATTAGATATTAGGTGACACATCGTGTATTATGCTGCATTAGGTATTAGGTGACACATCCAGGTATTATGCTGCATTAGATATTAGGTGACATATCCGGGTATTATGCTGCATTAGATATTAGGTGACACATCGTGTATTATGCTGCATTAGATATTAGGTGACACATCCAGGTATTATGCTGCATTAGATATTAGGTGACACATCCACTTTAATTTATAGCCGGTAATTCAGAAATTAAATGTATTGTTAGTAAATGCACCTGCGCTTTTGTCAATTGAGTGTTTCCATTACTACTGCTGAAAATCTCCGTATATAAAAGCTTTTTGGACTTACACAAACGTTATAGAAGAAGATTTAGCAGAGAATGAAATAAACCACAATGCTTTCTTTATGACTCTTCTGGACTTGTTATGTATGGTATAAACGCTTTGTGGACAACATTGTATCTTTTTCAAGGCTTCTATTCATAGAGGGATAATTGTTTAGTGATAATAACGTATATAAATAGCAGATTGGGATGTTTTACCTTGACATGAAAGAAGAAAAGGCTATTATTGAAAGGATACATATTCCTTCTCACTGGCGACGCGTTTATTGTATAGATTTTACAAATGACTGAAGGTCACATTCGCTGATAGGAGCGGCCACATAACCTTGTGATCTTCTTATAGTGGTGAAATGATCTTTTCTTACACAACCACCTTGATTGTATACATCCCTGTTCTTATAAACATTGCAGAGCTGCGTAAATGTATTTCCATGGCCTGCAGAGAATTGTTTTTTTCTTGCGTTTTTCACATACATAGTCAATCCGTGCTTTTTCTGGATATAACATGCACCAATCATAGTCTACAGGGCTGTTCACATGTCCATGACATACATTTTTTTAATCCAACGTGTCATGGGTGTATCAGGAGCCACGGACGAGGCTGTTGGGGCCATTTGCAGAAGGTCGCTGCGTCTGGAAAACAGCCAAAATCCCGAATTGTTGTTCTGTCCCTTTAAGAGGTATTTCTCTGCTTTGATAGCTGGAGGTCTCTAGGACCCAGCTGGTCGCCTACCTGCCTACCTTCAGCTGTCTCTATTTATACCCTTTTGCTCCCATGATGCATTGCTTGTGATAGCGTGTTTGGAGTTGGTGTTGCTTCCTGGCTCAGACTGAAAGGAGAGCCAGACAGAAAACTACACTTGGAAATCCACAATACACTGCTAAGTGTTTCTCCCTCTCTCCTTTGTTTCCCTGGTGTTTTCCTTTAGTTTTTAGTGGGGTTGACTAGTGTTCACCCTGTCTGTCCCTTAGCTAAGACTTCTTAGGGATCAGACAGGGAAAAGGCATCCTGCTCAGAGCCAGGTGTCAAGTGCTAGTGTTTTTAGGGGGTCACATTCCACCTTCTGCCCTTAGCGTCAGGGACTCCTCCCCCCTCGTCCTGCGCTGTGTTTCCCGTACCCTCAGCATGACACCAAGTCACAGATCATAATCATTTAAGTCTATGGGACTGTGAGAATCATGAAGAGCTCATGGTCATCCATGTGATGTCCGTTTTTAAGATTTTACTAAGGAGGAGAAGCTTTACAAATTTTTATTTAGCATATAAGAAAATCACTGATGATGAAAACTGACACATTGGGATCCAATTGGCATCAATGTGGCCCAAAGCACTGATGAAATTTGGACTAATTCAATTAATCTATGAGCCTACGCTTTTGTTGGCCTTACCAACATGTTATGCACATGTGTCACACGTTGGGTGAAAGTATATGGAGCGGGCTCAGGATCTGATCCTGGACCATACAAGGCATTGGTTAACTGTGTTGTACAGCTAGCACCTACCTGTAAGAGCCACACAGCAGCAATCAGAAATAATTTTGTTTAACCACTTAAATACCACTGTCAATCTCTCACAGTGGAATAACAGGATGAAGTGCTGGTGATCTGCGCTGTTGAAAGGAAGAACCAGGACCAAAGAAGCCTGGTGCAATGGTGTTTCTTTATTCTGACGTGTTTCGGAGCAACCTCTGCTTCTTCCTCAGAGATTATCACTGAGGAAGGAGCAGAGGTTGCTCCGAAACATGTCGTAATAAAGAAGCACCATTGCACCAGACTTCTTGGGTCCTGGGTCTTCCTTTCAACAGCGCAGATCACCAGCACTTCATCCTGTTATTACATTTGTATGCCACGTTGCACGTGGGAGTGTGGGTCCAGCAGTAGCTGTATGAGCGTTCATTCTGGTTGTGGGTTCACACAGCCTGACCAGGTGAGCAAATTTCAATGGGCGATTGCTCCTCTCTGCCATGAGATAAGACACTATGCGTTCTTTTGTCTCTCATTTTTTAGATAATCTCTCGCAGTGGCATTTAAATGTTGCGGTCATTGTGGAGCATTTGTTCCAATGCACAAGGACTCCCATCCCCCCCCTTCCATCTCCACAATGCTTTGGGTTTCCGTGTCGAACAAGGGGCATCTTGTTCCACTTAAGAAGCCTGGCCACAGGCAGAGCAAGTAGGACTAAGAGTGTGTCCGGCTACCGCGCATGACAGTGGCGCACGGACCAAAGATGTCCGGCACACTAAACAAAACAGACGGGGAAAGACATCAGGGGATACAAATACAGTGGAGGATCCTGCTCATAGGTAATGGGGAGAGGTGACCTCCTCCACTCATTTGTGGCTGGGCCCTGATCTCCCTACCTTCCCTATACGGGTTCTTTCAACCCGTCGCTGGGCAGAATACCTGGTCCCTCGCTGCCCTGTGTTAGCCCAATAGGTATGGCCATAGAGCACTAGTTCATCCATGGATAAACAAAGAGGAACAAGCAGACGGGGGAACAACAAACAACTTCACATCTGCTGCCACACTCCTTGGCAGCAGACGGCATAGCAGTATCATCTCTTTAGAGAACCTCCTTCACCTGAGGGAGCTTGGCCAGGAATAAGTTCAGTCTCCAGCAAAGGATGCTAGAACTATGTGACCATATAATGTGATGGAAGTGATCACAGAGTAGCCACACATGAACAAAGAACTAGCTAGCTTGCTAGCAACAGAAACTAACATTAACTTCTGAACTGCCAAAGAAAAGAAACACTTTAATATGAAGTCTCAAGAAAGGAATGAGACACAGGCCCCAAACCAGTCTCAAGTCTCCAAAGTAAGAGAAACCACTGTGACACCCAGTGTTCAAGTTACGTAGAGGAACTAAAAAAAATTAACTAAAAAGTAATTTTAGAAAGATTTTTTTTTTAATATATAAAAAATTCCATAGACGTTTCAATTCCAGTCATTTACAAATCTGAAAATAGTGTATTACTAAAAGTATATGGTATCGCTTCTTTTGTAAAAGTGTAATCTATCAAAATTCAAAATAGAGAAAAATCAATAAAGCCTAAATTAATGTTTTTAACCTCCCTGGCGGTATGATTATGTCAGGAATTTTGTGCTAAAAGCGGTACCATTTTTTGCATGGAAATTTGGTGTTATGTACTGTCGGCCTGCAATTCTTAGTAATTACCTGATCAAAGAAGACTCTAGTAGACCTCTCAGATGTGATAAAGTTTGAAACATAAAATCATGAATTATAATTAAAGGGAACCAACCACCCCAATGACCCCCCCGGACTGTTAATATGGCTCCCTACACCCAGCACATACATGTGCTGCAATGTTTTTTGCTAAAAAAACTGCTTTTTAAAAGTGAAGATAATGCTTTATAAAGTATTTAACGAAGGGACGGGTGGGCGTTACTTAGCTGTGGCTAAAGCCGGTTGCAGCTGCCACTCATCATCCTGTGTCCCCTCGCAGCAGTAACGGCCAGCCCTTTCTGTGTCGTCGCATGCCCGTGCACACGTCATCAGCTACAGCCGGGTAGCGAGCGCGCGCTCTGACTTCCTGCGCTCGGCTGTGGAAGTCAGAGCACGCGCTCGCTACCCGGCTGTAGCTGATGACGTGTGCACGGGCATGCGAGCCAGTGCACCAGGCTGTGACGACAAGAAAGGGCTGGCCGTTACTGCTGCGAGGGGACACAGGATGATGAGTGGCAGCTGCAACCCGGCTTTAGCCACAGCTAAGTAACGCCCACCCGTCCCTTCGTTCAATACTTTATAAAGCATTATCTTCACTTTTAAAAAGCAGTTTTTTTAGCAAAAAACATTGCAGCACATGTATGTGCTGGGTGTAGGGAGCCATATTAATAGTCCGGGGGGGTCATTGGGGGTGGTTGGTTCCCTTTAAGTAAATAATATAATTTTATTCAATAATCAATAATCTTATACCTGGCGGTATGATTATGTCTGGAATTTTGTACTAAGGGTACTTTCACACTAGCGTTTTTTTTGAAATTGCGGCAGATGCGGTGAAAAAAAACAATCTGCCGTGATTACCGCATAACCGCGACACCTGCGGCACAGTTGCGGCAAGCCCCATGCAATGTCTATGGGGCTTGCGATAAGGGTGCGGCAGGTGTGGCAAGTGCGGTTTCAGCACTTGCGGCAGGTGCGGCCGTGAAAAAAACCGCATCTGCCGCGATTGCCGCATAGCCGCCGCATAACCGCTGCACTTGCGGCGCGGTTGCGGTAATCGCCATAGTAAGTATAGGGGGACTTGCGGCAGGTGCGGCAAGTGCGGTTTTGCACTTGCGGCAGGTGCGGCTGCAAAAAAAACCGCGGTCAGCCGCGTTTTTTTTTTCGCGGCCGCACTGCGGCAAGTGCAAAACCGCACTTGCCGCACTGCTGCAAGTTCCCCTATACTTACTATGGCGGGTTACCGCAACCGCGCCGCAAGTGCGGCAGCTATGCGGGCAATCGCGGCAGATGCGTTTTTTTTTTCGCGGCCGCACCTGCGGCAAGTGCAAAACCGCACTTGCCGCATTGCCGCAAGTCCCCCTATACTTACTATGGCGATTACCGCAACCGCGCCGCAAGTGCGGCGGCTATGCGGCAATGCGGCAGATGCGTTTTTTCACCGCATCTGCCGGACGCGGTAATGCCCGAGCTTGACAGGGTTACCGCTTCTGGCAGGATGTTAACCCTGAGTCAGGCTCGGGAATACCGCTAGGAAGGTTAAGTGACACCATCCCCACGCCGTCAAAAAAAGATGGATCAGTATCTCCCTGTATTTCTCAGCACTGAGGACATCATCAGGGGCTGGCTGGCAAATTTTGGCCTGGAGGGCAAGCATACAGCAGTGGCCCATTAGCAGTGAGGTTCAGGGCGGATCAGCCTCCCAGACCAACGTGATGGATGGTCGGGTGACCCCAAAACGGCTGCTTGACCACTGCCCCCCCTGCCCTCTGGGCCAGCCAGCCCCTGGACATCATTCATCCTGATCAAATCTTCAACTCCATTTGCTGAAATACAACCTGACTTGTAAAGATCTTCCACCATGCTGCACTGTTACCTGAAGACACTCATTATTTTGCCACTTTCCAGCCCTCTGGTGAATAAACTGCCTTCTGTTACAGCCGGATATTCCATGTTTTGACTCCTCAGTCCAGAACACCGGCTCCCATATTCTGGACCTCAGTTCCTATGTTTTTGTACATAGTTGAGAGTTGCTATATAAATCTAAATCTCCTAGTGGTTTTCTGCAATCTGGGTTGCTGCAGCCACCACATAAGCATCTGATTAGTAGTTGTGGCCTCTCACAACTACCTCACGTTCCCAGTTTCTTTTTCCCTAAAGGTACCTTTACACACAGAGATATATTGCTTGCAACTCACTGGTTGCAGAAATCATGGACACATTGTTACATTTGTACACAGCCACAAAATGGAACAATGTGTCCATGATTTCACTGCAACCAGTGAGTTGCAAGCAATATATCTCTGTGTGTAACGGTACCTAGAGGGTACCTTTACACGCCACAAGCAGTGGAGACATTTTTGGCGGCGATATTTCTCGCTGGAATTATCGCCACCAAATTGCCTCCTTATTGCGGCGTGCATTTCGGGAATTTGGTGGCAATATAACCAATGTTGCCTGGTTTTGATTTTAGAGCAGTGCTGTAAAATCGAAACCAGGCGACATTGGTTTTATTGCCACCAAATTCCTGAAATGCACGCCGCAATAAGGAGGCAATTTGGTGGCGATAATTCCAGCGAGAAATATCGCCGCCAAAAATGTCTCCGCTGGTTGTGGCATGTAAAGGTACCCTTAGTGGGATCGGTTTCTCTTCCCAGTTAAGGCCCTATGTGCATTTCTTTGTTTTCCAGTCTTTCTATCTACGGTTCTGAGCTGATGGCACTGCTGGACATGTTCATATTTGGAAGGGAATTGAGCATGATGTTTCTGTCATCTACTGCAATAAGTTTCCTTGACTGATCAATATTTTTTTAAACAATTCCCAAACAAGAGTGGATCCTGGGCACCAACACCTTATTGCCTGACATTGCAGGTCACACTTCTTCCCGCCCTGCAGGACACGCCGAAAGGTGTTGCACGTCTTCAGATACAAGCGGCCATAATTAGAGTTCATACATAAGTAGACTGCACTCACCAGGGGATCACAGTACTCGCAGATCTTCTGTAGCGTGAACGCTTCATTCAGATATGAGGGTTACATCAAGTGCATGGAGGGGGTGCAGAGATAGCAGACAACGGCTTCACCGTTTCGTGCGGTTAGCGCTTCAACACACTGGACCCGTTGAAGCTCTAACCACATAAAACAGTGAAGCCGTTGTCTGCCGTCTCTGCACCCCTTCATGCACTTGATGTAACCCTCATATCTGAATGAAGTCTGCACACCACAGAAGAGCGGTGAGTGCCTTCTACTTACCTTTGATCAATATGTTTACGATGCTCAGTGTAGCTTATTTCTTGGTGTCCTAAATGCTGAGAAAGACCGGCATATACTTTCCCATTATGTAATACCATCAGGGAGACGTCTGATGATGTAATGTCATAAAGAAGAACAAGGAGTGATGATCCAGCCCCCACGGAGCCTTGATCTCAATGTCTGTCTGACATTTCATTGAGAGACAGAAGGATTTGTGCAGATGATCTGTGGTTCGTTCTCCAAGATGTTTGGAGCAACCTCCCTGACGAGCTCCCTCAATATCTACCTACAAGTTTACTTGGGATAATTTGCCAAAAAAAACACTCTTTTAGCACGTATGTTTTTTAAAGCATTCTTGCTTTGTGGCATTTACTGCATATATTTTCCAATTTGTCTTCATTCACAATTTATGTAAGTTGTGCGGTGTTTATTCTTACCTAATGCTAAATTACTATTCTATATGCATCTAATGCATTAGGTCTTTATTAATGGTACCTTTCACTACTCCAGAATATAAATCATTTCCAACAGCCTCCTTTTATACCAGTATATTAGATATTTTATTTTTTTGTGCTTACTTGCGCTGTTTTCATGTTGTTACACTTAACAGAATAATATACTTTGTAAAGTCAAGCATTAATACTCGGAGAACTGGTAGGAAGTGTTGCCGGTGAAAAAGGAGGTAAATCTGCTAAAAGCCTCATACATAATAGCAATCACTGAAGTCTACACCGCCTGTGCTTATATGCACATTAGCATTGCTTGTCCATGTGCCAGAAAATGAAATTGATGCCAGGTGTAGATTTGCATTATAATTTATGTTTTATTTTTCTGGCGTAAATTATAGTAAATCTGTTGGGTGGTGGTTGGCCCGATCTTCCCGCTAAGCCATGACAGTCATACTAAAAAAACAAAAAAGTCTTGCATCCTTCTGCAAAACAAATGTGGTCCAAACTTTTTAAGTTTGTTCCACCAGACTTGTGCCATAAGTCACTAATAAATCTCCATCTTTTGTCTTTTACCTCTTTGAAAATCTTTTCAGCTAATGGCAATCGGAAACAATTATTTCAGCCAGAGACTGGAAAAATACTAATTTTAAAGGGGTTTTCCACTTTTAGGAATGTGGGCTGTAAAATAAATACAATAATGAGCACAGCAGGTGCTCACCCCCTGTGGGTTTAGTGATGGCTCCCTGCCACTCATTGGGTCTCAGTGATAGACTACTATGGCTGTTCACAGCCAAAACACAAAGTTCAGCAGCTCTGGTATGTCACAGGATGGTATAGAGCAGTGATGGCGAACTCCAGGCCTCGAGTGCCACCAACAGTGCAGGTTTTCAGGATTTCCTCAGCATTGCACAGAGGTTGGAATCATCACCAGTGCAGGCGATTATATTATCACCTGTGCAATATAAGGAAATCCTGAAAACCTGCACTGTTGGTGGCACTCGAGGCCTGGAGTTCGCCATCACTGGTATAGAGGATAGGGAATCAGAAGGAAAGATGGTAAGATTGGCAAAGGCGTTCAGAGGAGCTAGTCTGACCCTTAGACAGGGGTTCCCTAACACGCCCTGTTCCCAGAGGTACCCCAGATAGCTGAGACGTTTGAGTCACCACCTTAGCCCTTCGCTTCTGATCATCCCTAGGTTAAGAGCCCCTACCTCCACCCACAGATTATGAAAAACCAGCAGCTTCAATGTGCAAGGCAATGGCAGCAATAACACAGCTCAGCCAGCACGACTTCACAGCACGGGGTCCAAGTAGCAATGAACTCTATCTGCGACACATAGTCGAGGGAAGTAGAGCCCTTTCAAGGCTGTGGGAGTGGAGATCTAAATACTAAAATACATCCCTTAACCTCCACCCAGATGCTATGACTCACCCCTTCACTTGCAGAGCTGCACACTGCAGTCTAAGGAAAACAAAGCTCAGTTTAATCACAGCAGCAGCACTCATGGATTGCCAAGCAGTCAACATGTGACAGGGTATATGCCCAAGCTCAGTGATTGAGTAAAATGATGATGGTTTGCTGTTGATCTGACATCACGGCTGCGGCCAAAGCAACAAGACATGAATAATGGCGGATAGTCGTCATTGGTCCCGGGGAAGGTGAGTACCATCTGCTGTGCTTGTTGTTATAGGTATTTTACAGTTTAAAAAGTGGAAAATCCCTTTAAGGAAGAAGCCTCAGCAAGTTTTAAATGTATTAATAATTCCTAAATATTCAATGTAATGTGTATTAAATACTTACCGATCACCATTGTCGCTGTCTTCTTCTGCCCCACCCTGAAATCTGATAGCCGACTCATATAGAGGTTTGTGTGCGGACCTAACGTCACTTTTGCAGTGCAAGCTACAGAGCCTTTGTCTTTGTTTTTATAGGCTTGCATTGGGAAAGCCGCTACAGTTTCACACCGTAGACACTGTGAGAACCGGCAAAGCCGCAGAGTGGTCATGTGACATTTTCCAGAAGGCGATCGGACAGGGTGCCGGAAAGCAAGAAAAACATTGAACCATATCTATTTCAATACACTTATGCTACATTATGTACATAATTGTGAGAGATTAAGGAATTAAAATATTGTGGCGATCATCTCAATTGACCTACCACCTCTTCTTTCAGACTTACTTTTTATACTATAAAAGCAGAGAAACGACCACCAGCGCAAAATAGGGTCTTATCTGGGTATAAATGGTGGAGTACTATGAAAAGGCACTCGCCTTTTGTGGTTGTGTGAGAAACAACCACCAAACCGCATATAAGATGGAGGTTTGCAGCGAAAAACCCACGGAGATGCTAAGAAACATGCAAGAGGGGTGGAGGCGGGTGGTGCGAAATGAACACCACAGGCCTACACTTCTCCTGCACATTTCTTTATAATCAGTAGAGAGGCTTTATATACTGAGGTGACTGCACACACACCTGTCTTCAGTCATAGGGGAGGCTTTATATACTGAGGTGACTGCACACACACCTGTCTTCAGTCATAGAGGAGGCTTTATATACTGAGGTGACTGCACACACACACCTGTCTTCAGTCATAGAGGAGGCTTTATAAACTGAGGTGACTGCACACATACCTGTCTTCAGTCATAGGGGAGGCTTTATATACTGAGGTGACTGCACACACACCTGTCTTCAGTCATAGAGGAGGCTTTATATACTGAGGTGACTGCACACACACCTGTCTTCAGTCATAGAGGAGGCTTTATATACTGAAGTGACTGCACACACACCTGTCTTCAGTCATAGGGGAGGCTTTATATACTGAGGTGACTACACACACACCTGTTTTCAGTCATAGGGGAAGCTTTATATACTGAGGTGACTGCACACATAGTGTCTTCAGTCATAGGGGAGGCTTTATATACTGAGGTGACTGCACACACACACTGTCTTCAGTCATAGGGGAGGCTTTATATACTGAGGTGACTGCACACACACCACACACCTGTCTTCAGTCATACAGGAGGCTTTATATACTGAGGTGACTGCACACACACCTGTCTTCGTCATAGGGGAGGCTTTATATACTGAGGTGACTGCACACGCACACCTGTCTTCAGTCATAGAGGGGCTTTATATACTGAGGTGACTGCACACACACCTGTCTTCAGTCATACAGGAGGCTTTATATACTGAGGTGACTGCACACACACCTGTCTTCCGTCATAGGGAGGCTTTATATACTGAGGTGACTGCACACCAAAACCTGTCTTCAGTCATAGAGGGGGCTTTATATACTGAGGTGACTGCACACACACACCTGTCTTCAGTCATAGAGGAGGCTGTATATACTGAGGTGACTGCACACGCACACCTGTCTTCAGTCATAGGGGAGGCTTTATATACTGAGGTGACTGCGCACACACCGTCTTCAGTCATAGAGGAGGCTTTATATACTGAGGTGACTGCACACACACACAACACACCTGTCTTCAGTCATAGGGAGGCTTTATATACTGAGGTGATTGCACACACACGCACCTGTCTTCAGTCATAGAGGAGGCTTTATATACTGAGGTGACTGCACACACACAACACACAGCTGTCTTCAGTCATAGAGGAGGCTTTATATACTGAGGTGACTGCACACACACGCACACCTGTCTTCAGTCATAGAGGAGGCTTTATATAACTGAGGTGACTGCACACATACCTGTCTTCAGTCATAGAGGAGGCTTTATATACTGAGGTGACTGTACAAACACACAACTGTCTTCAGTCATAGGGGAGGCTTTATATACTGAGGTGACTGTACAAACACACAACTGTCTTCAGTCATAGAGGAGGCTTTATATACTGAGGTGACTGCGCACACACACACACACCTGTCTTCAGTCATAGAGGAGGCTTTATATACTGAGGTGACTGTACAAACACACAACTGTCTTCAGTCATAGGGGAGGCTTTATATACTGAGGTGATTGCACACACATACCTGTCTTCAGTCATAGAGGAGGCTTTATATACTGAGGTGACTGCACACACATACCTGTCTTCAGTCATAGAGGAGGCTTTATATACTGAGGTGACTGCACACACACCTGTCTTCAGTCATAGGGGAGGCTTTATATACTGAGGTGACTGTACATACACACACCTGTCTTCAGTCATAGAGGAGACTTTATATACTGAGGTGACTGCGCACACATACCTGTCTTCAGTCATAGGGGAGGCTTTATATACTGAGGTGACTGCACACACACACCTGTCTTCAGTCATAGGGGAGGCTTTATAAACTGATGTGACTGCACACACACAACACACACCTGTCTTCCGTCATACGGGAGGCTTTATACTGAGTGACTGTACACAACACACTGTCTTCAGTCATAGAGGAGGCTTTATATGCTGAGGTGACTGCACACACACCTGTCTTCAGTCATAGAGGAGGCTTTATAACTGAGGTGACTGCACACACACCTGTCTTCAGTCATAGGGGAGGCTTTATACTGAGGTGACTACACACACACACACACCTGTCTTCAGTCATAGAGGAGGCTTTATATACTGAGGTGACTGCACACACACCTGTCTTCAGTCATAGGGGAGGCTTTATACTGAGGTGACTGCACACACACCTATCTTCAGTCATAGGGAGGCTTTATACTGAGGTGACTGCACACACACACCTGTCTTCAGTCATAGGGGAGGCTTTATACTGATGTTACTGCACACACATAGCTGTCTTCAGTCATAGGGAAGGAGCTTTTGCTTACTGTCACTCAAGTTAATTTCATATATAATGCTGAGTGTATGTATGTGTGTGTGTATCATAGGTCCACCCCCTCCAGGTAGCCCTACCATCTTCATAGCACTTCATCCTTTATAGCCCCCTTCATAGCTCCGCCCCTCCACATAGCCACTTCCCCTTCGTACCTCTGCCTCCTTAATAGCCCTGCCCCTCCATTTTACTTGTTAGGGGGGCAGTGTTGTAGGTTAAGGGGGGAGGATGGGGCCTGGCAGAGGCGTAGTGGAGGTATGGGTTTGGATGCATGGGGCAAGCTTGTTGGGAGATGCAGGTTGGGGTGGTATTGGGGGTGGTTTTTTTTTTTGTGGGTGGCAGGCCTTGGGGATCGATCTTTTTTTGGGGGGGTTGGGTGGGGGTACTTTTACGCTTGGATTTATAATAATACATTTTCTGTCTATTTACTTTGTGACGTTTATGTGCAAAATAATCATTGTATTTTGTTATAGCTAAGAACAGTGAGTTACTATCCCAGGCAACACTGGGCTCTACAGCTAGTTCATGATATTTTTTTAATTTCGTCATGCCCCCTGCATTGTAATTGATTGACATCACTGCAGGATCTGTGATGTCATGTCCATTTGACGGTAATGGGCATAGCTAGGCCCAAAGGGTCTTAAACTTCAGGCCTCTTTAGTTCCACCCATTACAAAGACGCTTTGGGCCTAGCTATGCCCATTACAGTCACATGTTCTTGATATTACCACAGGTCCTTATACAGCAGAAATAAATTTGTGAAGGTGTTTGTCATATTAATATATTACAATGCAGGGGGCGTGACTGTTTAAAAACTACATGACTGAATGTGGATTGACGTGACTTAATTCCATCCCGATGACTGTGCAAGGTACCTAATGCAAATATCTAAGCATCTAAAGTACTTTTTCATGATAAATACATTGATTTTTATTTATTTATTTATGTTTTTAAACCAGGTTAGTGATGCAGAGTGCATGATCTAATTAATATTTTGAGCGGTTTAGAAACAAAAAAGGACATGACAGGTTCCATTCTAAGGGCATTTTTTGGATTGTGCCTTATTATGTGCAAAAATTGTTGACTTTTTCAGGTTTACAACAACTTTTTTATTGTATTCTTTAGAAATTAGGGCAAAATAAAAAAAATCTACAGCTACTAGCTGGTGTATATTTAATTATTGGTTCAATGAAAGCCAGTGATATGTAGAATTGATACATTTTGGCCATCCCACCCTCGTGAACTTTACATTATGGCTATGCAACAAATATAAGTTTTAATGATAGAATACTAGAAGATTTTATTTAGTAAAGACAGTTAAAAACCAATTTGCAAAACAAACACAAATAGACATTTTAGAAAATAAGCTGGAAAATTATCTTTCATGTATGGACAAGTAAAAATAATTACACGTAGGAAGAAATGTGTATTGGATGTGGAGCTGAATGCAGCAGGCTGGCAGGTCTTAATTGCACAGTTTTGGCATTGTGCCCATCTCGGGCTGGACTATATATAGCAATCAATTTCAGCAAATTTCTATATTGGGAACCATGTGACAGCATCTTTGATCTGAATTTATTCGGAGTTGTGTAGTGCCCCAATTTGTTATATTGGCACGGGGAGACTTTCTACTACCCACCGTACCTATTACCAGCACTGACATAATTTACATCATTTTATAGTGCTGTGCCCTCATTACAAGTATATATTCTCTTAACTTCATCATTATACATCTGCACAGCGGTAGAAGGAGATGGTGTTAGGGTTTTGCCTTCTTCTTTGAACATAAAATGCTGCATTAATCATAATGCTCGCCGGGTGAAATACTGACATATATCAGTGCATTTTTCATCTGAGTTCCTTCCCCTAGAAGGCAAAGGATCAGGCAAGTTAAGCTGATGAAAGGTTGTGATTTATCTCCCTGTTATGATTTCCCCTTTTGGATAAAAAGATTGCAGAGGTCAGGTATGGACATTGCCGTCAGTGGATACCGCTCCTCAGATGTCCTTTTTCGTCTTCTGGCTTTTGCTGCTCTTTTTTTTTTTTGGTGGTTGTAGCATATTAAAGAGAAAGCTCACCAGTTATCTTCAGATGTCTTGCTGATCTATTAGTCCCAGATCACCCGAAAAAAATCCCCCTCACCTGTATAAAGTTAACCTGACAGCTGATTCGTACTGCCCATACCTGGACACCATGTATCAGACACTGTCACAATCTCCACGCTGCCTTTGTCCTTTACTAGGTAGTTTGTGGGGATTGTCAGTCTGGGCTGGCTCTGTGCTGCTAATCACCTGCATCCCAGCTCATTTGATTAAACTCTACTTAAGCAAGCTTGCTGCCCTATTCTGTGTCATTTGTACACTTGCTTTGGATGTTTTAGGATTGATCTCTCTTCACTCTGAGCCAGACCCTGCCTGATTAGTTGCCTTACCTGGACTTGACTCTCTGCTTGTGACCTGATTCCTCTTTCTGCCTGTTCCTCTATATTCTGTTTTGTCCCTCTGGTTTCCTGACTTCAGCTTGAATTGGATTTTGCTTCTGAATACCCCTAGCTGTTACTGCTCTATTTCCTGGACCTGACCCAGATTGTTTTGACCTCTCTTTACTATCAGTAAGTAGAAATATTATTATATTTACTTTCCGTTATTACAGTCTGTTTTCTGCATCTCGGATATTAGTTATTACTGTAGTGACTCCTGTCACACACTGGCTGTAGGATTTCAGGCATGCATGTTTGACACTGAAATGCTCTGGGGTTTCGGAGAATAAATACCCTAAAAGCTGCCGGGGATGGAGCCACATTGGTGACCAGTCAAACAGGCTGGAGATTAGTTTCCAGCAACTTCTCCCAGCCCCCTACTTTTGTGAGGCCAGGGCGAGGCCGGTTTCTGAGCTCCAGGTGGATGAGAATAGAGCAACAGGTTGAGCTGCAATCAAATTTCTTAAAGTGCATATTCTGAGATTTAATTTGAGGGTGTTTACATCCTAATTGGAGTAAGGGTTTAGGAATTACAGCTCTTTAATGTGTAGCTTCCTCTTTTTCAAGGGACCAAAAGTAATTGGAAAATTGTATCAAAAGGTCTTTAATGTGCTATTCCCTCAGTGATCAATCATCGATTAAAGGGAACCTATCACCCCCTTTAGGCATTTTAAACTGTGCCCACCAGCTTACACATAATGTAAATGGGGTTCTTGTAACCCCTGTATGTGCCCAGAAGTGCCCCCTCATACCTGATAAAATACCTTTTATTGTGTCCAGCGCTGGCCTCCTAAAAGGTCCGGGAGGCTGCTCTCTGGTCCTGTTGGATTATGTCCTTGCCACCCCCTGGCTCCAAAACCCAACCTGCATTTTATAAAATTGCAGCCCTTATCTGTGACCGGTGCTTGAGTGACAGCCGCACTCGCGCCTGCGCAGTGGAGTGTGTGTCCGATCTCCATTGAAGACAATGCTGAAGGCTCGCGAGACATCAGCACTATGTTAAATGGAGCATGGATACCCGCTCCACAGCGCAGGCGCGAGTGTGGCTGTCACTTAAGCATCGGTCGCAGATAAGGGCTGCAATTTAAAAAAATGCAGGGTGGGTTTTGCAGCCAGGGGGCGGCGAGGGCATAATCCACCAGGACCAGAGAGCAGCCTCCCGGTCCTTTTAGGAGGCCAGCACTGGACAGAATAAAAGTTATTTCTCATGTATGAGGGGTACGTCTGGGCACATAGAGGGGTTACTAAAACCCCATTTACGTTATGTGTAAGCTGGTGGGTTTATAAGTACTTAAAGGGGGTGACAGGTTCCCTTTAAGAATATAATAGGTCTGGATCTGATTCCAGGTGTGGCATTTGCTTTTGGAAGCTGTTATTGTGGACCCACAACATGCGGTTAAAGGACAACAGTGGTGGATGCTCGCAGAATTCTTTCCATAGTGAAGAAAAAACATCTTCACAATTTTCATCCATGTAAAGAACAATTTCCAGGATGTAGACGATTCAGTACCTAAGTCTACCATACAGAGAAGACACCATTGAAAAAAATACAGAGGGGTCACCATAAATTGCAAGCCATTAATCAACCTTAAAAATAGAAAGGTCAGTTCTGGAAAAGCATTCTTTGAAAGATGAAACGAAGATCATCCTGTAACAGAATGATGGGAAAAAGAAAGCATGGAGAAGGCTTGGAACGGCTCCTGATCGAAAATCACAGCACATCCTATGTAACACATTGGGGAGGCAGTTTGATGGCCAGACATATATGACTTCCAATGGACCTGGGTTACTTGTGGTTTTTGATAATGTGACTGGAGACAATAGCAGCTTGATGAATTCTGAAGTGTACAGGGTGTGAGGTAGCGACCCGGGGAACTCGCTTGGCACGGGGAAATGACATCAGCAATTACATTGTAATGGAACATAACCAGCAGATTTATTGTTTTTCTGTCATAGACCGCTTTCATCACATAAAACGTAACACTGTATTTACATTTTCATATGACTTAACCTACACATTAGTACATCACATGACATTACATTACATTCACATGAGAATCAACGGACCATATCATGACTTATTGTCAGTCCCAATGGCGGTTACCTCCGCTTAACACCCTGACAGGGATCTTTCCCCATCCTGCTGTAGGGATCCTCAACCTACTCCTAGGGAGTTTCAACCCACACTACATCATACACATCATACATGGCACTTTTACATAAGCCATCATATATGTTGCATTTTCAACGGGTCCTTCTCACGACTACCCAGTCAGACCCAATGGCGGTTACAGCCGCCTGACCTTCACACCTGGATACATCATATGGTACTTTTCCATACACCACTATGAGTTACCCAGTCACATATCACACAGGTAATTATACATACGCCCTTGTGATTACACATACACCTTCACACATAGTCAACGGGACCATATCACGATTAGCACAGTCAGTCCCAAAGTCGGCTATACCTTTGACCGCCTGGCCCTTGAACCATCCTCGGTCTCTCTCCGCCATCCATATGACCGCCTGGCCCTTGAGCCGTCTTCCGTCTTCATCACTGGCTGGCATGCACACATCAGGTGCACCGGCATGGAGCTGGTAGGCTCCCTTCACTTCCCCCACAGGGACCGGATCACTTCCAGCACGTCCTCACATGGCAGTGGTCTGGACTGCTCTGATTCCCATCGTCTTCCTTCACTCAGACACCTGGCAGTTCTTATCCAGGCTGCCTCACCCACAGCTGCAACACAGTGAGCCAATCAGCACATCTCACTCACACACAGACCTGAGATGTGATTAACCCCCTGTGCACCATTCAGGTTTAGCCCAGCAAAGCACTCATACACACAGGTTCAGCCACTCATTAGGCTCATGAATCTCTCAGATCTTCAGCACTCACACTCAGCTGTTTTACTCAGCTCATGAAAACCCTTCAGCTGTTAACCCACTGTACACCGCACAGGTTTCACACAGCACACACACACAGGAAAACCAGCCCATGTGAACAGAGACCTGCACCGATAACCCTTGTGATGCTCCCGGCCAGGGGCCACATCACCACAAGGGCTATATTTATGGCTCAGATTCAACCAAATGCAGCAAGGTTTATTAGACGGCGCTTCACAGACAGATGGGCGATGACCCAAAACATACTGCTAAAGTAACGCAGGAGTTTTTTTAAGTAAAAAAAAAAAAGGAATATTATCCAATGGCCGGGTCATTACCAGATCTTTTTTTCATATAAGCTGTGGCAACCTGCAGTAATCCCTTATATACAGCATTCTAGAATGCTGTATATAAGTTTCAAAGCTGATTTGTGTAATATGAAAAATATATTTTACGCCTCGTTCACATGCTGCGTATTTGGCGCGTTTTTTACGTGCATATTTGCCCCAAAAACGCATGTGCGTCTGCGTTTCCCAGCAAAGTGAATTGACATTCATTTGTCATTCAGTCGTTGAGTAATTTTACATAGTGTTTTTGGAGTAGAAAACGCGCTCGTAAAAAGAATGAACATGTCAATTCTTTCCAGTTTTTTACGCATGTTTCTTCCATAGGCCCCATTATAAGCACTGGAAGAAACGTGCGTAAAAAAAAAAGCAATTGAAGTAGTCCTCTCACGCTTTTTTTTACTGCGTGTTTTTCTCCTTAAAAAAACGCATAAAAATGCGACAAATCCGCAGCGTGTAAACACAGCCTTATTATACTTGCCTGAGGGGCTTTCCAATCCGATGGGTGTCGCTTGTCTTCATCTGGCACCCCCTCTTCTCTAGTGATTGTCGTCCTCTATTCTTGCTTCTTGTGGGTGACACGAGCAAGTCATATACATACTTTTCTCGAGTGCGTACTAGCGAGTGCAGAGCAAAGCATTGTAGTGCGCATGCGCAAGTGCTCTTTGACCTTTCCCCGTGACAGCGCATCACAGTTCTTTGCCCTGCACTCAGCAGGTCAGACAGAAGTGCGCATGGGCAGGACGATGATTGGGGTGATAGTGTGGATGACGTAGGTCACGTCATCTACACAAATCAAAAAGGAGGACGGCGATCACAAGCAGAGAGGAGGCGCCGGACCGAGACCAGCAACACCCATCAACCAGACTGCCCCATAGTTGAGTATTATAAAAGCTCTTTATTTTATGTTGTACTGTATAAAGTACTGTAATGCGCAGGTGCTGGGAAAGGTCAAAGAATGCTTGGGCATGCACAGTACATGTGCGTTCTTTCACCTTTCCCTGCACCTGTGCATTACAGTACTTTGTTCTGCCCTCAGAAGAGCAGAAAGAAGTATGCGTGCACAGGAGCAAAATGGAGGACAATGTGTGGATGATATAGCACACATCATCCACACGTACAAGGAGCCATCCAATCAAGACTAGCTGCACCCATCGGACCAGACTGCCCTGCAGATAAGTCTAATAAGAGGTATTTTTTATGCTATACTGATCGGCTTGGGGACTTATATACAGTATTCTAGAATGCTGTATATAAGAGCTTACTGTTGGTGGCCGCAGCTTAAATGGCAAAAACCTGGCGACATGTTTCATTTAAGACAAAACAAGGCAGAAAGACCCACAAACAAGCAAGAACTGAAGTCACCACAGTAATGGCAGGAGGAAACCCAGCGATTAGTGATGTCCACATCTTCCAGACTTCAGGCAGTCATTGCCTGCAAAGGATTCTATACAAAATATTAAAAGTGAACTTTTTTTGTGGTAAAGTTAATTTGTACAATTACTTTTGAGCCCCTGACATGAGGAGGTTTTGTAGAAAAATGGATCTAGCTCCTAAACATTTCACAGAATGTTTTTATCCAATCCCTTTACTTAAACCTGAAAGTCTTCACTTCAGTTGCATCTCAGTTGTTTCATTTAAAATCATAAATATTGGCCTGCAGAGAGTAAATCACGAAGGTTCGGTCACCATCTAAATATTTTTGGACATAGCTGAATCTTTTCGTTTTAATGTAGACTGCGCCCAAAAATTAAGGGGGACACTTGAATCTTTTGATCATCAAGACCTGATGTGTGATTTAAGATCTGCAAATGGAGTAATCAGCATAATAATAATATATGATGATGATAATAATATCACTAATCAATAGTACCAGTGTGTGACATAGCAGGAAGGGACAGCAGGCTGATGATCAATCCAAAGAGATTTATTGGGGCAGGGAGCATAGAACATCAAATATGAATATTATTCCTTAGAGTCCACAATGAGTCCAGAAAAAAGGAAACAGATCCAGGTGCGCCACCTGGTAATCCGATGCCAGGGAAAATATAGCTATAGTTTTTATATAAAGTCTTTGAATCAAGCAGGTGAGCAACACAACACAATCCAACAGGCAACTGATGTCCAATTTCTAATAATCCATACACCGTTACCAGGATCTGGCCGCAGCCTCAGATCCTAGATCTTCAGACGACACACCACCAACTAACTGCCAAACATAGACAATCAGGAGAACTATACTACATTTCTAATTGGAGGGATTTGCTATTATTATTATTACTAGCTGGGAGCCCGATGCACATGCATCGGGATTCTAGAAGGGCGAGTCTCTGACTCGCAATGGCCGCTTCGCGGCCAATGCTTCGCGCTGCTAAGTCGACTCGCCATGCCCGCTGTGCGGGCATAGCGAGTCGCCTTAGAACTGCTCGCAATGGCCGCTGCGCGGCCAATGCTTCGGGTGTATCCACATGACCACGCACGACTCGCAATGGCCGCTTCGCAGCCAATGCTTCGCGCGTATCCACATGACCACGCCGGGGGCAAAAAAGCCATTCGCAATTATATAATAGATTATTATTATCATTATTACACCTACTACATAAGATCTTGGAGATGGGAATTGCCTTTTAAAATGTTACTAGGGGTTAACGAATGTGTGATGCAAATGATAAACATAAGTTTGTTTCTACATTGAAATGACACCAGCTATATACCTGTCACTGTCTTGCTAGTAGGGCATATGTGTTGATATCCTCATTTCTTTACTAAAAAAACAAACCTTTCCCTTCTGAGCTCACTTTGATGTGCCCCGGTTTCTGTTGCTTGGCTATAAGTGCACTGCTGTGATTCGGGCCCTTTGGAATTTGTAGAATGAGCTATGTTTTACCTTTCCCTTCTGTTTTGATGCCTTTCAGCTATGTAGTTGAATCATACATTAAATCAGCTTCTTGCTAGTTTTTTCAGTTTATTTGTAAAACTTAAAACTCCATCTGAAAGTGCAAGAATTCTAGGTTAATCGTACAGAGAGCGATGGCGCCTTCACATTTCCCAAGACAAATGCTGCTGTATTTTTGCAGCAATCTATTGCCTGTTTATATAAATGAGATGCTACGGCTTATAATTTTCCACTAGTCCTCACTTTTGAAAATCATTAAAGTAGAAACGTGTTTAAGATCAGACAGTGCAAAACGCGAAACCCTTATCATCCTGACGCTTGTTATGAAATGAAACAAGTCAAAGCCTCGTCAACAGGCGAGCTCACACAGTAATTAATTTCCCTGTAGTGATGTTTCTCTATCTATCACAATTGATTATCAAGTTGACACAAAGTTAGAAAAATAAAAAAAAAATGTTTATTTCTGATGTTTGCATGGAAGATGTGTTCTTCATCCAGACAAGCGTCAGCCTGCTGGATGGAATTACAAATCAGCCAGGGGGTGGCCGCAAAAGGTCACATCTGACCTGCCGCGTGCATATTTACAAAATGCTGAGTGGCGTATTTGTCATGGTTGGTAAATTATGTCTTTTCTGTCACATGCCATACCTAAGCTGCAGAATTGCAAAACTCATCTATCATTGACTTGAGAAACACAACTACTTCTCATATAAATTTTCCAGTAAATACAAGTCCTTGAGTCGTTCTCTTCTGTCAAATTGTTAAAACTTCAGCTGGCACCACCCAATACTTCTGCCATCACAGCCCCTCTTTCCACTACCCTGTTTCCCTGAAATAAGACCTACTCCAAAAATAAGAAAATTGTATTGTGTATTGTGGAGTTTTGGGTATGGGAGAGAGGAAAAGGGACCGAAATCGTGGTTACAAACATCAGGTCACTTGATGAAGGTAGCATACCACTGTTGAAAGGCGTTGGGACGTTTATTATGAATGCCCAGCAGACCGCACTACAATTCAGTTTTTCTATTCCTAGCCCTCTCTGAGGACACTGCGGCAGGAGCTCTGTAAGGACCTGCGGTCACGTGACTTCCTGGAATCAGCGTTCAGCGCAGACCGGCGGTCTCCGGTAGTACTATATAGCCTCCTCGGTGACAGGACAATTGTGTACAAGATAATTGTGTACGGACAATTGTGTACAGACAATTGTGTACAGGGCAATTGTGTCCAAGGACAATTGTGTACAAGGACAATTGTGTACAGGGCAATTGTGTACAAGGCAATTGTGTACAAGGCAATTGTGTACGGACAATTGTGTACAAGGCAATTGTGTACGGACAATTGTGTACAAGGCAATTGTGTACGGACAATTGTGTACAAGGCAATTGTGTACAAGGCAATTGTGTACAGACAATTGTGTACAAGGCAATTGTGTACGGTTGTGTACAAGGCAATTGTGTACGGACAATTGTGTACAAGGCAATTGTGTACGGACAATTGTGTACAAGGCAATTGTGTACGGACAATTGTGTACAAGGCAATTGTGTACAAGGCAATTGTGTACGGACAATTGTGTACGGACAATTGTGTACAGACAATTGTGTACAAGTGTGTACAAGGCAATTGTGTACGGACAATTGTGTACAAGGCAATTGTGTACGGACAATTGTGTACAAGGCAATTGTGTACGGACAATTGTGTACAAGGCAATTGTGTACAAGGCAATTGTGTACGGACAATTGTGTACAAGGCAATTGTGTACAAGGCAATTGTGTACAGACAATTGTGTACAAGGCAATTGTGTACGGTTGTGTACAAGGCAATTGTGTACGGACAATTGTGTACAAGGCAATTGTGTACGGACAATTGTGTACAAGGCAATTGTGTACGGACAATTGTGTACAAGGCAATTGTGTACAAGGCAATTGTGTACGGACAATTGTGTACGGACAATTGTGTACAGACAATTGTGTACAAGTGTGTACAAGGCAATTGTGTACGGACAATTGTGTACAAGGCAATTGTGTACGGACAATTGTGTACAAGGCAATTGTGTACGGACAATTGTGTACAAGGCAATTGTGTACAAGGCAATTGTGTACGGACAATTGTGTACAGACAATTGTGTACAAGTGTGTACAAGGCAATTGTGTACGGACAATTGTGTACAAGGCAATTGTGTACGGACAATTGTGTACAAGGCAATTGTGTACGGACAATTGTGTACAAGGCAATTGTGTACGGACAATTGTGTACAAGGCAATTGTGTACGGACAATTGTGTACAAGGCAATTGTGTACGGACAATTGTGTACAAGGCAATTGTGTACGGACAATTGTGTACAAGGCAATTGTGTACAAGGCAATTGTGTACGGACAATTGTGTACGGCAATTGTGTACGGTTGTGTACAAGGCAATTGTGTACGGACAATTGTGTACAAGGCAATTGTGTACAAGGCAATTGTGTACGGACAATTGTGTACAAGGCAATTGTGTACGGTTGTGTACAAGGCAATTGTGTACGGACAATTGTGTACAAGGCAATTGTGTACAAGGCAATTGTGTACGGACAATTGTGTACAAGGCAATTGTGTACAAGGCAATTGTGTACGGACAATTGTGTACAAGGCAATTGTGTACGGACAATTGTGTACAAGGCAATTGTGTACGGACAATTGTGTACAACGCAATTGTGTACGGACAATTGTGTACGGACGATTATTTACAGACAAGTATAGGGAAAACAAAAAATTAAACGTCCAAAAAAAGGAAATACTTTATTCATCATTGATTTTAACGTAAGATTGCTTATTGAATAACAGTTTCAAAGCTTCTTCTATTCTTATTCTACAAATATTGCTGGTCTTGTCTATCGTGCCTGCATGTTGCTGATCGCTCGTAGATACCGCAGCTTGTCTCCTTGATTGTGATAATCAGCCACTTTCACACGCAGTCGTTCAGCTAGCTGGACATACTTGCTTCGTGGATGCTCAACATTCAGTACCTCAGCATTCTGGGCTGTAAGTCTATGAATTGCCATGTCACTAATGAGTCCGTTGAACAGTTTCCACACGGTAGGATGAGCACAAAGAAAGAGTGCTTGTAAGGCGTTATGAAACCCCTCGCAGCAATTCGTGGTCTTGGGGGCAGAGGCCAAAGCGTCAGCATAATGATTCCAGACCTCTGGAGTAAACCTTGCGTTTCGAAAGCGTCCACCTACTCCTGGCCCCCTAACGTAGGTATGCTCAAAGTAGGAGAGGAGCTGATTGGTAGCATCATCATCAGGGAAGATTTGGGCTAGTTCGTCATACCTTGCACTTACTTCGGCTGGTGGGACAAACGCCAAGGAGGCCAAAGATTTTACCTTGAGATTGAACTCTCCATCCTCAGCCTCAAATTCAGCCTTTAGGCCCAGCTCATTGACCTTTCGAATAATGGACTGGCTCAGATGAAAGAAGCAGCCAGAAATCGCTGCAGCTGGAAACTCATCTTGGAAAGCTGACATTGCTGCCATCTCAAAGTCAAGAAGAATTTTCTGGGGATTTGCACCTGGCATCAACCCTTTGAGCGCCGTGATCATTCGACGATAGGTTGGACCAGTCTTGTTTGGCAGCAGGCAGTAGATCAGGGGAGGATAGGAGTTGCCGACTTTTGCATGGAGAGAATACAGCTGAAAGAACATGGTTGGCACCACCTTGAACGTTCCATCGCCAAACCATGTCTCTCCTCTTTCGAAATAAGGCAACAGTTCATTGCTACCAATGGCAAGAATCCTGTGGGGGTCATCTCTTGCAGAGTCATATAAAATGATGTCGCTGTATTCCTGGGGGATAGCAAAATTGATGCTTTGAGGAGGAGTCAGCATGGTGTTTGCTCGCTGCCTGACCCGACGTGTATTTCGCTCAACGTCACTTCGCTTGGGCATTCGAGACAACACGTCATCAGACCTGTCTCGAAGAACCTGTCCAACAATGCTTCTAGTAGATGCTTGAGAGCTGATTGCTTCTTGCCTCAGAGCAGCCATTGTAGCTCTGGCTTCAGCTTGAACTGGATCTGCAGAGTGACTGTGCTCAGTCGGCTGTTTAACAATCGCGGCTCCAGATGTGTGCATGCGTGCGGGACACTTGAATTTGTTGACTTGCCTGCACCGCCATTCTTTGATGCTGTCATCACGTGTCCTGTGCAGGATATACTCGTGTCCCCCAAGCCTAAGGACATCTTTGTCTTTTTCAGACTTGCTCATAGTAAAAGTCATGGTGAAAGTTGCAAGGGGTGAGTAATGAAACTGAAAGTAAGCGTCATTGTGAAAGTGGCCTGTACAAGTGGCCTGTACACAAATAATTGCCTTGTACACAATTGTCCGTACACAATTGCCTTGTACACAATTGCCTTGTACAGAATTGTCCGTACACAATTGCCTTGTACACACTTGTACACAATTGTCTGTACACAATTGTCCGTACACAATTGTCCGTACACAATTGCCTTGTACACAATTGTCCGTACACAATTGCCTTGTACACAATTGTCCGTACACAATTGCCTTGTACACAATTGTCCGTACACAATTGCCTTGTACACAATTGTCCGTACACAATTGCCTTGTACACAATTGTCCGTACACAATTGCCTTGTACACTATTGTCCGTACACAATTGCCTTGTACACAATTGTCCGTACACAATTGCCTTGTACACAATTGTCCGTACACAATTGCCTTGTACACTATTGTCCGTACACAATTGCCTTGTACACAATTGTCCGTACACAATTGCCTTGTACACTATTGTCCGTACACAATTGCCTTGTACACTATTGTCCGTACACAATTGCCTTGTACACAATTGCCTTGTACACAATTGCCCTGTACACAATTGTCCTTGTACACAATTGTCCTTGGACACAATTGGCCTGTACACAATTGTCTGTACACAATTATCTTGTACACAATTGTCATGGAACCAGCCTCCTCCAGTGTAGCTGTATATCAGGGAAAATTTAAAGTCCATGCATCTACATGGATCATGTGATCAATACTATAGGAGCTATTGGTTGTTCTGCCGCATTTCCAAAAAACTAATATAACCCACAAATGGCTGGGTGTAAAACTCTAGCTTAGTTTCATCCTCTCTTATGAATAGGAATACTATTTAATCCGAAACACGTTAGTTTTTGTACCTTTTGTCTGATTAGTCTTCTGTGGATTTTTCAATAAAGCCATAACAGGATTGTACTGGATCATTAGAGCTGAATGTTTTTTCTTTCCTCTAATTCTGTAGCATAGGTTCAATCATCTGTAAACTGAGGCTTAATTAGAAATGTCATCAAGAGATACAGTATGTTCATCTTTGGGGCCATTTTTCTTCACTTAAAGAAGCACTCCATCAAAAATGTTATCCTCTTACTATATTGCAGTCATCATATTATAGGGCACTCTGTACTTACAATTGCTCATTTTGCCCTTCTACCCAGTTAATTCTTCTATTTTCCATTAGATCTATGACATCACATGATTAATAACAGCCTAGCTGAATCCTTCTAAGCTCTTTTAAACAACAGGCAGTCTCTTTTCCCTGCATGAGTCATCATTAGAACTACAAAGGTTTTTTTCAGGTTGATTTGTAGTTGTAATGATGGTTCATGCAGGTCAAAAGAGACTTCCTGTGGCACATACCTACACATTTGGTGGGAATGCCGGCTTGTTCGACAGTTCTGGACACGGGTGGCGGAACTGATCAAGATGTTATCCACCTTTGACTTGGTCATGAAGGCACCTGTGGCTCTTTTGAGCATGTTAGAGATACCCATATCAAAGTACAAGGCTAGACTGTCCAGGTATGTCTTATCTGCTGCCAGGACGGTTATAGCTAGAATATGGAAAGATGTGACCAGCCCATCTAAATCGGAACTGGTAGCCGAATTGAATCAGATTTGCAGGTTAGAAGAATTGGCTACTCAGAGCTCGCCAGATGCTGATAGCGTAGAAAGAAATTGCCGCCTATGGCAATCATGGATCTTTTATAGAGACTCGGAATCCCTGAAGATGTGGCTGACCTGTGATGCCGATGAAAATACCTCCCAGACATCTCCACAGGACAGTGTGGGTGTCCCCCCCCCCCGTTGCTGTGTAGTCATAATATCCTCTCACATATCCTTGCCATGAGAAATAACACAGCGTGTTGTTCCAGTCCACCCACCTCCAATCCCTCTCCCCCTCCCTATTAAGGGAGTGGCCGTCTAAGCCCATTCCCTCCCCCACAACCCCCCCTTACCTTCTCTGTCTATCCCACTATTCTATTCCCCGCTATACTTACCCTTTTCTGTCTATTCATCTCTTAATCTTTTTAGACTATGATTTATTATCAGGTCTCCACCCCGTGGAGACCCTCAAGAAGTTGCCTTAAGGGCCTGTCACACGTGTCAATGTCGTCAGCGATCTGATCGCTGACGACATTGACGGCTGATCGCTGGTGAGCTGTCACACAGACAGACTCACCAGCGATCAATTGACCAGAGACATCATGGAAACGATTTAAATATCGTTTCCACGATGTCCTGCTCCCGCTGCCAGCCTGCTGGAAGCGGGAGCAGCCTGGTCTCCAAGGTACACTGCGGGTAACTAGGCAGCGTGCGCTGCCTAGATACCCGACGTGTACCTTAGTTACCAGCCTCCTCCGCTCACCCGGTGAGCGGAGGAGGCTGGTAACTAAGGTACACGTCGGGTATCTAGGCAGCGCGCGCTGCCTAGTTACCCGCAGTGTACCTTGGATACCAGCTCCCAGCGCTTGTGAGAGGCGCTGGGAGCTGGAATATCGCTAGTCCCGGTGTCACACGCAGCGATGCTGCGTGTACACCGGGCGACAATCGCCAGGTTTTAGGATAGATTCTAAAACCTGGCGATCATCAACCAGCGATTTATCGCTGGTTGATTCAGTATGTCACACGCGTCAATATCGCTGCAACGTCACGTGCAGCCGATATCGTGCAGGCGATATTGACGCGTGTGACAGGCCCTTTACTTATACTGTTTATTTTTTGTTTCTTAGACCTATTGTGCCTTTTTGAGAATAGGCCAGTTATTCTTTGAGGTCAATTTTAAGTTGGCTAAATGACCAAACTGTATATTCCATTGTAACCCCAGTTGTGAAATCTTTACTGCCAAACATTGTTATACATTTTACATTAATAAAATCTGATTTAACCAAAAGAGACTTCCTGTATCTACATAGAGCTTAGGAGAAGTCTGTTATTAATCATGTGATGTCATAGATCTAATAACAAATAGAAGAATTAACTGGATAGAAGGGCAAATGAGCAATTGTAAGTACACCGTGCTATATAATATGATTGCAATATTTTAATGAAAATAACTTTGATGGGAGTGTGTCTTTAAATACATGTATTTTTGTCTAAAAAGCAATTTTTCAATAGGGTTTATTACGAATGTTAAAGCTTTTCCGCTTCTTCATCCTCTATGTATCACTGTACAGATTAAATGGACGTCAGTTATGTATTCTGACAGAAGGGTGTGTAAATCTTTCTTTTTCCTTCTTATTGTTCTTCTGATTTTTATTCTAAGACCCCTGCACATCTTCTGGTGCCATCATTTCAATTTGGAGTGTAACCAAATTGCTTTATGAAATTGGAATCAGAAACTGATCCCATTGTTTCCTACCTGTCCAGACACCATCTGATGACCAGATAGAAAGATTTCTTGTAACACCAGCTGTGAAGAAGCCAGATAACAATCAATGCATTTTTGTGATTCGCTCACACCAGCCTTAAAAAACTGAGCCTGTTGCAATGGATATACGTCCATTTACACTAATTAACAACTAAATCAATAGCGACCTTGTCAGCAGATTACAGGCGTTGCTGACAAAATACTGCTATACAGTGCCCAAATAGAACATGCACTAATGGTAGGTTTACACACACCAATTTATCTGTTCAATATCTGAACAGGTCTCTGGTTGCAGTGAAATCATGGACACATAGTTCCATTTTGTGGCTGTATACAAATGATACAATGTGTCCATGATTTCACTGCAACCAGAGATCTGTTCAGATATTGAACAGATAAATTGGTGTGTGTAAACCCACCATTAGATACTGAATAATGGCACCTCACTTTGCATTAATAATATTCTCATGCAGTGCCACATGCATTTACATGTCAAATTTCATGGCAAAATTATTCTGCCATATAAAGCCCAGATAATATAAAGCATCTAAATAATACTTTACTAAAGAGTTACTAAGTGCACACAGTCTTTTAGAGTTTGAGGCACAACCTGCATGTCGTCGATGAGGTTTCCATTTTTGAGGTTTCTGCTCCAAAAACTCCTAGAAAAACTCTGTGCACAGAATCAGTCCACATATTACTGAAATTCAATTCCAAAATAATCAGTGCTTCGGTGTCTGTAAGACAAACATCCCACTCCGACTCCTTAATTTCCCTGAATCCAACTCCACAAGAATGGACTCCGACTCCACGGACTCCGACTCCACGGGGCACAGTCACTGGTTTATGCAGGTGCAGCCAGGACAGCTGTAGCAAACAGGGTAGCAGGAGTAGGCAGGTACTGAGAATACGACAGGACAAACTGGTATGGGAATGCAGGACGCAGGGACAGGTAATGAATACAGGGACAGGATCTGACAACTAGCTAGCCAACTAATGATTTTGATCAGACACCTTCCCTACTGGGAGGATGCCTTCAATATCTCATGCCTCTCAGCCATAGGCTGAGGAGCACTTCCTTGCAACATTGCTCTGGCCCTTTAATCAGAGGGCAGTAGCACTGGCACATGCCTTAAGTGCACTCCTGCGAGACCTGTTCGATGTGCACAGGCCTCTGGAGCGAGAGAGGCAAAGGACCACATGGAAGACCAGGAGGGAGGACGAAGGCACGCAGCCTGGCCATGATGGTGAGAAAATCGGTGTACCCTGCAGCAGGACAGAGGCAGGGCAGTGTGGAGATGCTGGCAATACAATGAATGGATATATAGGGGTTAAAGGTGATACCACTTAGTGTGCTAGGGTGGTTATATGAATAATCGCTAAATCCTTTGCCGTCTAGTTAGTGAAGGCAAAGGGATATGAAGGGGTATGTGATTAAACTCCTGGAAATCTTTGGTAGTGAAGCAGTTAATTGCAAATTAATTAGTAAAGGGATTGAAATACAGGTTACTCATGCAAGAAATGGAGTCCCTTGGCAAATACCCAGTTTGCCTCTGTCCGTTCCTTGAGTGTACGATGAATATAGTATGCAGTCTGTCTCTTTCTGGGGGAAGCAGAAAGAATGGAGGTGCAAATGATTCCCTATGGGGGCCCGAGCACATACCTACTCCAACACAGTGAGAGAACATTGAAGTATTACAGTCTGTCGTTTGTTTGAAATGTGATTATAAATTGTTATTTTGATGACAAATCCAACGAAATGTTTTGATGTGAAGCAGCCGTCATGTCTCCTCTTATGTATAACAGCATTTCTCTGAGATATAACACTATTTAGTGCTAATTATCTATTTCTTCACACGGTTGGGACCAGTAAAAACTGCTTAAAGAGAACCTGTCAGATCGTTCTACCCTCCTAACCTACCACTATCTGTCCCGGCACCTTGGTAGCTGTTCCCTAACCATCCCTCTCTGACCTAAACGTGCCCTATAAAGATTTAGAAAAACGCTTTATAACTTACAAGCGGTCTACATCCGGACACTGGAAAGGCGGCTCCAGGACTACATTCTCCCCTCCTCGCTGGCTTTCGAGATTCCCCGCTGGGCGTCATCAGTCTTTCTGTTTTTACACCTCCTTTTGAATATCCCGCCTTCTCTGCTGAATGATATGCTATATCACGTCTTATTCGGCCCGGCCCGGTGCATTGTAGGGGCTAATCATGTGATACGGCCTGGCTCGGGCGCATGCGCAGGGCGCGTATTGAAGCCGGGCTGTACACGTCATATCCAGCCCGGTGCATTCCGGGGAGTTATGACGTGTACGGCTTGGCTTCAGTAAGCACACTGCGCGTGCGCCGGAGCCGAGCTCAACATGTGAACAGCCCCACAATGCACTGGGCCGGATGACATGATAGGGCATATCATTCAGCACAGAAGGCGGGATATTCAAAAGGAGGTGTAAAAACAAAGAATGATGACGCCCAGTGGGTGGGGGCGTCCCAAGAGCCAGTGAGGGGGGAATAATGGAGCCCTGGAGCCGCCTTTCTATAATGCGGATGGAGACTGCTTGTAAGTTAAAAAGCATTTTTCTAAATCTTTATAGGGCACATTTAGGTCAGAGAGGGATGGTTAGCGAACAGCTACCAAGGTGCTGGGACAGGTAGTGATGGGTTAGGAGGGTAAGAAGAACGACCTGACAGGATCCCTTTAAATTGAATCTGTCGTGTGAACAGACTGCTGTTCACCTGTAGAAATGGGGTTTATCTGCAGGTTAATAGCATTCTGAACCTGCCCTAATTAATGGACCTGCGTCTATGTTGATAACCGGCTCCATTGTGTGATGCTGTGATAGGAGTGGAGGTCGGGGACGACTAGTTTTCTCCATTTTTTTTTTGTACGAGTTTTGAAAATTTGCCACATTTCCTCTTCCCGCGGGAATCATCATACACCGATGTCCATGGAGAAGCAAAATGCTTGGCTGCAAGTTGCAGAATTCCTGTACTGTAGATACAACTAAGGAGCGCTGTGGTGACTGTTTCTCCATTGATTGTCACATGCAACAGGATCCAAGTGTTCAGATGACTGCATGTCCCAGCAGTGCGGATATGACATATATATGTAATATAATGGGCCAACTCTTTAATATTGTGCTTTTTTTTGTGCAGCGCAATGTAATGGTGGGTTTACACGTCCCGATATCGGCGTCCAACTCCGACCCAACTCCGACAAAAAGTCACGTGGGTCGCGAGTTGGAGCCGATATCGGTGCGCGTTGTACTGTTTGACAGTACAACGCGATGCTGGAACGATGCTAAAACGATATCGGAGTTGAATAGCAAAGCTATTCAACTCGCCGATATCGCAAGGCCGTTGTACCAGCATCGCTGCTGTGTGACAGCCCAACTCCGATGTCTACGCTCACGTCACCCATTCACTCCCATGTTAACTGGTCGTTCCTGGCTGGTGGGCGTAGACATCGAGGGACGTTGCATCCCGATATCGCGGCGTGTAAACTGGCAATTGCGATGCAGGGAGAAACGTGCACTAAATGCGCGCTCCCGCGTCGTTGCCTCCGATATCGCCGCGATATCGGGACGTGTAACCCCACCATAAGATCAATGCCATTGGGTGTACTTTAAATTAATTGATTGATTACTTTGTTCAGAAATACTAAAGGCCACGTCACACACACAGATATCTGTGCAGATATTGTTGGCAGATCTCTGGTTGCAGTGAAATCATGGACACATTGCTCCATTTTGTGGCTGTGTACAAATGTAACAATGTGTCCATGATTTCACTGCAACCAGAGATCTGTTCGAAGTTGGACACAGATATCTGTGTGTGTAAAGTGGCCCTAAGAAACACTGGAGTCTGTATGAAGGAATAACGTTACTACAGCCTAGTGGATGGTAGATAGACGCTTTGCCATAATAAGGTGTATTACAAAGTATCAGGTATCCACATGTACCACCAATGTTTCATAATCATGAGACTATTGGCCACTTCTGATTGGATGGGCCTCAGTCTCGAGCGGCAAGTCGCCCTCTTGGTCCAGAGCTGTGAAGTCGGTAAGCCAAACATCCAAATCCGACTCTTCAATTTCCTGAATCCGACTCCACCAAAATGGACTCAGATTCCACAAGTCTGACTCTATAACCAGGCCTGTGAAGTCAGAAATTCACACATCCGACTCCTCAATTTCCCTTACTTTGACTCTATCCAAAATGGACTCTGACTCCGACTCCACAGCCCTACAAGTTGGTCATACTTGACGCATAAGGGAGTGAGAGAGGAAATGATATTTGTCTTCGATCTGTTATGTTGCTCTTTTGGCTACACCTTTTGTTTTCAGATGAGCACTGCACCTGTACCTATGAGAAATGGGGCGATTTCCTTCTTTCGCTGTTGATAGCCGTATAAGCTTGGGTTTCGTACTGCATGGGATTTTAAATAATTACATGTAGTAACAATATTTCCATAAATTAATTAACAAGGACTTCAGGTTTTAGACCCTCCCGCATGTCAAAGGGTAAAATCTGTGGGCGCTCACACCTATTTCATAATGATATCTACAGTGTAAATGTGCATTTGTGGCAACACACCCTTAAACAAAAAATTGATACCATATGTCAGTTATGTTGGCCTCAGAAAGTAAAACATAAAGGATGAGATTCTGATTGAGTGTAAGTCGATTTGACAAGGCTCGTTAAAGGGTCGTTTTTGACTTTTAGGATTGCTACTTCTAATAGGTGGCACTAGTGTTCAAGTCTACTTTCTCTCTAAAGAGAACTTTGCTTGTCTGTTTTTAGGAAGGACCACCTTCATGCCCAGAACTTCCCTGTTTGGTAACTGATGCAAGCAAATACAAGTAGAAGGGCTCGATTTGTTATGATGAGGGCCATCTGCTTTCAGGTTTTAAGACAGAGGAAAAAGTACACATGCAGAACTTTTTTGTCCATTTAAACACTGACAATCAGTGGGGCCCCTTCCAATTTCTTTAGTTAAGAAACGGGGTCCTTTTTGGATAAATTCTGTTTTTCTGTTCCTCAAACCGATCAGACACACGGAGCTCCCAAATGAACTTGGCTTAAGAGTTTCCAGAAACTGTTACAGGAATTGCTTTAATATTGATTTTATACTGAATGTGAAGCCTTGGACTCTGACATGGCGCGGATAGTGCCGGCAATCGTTTTAAATTGGATCTGTCACGATATTCTGCTGCCATATTTCAAGCACGGATAGTATGGAGTCAAGTCTGATTCACTATTGTGCTGTTTGGCTAATAGCAGCTATCAAAGAAAAAAGCGCACTCATGGGTATACTAGACTATACTAGTTCTTTATTTCCTGTAAAAGTCAAACAGTTTCCAAGAGATGAAAAAATCCCTAATGTGCTCCTGTACTTGATTTAAAAGGAACCAAGTTTTCCCCAAGTAAAATAGGGCCAGCACTGTAAGCCTTGTTTGATGCTAGCATACAATAATTATGTCCCCAAACCTTTCTGTACATTGCAAAACCATCACTCTATTTTACTCTTCTATGAGACCTGTCCGGTGCAATCGACGTCTCTGGCCGGGGTCGGAGAGGTCAGGGGTACTCAGCTGGCTGGGGAAAGCCATCTCTATCAGAGTTGGCAGCGCCCAGGAGCCGTGGCACTGACTAACATGTGAAGGAGGAATATTTACAGGGGATATATTTTGTGACGCTAGCTGGAGTTCTGACAGTAGATAGCCAGGGGCTGCAGTGGGGGCTTCCAAGGGGAGATGGTGGAGCAGCCAGGTGATTTACCCTCTCCCGCCAGGGTAGAGCCCTTGGAAGATGTAGAGAGAAGGTGATGTAGTGCATGGTGTGAGAAAGTGAGGAGGAGGAGGAGGAGGGTAGTAGTGCAGGTGGTCGCAGAAAGGAGCAGACGACACAACAGTCTTTGCAGTTCTTACCCTTTATTTGCAGACTTGGTTGATTACAGCCCAGCTAGGGTACAGTGTAGACCAGGAGTGCAGTATGGCCAGCCCAGAGGTAGCTGAAGTCCACTTTGCTGAGAAACAGTGTATATGGCCTCCCAGCTGATTTCCATCTGCTCTCACACTATGCTACCACTTTCCTCTTCAGTGCTGTAGATTAAATTCCTTGCCAGGCAGGTAGCTGCAGGTCCTATGAGTGACAGCTTTAGCCTCTGACCCTTTGGTTGCCCCATATGCCTGGGGAAGGTTCACAAAGGTGGCCACTGAACATACAGCCCAGTGACCAGTGTCCTGAAGATCCCTGGCCAGGTTTGGGGCTGGTACCCCTCCTGCAGCTAGCTCTCTTGTCCAGCTTTCACAGCTGGCTACAGAATTGTCTCTTCAGGCTCTCAGCCTAGCATTTCTCTCTGTGCATCTTGGCTCTCGACTAGAGCTCTTCTAATTGCCACAGAGAAGTGGGGACTGCCTTATCGTGGGTCTCTTCCGCCCAGCACCCTCTGATTGGAGTACGTATGTGTTGTGTGTTTTGGGGGTCTCAGCAGTGTGTCCTCCACATACCTCCAGGCATGACACTACATATTGGATTACATGTAGTACCACTTGTGGCAGCCTGGTTGCAGGGGGCCACACTTTGATCTGGCATCTCCTCTCTTATGATCACAGACTCCTCCTAACTTAATGTGGATGACGATTCTTGTGTCATCTACAGTATCCTCCACGGCGTTCCTGTACAGTCGCACTTTTCTCTGCGCTTCCGAGGGCAGATCAAAGTGGTGTTGTGCACATGCGCCGCTGCTCTTTGGTCTTTCACAGTCAATGCACACTACAATAGGCAGGACAGAGAGAAGTGCGCCTGCGCAGGAGCGTAATGGAGGACACTGTATGGATGTCGTAGGAGGCATCATTTACACAAAGCAAAAGGGAGAAAGGCAACTGCAAGCAAAGAGGAGGCACTGGATCAAGATCAGTGACGCCCATCAGACCAGACGCTCCTTACAAAAGTATCATAAAATGTCTATTTTGCATTTTGCAGATCACTTGGGGACATATATACAGTATTCTAGAATGCTGTAACAAGGACCTTACTCTGGTGCTGGACATACTTTATAAGGGGAAAACCTGGTGGTAGATTCCTTTTAACTCATGTGTGTCTGTAATCTTAATGGCAAGAAATGGCCAGAACATTTATTACAATAATTTAACTTTATTGTACACGAGTATCCTACACAGCAAACAAACCATTTCCTATAGCGCACCCATTTCTGTTTTTTTATTTCATGTTTTTCAAAAGCATTCTGTTTTTAAATAATATAACTTTATGATTTGTCTTCTCTTAAGACATATAGAATAAATGTTACTATATTATAATATTTTTGCATTGAAGACATTATATTGCTTTGATTCAACCCTTTTGCTGCCAGTTATTTCTCCTTCCTGCAGTCAGGTTTTATTTGTACTCGTCAAAAGTGTGAGAATTATCCTAAGTTACAAAATGAACTGTCCATAGGTCATCAGTACCAGATTGGTGGGGGGTGACACCCTGCACCTCAACAATTGTCTCTACCCAGTGCCAGAAGCTGAATGTGATCAGTTGCGGAACAGCACAGCTTTGTCAAGTGCATAGTGGCCGCTGCGGAATAGTGCAGATCCAGCCCTATTCATTTGAATATGTGCAGTAACCATCGCGACCTTTAGGCAGTTTGTGGAGCTGTGCAACACAGTTGACTTATCAAATCCATCGTTAACAGCGGATCAGCGGGTATGCTTGGTGATAGACTCAAGGATCTGGTGTTGATGACTTATCCAAAGTAAAAAACACAGAAATGTAAACAGCTCTGTAGACTGTAATGGATACTTGTTTTATCCATGAAAATGAGAATAGAACACATATATGATACATTGGGACTTTTGAATGAATGAATGAATGAATGAAAAGGTAAGAGAAATGTAATGATAAATGTTTAGAAAATAACTTTAGTTTGGAAGCAAATGAACAATAAAAAAATAACCACTGGACTAAACTGTGCATAGTGGAGACAGTGTGGTCTCATTGGTGATCGCTGGTCCTTTCAGGGCGCAAGAGTTTAGGGGAAAATGTACATGAAATTTGTATGTGGTTCCTTTACTTATTTGTTTTACATTTGGGTTCTTAAGTTTCCTCTCACAGTCTGAAAATGTACAGTTAAATCAAAGGGGTATTCAGCTCTGTTGAAGTTTCTATCAAGCTCTTCAGGTTGCCAATTCCTAACAGTGTTTGGGATTCCTAACCTCACTGTTAAGATTCTACTCCATGAGTGGTCGTTGCATCACTGCAAGTAAGCGATTGGCTGACTAGAGTCTCATCCACTACCGGATAGAAAATTGAGAGAAGTGATAAGCATCTAGCCGACCCCTGTCTGCAGGTATGCAAATTGTCATGACCGCTCAACTACTCAAATTGTCAAAGCTTAGCCAAATCCTAACTGTGTGTATCGTGAAAGCATTGTCCCGTCACTTGGGGTGCAAGTGTGTAGTGCGCATGCTATCAGCATTCTCTAATGCCGGGAGACGTGTCTGGCCTCACTCAATCCACTTGTATTGTGCAGGCCATGCACATCTAGTTGGCACATGACTGCATGTATCACGTAATTGTGGACACGCTCTCGGCATTCCACAGGAGAATCCTGACAGTGTGCAGACCTTGCGCTGTTAGTTTTCACAAGTTTGCAGTTATATAGAGTGACTGCAGACTTGTGCCCTTAGTCAGTGCAACCCCTTTAAGATTTAGTCAACCCCTTTAGACTAAAGTCAAGTGAATCTGCCAATATCAACAGATTCAGCTGCCAGTCTAATGTGTGCGGGAGCCCCAGACATATTATTGTCAGAGGAGATAATGATTCGGCATGTCCAGATTTGGACTGCCGTTCATATGGTTTCCCTGAGATAAGCCACCACCAAACATATCTGCTATTAAATCGTCAGGGACTTCTTGTCACATTTTGACTGCTCCTCAGTCCACGTGACTTGCTCTGCTGCAGTTTAAACCAGAGTTTATTTCCTTTGGCTCAGTCAGGGTTAATGTTGAAGCTGCAGTTGCTGAATGTGTGGTGTGCGACTCTGCAGGTGTAGGTTTGGCAAGTGACCAAGCCCCTGGCCTTTAAAAGCCTCCCCTTCCTCCAGCTGATGCCATTGAGAGTTTGTCTCTTCTAGGTCTCTGTGCTGTGAAGACGCTGTTGTGCAGTAGTCTTTCCACATTCATTCCAGGAGATTCCTTGCCTTGGAGTTGCCATGGTTTCCTGATCCTTGAGTAGAGGTAGGGGCTCTCAGCCTAGGGCTGTTCCGGAGGTTAGGGGAAGGGTGGCGACTCAGATCTTCTCACCTTCAGGGGTACCTCCGAGAGCAGGACAAACCAGGAACCCCCAGTCTAAGATTTAGACCAGCTCCTCTGTATCCCTTTGCCCACCTCATTTTCTTCCTGTCTCCTGATTTCCTCACCATTATTCCACCCATTAAACGTGACACTTCTCCTGTGTATGGGAGAGAAGGGCAAGATGTCTAACAGCTGAATGATCAGCCATCTAATGTGTATGAAGGACTTTACACACTGTTAGGATTCGACAAGCTAGCTGCAACGCTTGCTGGTTGTTTCCATCTCTAGGGTTGGGAATCCCTTTAATTGGCCTGAGAATTTGTCAGAGGTTAAGAAAATTATATTAGAAAAACTGACTAATGTGAAACATTTACAACTGCAGAATAAGTGTGACATACATAATAAAGGGTAAGCATGGTTTCGATATTCGTTTAAAAATATTCTGCCGCCACCGTTTCTATCGTCCATCTCTACGGGAGATGAGAAAGTTTTGACAATCGTAACAAGTCATTGTTGTATCCAATTTATCTCTGAATGAAGAAAGAAAAGCCTTTTTCATCCTGAATGAGTGGAGATCGGTAGCAGAGACTCCACTGTCAGCCGCTCTGCTTTACGAGGTCCAGGACGCCATATTTCACAGAAAGGTTTTGCACATCATTACAGCATCTCCTCACAGGAGCAGGAGGTCAGCAGACAAATTTCTTGCCAAAGGTTTGCTGTAGCCGATAAATCTCTGCCCATGTGCCCCCAAGTTTGACATTTGGTAAGGTCTCCTCTCCTATGTACAACTGTTAAAGGCAACAAATCCTTGTCTTAAAGAGACAATACTTAATAAAAAATATACCTAAATCCATGTGATGGCAAATATCAGCAGACAAGGCACGTCCAAGAAATGATTAACTTAATAAAATATCCATTTGAACCAAATCCTACTAATTGTTCGCATGAATTCTTATAATTCCTGTTACTTGTGTGACAACCCGGGGGCAGATCAGTTCTTGGCATCGCCATCTTCTGGGTTAGATTGTTGGCACAAAAATATTATTTATTTCGAAATAGTAGTTTATCTGCAAAATTGGCTGCAAACAGCTTTATTATCTTTATACTCGGCAAAACATGTAAATTACAGTGCAAAAATAAGTAAATAAATACTTGGCCATCTGGCCGCTAACTAAAAATATGTAGGGGCTCTGAGGCTGGTGTCCAGTACACGACTTCATAGCCCATACCATTCCTCATGGTGTTAATGACACCCACAGGCTTCAGCACAGCCTGCTCCTTCCCTAGGTAATGAGCGTTAACGACCTTTAATTAGGTTCCCCCAGCTGGACTCAGTGAGCTTAAAAGGATTGTCCAGAATTTGAATAATCATTTCTGTATTTGAAGAAACAGCAGCGCCCCGTCCATGGGTCGTATCCGGTATTGTAGCCCAGCTTTGTAGAAGTGAGTGTAGCTGAGCCAGAATACCAGATACAACCTATAGACAGGCGTGGCGCTATTTATTATTTTCTAGGGGATCGAATGGAGACGCAGGGGGCTGGCTGGCAAATTTTGGCCTGGAGGGCAAGCACACAGCTGTGGCCCATGAGCAGTGAGCCCAGACCAAATCACACACTCTCGTCCGCACCAGGGACGCGACATGTTGCTAGGTAATGTTGTTATGTGTAAGCATAAGGTAATGAAACTCAGCACCTGACTGCTGTGTGCTGCCCTGCGCTCCTGCGCTGTGGCTGGTGTGCAGGGCAGCACACACATTCAGGTGCTGAGTTGGTGCATTACCTTATGTTTGTATTACATATAACAATATTACCTCGAAGTGCTGGCATCATTCTTAACCTACCCTTAAGGTGGATTAAAACTTCATCACTGGGACTGATGAAGCCTGAAGCCACCACAGGTTACTTATCCTCAGTAGCTCATCCAGACAGAAGTAGAGCTACCTCTAAATCCATCTTTAGTACCCTAGGTTCCATATCATCCAAGTGACACTTTGAGAAAGGTCAAAAATTGTGGACTGAAACGTCGTCAGGACGCATTTTGTTCTTTCACAATAAAAACTTTCACTTTTTGCATTGAAACGCTTCTGAGAGTGCAGTGATTTTCCTCTATTTGTGACTACGGGTTCTAGCAATCCCTTCACTAGCACCTCAAAACTTTAAATTGAGTGCACACCATTCCCACAAGTATTTGACATGAAGGTAGAACGTTCTTGTCACGCTTCCGGGGGAAGGCGCCCTAGAGTGGCACCGAACTCCCCTGGGTGAGCTGATCCTAGTTTACCCAACCCCTATACAGGGATTGTCAGGGGCAAGCCCAGGGCGTCTAAGTACCACAGCAGCTAGTACCAGGGGGGCGGCTCGTAAGGTTAGCCTATACTAAGGCACAGCTAAGGATTCCAGGATAACAGGGTACAAAGCTAAGAGAACGGGAATGGTTCTACCAGGGAAGAGCACAGCAAGGGTTCCAGGACACAGAGTACAAGGAAGGCCAGACCAACAGGCAGCAAAGCAGAAGCTTGGAAAAACGAAGGCTTAGGGGTGATCTTATAATAATGTATAACTATATGAGGGGACAGTACAGAGACCTTTCTAATGATCTCTTTACTCTTAGGCCTGAGACTGGGACAAGGGGGCATCCTCTACGTCTGGAGGAAAGAAGGTTTAATCATAATCACAGATGCGGATTCTTTACTGTAAGAGCAGTGAGACTGTGGAACTCTCTGCCACATGATGTAATGAGTGAGTCACTACTAACATTTAAGAAGGGCCTGGATGCCTTTCTTGAAAATTATAATATTACCAGTTATACATACTAGATTCTTCGATAGGGCGTTGATCCAGAGAACTAGTCTGATTGCCGTACCTGGAGTCAGGAAGGAATTTTTTCCCCCAATGTGGAGCTTAGTGTTGCCACATGGTTTTTTTTTGCCTTCCTCTGGATCAACATGTTAGGCTATGGGTTGAACTAAATGGACTTAAAGTCTTCCTTCAACCTTAAAAAACTATGTTACTAAACTATGTTACTCAACTAACACAATAATCAGGCACCTCCCATCAGAGGAGTTAGCCTGATATACCATAGGAAGAGCAGCTATTGGTCAAGGGGAGTGTCAGGTTGGACCGTGCCGGCCCCTAGAATCACAGCGGAGGAGTGCACCAAGAGCGCCGCTGATTGGTCACATGAATACAACCATAGTAATGTGCTCATATGCGAGCCCGGCGGTCAGCTGACAGGAAGGGAACCCGGCGACGGCTCCGAGACACAGCACGCCTGGACGTCGGATGCCCGGTCGGCAGAGGAGCAGGAGATGCTGACCTGGGAGGGGTGAGCTGGGAAGCAGTGCCAGGGGGCCTAACCGTTATAGTGAGCAGCTGAAGACATCATAACGACGTCGTTGTGTAGAACATGTCAATGCGACCAGCGATAAGTCGGCTGATCGTTGATCGCAGGTTTATGTACCGGACCATAAATCAGTCGTTGATAGTCTGTCCAACCTGCAGCATCGGTGTGTGTGTGTGACACCTTGATAACGATGTCCTGTACGACTTCGCCTGTTCAGAACTGAAGGACGTAGGCGACCAAATGACCACAAGTATCGTTCACTTGTCACGGAGATGTTGCTGCGTCGTTCTCGATATCAGTACGTGTGACACCTCACTAGCGATCATTGAACGTCGTTCCAGCGATGTTGGTCGGTTCGCCGACACATTGAAGCGTGCAACCTGGCCTTTATGCACATGAGATTTTCAACATGGATAACTAAAGCCTATCTCTAATCTGCTACACCTGACCCACCTGGTTCTTGTACAGACTAAGATTCCTAGCTGCACAGTTCCTGGTGGTGCTTGCACAGGCTTTAATAACCATAGGTGCAACACTAGGAGACTACATTTCTGGTCTTCGAGTTGTTCCTAGTACCACCTTAGGAACCAGAGGGATATTGCTGAGCACTACAACCCAGGCTAAAGAAAAATGGAAAACATGCAGAGATAGATAAGAACCCAAGGTGTGAAAAAGGTGAAGTACGGTAGATACTGCAAGTAAGAATAGGTTAGACAAGCGAGACAGCAAAGAGCATGCACCAAGCTGGTCTCTATCTGGCAGTGGGGCTGGAACTCCTTGCCAGGATCCACATAGGCATATAGCCAGCAGATAAGACTAGCAAGAGGAAGGTCTTAATAGCCACACCTGAAATGTCAAAGAAGAGACCAATTGAAAAAATGAAAACACCTGCTGACCGCAAACTAAAAGAATGTAAACAACAGAAAAAGGGTAATTAGCACTTGAACAGGTCCTGCTGTGGCTTAGTAGAGGAAGAATCTAACAATACAGGACAAGGTCACTGGTTCTAATTCTGAAGCATGACAATATGCTACACTTTTTTTTCCACTTCAGATCCATGATTGGGTATTTTGTAGTGAAAAAAAAAAATCATTCTTCTGATAATTTATCCAAAATGGCTGTAACACCACTGATTAGCTTTAATATCCCGGATATGCATAGGACGGAGAATTGCCACTAAAGCTTAGCATGGACATTGACCAAACCAATTTCAACCGAACCAGATAACAAATTAATATGCATGGGGTCCCTTTGCCTCTCCCTTCATGGCTGGTGTTTGGAGTTGGATTCGGAGATGTGGAGCCTGAGTCGGTGTCTATTTTGGCTGGAGTCAGAGTTGAATGTTTGGCTTACTGATTTCACAGCCCTGGTTCTGGAGTTGGAGTCATGGAGTCCGTGTCCATTTTGGGTGGAGTCTGAGTTGGATTCAGGGAAATGGAGGAGTCTGAGTTGGATGTTTGGTTTACTGACTTCACATCCATGGTTGTGGAGTTGGAGTCATGGAGTCGGAGTCGGTGTCCATTTTGGGTGGAGTAAAATTCAGATTCAGGGAAATTGAGGAGACTGAGTTGGATGCTTGGCTTCTAGAATCCACAGCCCTAGGTGTCAGAGAGGGAAATAAAGATTGGGCAGTTAGATTTCAACATGCCCAATCCTTTTGTTCCCTGGTAGCTTCCACTCACTCCACTTAGGCTGGCTTCACACCACGATTTTTCAGGTCTGGGGCTGTCCGGTGTGAAATATTTGTTGGCCGGACGCTCGCTTGTCTGACAAATCCAATGTATTAGGGTGGCTCCAGACTTGCGTTTGCCTCTGCGGCGTCTTGCGGCGGGCGAACGCAAGCTGAGCGCAAGCACTGCACATCCCTATGTTTAGCATGGGGACACACAGTGATGCGCTCGGCTGCAGATGGACGTGCGCACTGATAGACTTCAATGTGTGATTTGTACGCATGTGGATGCTTGCGTACAAATCCTACATTATCGTCCGCACCCTGAACGCGACATGTTGCGTTCAAGATGTGGACGAGAATGTATGATTTGTACGTAAGCATCCACATGCGTACAAATCACACATTGAAGTCTACCAGTGCGCACGTCCATCTGCAGCCGAGCGCATCACTGTGCGTCCCCATGATAAACATAGGGATGGGCGGTGCTTGCGCTCAGATTGTGTTTGCCGTCCGCAAGACGCTGCGGAGGTGAATGCAAGTCTGACGCTACCCTTAAAAAGGATTGAACACAAAGTGACAAGATGATACCAGAAATGTCCTCAAAAGTTTTGACTGGAAAAATAAATTCACAAATCTTTATGTAAACTGTTTTGGTAACACAGCGTTTGAGCTGTTACTCGTCCCGTCATCGATATCCTCACAATTCTCACCATGTAGCGGGGGATGATCTAGATTTGTCTGGCTAGAAATTTAATTTTATTATTGAAAATGTTTGAATGTTTTAAACATATGAATGTCATTTGTGAAAAATTGTATGTGTGTGTTTTGGGAATTTTTTTGCCCTAGCGCAGACGTCAGAGGGCAGCAGCATGTTCTCTGTTTCGGAGACTGCAATGGTAGATTTATGCCAAGCCGCTAGAAGAACAAGGGTCACATCTCCTGAGATAACTGTGTGATTCAGAAGCTGATCCTTTCACAAAGAAAGGAACGTCATTAAACGCTTGAGTGAGCCGACTGCAGGATGCAGATTATTAAGGTCAGACATTCACATTGTTCACATTACTAAACCCATTGTGACTCACAGGCAAAGGGGTCCTGGCATTATACCCCAAGCTTGATACATAACTTGCTATATTAGCAATATTAATTCCACTGTAAACCGTTTTATGATTTTTTCCCTGCTATTTTATTAGCTTTTTTGCCAAATAAAAGGAAAAAAAATAATCTTTTTCTTGATGAGTCCCACTCCTACCATTTTTGGGCTATGATTGGAATTGTGCTTAAAGAGGTTAGCCACTGTTTCTTTTATTGATGGCCTCTCTTTGAGACAGGTTATCAATACAGTTCATTGAGACGTCCGTCCGTCTAAGTTACAGGTGAAGAGGGGAATCCTTGACAGACTAAATGCAAACCACTTGTAAGGAAGAACCCCGAGATACCAGACACCCTTTTACCCCTATACAGGGAGCTGGCTTTACTGCAAGGACCAGGTGGTTGCTGCCAATAAATGGGCTGCAGTCCAGAGAAAGGAAAGTTGCCATGGAGGGTCAAAGCCGAGAGGTTAGAAAAGTACAACATCGTTAGGCTGGAAAATAGTACAGAATCAGGCAGAGGTCAATCCAGAAAATCAAATGCAAAGCACAAATAACAAATGAATCAGGGAATATATCTTGTCAACCAGCAGGAGCAAACAGAGGATTCAAATAGACTGCGGTATTTCCCAACTGGCTGAAGTCAGAGTTAATGACTGCAGCTGGGCAGCCATATAACACATCCACAAGTCAGACTACTACATCGCCAGAAGCACCTTTAGGGTGAACACAGCGGCACCTGGGGGCAGACACAGAAGTTGCAGGGGCAGACTCTGGAGATGTGACAATGAGTGGAAGTGAGACACTTGACACCCCCATTGATCAGCTGTTACCGGCGTTAGCAACTAAGTTCTCAGAAGCTCAGTCATTTCTATAGTTTTCAATCAGTTGCTATGTTGTGGCATCATCTGAGCACTTCCAGACACCTCCAATGCCTTATAGCAACTGATGGGCAGTATTTCCAAGTTTCGCACCCCACCAATCAGATATTAATGGCTTATCCTGGGGTTTGGTCATCAATAAAAAAAAAAGTGGCCAACCCCTTTTAAGCTGCGAATATTTTATTCTTCATTAGGGGTGAGATGCATTACAAGAGTCCAGTGCTTTACTAATAAATAAATGGTCTTCAATATTTCAATAACCTTTGTAAGAAGCAAATATAAGAAACTTTATAATAAATCTTAGCAGAGAAATCCTAATCCGACAAACAGCTAAAATCCTTCCTGCTCAAAAAATAACAGGCTACCAGATCACTGAGGTATCAGATTACAGCTGCCTATTTAAGCCTGTGGTGCAGGAAGGAGCAGAAGTGGCAGAGACGCACACAGAAGATGCTGCTGCTTTCTATGAAGTGTTGATAGTCTTTCTCAAACTGTGAAGCACAGTTCACATGACTGCAAGAATCTTTGTTTTAGAAACATAATTGACTCCTTTTCTACTTTTTGTTAATGTTATAATTATTGAGGCGCAACCAGTAAAGTGCTCGGATGCTCATTACTTGGAGCAGGTCGACCACTCTGACGGGATTCTACTCTAGTAACAAGAAAAATGGAAGTCAATTATTGTTTGGCAGTCCAACTCTCCACCCACATACAGCCATCAATTGTCACGGGGTGGTATAGGGGAATCAGGAGGCAAGATGGTAAGATGGGCTAGGTGACAAGGGAACTAGTCTGACCCTTAGACTGAGGGTCTCTGGCTCACCCTGATCCTGAAATTACCCCAGAAGGTGAGGATGTTTAGGCTGCCACCCCTAACCCTTCACTCCTGATTAGCCTTAGGCTAAAAGCCCCTACCTCCACACATGCACCAGGAAAAGACCACCACTCCAGTAGAAGGGAACAGCAGCATCAGCTCAGGTAACACAACTGAACCAACGGGTTCTAGAAGAGGAATGAACTCTTTCTGCGATATCTAATGGAAGGAAGCAGAACTACTTAAGGCTCGGGGTGAAGAGCCGAAAGCTCAGACACAACCCTCCACCTCCACCTGAGCTATGACTCACTCCCCCACCTGCAGAACATTCACCAACTGTAGCTTCAATATCAACCCAGACTGAGTCAAAGGGGAAAAAACCTCTGATTTAAACAGCAGCAGAACTCCAGGACTGCAGTCAGTACGTGACAGCCATAAACAGAGCTTTTCCAGGGGAGGGCGGATTGTGTTTTGTTTTGTTTTTGTACACACAGCATCAAGACATGTTGATTTTACTCCCAGTTAGAGCCATTTGGATACCTCCAAGCACCCGCTATGCTCACCCGAAATTTTTGAGAAGCTTTGATTTATCTTGCCCCAGAGTTGGTTTCCCAGCTACACTGCTCAGTACTGCAATATAATTATTTCCATGCTGCTTCTTCTGAACATATGCTACATAGAAACCGGAGAGCAGGAATTTCTGATGGGTTTGTGCACTGTGAATGTGAGACATCATAACAGCTAGTCTCCACCCAGTAGCTCAGAGACGACTGATAGAGATATAGGTCGCAGAGGGGAAGACTGGTGAATAATTCTGAGATGAACATTCCCGTGTATGTTGGAGTTGGGAGAGATAGTTGTCAGCTGAACGACACTTATCTAATGTATTTTGGACCCTGTGGGAAAACTGATATGACAGCTTTTTACATTAATCATCCATATCACAATAGAGCAGATGATGAATCTAAATAGACGTATTCAATGTAATCTACATCTCATCATGGTATCTCTCTGTTTAATGTAAAGGGCTTTTTTTCCTAAGATCTAGGCAAAGCTTTAATTTTCTGTTGTTGATGCTTTCTGTAATGAGCAAATTATTACATCTTTAATTCCAAATTACTCCATTGGGAATGTTTGATAATAAATGATGAAAAGTATAAAAAGCATATAATATATTCTAAGCCGTTCAGCATATTGTCGTTCTATCTGCGTTATGTCCCTTACAGCTCACTCATTTGGGTTTAAATAGATTGTCTGCAGAGCAGAGATGGATGGCGGCACGTTACGCGCGGTGCCTGTGTGCAGTCTCATCTGTGTCTATGACTGCAGCCGCCCAGTACTACTCTAGAATGATACGTATGGTTATAATATACTTCCTTCAGAGCATGATCATGTTCCCAGCTCAAGGATATATCTACCCGATGTAATAAATAAAGGCAGGTGACAAAGTAGTTGGGTTTCCCATGTTTTTGCTTTGTTTATGTACCATATTTTGCTTGTTCCGGAGGGCTTGTTTAATGTACCTAATATATTTCGACATCAATAAAATACTTCCATGGCCTGAAAGCTTTCACAGAGCTCTTATACACCTTCCCTCCTGCTCGGCCTAAAGCTTCTTCCCCAGTATGTGCTTCAGTATAAGAGGAACAGAAAATAAATGAAAGTCGTCTCATGAATCTGAGGGCTTGATTAAAAGGCTTCGTCAACCAGGGCCTATCACTTTAATTTAATTACACAGATTTGATATATGCATATTTATCAAATACTTTTGTCCATATAGTACATGTATCAGGACATTATACCTACAGGAGCTTTAATGGCATCCAATTCTTGATCAATCGACATTAATATGGAGTTGGTCACATGGCAATCTCCCCTCTTTTGGGAATTTTTGCATATTCATCCAGAAGATCATTTTTGAGGTTGAGCTCATAACCTCCATTCTAATCCCAAAAGTGTTGGATGTGGTTGAGGTAGGGGCTTTGTGTACAAGTAATTGGTATTTTAAAGAGGATTTCCATTACAAATATGATCCCTTTCTTTTGTCCTGTCTCGAACTAACGATTTCCTAATATACTTCTGCTACCTATTCGGGCTCCTGTAATCTTATCTCTCTGAGGCACATAAATACCTTTATTGTATTTGCTTTGATCCTTCCAGTCTGGAGACAGGATTTGGACCAACTGAGCAGGGCATATCACTGGTGGGGGCACGGCTGCCTCTCTGAGAGTGACAGCAGTCTGAGCATGCATGCTCAGATCACACTTCACTGTCTTCTCAATCCCCGCTGGTGATGTACCCAGGCTGCTGTCACTCAGAGAGGGAGCCCTGCCTGCCCCACCAGTGATGTGCCCTGCTCAGTTGGTCCTATTCCGGTCTCCATTTCTGCAAGAATCAAAGCTAGAACAACAATAAAGTTATTTACGAGCTTCAGAGAATAAGCTTACATGGCAAAAGAAAGGGAATCATATTTGTAGTGGAAAACATCTTTAATTCACCTTTTACACATATTGTATTGACGTTAATGAAGCCCTCCCATGAAGTTGTTTTTCTTTTAATTAAATGTGTATGTGTTCGAGTGTATTAATACACTCACCTACCACTTCTTTCCTTGGGATCCAATGATGTTCTGCTGCTCTTCTCAGTGATGTCACGGCTCTTCAGATTCTCCAGCAAACTCCATGCATGAGCTGGAGGTATTTTTTTTTTACAATAAATGTCTATAGAGCCTTATTCTGATACTCCATAGTATTACTTTGTAAAAGTCACTTTGGTGTCACGCAGTGTGCAGCGTGACCTGGAGTGTCTGAAGAGCGATGATGCCATTAAGAGCACAGAACTGTGCTGGATCCTGAAGAGAGTGGCTGTAGGTGCATGTATTAATACAGACATACTAGATTACACTATGCACACCTATACACTGATATAATTAACAAAAAACTTAACTGGATTGCTTCTTTGAAAGGTGACCCTCTGCTTTAGTGTAAAATGTCATCAAAAAGATGGTGAACCTATTGAGTAGCAAATGGATTTGCCATTGGGCTATACTAGGAAAGTGTAAAGGGTTATATTTATCTATTCTTCAATTCGACTTCCCCCTCAGGGCTGTGGGAACTTTGCCCATCATGCTTTCATTGAATAATCTCCATTAACAATTAGTTTCCGCCCACACTCCAAAGACCTGCTGATGGGAAATTAAGATTGTGAGCCCAATTGGGACAGTGATGATGCCTGAAAATTGTTATGGAGTTATACGCTTTATTTAAGCAAAAAAAAAAAATTCTTGCAAGCAGACTGGAATTCTAAGGATTTCGTACTAGCAGGGGCATAACTACAATAGGTGCAGGGGTTACAATCGCACACGGGCCCTGGAGTCTAGGGGGGCCCAAAAGTCTCTTTGGCCTATAGAAATAGACTATTGCTATAAAAGATTTGCAATAATTTGGGGCCCCATTGAAGGTTTTGCTTTGGGGCCCATAACTTCAAGTTACACCATTGCATACCAGGAATATTAGGCAAGAATAAAAGTTATAGGATGCTGAAATCGGGGCTGGCAAAGAACTTGTACTATGAGGAAACACCTTCTCAAAATTTCAGAAAGCAGAAGAATTCTGTTGGTCAGAAAAGATTGTGTGGAGGTTCAGCTCACTCGGCTGCGGGTCAAGGTAATCACAGGACCGATTTTCATTAAAACTACAACTGGTTTATTTATTCTTCATAAGCCAGTCAAAAATAAACTCAAAACAGCCTTTGCCTGGGATACAGGAAGAAACAGAATTTAACAGTCCATACACTGCTGTGGAATCCACCCGATCAGGTAAATATCCAGCGCTCCAGTGGAGGTCTACACACCTCCATACACACAGACACCTGAATGAATCCACAGGTCTCCATGTTACCTCCTGGACCACACACTAGGGTGGAGATATGTGAACAACTTTCCCACCCATCTCTTTGGCTGTTCACTAAAACCCGGCACTATCATGACCTAATAACCCTCTTGCCATTCACCATGCTGGAGCCTGCTCCTGGGTGTACATCACTGAGGCTATCACCCTTGGTGAAACATATCTTCCCTCCAGGATCCAGTGACCTTCTTACAGTTGTAATGTCAGAGGCAATGTTAATGTGGTGTGATCTTTTGACACAGAATGCGCAGGTGACATTGGACATGGCAGAGTATTGTCTTAGCAGTCAAGTTGCTGACTGTTCAGAATAAGTTGGAAATTTGTAATTAATTTTGGTGACTTCAGTCTCTGTTCATGTTTAACCTACTGAAATCTTCAGCAACATACTGCCCCATGTGTCAGATCTTTCCAAGACTTTGCCAGTGTTGGTGTTGAGGTGGATTGGGTTGTGTATAGCATATATGACATCCCCTATTGCAAAATGTAGCCGCTGCAATAAATCCGTGACACATTCTCCAAAAGGGGGAAAATTACGATCGTATGTTTATTATTATTTTTTTTCCTTTAATGCAAATGTAACCTATAAAGTCCAAATTATCATGAAAAAAAGCTGTAGCAACTGACATACTCTTACTATCGACACCCCAGTAAAGTGTAATATTGGGTGGTATTAGATCAGATCATTGCTATAGAGTTTTCTAAATTGCCTCTGCTGTTACTATGTGCAGCACAATGAAAGGATATATGAGAGGATGTAGCACTTCACATGTCTATATCTGTTACCAAGACGTGAAAAATGAAGCCGCAAGTGTTAGCGAAGAAAACAATCCCAAACACCTATGTAATCAGCTACTTCCTCGCCCCGATCTCTCCCTGTTTTACACAAGCTGTAAATTATAGAACCCGAATTGTCTGCATTTCCAGCAAAGTCATCGCCTTCGTCTTCTTTAGCATGGGTATTCCGGCTATGACAACACATTCCCTGGATTTATAACCGCACTGACAAATAGTGTAATATTAAATGGGCATTTTATTTACCAAAGTAAATGAATATTAACAGTGTTGATATATTCACAGCTCCAGAACGGCGGGTGGTTGTAAAAATGAAAAGGTCTGAAAATGTTCAAAAATGAAGTCACAAAATACAAAGGAAACTACTTTAGTGGTAAGGTACCAATTAGATATAGGCACGGTTTTCTAAAGGCAGGTGGTCAGCAATAATGGCAATAGATATAATGCTATAGAATGCTACGAAGCTCAAGCAATTTGTGATCTGGAATTATTGCATTGAAAATCTGCTCTTGGCACACTTTGCCGAAATGGCCGTACCACAGATTCCATGACCAAATTCATTCAATGTCGACCTGCTGGTGTGCCTACAATGAAGAGTAGAGGGGTCCTGCTACAGTACACTGTGGCTTCCAACACCTTAATCCGAGGAGTAGGATGGCTGAAGTCCCATAGTGAAGGCCTTATGGTAGAGCTAGTGGTACAGCCATTTCTCCAAAGTGTTCCAAGAGCTGTTTTTCAACACAACACCACCAGGCCACATGTTACTGGGGCTACTGTGAGCAGCCTGTGTGGCCTAAACCTGCTATCGTTGTCTGCAGTATTTCTGGACTTGTCTCCCATCAAGCTTATTGGTGACATCATTGGTTGGTAAATTGCAAAGAGAGATGCCAGCAGCGGATCTTGATGATTTGTCCAAGTGCTTTCAGCTCTGCAAAACATTCTACAGACAGCCAATGATGAGTTGAATGATGGCAGCCAAGGCTGTAAGTGCGGGGATGTCTGCACATATGGCACTCATACATCATATTGCGTAAATGGAGATGTTTCGAAAATTGTATTTACACTTTTTTATCATCTAATTGTTTATCAATCCTGGGAGTTTAATTTTGGGTGTTGACATTTTGGTATTGAGAAGTGCCTGATGACTCAAATCTTTTTCTACAAGGGGTTCATCACCCTCAAGGAGAACTGTGGCCTCACCATTATTTGTAGGCCATAGATTGTATATGTAATAATATTTATTTATATAGCGCTGTTAATTCCATAGTGCTTTGCATACAATTGCAACACATTGGGGCTCACAATCTAAACATCCTATCCGCTATGTCTATGGAGTGTGGGAGGAAACCGGAGAACCAGAAGGAAAACCACAAAACACGGGGAGAACATAGAAACTGCTTGTAGATGTCACCCTTGGTGGAATTGGAATTCAGGAACCCTGCACTACAGTGCTAACCACTGAGCCACCTTACAGTGCTAACCAGTGACCACCGTTCAGTGCTAACCACTGAGCCACCATATACAGTGCTCACCACTGAGCCAGCATACAGTGCTAACCACTGAGACACCATACAGTGCTCACCACTGAGCCAGCATACAGTGCTAACCACTGAGACACCTATACAGTGCTAACCACTGGGCCACCATACACTGCTCACCACTGAGCCACCATACAGTGCCCACCACTGAGCCACCATACAGTGCTCACCACTGAGCCACCATACTTTGCTCACCACTGAGCCACCATACAGTGCTAACCACTGAGCCACTATACAGTGCTAACCACTGAGCCACCATACAGTGCTAACCACTGAGCCACCATACAGTGCTAACCACTGAGCCACCATACAGTGCTAACCACTGAGCCACCATACAGTGCTAACCACTGAGCCACTGAAAGTGAATTTACATTTTCCCTGCATGGTCACCCTACCTGAAAAGAGTCTATTCTTCATATATAAGTCTGTGGTAACTCAGCATCAGTCAGTTTTCTGTGGTGCCAGATGGCTCACATGATGTGCCAATGGTGCCTGACTGACCTCATTGATTTGTTATTTGGTCTGTTGGTTCCTGTCTTGATCTTCATTTTGTGGTGCCCCACTGGTCAGTGTGCCACAGTAGGGGTACTGCACCCACAAATGAGTGTGCAGTTATTCCTGTCACAGGGGAGAGTAAGGTTTGCAGTTAGGGGAGGAGGGAAGTCAGACAGTGGAGTTTTAGTTTGCACTGATGAGGAGTGAAGAAGAGGGGAGCCTCCGAGCGAAAGAAGGAGACTCCCAGGGAGGGGGCCTAGAGAAGAGGCAACCCGGGAAAAGAGAGAGGGGACCCCAAAGCAGGGCGTCCATACTTCGGAGGGACCCTAGTCCATCTAACGAAGTATTGGCTCCGCGGATACGGTGCAGGGTGTTCAGCCCCATAGCCTCCACACCGGTCGTCACGGGTCCGTTTATCAACCCTGACACCCTGTCTAGGAAGTGCAGGATCGCCCACTAAAGGTATAGCCCCTTCAGAGAAACAGAGAGGGACAAGAAGGGGTCTCACAGCACCCCCAACGGGCCTAATATACAAGAGGGCTGTGTCGGGGAAGGGTTTATCAGGATACGAGATTGACAAGAGAAAGTATACTACGGGATCCGCTAAATGACCTTGCAACCCTCTGTGACTACCCGACAAGCTACCTGATTATAGACTGTTTGTGCTGTAACCTGAACTGCCATCTGAACTGGTTTACAGAGTAAAGTACCAGTGTAGAGTGACAAAGCCTCCGTGTGTCTCTTCATCTGCTGCACTGCTCCACAGATCATCTCCACATTCTGCACCACCATTACAGGTGCATCTCTGCCCCGGGGACTCAGTTCCACCTGCAGGGAGCTACTCCATTCAAGCTGCACTACCATCTCCAGAGGTCTGAAGCGGCACTGGTGCCCATCACCATAATCTGCTGGTGGCATCATGACAAACTTTTATTCTCTTCACTACCATTCCCTAACTCCTTTACCAGTTGACCAACAGGGCCACAGGCCACCAGTGACATCCCAACTACAGAAGGGCCCAGATACCCGAGTCCTCATACAACCCTGGGCTAGTCAACTTCGCCGTAAAAATGGCACAATATGCTGAAATACTTTTCTCAGTACCTTTGATGGAATCTGAGATGGAGCCTCCATAGTCTTTATAATGCTCTTGAGGTGTTTGATCAGACAGAGAGGCCCTCACCTATTAATCAGTTTGCACCAAAGTCAAATGATCCCCAATAGTCTTAATCCATGCATTAGTTGAAAAAGTGTGCACAGTGTACCAGGAGAGGCCGTGACCAACAACGTTTGGCAAATTCCTGATGCCTAAAACTAGAAAACATTGCATATTTTGACACAAATCAATATCTGCTAATAGCAGGTATAGATTTACATTTCTTATTTTAGTCTAAAATGTGCCCAAGTTATTGGGTTTGTGCTGTTTTTTTTTATTTTAGACTATTATATGAACTGCCAATCTCAGTAAATGTGTCCTGATATCCTCAAGCACCATGTTTTGCTCCTGCATAGCAGGTGGTGAAATTCAATATATAGTATAATCTAAAAAGCCCTTTACATGGAATAATGATAGACATTTGATAAAAATAATTAATATGCTCATTTTCTTGTATTAATACTTTCATTATGAAAATTGACACACAGTTCACTGTGAAGGTTGATGTATTTTTACATTCATATTTGTATAGGTTTTATTAGCTAAGAATTATATTGAAGAAAACCTCAAATAAAAAGGCAGTGGCAACAGTATCCAACTGTACGGGCATCCTGGTGTAGCAGTATGTCTTGTTTTTGCTTCAACTATATGGCGGAACCAAGACCTCTTCCTCCAATGAAAGGGTGTGATATAGTCCTCCAAAATAGTTTAATAATTTCTTTACAGAAGCAATCCATCCCAACATTGGAGGCACAGAGTGCTATGGATGTATTTAATTTATGCACTAGCAGATTTCCCAGTCATCAGAGATAAGGTAATCGATTTGCTTTACCCTGGTCTGGTGACCACATCAGTACTCTGTGGCCACAAGGTGGGAGCCCTGGGAACCACCTTCTTCTTGCGTACATCCCTCCAGTGACTCTTCTGAGCAGTAGGCATTGGAGATTCCAGCAGGCAAGAGGCGAATAACAGGAATCGTATGGTGACCACGGGCTACTGGTGTGGTCGATTGCTAGTCATTTTGCTCATCTCGATCGGTAATACTTCGATTGAAACAGAGAAAATAAATAGAGATAAGGAGAGACAGTGCGGCACTCACCATTCTAAGCTTTGCTTTACTTTATTTTCATGTTAAGGTGCAAATACACATGGGGGAGAAGGTGAAATGGAGACACACGGACGACAGCGGCTGTTACACACTTGGTAGCGCTTCCACAGGGCAGGACCTGTGGAAGTACTACCAAGCATGAAACAGCCGCTGTTGTCCATGTGTCTCCACTTCCCCTACCTCCCCACATGAAAATAAACTAAAGCAAAGCTCAGAACGGAGAGTGTCATCTGTCTCTCTATTACTAAAAATGAGGAAACAAAAGCGCAATAGGGTGTTATCTTTTAAAACAATTTAAAATGAACGCTATAATAGCTGCTCACCTGGTCTGGTTGTTGGACCCACAACCAGTATACGCATATAGTACAGCTGCAGCCGGATCCACACTCCATGGTATCTGTGGCAGTTGATATAAATCCAATGAACGGTGCTGTGCGATCCGCGCAAGCCGTATAAAGAAGATAGACCTCAATGCATTGAAGGATAATGATGCCTTTATTCAATGCGTTTCAGAGCGTGTTCCCGCTCCTTCATCAGACCTGCAGCCATTGGTTGCATTCCTGATGGGGTGGGGATATGCTCTGAAACGTGTCAAAGGCACCATTATCCTTCAATGCATTGAGCTCTATCTTCTTTATACAGCTTGCGCGGATCGAACAGCGCTGTCCATTTGATTTATATCTGTCTCTGTTTATCTCTATTGACTGTTTCAACTGGTCTGAGATTGAGCACAACCGGGCACGCTTTTACTGTGCGCGCCTCCTGGAGAGTGTAAGTGCAATGCTGTTTGCATCAGCACATAAGAGCCTGTGGTAGGGGGTGCCCAGATTTTCCTCTCCTTATTTCTGAAAAGAAAAAAATAATCTCCATACATATTAAATGAAGAAAGGTCAAATCCACCAATTTGGTGGGATTGACCCAACCTCCTGATGTGTATGGAGGCCTCCCGACACTCCCTTAATATTATCTGAGAGATAAATTGAGCATTTAGGATCATGACTCAAGATCTTTTGCCTTTCCCAGCGGCTTTCTTTTCTCTTTTTTTTCTATCTCATCCCCCATCCTTTGTGAAGCCAAGTACATGGGGCTGTGAGGACAGATAGCTGTCTGCCGAAAAAAGTTTTAGTGCATCGCTATCTCTAGTAAAGTCTTTTAAAGAACACTGCACACTCCAAAAAAAATTTTTTTCAAAGTGAAATTGTGTATTTATTAGTGGTGCATACAGACATTTTATGCGATAGGGCTTGACGTTTCGACCACGTCCCGTGGTCTTTATCAAAATATCGCTGTGGAAAATAGAAACAGTGCAGTGAATGTACAATATTTACAAAAATTTACATACAATTTTTGGTGTTGTGTGTGTTCAACACTCAATGCTTCACATAGATCTGTCATATAGTTTGTAGTGTATGTCATAGAGAATATTCCATTAGTAATCCAGATGATAGAGGACATGAGGTTACAAGGTAGTAAATGAGAGAACATGTGTAGATTAGGGTATAGAAGGTTAATCCCATAGTGATGTAAAGATAGTGTGGAGATTGAGAATTTTACCTGTCTAGTCTTATAGCTATGGGTATATTGCACCTAGGAAGCCCACAGGTCCTGTATTGGTTAAATGGTGCCTTTTGTCCTCTGGTAGTGGTGGTTGTCTGTTAATCAATTATTTGTTAATCAATTATTTAGTGGTGAATACGGGGCATATCTCATTAGTTGGTTGTTAGGGTAATTACCTTTAGGGATATCTATAACAGATATAACTCACTAGAGGATATCTGATTCTCATCTGTGTGCCAGGAATGCACCTTCCCAGATCCAGCCCTGTGAGTGGGATATGTTCCTAATGGTAGGAGAACATATAGTGTTAAGTGGAAATCACTATGTATACTTAGCTTGTTTATATGGATCTCAGTGGTGGTTCAGTGGACCTGCCTCCTGCTCCGGGATCTGCCAGCGCGTCCAGCGCTTCGGCTGTGGCTGACAAGGAGCCGGGAGTCGCAGCTCTTTAACCGCTCATCCCGGTCAGCTGACCGGAAGTGACGCGCTGTCTCGCGCGTGCTCAGTGCGCGCTGCTTCCATAGACACAGTAACTATGTGTTCAGTCGTGACGAGTTATACTGCGCGTGCGTGGCTCGTCCTGCGTTACTACTGAGGGATGTGCCAGCTTACTTAGTGGTGTCTGTGACAATTCCTCCGATGTTGTTAAATGGGGATTACAATGTTCTATTGGTTTACCCTATTTAGGTGTCCACTGAGTCTGTGTGAAGGGGTATTGTGTTGTTGTATAGGTTCAAGAAAAAAGATCTAGTTGACAGACAGTTATGCAGGTTACAAGCATATATACATCATGGAAAAGTGGATTATTCTGTTTAGTGTGTACATACATATTGAATATACAGGTAATAGGGGTCCAAATCCTTGTCAGTCGTTTATAGTGAACCTAGATCAATCCAAATTTCTCATACAATGTATGTTTACATACAAAACAATAAAGGAAGTAAAAATGAAGGTTAAAATCATGTTCAATCATAAAGTAATTGTCAAAGGATAACCAAGACCGTCATGGGGGTGGGGAAGAGACTATATAGGTATTAATACATTTACATTCTACTATAAGCCCTATTTATGCTTACCAACCAGGTGGTCTAAAGGGTGTGCTCACGACAACATTCTCAGTGCGTCTGTAGGGAGGAAAGCATATTACAGTGTTACCAATCAATTTCTCTGTTCAGTCCTTTAGGGGTAAGGGTATCAAGGGTGTAGATCCAGAAGGTCTCTCTCTCTTTTAGGAGCTTTATATGGTTACCCCCTCGTCTGGGTCTATGTACTTTCTCAATGATTTGAAACCGTAATTGCGACACTGAGTGCCTTGCTTCCTTAAAATGGTAAGGCAGTGGGAGCCAAGTTTTACCACATCGTATTGTGGACTTGTGGCTGTAAATTCTGTCTTTGATGGGTTGTATGGTCTCTCCCACATAGAGTAGGCCACAGGGACACTTGATCAAATATACTACAAAGTTTGTGTCGCATGTGTAATAATCCTTGATCTTATAGGATTTACCCGTCCTGGGGTGGGTAACCATCTCTCCTTTTATCACATTTGAACAGCAAGTACAGTTAAGGCAGGGGAAGGTGCCTGTCCTCTTAGGGTGTAAGTATGTCTGGAACTCATGTGAACCCTCACCTATTAAATTCAGTTTGGAACAAGTCAATGTCCCCCTAATAGTCTTAATCCCATGCATTAGTTGAAAAAGTGTGGCACAGTGTACCCATGGAGAGGCGTGGACCAACAACGAGTTTTGGCAAATTCCTGATGCACCTAAATCTAGAAATCATTGCATATTTTGACAACATATCAATTATGCTAATAAGAACCGGTATAGATTTAACATTTCTTATTTTTAGTCTAAATTGTGCCAAGTTGATTGGGTTTGTGCTGTTTTTTTTTTATTTTTAGGGACCTATTATTTTTGAACTCGCCAATTCTCAGGTAAATGTGTCTGATATCCGCACGCCCATGTTTTTCTCATTGCTTAGATGGTTAGGTGAAATTAAATTTCTTCTGTTTAATCTAAAATAGCCCTTTTCAATGGAATATGTTAGACATTTTGTTAAGAATATTAATTACATTGCTCCATTTTCTCGGTATTATTCTTTACATATACTGATAATTGACACCACAGTTCACGGTGAAGTTGTATGTATTTTTACATTCATATTTGTTGATAGGTTTTTATTAGCTAAGAATTATATTGAAGAATACCTCAAATTAAAAAGCGCCAACGTGGCAATTGTGATACCAAATGTACGGGAATCCTGGGCTGCTTTAGCAGTATGTCTTGTTTTTGCTGCAAATATATGGCGGAACCAAGACCTCTTCCTCCATTGAATGGGTGTGATATAGTCCTTACAAATTAGTTTAATAATTCTATTACAGAAATGCCAATCAATTCCCAACTTTGGCGGAACAGAGTGCTATGGTGTATTTAATTTATGCCCTAAGCAGATTTCCCAGTCATCAGAGATTAATGTAATCTCGATTTGCTTTACTCGCGTATGGTGACCACATCTGTATCTGTGGCCCACAAGGTGGGAGCCCTGGGAACACCTTCTTTCTTGAGATAACATCACCGTTCCCATCGAATCTTCTTGAGCGTACGGCACTTGGAGATTCTCAGGCAAGGGGCGATATATCAAGAATCGCTACATGGTGACCACGGGCGAATAGGTGTGGTCGAATGCTATGTACATTTTGCTCATCTCGTATCGGTAATACTTCGATTGAAACATGAGAATATAAATAGAGAATAAGGAGTGACAGCTGCGGCCAATACAATTCTAAGCTTTGCTTTACTTTTTATTTTCAGGTTAGGCTGAAAAATCAATCATTGGGGGTAGAAGGTGAAATGGAAGTCGACACACGGACGGACAGCGGCTGTTCACACTTGGTAGGCTTCCTCAGGGGCAGGAACATGTGGAGTCTCTGTCAGCACCAACGCATGTTATCAGACGCTGTTGTACATGTGTCTCCACTTCCCCTACCTCCCCACATGAAAATAAAACTAAAGCAAAGCTCAGAACGGAGAGTGTCATCTGTCTCTCTATTACTAAAAAATGAGGAAACAAAAGCGCAATAGGGTGTTATCTTTTAAAACAATTTAAAATGAACGCTATAATAGCTGCTCACCTGGTCTGGTTGTTGGACCCACAACCATATACGCATATAGTACAGCTGCAGCCGGATCCACACTCCATGGTATCTGTGGGCAGTTGATATAAATCCAATGAACGGTGCTGTGCGATCCGCGCAAGCCGTATAAAGAAGATAGACCTCAATGCATTGAAGGATAATGAGCCTTTATTCAATGCGTTTCAGAGCGTGTTCCCGCTCCTTCATCAGACCTGCAGCCATTGGTTGTCATTCCTGATGGGGTGGGGATATGCTCTGAAACGTGTCAAAGGCACCATTATCCTTCAATGCATTGAGCTCTATCTTCTTTATACAGCTTGCGCGGATCGAACAGCGCTGTCCATTTGATTTATATCTGCCCTCTGTTTATCTCTATTGACTGTTTCAACTGGTCTGAGATTGAGCACAACCGGGCACGCTTTTACTGTGCGCGCCTCCTGGAGAGTGTAAGTGCAATGCTGTTTGCATCAGCACATAAGAGCCTGTGGTAGGGGTGCCCAGATTTTCTCTCTCCTTATTTCTGAAAAGAAAAAAATAATCTCCATACATATTAAATGAAGAAAGGTCAAATCCACCAATTTGGTGGGATTGACCCAACCTCCTGATGTGTATGGAGGCCTCCCGACACTCCCTTAATATTATCTGAGAGATAAATTGAGCATTTAGGATCATGACTCAAGATCTTTTGCCTTTCCCAGCGGCTTTCTTTTTCTCTTTTTTTTCTATCTCATCCCCCCATCCTTTGTGAAGCCAAGTACATGGGGCTGTGAGGACAGATAGCTGTCTGCCGAAAAAAGTTTTAGTGCATCGCTATCTCTAGTAAAGTCTTTTAAAGAACACTGCACACTCCAAAAAAAATTTTTTTCAAAGTGAAATTGTGTATTTATTAGTGGTGCATACAGACATTTTATGCGATAGGGCTTGACGTTTCGACCACGTCCCGTGGTCTTTATCAAAATATCGCTGTGGAAAATAGAAACAGTGCAGTGAATGTACAATATTTACAAAAATTTACATACAATTTTTGGTGTTGTGTGTGTTCAACACTCAATGCTTCACATAGATCTGTCATATAGTTTGTAGTGTATGTCATAGAGAATATTCCATTAGTAATCCAGATGATAGAGGACATGAGGTTACAAGGTAGTAAATGAGAGAACATGTGTAGATTAGGGTATAGAAGGTTAATCCCATAGTGATGTAAAGATAGTGTGGAGATTGAGAATTTTACCTGTCTAGTCTTATAGCTATGGGTATATTGCACCTAGGAAGCCCACAGGTCCTGTATTGGTTAAATGGTGCCTTTTGTCCTCTGGTAGTGGTGGTTGTCTGTTAATCAATTATTTGTTAATCAATTATTTAGTGGTGAATACGGGGCATATCTCATTAGTTGGTTGTTAGGGTAATTACCTTTAGGGATATCTATAACAGATATAACTCACTAGAGGATATCTGATTCTCATCTGTGTGCCAGGAATGCACCTTCCCAGATCCAGCCCTGTGAGTGGGATATGTTCCTAATGGTAGGAGAACATATAGTGTTAAGTGGAAATCACTATGTATACTTAGCTTGTTTATATGGATCTCAGTGGTGGTTCAGTGGACCTGCCTCCTGCTCCGGGATCTGCCAGCGCGTCCAGCGCTTCGGCTGTGGCTGACAAGGAGCCGGGAGTCGCAGCTCTTTAACCGCTCATCCCGGTCAGCTGACCGGAAGTGACGCGCTGTCTCGCGCGTGCTCAGTGCGCGCTGCTTCCATAGACACAGTAACTATGTGTTTCAGTCGTGACGAGTTATACTGCGCGTGCGTGGCTCGTCCTGCGTTACTACTGAGGGATGTGCCAGCTTACTTAGTGGTGTCTGTGACAATTCCTCCGATGTTGTTAAATGGGGATTACAATGTTCTATTGGTTTACCCTATTTAGGTGTCCACTGAGTCTGTGTGAAGGGGTATTGTGTTGTTGTATAGGTTCAAGAAAAAAGATCTAGTTGACAGACAGTTATGCAGGTTACAAGCATATATACATCATGGAAAAGTGGATTATTCTGTTTAGTGTGTACATACATATTGAATATACAGGTAATAGGGGTCCAAATCCTTGTCAGTCGTTTATAGTGAACCTAGATCAATCCAAATTTCTCATACAATGTATGTTTTACATACAAAACAATAAAGGAAGTAAAAATGAAGGTTAAAATCATGTTCAATCATAAAGTAATTGTCAAAGGATAACCAAGACCGTCATGGGGGTGGGGAAGAGACTATATAGGTATTAATACATTTACATTCTACTATAAGCCCTATTTATGCTTACCAACCAGGTGGTCTAAAGGGTGTGCTCACGACAACATTCTCAGTGCGTCTGTAGGGAGGAAAGCATTATTACAGTGTTACCAATCAATTTCTCTGTTCAGTCCTTTAGGGGTAAGGGTATCAAGGGTGTAGATCCAGAAGGTCTCTCTCTCTTTTAGGAGCTTTATATGGTTACCCCCTCGTCTGGGTCTATGTACTTTCTCAATGATTTGAAACCGTAATTGCGACACTGAGTGCCTTGCTTCCTTAAAATGGTAAGGCAGTGGGAGCCAAGTTTTACCACATCGTATTGTGGACTTGTGGCTGTAAATTCTGTCTTTGATGGGTTGTATGGTCTCTCCCACATAGAGTAGGCCACAGGGACACTTGATCAAATATACTACAAAGTTTGTGTCGCATGTGTAATAATCCTTGATCTTATAGGATTTACCCGTCCTGGGGTGGGTAACCATCTCTCCTTTTATCACATTTGAACAGCAAGTACAGTTAAGGCAGGGGAAGGTGCCTGTCCTCTTAGGGTGTAAGTATGTCTGGAACTCATGTGAACTTTGGCTCCCTATGTCAGCTCTTACTAGTCTATCCTGATGTTCTGTGGTCTTTTGGTGCACATCAAGGGGGGTGATTTGAAAGCTTCCACTTGTGGGTAGCCTCTATTCAGTAATGGCCAGTGTTTTCTAATCAATCTATGTATTTTGTTCATAGTGGGGTGGTAATGATGTACAAATGGGATCCTTTCTACTTTGTGTTTGGGTAGGGGCTCTGATGAGGTGTCCCTTGCTGCCGTTAGTTCATCATGTAGGAGTTGCTCTGGGTATCGTCTGTCCCTAAACTTTTGGGACGTCTCTATCAATCTTGTTTCTCTAGTGTCTGGATCGGATACTATCCGAGATACCCTTTTAAACTGTGATCTGGGCAAACTGGCTCTCATTGATTTCGGATGACAACTATTATATAGCAGGAGTCTGTTACAGTCGGTGGGTTTTGTGAATAAATCAGTGTGGAGGTGTCCCTCAACGTCTCTAATAATTTTGGTGTCCAGAAAAGTGATGTCTGTCATGTTTGTGGTTATGGTGAATTTCAGTTCCTCCCTTGACGTGTTTATTCTGTTGTAGAATGTTTGTAGGCTCTCCATCGGGCCATCCCATATGCAGAATATGTCATCTATATATCTTACCCAGCAGGTGGCATGTTGCTGGAATAGTGGGTCTGGGTAGATGATTGTGTTTTCAAAATGATCCATATATATATTAGCGTAAGCCGGTGCTACGTTTGCACCCATTGCGGTCCCACACTTTTGTATATAGAAGTCGTCACCGTAGAGGAAGAAATTTTCCCGCAGGACGATGCTCAGTAGGTCTATGCACAGGTTTTGTTGTTGTAGTGTGTAGTCTGAGTTGTTTAGAATCCGTCGTACTGCATTTATCCCTTTGGTGTGCTCTATGGAGGTGTATAGACTATTAACGTCTAACGTGGTCAGTATGCTTCTGGGAGCTGTTGGGCCCATGGTCCTTATCTTATTAAGGAAATCCCCTGTGTCCAGGATGAATGACTTAGTTTTTTTTGCGAAAGGGGTTAGTATCTTTTCTAGGTATATGGACAATGGATTAAGTATGGAGTCAGTTGATGCCACTATTGGTCTCCCTGGTGGATTGGTCAGGCTTTTGTGTATCTTTGGTAAGATGTAAAATACAGGTGTGATAGGGTGTTGGTTGACTAAGAACGTCTTCGTTTGGAGATCAATGGTCTTATTGTCAATATATATTTGTAGTGTATCTGTTATCAATCTCTTAATTCTGTATGTGGGGTCACTTTGAATTTTTTCATAGGTTCTAATGTCACTAAGTTGTCTATGTATCTCACCCGTGTATTGATGTTTGTTTAACACAACTATAGCTCCACCTTTGTCCGCTGGCTTAATAACAATGTGTTGGTTTGTTTTCAGGCTCTCTATAGCTTGTTTCTCTTCCGCCGTATAATTGTTTAGGACTGGAAGGAAACCCAGCTGTTTGTCTTTTATGAGACTATCCACTTCCCTATCTAGGATGTCGATAAAGGCTTCGCAGGCGTGGTAGGTATCTCTATCGCTATCTCTAGTGGCAGACACCGGAACCTCTCGGTATATTTCTTCATAATGCACAATTCCACCTGATTTGGAGGTGGTAGTGGCCCCTTTTCTTCTTGGGCCCCCTTGTGGCTTCACAGGTTGTACCAATTCTCTGTCCAGCCTTGGCTATCTCATAGGTAGGGCCAGCTAAACTTTTTCTGTATAGTGACGTTTTAACAAATGATTGGGTAACCAAATGTTCCACTTCTAGAGTCCGTTAGTTCTGTCGTACCCTGGGTCAGATTTCTTCTGCAGTTCCCCTATTTGGAGGGTCCCATCAATGTCGTGTATTACAATCCTGGAGAGCTTTGTGTGAATGCAGAGGACAGAGCATATCAACTGTTACCCCATTTGGGAATTTCTTGCATAACATATATTTGGTTGGGATTTTAATGTCTGCTGGTCACAAAAAAATTTAAATCTGCTTTAAGCCTGCGGTGGAGAGAGATGCAGTTTGGCCGGGATGATGCGAGACTTCATGTGCACCTTGAAGCTCTTCATATTATAAATGTAAAACGGAATCCTTGACAATGTGCAGCTCCATGAAAACCTGCAGGGATTCTGGTGGACTTCACTGCTCCTGAACAATGCATCCTTTTAAAGGTCTGTCCCTTAGGATTTATGCGGCCTTTTGTCCTCGAGTCTCTCTGTCTTCATCTTTATACATAAAGTGAACATCTGATGTGAGAGCCACTGACCTGGAACTAAACCCTGACGCATGGTATTAAAAGAGGCTTTCCTTTTTCTTCTTGTATCAGAATTCTGCAAGTCACAGAACAAAGGTCCAAAATACTGTATTTACATCTGTACCCTCCACATATATTACTGCGCTCTGCTTTACACTTCATTAGATCTAAGGGTACATTAACATACTTGTTTTTGTGTAACGGAACATACACATAATGGATATGCCATAAACCTACTGTAGGTTTAACTGGGATATCCAGTCTTAGGGCCTATCATACAAGTTGTAATACCTCTGTGCTATAACTCTCCATGGAGAAAGTAATTGACTGTTTTGTATCTCTAACTGATAGATAATGGATAACTGCACAGTGGGAACGAGAAGCGGAACGTTTGCAAGTAGGTTGATGAATGTTGGGATCCGTTTACATTTCGGTATTAAAAGATGTCTGTTAGTACAAAATCACTATTCAAACCAAAAACAGGCGCTCAGTGCACCCTTGGTGTGGCCAAACCGTTCACTACACATTTCCACCTTTGTGTATTCCAGTTAATTTCTTTGACTCTTGTTAACTCAGATCTGAGAAGTAAATTAATGAAAAAGGAAAAAGGCGCACAATGGTGTGTATCTGTGAGACATAAGGGATAATACAACAGTGAATAGGCTCACCTGATGGGGTTGTGGTCCTTCACAAGCACCTTTGTGGCATGTGATATCGAACATATCCAAGTGTGTACTCCAGCAGTCTTCCCATGTGTTAAGATCCAAGAAACAATTGTAGAAGGAAAGAGACCTCAGACCGCACTCCTCCAATAAATCCACGGATTCCAGTAATATAGAATTCATATGGTGATTTATTTCTACGCGTTTCAGGGTTAAAACCCCTTCATCAGGATACACACAATAGGATGTACCTCAGAGCCATCAATCGAGAAAGAGGAAGGCGAAGAATATTGGAAAACAAAGAAATGGGAAGGTTTATTGAACTTTAAACCAATGTTTGGTGCACCCTTGGCATGGCAGAGGATAGTTATTTTGTGCTGGCAGACTTCTTTAAATAAAAGGTCATCCCTTATTTATTTCTTTTGCCCGGACTAAAGCCCCCATAACCTTTAGATGGCTGTTGGCCAAATGAGGATTCTGCCCATCGTTCAGTTATCTTGCCAACTCTCCCACACACACATTCACTCTGCAACTTGCAGCCATTTATTACTAGATTTACAAAAGTATCTGAAATGGATCATGCTGGATCCTTAAAGGGGTTGTCCACTTTAGGACAACCCCTTACGATTCCACACATTTTTTCCCCATGTAAAATAAAAGATTTTGTACTCACCTCTCATGCTTCCGCTGTTCCAATGCTGTTAGTAATCACAGTTCCGGGGCTCACATGATATTGTAAGATCATGCAAGCCCTGTGTCCAATCACCACCAGCTTCTGTCTCTACCGCCAGCTTCTGTCTCCTCGCCTTCAGACCAATAAGGGTTTAATCAACAGGAAGTGACGCTGTGACTGCTGCTTACTTCCTGTTGACTGTTCCTGTGTCCGAAGGCTGTGATTGGATCCAGGGCTCACATGACGTCACAATCTCATTCGAGCCCCGGATCTGTGATTACTGACACCGCTGGGACAGCACCAGCACGAGTGATGAGTACAGGCTCTTTTATTTTACCTGGGAAGACATGGAGTTAGGAATGGTTGTCCTAGTAGTGGACAACCCCTTAAATTCATCAGCAGTCATTTGTCGTGGGAGCCCTCCTCAGCATTACACTTTTGTCCAAACCCATCAATATCAGCAAGTTCAGCCAATGTTGGTCTGTCTAATGCATATGTGGACATTTAGAGCACCTAATACAAACCCTACTTTAGACTCCTTCATTTTATCTCCTAGTGATGTCATGGTCAAATGATAGTCATCAAGTCAAATTATTTCTAGCCATTGTAAGTACCCCATCAAAATACGCAAAACAAAATCTCTAGAGATTGCGGGAAAAAATTTGTCACCGACATTCAGTTACGTTATTCCCAACAACAGACCATGTTCTCTTCCTTTGTCTAGTTGCATATTAATTTATGTTTCCCTTGGAATGTTTCCTATGCTAGCGTTAGTCTCCTTAAAGGGAAACTTTACTCCTTATAACTCTCATCAAGCGTTTCCTACTCTATGTTGGCAACTGGCAAGAAGTTGCCACAAAGCAGTGGTTTGTAAAGGCTTTTTAAAGGGTCAATATTGAATTGTATACTTATAGTTCCATCTTATAGCTGGTAATAGAGATCCTATTCTCTTCCTCTGTGCAGATTGTATTTGCATATAATGTGTTCATGGCTTGTGGTGGTCCAGAGGAGAATTCAGAATGGTGGTGTACGCCTGCTATGCTATCAGCCTCAAAGTCATAAAGTTTAGAGAAGTCTGAGAACTTAGGCTTTAAATCACAGATGTTGTGAAACTTCTGGCATTCAGCTATGTTTTCAAGATCCTTCTGACCTTGGGCATTTGTATTAGTCAAGCACCAAAGGTTTGTCTGTGAAGACACATGGACAAGGAGGCTGTGAATGAAAAATTGACCGTCCTACCTGAAATTGTCTGCCCCATTTAGAAAATAAATGCCATTATTTACCCTCTCCAAGACATTCCTCTCAGGATCATTCATCTAATGAGAGCTTGCTATTGGGTGGAATGGGTCCGAAGAGAAATATATAGCCTGTGTTAATCTTTTGCTTTGAATTTAGATATGTTAATCTTGTCAAATCAATTAAGTCTTCTGGCAATAAGAGTGCAATTCATTTCCTTACTACAGAAAGCAGTGTACTAATTTGTGAAAGATCTCTGTCTGCCGTCTCCCACCAGTCATTACTATCACCGTTAAAACAATGTACAGTACATAACAATCAATAATATTGATACCAACCAGACGGTCCAACGTGTTGCATCTGGAGCCGCCAAGACAGGCAATAAAGTCTGAAGCTCGCACTAGCTCAAAAATTATTCCAGCGGATATCTAGGGCATACGAGTGTATGAAGCCGGCTTTATTTTACCGGTATTGATGTACCGGCGCGTCCACACTGAGCAACAGATGGCCGAGTTCTAAATACTATTCTTCTCAAGTAGTGTCTGATTCTATCATCAGCGCTATTGTTCTTGTCTTATTAACCTGTAAATCTTCTGAACAGCCAAACTATGATCCCGTTAACCAATAAAGAGCTACAAGATCTCTAATATATGTACCGGTGTATGTGTTTGTGTATGTATGTATGTATGTATGTATGTATATACACACTGGCAATCAAAATTGGAGAACAATGTATAATCACTTGATTATTTCAGACAGAATGTGATCTACAAAGATGAACATTTGGCAGTTTTTGTGTATGGGGTGCACCAGACACTAGAACAGGGTTTTCCAGAACAACCAAAGTTTATCAATTTAAAACCTTTATTTTACATAAAACGTGATGATGATAATTAGAGAACAGCAATTACTGTAGACAGAGAAAGATTATACTAAATGTTGTGAAGGTTACAAAACTCACCGATCAGTAGGACAAGTACAGGCCTTTGCTTTGTGCAGGCCTTTGCTTTGTGCAGGCCTTTGCTTTGTGCAGGCCTTTGCCGTGAATGACTTCAGCACTTCTACGGCTACAGGACATCACCAGTATCTCTCTTCCCTGGGGGGAATTTTGCTCCACTCCTGTTCCAGTTTCTTCCACAGTTCTGTGACTCTTGTGGGTTTCTTGGCCATATCTTTGTCATCAAGGATTTTCCAGAGGTTTCTATTGGGTTTAGATCAGGACTTCGGGCTGTGGCCATTTCATTGTTTCAATGTTTTCTGTTTCAAGGAACTGCTTTACATGTTTTGCAGTGTGACATGGGACATTGTCCAGCATGGAAATTGCTGCCTGATTGCTGTACGTAAGGAACCACATATAGTTGAAGAAGGTTCTGATACAGCTACAGAGTGAATGCAAGTGGGTATGAGAGGTCCAATCCCTGCAGCAGAAAACATTCCCCAAACCGTCACACTTCTCCACCACCTTTCACTGATTTCTCTATATACTTTGGGTTCAGTCTTTCCCCAGTTTGTCGACGAACTTTGTTTCCCATCCGAACCAAGTAAATTAAATTTGCTTTCATCACTAAAATGAACTGTGAACCACTTCACTGTCCAAGGTGAGTCTAGCCTTTTGATCTTTCTGCTAATGAGAGGTTTGATCACTGCAGAGTGGGCTTTCAGTCCAAATGCTCTTAAACGTCATGACACTGTATGACGAGACAGATCCTTAACTTGTTCAGTACTGAACTGGTGAGCTACTCCAGCTGCAATGTTGAAATAACACCAACAATATCCTGTCCTCTTTTACATTTGTCTTTTGAGGGTGACCAGACTTTTGGGGTGACTTGAAAGAGTTTGCGATGTTGTAAAGATGCAATATTCTAGAAATCATAGGCTTAAAATGACCAACTTCTGTGGCTATGGCTGATGGGGTGATCCATTTGATTTTCATCCAGACAAACTGCTGCTGGAGGGTTTCAGTCACCATTACTGCAAAGTGAGTGCAAACTGGAAAGTTAGGCTGCCAGTTACATAATGTTTGTCATATAATTAAGGAAATTGGCACCAATTACTTGTAGGTATCTGAGTGTTGGACCTAATTCACACAGGTTAATCCATAGTTTATTCAGCCCACAAAACGAATCAGAATATTTTGAAACATCCTTTTCTGAGGCAGCACATGAGGAAATGTGTTCTAACATGTACAACAGAAATAAATTACATTTTTCTATCAGCTAATCTGCTATTTCAGTTGACCTGTTCAGCAGTGTAATTTAATAAAAAGTAGCAGCGATTACCAGCACTTGCCAATAATTTCCATTACCGTGTATTGTAGGCAAAACCCATTTTCAAGGGGGAATATAATATTACAAGATTTGGAAAATGAGAGTTTTATGATATTTTTTTTTAAAACATATTGTTATAGTGAATTAACTGAAAAAAGTCAACCATTGTTAAAGGCAATTTTTTTAATACATCTCTTCCTTAATTAACTTGTTCCCCACCGATCATTTAAAAATCTGCTCTGTAACACTTCTTGCGTTTCAGCAGTTAATAGCACTGAACTCCTGATTTAGTGCCCGGCAGAAGGAAGTACAGGTTCATGAAAAGTCAGTCCGAAGCCATACATTCCTATATGTGTATTCTTATGCTGGAGCCGGCTACAACAAGCCTTTCAGGGAGGATTTTTGAGTGATTGTGGGGGTATCAATGTCAAGCCCCCACCGATCTGCAGAACAAGATAGCTGGGGTAAAGATGTTTTTTTAAAAAGAAAAAAAAAAGAAAGAAAATAGGTGCCCTTTAAGGCTGAGTTTAGAAATCCACCATATAGGCAAAACTACCAGCCAAGCTACAGGAATATGATTTGAGAGAAAGAATCATAGCCCTGGGCACACTGCAGTCATCATCCTAAAATCTGACAGTAATAAAATTACTACATTTTGTCTATATTTAATCATTCAATAGCAGACATCAGCAAAACACCTTGCAAATTCACTGAAAATTTCCCACTACCTGCTAGCATCCCTGGCACCATTTCTGATTAGTAAACCATGCAATAGTAGAACATCGTGTCACGGCACAGTGTTGGGGGCCTACTAATCATTATTATTATTATTATTTATTTATGTAGCGCCATTGGTTCCATGGCGCTTTACATAAGAAGTAGGGGGAACAAGGACAAGTACAGTACATATGAACAATGAAGGCTTGCTGATACACGATGCGAGAGGACTCTGTCCACGAGGGCTCACAATCTACAGGGGTGGGAGAGGAGACAATAGGAGGGGAGCGCCAAACGTGTGGTGGAGCGGCGCTGGAACTCGTCATAGGTTGTAGGCTTGTTGGAATAGATGAGTTTTCAGGTTCTTTTTGAAACTCCCAAGTGTAGGTGAGTGTCTGATGTGTTGGGGAGGAGAGTTCAAGACTATGGCGGAGGTGCGGGAGAAGTCTTGTATGCGGTTGTGGGAGGATGAGATGAGGGGGGGGGGAGAGGAGGAGCTCTTGGGAGAAGCGCAGTTTGAGTGCGGGTAAGTATCGAGAGACCATGTTGGAGATGTAAGGAGGGACAAGTTGTGGATGGCTTTGTATGTCAGGGTTAGGACTTTAAATCGAGATCTCTGGGGGGTGGGGAGCAAGTGAAGGGCTTGCGGAGGGGGGGGGACAGGGGAGTAGCGAGGGGGCAGGTGGATTAGACATGCAGTGGTGTTTAGGATAGAGCGGAGGGGTGCAAGGGAGGAAGCAGGAAGACCGGTGAGCAGTAGGTTGCTGTAGTCCAGGCGGGAGATGATGGGGGCGTGAACAAAAGTTTTGGCAGTGTCGTCATTAAGGAAGGAGCGGATACGGGAAATGTTCCTGAGCTGGAGTCGACAGGAGGTGGCGCGGGCTTGGATGTGGGGCTTGAAGGAGAGGGAGGAGTCGAGAGTAGCCCCAAGGCACTTGGCATAGGGGACTGAGGAGAGAGAGCAGTTATTGACTTGGATGGACAGGTCCAGTAGAGGGGGAGGGCGGCTGGGGGGGAAGACTATGAACTCTGTTTTGTCCATGTTCAGCTTGAGGAAGCGAGCAGAGAAGAAAGAGATATGGCGGACAGGCATTGGGGGATTTTAGACAGAAGAGAGGTGATAATCCAAAGAGATCAAAGAATAGGAGACCGGGGATGTGGTCCACACTGCCGGCAATTTAAAGATGCTCAAAGGAGTGAGGAACATGTGGATTATTACAGTCTACGCATACATGGGTCGAAACGTGTAAAGATCTATGCTCGTGTGTGAAGCTGTGCTGGATATCAATGGATGAGATTTGAAATTTTTACGTATTCAGATCCAAGTGAGTTCCCCATTGACTTGCATTGGACGCGTAACGAGTAATGAAACCGTTCAAAGTATTCGGTTAGAGCTATCCGGGCCTGAATATCTTACTACTCGCTCATCACTATATATTACCCATGCTTTTCACATCTAGGCTAATCTAGCATCCTTCTCTGCAGGTTAAACTTCTCGTCACTCTCGGCCATTTTCCGACCACTTGTTGAATCTATTAAGAATCTTCATTCATTCCGGAATAAAGACTTTTGTTTGTGGCATATTCTGAGCATCTCTCATTACTTCTAACCGAAAAGCTATTATCTTTGGACAAGTCTTCAGCAAATGGGGGAAAAAACCCTGTGTTCATAGAAGTGTCATTAAATGAACCAATTACCAACCAAACACTTTGGGATCAGGTACAAAAGAACCTGCAAAGGGTCAAGTTACATAATGGATGTATGCTTCATCCAAACCTCCAGAAAGGTCCAGAAGTGCTCTGCAAGTGCCTGGAAAATATTAATTGCTGATTGATTGCTATAACAAACACAGTTGATTAGACCAATGTTACTGGATACAGGATTTCCACTGGATTTTTGAAACGGGAAAAACAAGTCTTGTTAATCACATTTAGCCATTAGAACGCGTGAAGCCGACTGTCTGACAAACCTCACGCAAACATCAAAAATGATGAATGTTGCTGAGAAACCTATATATAGTGACTGTGAGGCCTGCCATGTCTGAATGCTGGGTATATTGCTTCTAATCATTGCATTCGGCATGCAGTTTACCTTAATATTTGGAGCAAAGACATTTTTAGTTAGGGTTTGTTTTGTAATTGACTAATCAGGATCGTGGAGGGATCAAAACATTCCTGTAGCGAGTAATAATAATCCCAGTGCAATTCTGTAGGGGTTGTCTAGGTTGAAGGTGTTGTCCGATCTTTTGATATTGATGACCTATATAGTGCCACTGCTTTCTGTATATTTAATTTTACAATAAATATACTCCCCAAAAGAATCCTTTAAGCAAAGGTAAAATCCATAAAATTAGCATATTGAGCACACTAAATAAAACAGCCCAGATCTCTGGAACCATATTGCAGAATGAGAAAAAAGCAGCAATAAATTTAGAGCAAAAACTTGGCTTATTTGACCTATACCAGGTCCGTTACTTGGACAACCCTTCTCATTCCCCAGGATGGTCCCTATAAAAATAATAATAATAAAAAAGCTTATACTCGCTGCTTTTGCCAGCACGATTCCAGCGATTTTGGAACTCTCGTTCCCAGGGCCCAGGTGACATTAGTAGCGGGACTTGTGTGTCAAAACAATCAGCACCGGCTTCCTTCTCCCACCTTGGAATGGTTAAGTAATCAACAAAAAGTAAAAGCTGCCGCTCCACGTTGATTACTCCGGTGTCCAACATCCATGCAAAGGATGCCGGTAGGGTTGACAATGTCACATGCACCCCAGGAACGCAACTTCTGACATTCCTGGAACAGCGCTAGCAGCGGAGGTGAGTATAGGCTTTTTTATTTGTATAGGGGTGAACATGGGTTGTCTAAGTAGTGGATAACCCTTTTAATGTGGTTTCCCACAAACAAAACTGATCACATTTTTACTGGATAAGTGTTAGATGACTTGGGTAACCCCCTGATCACAAAAACAGGGGCCCCATGCCTCCCTTTTGAAGGGAACAGTGTTTTTTTCATTCAAAGTCCATGGGATTCTAGCTTACTGTCATGCATTGCTCCCTTCACCCCCTTTTGTGTATGATGGGGTGTTATTGGAAGTATTGTGTTAGGGCCAGTCAAACATGAATGTTCCGGCTTCTAATGAGCTTTAAAGAGAACCTGTCAGAAGCTTTAACCTCCAGAGTTATTTATATGACTGTGTAGCCCTTTATCCACCAGACAATGAAAAAGGACAGCGCCTCACAAGTTGGTGAATTTGCATCACATTATTCCGCCTCCAATTGCAACGTTTCGATCCCAAGAATAATGTGATGCAAATTCACCAGCTTGTGAGCCGCTGTCCTTTTTCAGTAACTGGTGTTTGGACATCATCTGAGTGGGACTCCTTTGATGTGACGTGCCCCAGCCTTGGGTAATGTCATAACCCTTTCTCCATGAGGTGCTGTATGCCAACCTTCACTGATATTTGTGTGTAGTTCTTTCAGTCAATCAATACCTTTTACATCATCCCAAAGTGTTGGTCCTGTTGCAATAAATCCCGATTTGAAGTTGTGCCTGAACGTGCATTGGGGCGTGACGACGCACATCCAGCTTCTCCGCATCATGCCGTGTTTCCTAGCAGGACCCTACACGGCTGATTGACAGCACAGTATTTGGGTACCAGAGCAAATAACCGTCCAGTCAGCCAGGGGAAGGTGCTTATAGGTAGGAAATACAGAATAAGGCTGGGGTCACATGGTCTGATTTTCATTCAGAAAAGTGGGACCGTTTTTTCTCACTTGCCATGCATGTGCAGCCCATTTATTACATCAGCAGTAATTAATCATTTACAGTTTCCCATATTGCACCATTGTAATGTATCTGTAAAAGTCAGGTGCTATACTGAGGGATCTGATTTTTTTTCTTGTACCCATAGACTTGACTGCATGAATCTCCTCTGATTTCAGTAGCAAAATGCAATATGCTGCATTATTTTGCACAGATTGTCAGTGAAACAAATTGTCCTAAACTCTGTCCCATTGAATAACATAGATCAGTGTCATATCTGATAAAAGATGGGATAGCACACATCCAATGTTTACGGTGGGGTGAGCTATCACTAAGGCTGAATACCGGCAAGTGCATCATCATGCCCCAATGCACTTCAGACACAACTTGAAAATGTGATTTTTTTTTTTTTATGCTGGAGCCGTTCATTGAAGCTGTAAAGGGACTGACTGGCGTAACTTTTGAAGAACTACAAAATCATAATAATGTTTTTTTTTTTGGAGGGGGGAGGGGGTTGAACGTTTTGGACAGGTTCCCTTAAAGGGAATGTGGACACGCTGCAGATTTCGTGCATTCTGAGGCAGGACAATGCACCAAAATCTGCAACAGTCTGCAACAGGATTGGGGTTACAACAAGGTACAGGGGCTTATTACAGTGGTGGTCCATGCATCTTGAGGAAGTGGGGGATAGAAATAAAGTTACATGAATGGTCTCCAGACATCTGTGTAGAGCTTTTGGGTTTGGTGGAGTTTGAAGAAGAGATTCTGTCCAGAGAGATGGTAGTGTACATAGCACATTCACTAAGGACTTCTATTAGGGAGCATGATAGGCTGCCTTAAAAAGATGTGTTTTTAGGGAGCGTCTAAAGCTATGCAAGTTGTGGATAGTCCTGATTTCTTGGGGTAGAGCATTCCAGAGAATTGGTGCAGCTCGGGAGAAGTCTTGGAGTTGGAGGATCGGATTAGTGCAGATGTTAGTCAAAGGTCATTTGTAGAACGTAGCGAACGGGTGGGGTCATAGACAGAGATGAGGGAGGAGATGTAGGGAGGTGCTGCACTGTGAAGAGCTTTGTGGGTGAGAACAAGCAGTTTGAAATGGATCCTGTAGTGTATAGGCAGCCAGTGCAATGACTGGCACAGAGTGGAGGCATCTGAGTAACGTTTGGCCAAACGGCTGATTCTGGCTGCTGCATGGACTGGAGAGGAGAGTGTTTAGAGAGGGGGAGGCCGATTAGTAGAAAATTGCAGTAGTCAAGGCAGGAATGGATCAGGGCCACGGTAAGGGTTTTTAATTGTTTTCATGGTGAGAAAGGGGCGAATTCTAGAGATGTTCTTCAGGTGCAAGCACCAAGAGCGGACGAGAGATTGTGTATAGTAAGTGAAGGAGAGATCTGTGTCAAACATAACACCCAAACAGCGAGCCTGCTGACTAGGCATTATCGTGGTGCCGCACAGAGAGAGAGATATCAGATTTAGGGAGGATAGTGGAGGGCGGAAGCAGAAGTAGTTCAGTTTTGGAAAGGTTAAGTTGCAAATAGAGAGCAGACATGATGTTAGAAACTGCATCTAGACAGTCATTGGCATTCTTTAATACTGCAGGGGTAAGGTCAGGGGCTGAAGTGTATGGTTGTGTGTCATCAGCAGAAAGATGGTACTGAAAGCCAAATCTGCTGATGGTGTGTTCAATCGGGGCCCTGTAGAGAGAGAAGAGAAGAGGTCCAAGGACTGAGCCCTGAGGGACCCCAATAGTGAGAGGAAGAGGAGAGGACGTGGAGCCAGTGAACGTTACACTAAAACAGCGGTCAGAAAGATAGGAAGAGAACCAGGAGAGAGCGGTGGCCTTTATGCCGATGGAGTGCAGCATAGAGAGTAGGAGATGGTGGTCAACATCGTCAAAAGCTGCGAAGAGGTCCAGAAGAAGAAGCAGAGAGTGGTCATCATTACGGTTTGCTGTCAAGGTCATTGATCACTTTGATGCGGGCGGTTTCTGTAAAGTGAAGGGGTCGGAAGCCAGACTGCAATGGATCTAGAAGAGAGTGAGCTGAGAATTAGCGGGTGCGGCGGGTGTAGACCAGGCGCTCCAAGAGTTTAGATATGAAGGGGATATTGGAGACAGGTCTGTAGTTATTTGTGCAGCATGGGTCAAGAGAAGATTTCTTTAAGAATGGAGTAATGATGGAATGTTTGAGGGAAGAGGGAAAGATGCAAGAAGAGAGGGAGAGGTTAAAGATTTTAGTTAGGTGAGTGGTGACGACCGGAGAGAGAGAGACTGGAGCAGGTGTGAGGGAATGAAGACAGTGGTGCATGTTGTGGGACGAGAGGAAGAGAGGATCCTGGAGACTTCTTCTGTGACTGGGTCAAATAGGGAGAGTGAGCCGGTGGAAATCTGAGGAAGAGTGGAAGTAGCAGCACTTGGAGGCTGGGAGCTGATTTCCTGGAAGATGTTGTCTATTTTCTCCATAAAGTAAGAAGCCAGATCATAAGCACAGAGGTCAGTGATTGGGGCCTGCACTTTAGGACTGAGGAGAGAGTGAAAGGTGTCAGAGTTTTTTTGGATTGTTTGATAGTGAGGGTGGTGAAGTAGGTCTGTTTGGCGAGGTGAGGGGCAGAGTTGTAGTTTTTTGGCATGAATTTATAATGGCTAAAGTTTTCTGGTGTGCCAGTTTTCCTGCAGCGATGCTCTAAGAGTGGCGAACGCCCATGGAGGAATCGAGTTTGCGATTTGAGCCAGGGCTGTTTTATTCTATGTTGGGAGGTTCTGAGGGCGAGGGGCGCGACTTGGTCCAGGGTGCTTCTGAGAGTGTCATTGTAATGATTTACTGTCAGATCAGAACAGGAGAATGAAGAGATTGGGGACAGTGACGAGTGTAGAGAGTCTGTGAATGTATGAAGGTTAATGGCCGGTAGATTCCTGGATGTGTGATGGGTAGGGGTTTGCTGGGGTGGGCGAGGGTTAGTGAGCGTGAAGGAGAGAATGTTATCGTCAGAGAGATATAGACAAGGGGAGCGCACATTGGGTGGTAAATGTGGGACACTAGAAAGATTTACAAGGCGGGTCCACTAACCTTGTGTGGTTGTGAGGGTCACAACCACCGTATAAGCCTGGCCTGCTCCAGATCACCGTGGAATCACGTGAAGAAGCAAAGAGAGAAGACGTGATTTTGTCCGCGCTGGCCACTAAGGAACGACAGGGTTAAAGTTGATTTCTTTATTCAATATGTGCACTTACCAACGTTTTTTCATAGCCCACTGGCTACTTCATCAGGGCTCTGGGCTATGTAGGATGACATGCTACATATTCCATGGAGCATGTCTACCCCCTTGTCCCCACATTTATGCAAGGAAAAACATAAGCAAAGTGTGCACAATACTTCACAAGTATTATTATTATTATTATTATGTATTTATAGAGCGCCATTGATTCCATGTTGCTGTTCATGAGAAAGGATTACATACAAACAAGTTAATAATACAATGAACAAACTAACAGTGACAGACCAATTCAGAGGGGAGAGAGGACCCTTGCCCTTACGGGCTTACATTCTACATGGCAATGGGGAGGGAAATAGTAGGTTGGGTCTGCTGTGGTGGTGGAGCTCCGTGTCCAGTGGTGGTGGAGCTCCGTGTCCAGTGGTGGTGGAGCTCCGTGTCCAGGGGTGGTGGAGCTCCGTGTCCAGGGTGGTGGAGCTCGTGTCCAGTGGTGGTGGAGCTCCGTGTCCAGTGGTGGTGGAGCTCCGTGTCCAGTGGTGGTGGAGCTCCGTGTCCAGGGTGTGAGCTCCGTGTCGGGTGGTGGAGCTCCGTGTCCAGTGGTGGTGGAGCTCGGTCCAGTGGTGGTGGAGTGCCGGGTCCAGTGGTGGTGGAGTGCTGGGTCCAGTGGTGGTGGAGCTCCGTGTCCAGGGGTGGTGGAGCTCCGTGTCCAGTGGTGGTGGAGCTCCGTGTCCAGTGGTGGTGAGGTGGCACTGTGGTCATTGCAGGCTGTATCTCTCATAGACTTTGATTTCAGGATAGGCATAAACATGCACCAAAAACACACCGTGTGCACATAGCAGTATATATCTAGAAAGTCGAGTGTATAAACTATACCTTACTGTACCTTACTATACCTTAGTTCACTGTTTTTATTAATGTAAGCTTCCATACTTTTCAAAACCAGATTGCCAAATTATCTATATTTAAAAACTTATTTAGCATTGTTAATTCCACAGTGCTTTCCATACATCAGAATATGAACCATGAATAAGGTATGAACAAAATGTGTTGTTTTTTTATAGTGATTTGATATCTTTGTCTGATTGACTTTCCTTCAATAATGTAATAATTGTGAGGTTTGATGATACATTATTTTTCATTGAGGCATTGTCTCTTTCTACAGCTGGATATTATTGTATTTAGAAAGTATTGCGGACCCTGCCAGGGCCTTTCCGTGCAGATTGAAGCAACCTTAGATCCGTTCGGTGGAGTTAGAGCTGATTTTTTTTTTTTTTTTAAGATTTGCAAATAAATCCGCAGTTTGTTAGTGTCTCCTCTTGTTACGTTGCCAGGAGGATTTTCTGTCTCTCAAGCCTGGCATTAAAGCAGCCAAGCACCACTCGCCCGTCTGACTTTGTGGTCAAGAAATCTTTCATAATAAGTATCTCTAAAAGAAAATGCATCAGGCCTGCTTGAAATATAATTACCCTGCTTTTGTATGAGGGAGGGTCAGGGAACGAGCAGTGGTTCTAATAATGGATTCCTGTATTTCGGTAACCTCTGTGTATGTGTGTTTTCAGCTCGGGGTCATTGCGTTCTCTTCCAATTCGCTCAAATGTAAATGAAACTTGCTGCACACGCCGTCTCCGCGCAAGTACCCCGGGGATATGCTAAGCAGAGCGGCCGCCGTGCAGGACGCCCAGCCGGTAATTACACCTCTCTGCTGCTGCAAGTAAACAGGGACGTGATGGATAGCAAATATTACAAAGTGCTGCCCAAGGTTTAATGTATAGGAAACAGCACTGGTGCTGAAGTGTTCACATTCAGGAGATGGGAGCACAGCTATATGGCGCTGCATGGCCGTAGCATAGCCATGGTGGAGTCATTTTTCTACTTGTCTTGTTGCCTTTATGTCCAAATTCTATATTCAATTCCGATTCCGTTTTCACCATTATAAAAGTCTGTTAATAATAATAATTATTATTTATTTATATAGCACTATTAACTCCATAGCACTTTACATACATTTTCAGCACTGTCCCCATTGGGGCTCACAATCTATATTCCCTACCACCATTGGCGTAACTAGAGTCTGGTGGGCCCCGGTGTGAAATTTAGACCTGCTTCCCCCCCACGCACACGTCAGTCAGATGTATGGACCCCGTGTGACTTTCTAAATACTTTAAAGACTCACAAACTGACCCTCTCCCCTTTCATTATGTATTAATGTCCCTCATCCTGCTATATATAGTCCTCCTCCTGGAATACGGCCCTTATGATAGTATATAAGGTTCTCTTCCTCCCGCCACCACAGTCCTCCAATTATAGTGCATCCCTATATTCCTCCATATATTATAATGTACCCCCATAGTTTTCTATATATTATAAAGCAGCCCATAGTCCCCCATTCATTAGGTAGCCCCAATAGTCACCCATTTATTATAAGGCACCCCCATTATCCTCCATATAGTATAATGCAGCCTCACATCTCTCCATATAGTATAATACAGCCTCACATCCCTCTATATAGTGTAATGCAGCCTCAGAGCACTCCATATAGTGCAGCCTTATATCTCTATATAGTGCAGCTAATATGCAGCCTCATAACCTCTCCATATAGTATATTGCACTCCCCCTCCTGCCCCCAAGATTTGGTGAGCAGACTTTCCATGGCCACCCTGCACTCAGTTATATTAAAAAAAAAAATCTGTTCTCACCTCTCCCTGTTCCTCCACTGCTACGGTCTCCTTGAAACAACTAAATAGAAGACTGATGAGGAGGAGACGGTGACTGCCTGCGTTCCAGCGAGGAATGCATAATGCAGGAAGTGCCGCCTACTCCTAGTGTGGAGGAGACGGCACCAGCCTGCTATATGCATTCCATGGCGGAATGCAGGCTGTCACCGTTTCCTCCTCAGAATGCAGGTAAGAGGAAGCGAGGGGGAGGGGTGGCCGAAGTAGGAAGAAGGATGCTCCCCGCCCCTCCCCTCCTCTCAGTGACACACAGACCCTTTAGTGGCTTGTCCTGCCCGCAGTGACATGGATATATGTCCTTGGGGATGCACATCCATGTGAAGTGGGCCCTGGGATCGGTGGGTGCATAGCCGGCTGGCAGGTCAGGCCCTTTATAGGTCCGGGTCCCGTCGCAGCCGCGACCCCTGCGACCATTAACATTACACCACTGCCTATCACTATGTCTTTGGATTGTGGAGGAAACCGGAAAACGTGGAGGAAACCCATCAAACACAGGGAGAACGTATAAACTGCTTATAGATTTCATACTTGGTGAGAATTGTACCCAGGTCCTCAGTGCTGCAAGGCTGCAGTGTTAACCACTGAGCTACCATACATGCTAACCTCTGAGCCAGAATTCAGTGGTAACCTCTGAGCCACCATATACAGTGCTAACCCCCGAGCCACCATACAGTGCTAACATCTGAGCCGCCATACATTGCTAATGACTGAGCCACCATACAGAGTGATACCACTGAGCCACCATACACAGTGCTAACCACTGAGCCACCATACACAGTGCTAACCACTGAGCCACCATATACAGGGCTCACCACTGAGCCACCATACAGTGCTAACCACTGAGCCACTATACAGTGCTAACCACTGAGCCACCATACAGTGCTAACCACTGAGCCAATATACAGTGATAATCACTGAGCTACTATATAGTGCTAACCACTGAGGCACCATACAGTGCTAACCACTGAGCCACCATACACAGTGCTAATCACTGAGCCACATACACAGTGCTAACCACTGAGCCACCATACACAGTGCTAATCACTGAGCCACCATACAGTGCTAACCACTGAGCCACCATACAGTGCTAATCACTGAGCCACCATACAGTGCTAACCACTGAGCCACCATACAGTGCTAACCACTGAGCCACCATACAGTGCTAACCACTGAGGCACCATACAGTGCTAATCACTGAGCCACCATACACGTGCTAATCACTGAGCTACATACAGTCCTACCTTCTGAGCCATCATATACAGTGCTAACCACTGAGCCGCTATACAGTGCTAACTACTGAGCCACCATGCAGTGTGAACCACTGAGCACCATACAGTTGTGGCACCCCACTGATCAGTGCGCCACTAAAGGGGTACTACACCCCGATTAGTGTGTGTGGTTTCCCGGTGACCAGAGGATGGCAATGTTAATCTGAGACCTGTGTACACATTCATACACTTAGAGCTAGAGGATCCATTGGCTGAACCGTAACCACGGTAACCAGTCCTGGTGGGAGGAGCTTATGTGTAGTAAGAAGAGAGGGAAGGAGTGGCAGTCAGTCAGAACGTGAGGAGGATACCGTGAGGGAAGGAGGTCCCTGCGAGGATTGTGGTGGAGGGTGCCTGAAAAAGGAAGGCAACCCAGACAGAAAGGGGATCCCTAGCTTGTGTAAGCCCGTGCCAGACCGAAGATTATGAGTCCGTGAGGGAACCCAATCCAAGACTGAGTACCGGCTCCGAGTGCGGTGCAGGAAAGTTTAGCTCTGAGCCGCCAAACCCGGTGGGTCGAAGGCCTTTCATATAGCCCCGACCTGGTCTGACACACACGTCCCCACCAGGAGTTCAAAACCGGGTTGAGCCCCTTAGAGAGAAGGGTAAACTCTATATACCCAACGGGCCTGGTAGGAAGAGGGCTCCGTGCCGGGCCGCACATGGATAGTAAGGAGAGCGCAGTGAGTGAAAAGGACAGACTTTTTTACCAGAAAGAACCCCATAGAGGGCCTCAGAGAGACTTTGCATCCTTTGGTGACTTCCCGGCCAGATTCCCGTGACTGTGTACTTTGTGAACTGCTTGAGAAGTCACCAGTAAATACCTGTGCAGAGCAAGAAGGTCTCCTGTGTCTTATTTCTAGTTGGTCACTTGTGTTCCAGTCTCAAGGAGAAGACTGCGCCTCTCCCGGTGTGAAACCATTTCTTTACCTCACTGCTCTGGGGACTTCACTCCGCCTGCAGGGAGCGACATCATCCGGCTGCCTACCGATCGTCCCCAGAGGTCTGCTGGCAGGGCTGGTACCATCACCAGATACTGCAGGTGGTGTCACGTAAAAAAAAAATGTATTATTCTAACTTTACTAAACCCCTTTTTCATGACCACCAGGGCCATGGATCCGTGCACCAGCCACTAGTGACAGTCCCATACAGTGCTAACCACTGAGCCACCGTACTGTGCTAACCCCTGAGCCACCAGTGTTAACCACTGAGCCACCGTACTGTGCTAACCACTGAGCCACCGTACTGTGCTAACCACTGAGCCACCATACAGTACTAACCACTGAGCCACCATACAGTGCTAACCACTGAGCCACCATACAGTGCTAACCACTGAGCCACCATACAGTGCTAACCACTGAGCCACCATACAGTGCTAACCACTGAGCCACCATACAGTGCTAACCACTGATCCACCATACAGTGCTAACCACTGAGCCACCATACAGGGCTAACCACCGAGCCACCATACAGTGCTAACCACTGAGCCACCATACAGTGCTAATCACTGAGCCACCATTCAGTGCTAACCACTGAGCCACCATACAGTGCTAACCACTGAGCCACCATACAGTGCTAACCATTGAGCCACCATACAGTGCTAACCACTGAGCCACCATACAGTGCTAACCACTGAGCCACCATACAGTGCTAACCACTGAGCCACCATACAGTGCTAACCACTGAGCCACCATACAGTACTAACCACTGAGCAACCATACAGTGCTAAACTCTAAGCCACCGTGCCGCCACAGTCCTAGCATCTAAAATAGCGGCAGATCTGAATTATAAATGTGGAATGAGGCCAGTTGTAAAATCCATTCATTTCCCGCATATTTTTTTTTTTTTACACATTTATTTTACATGTTTCAACTTTTAGGCTACGTTCACACACTGCATATTGCTGTGTTTTGTGAGGATCTATTTTTGGTGCAAAACTGCAGGATCCTCACAAAGTGCAGCCTTCTGTGTGTGAACGCCGCTGCACTATTTGCCTGCGCTTAAGGTGGGGTCTCACGTGGCGATTCTGGCCGGCGATGTGCAGGTGCACGCTCGCTTCCGACATCGCAGGCCAGCTGTCACACGGCATGACGTTGCCGGTGACGCGGCGGCGATGTGGGCTCAGCCCAGCGAGCGATCCTCAGCAACGCTGCGATATAGGCTGGATCGCGCCGCCAACAGTGTCAGACGGCACAATCCAGCCTAATCGCTGGTCACAGGTTGACAAGTTTATGAACATGTTCATAAACCTGTCAACCTGCAACCAGCGATAATTTGCAGTTGCGTCGCGCTGTCACACAGCGCGACGCACTTGTGATATCGCCCGTGACATCGCTGTTACGTCACTTTTCGGCGATGTCGCGGGCGACATCGCCACGTGTGACCCCACCTTTACTCACCTCACCGCGCTCCCCAGGTAACTGCCAGCGATGTCCTCTAGGACCCGCAGCACTATGTGACCAGTTGACGTCGCTCGGTCACATGGTGCAGTCTCGGGTCCTCCAAAGGTCCTAAAGCATCTGGATGAAGAAAGATCACCAAGGGGAGCGCAGTGAGGTGAGTAAAAGCGCAGAGAAATGACGGCAAAATAATTTCCATGCTCATTCTTTTTAGACTTCCGCTTTTCAGACCAAAAGCGCAACGTGTGAATGGAAAACAGTGAAATGCATTGACTTGCCTGGCACAGTGTGTTTCACTGCATTCCACTGCAAATAGCGGATCCATACAGAACAAAGCAATAGCGCAGCGTGTGAACACAGCCTTAGAACCACATGAAAAGTTACCAGATTGTAAAACTGCAGTAATTCTTGGTAAAAATGCATGTTTTTTTTTGTCCAATTTTCTGCCCAATGGCAGCTAAACCGCAGCATGTGAATAAGCCTGATTATTGCACTATGTGGAATTGTCACGTACATCTGGGAGATGCCAAAAAGTGAACCTGATAGCACATTCATGCTACCTTAACCATTTGCAGTATGAATCCGACATTGGCCATATAATTGTAGTCAGGCATGTTTTAATATAAAATGCTGTTTAATACTGGAGATACCAGGAGAGGGAGGTAAGAAGAGGCTGCTCACACTGCTGTCCACCTTGTCTATCTGATCTAATAGTGGAGATAACAGGGTGCTGAGGTAAGAGATTGCTCATACTGCTATCTATCCTGTTTATCTGATCTAATACTGGAAGTACTGGGGTTGCTAAGGTAAGAAGAGGCTGCGCACACTGCTGTCCACCTTGTCTATCTGATCTAATACTGGAGATAACAGGGTGCTGAGGTAAGAGACTGCTCACACTGCTATCCATCCTGTCTGTCGGAGCTAATACTGGAAGTACTCGGGTTGCTAAGGTAAGAAGAGGCCTATTTAATATTGCTTACACAGCTGTACACCCTGTCTATCAGATCGAATACTGGATATAAAAGTGGTGCTGAGGTAAGGCGAGACTGCTAACACAGCTGTCCACCCTGTGTATCTGATCTAATACTGGAGACACCAAGGGTACTATGATAAGAAGAGGCTGCTCACAATGCTGTCTACCCTGTCTGTCTGAACTAATACTGGAAGTACAAGGAACAGTAAGGTAAGAAGAGACTGCTCACACTGCCCTTCACCTTGCCTTTCTGCTCTAATACTGGAGAAACCAGGGGTGCTGAGGTAAGGAGAGGCAACTCGCACTGCTGTCCACCTTGTCTATCTGATCTATTGCTGGAAGTACTGGGGTTGCTAAGGTAAAAAGAGGCTACTCACACTGCTGTCTATCTGCTCTAATACTGGACATGAAAGTGGTTTAGTATAAAAGGGGTTAAACATCGCTGCCATATTTGAGGAAGGTTCCAAATCACAGAATAATAAAAAATAGTGATGCATATGTGATTTTTACCAAAAGGAGCTATAAGGTCTCAAACGCATAGTATAATGAAATCACGATCATTTATTTATTTGGTGATTTGGAACCTTCCTCAAATACGGAAGCGCAGTGTGTCACCCCTTCTATATTGAATCACTTTCACTGGTATTTTGCAGGGATTGCAGCAGCTGTTGGAATTATATCATATGCCAGGATAGTGGTTGTCACTTTTCACAGGCTCCCTAAGGTAAGTGACTCTGTGTTACTCCTTTCGACCCATTTTTTTAGCCAGGTAACACCCCATTTTGCTTTTTATCTTCCAGTAATCTTTGCTTATCTAATATTGAAGATAACAGGGGTACTGAGGTAAGAAGAGGCTGCTCACACAGCTGTCCACCCTGTCTACGTGATCTAATACTAGAGATACCAGGGGTGTTATGTAAGGACAGGCTGTTCATATGGCTGTCCATCCTGTCTATCTCATCAAATACTGGAGATACCAGGGTGCTGAGGTAAAAAGTGACTGCTCACACTGCTGTCCACCCTGCCTATCTGATTTAATAGTAGAAGTACTGGGGTTGCTTAGGTAAAAAGAGGCAGATCTAATACTGTTTACACAACTGTCCACTCTGTATCAGATTGAATACTTGGTGTAAAAGTGGTGCTGAGGTAGGGAGAGGCTGCTCATATGGCTGTCCACCCTGTCTTTCTGATCTAATACTGGAGATAACAGGGGTGCTGAGGTAAGAAGAGCCTGTTAAAACTGCAGTCCACCCTGTTTATTTGATCTAATAGTTGAAATACTAGCATGTTGAGGTAAAAAGAGGCTGCTCACACTGCTGTCCACCCAGTCTGTTTGATCTAATACTGGAAGTACTAGGGTTGCTAAGGTAAGAAGAGGCTGCTAAAACTGCTGTCCACCCTGTCTCTGATGCCAGGTGTGCTGAGGTAAGAGGCTGCTGCTCACACTGCTTTCACTTTGTATGTGTCTTATCTAATATTGTACGTACTGGGGTTGCTAATGTAAGAAGAGGCCAAGCACATATTGGTCCATCATGTCTATCTAATCGAATACTGAAAATAACAGGTGTGCTAAGGTAAGTAGAGGCCTCTCACAATGCTGTCCACCCTGTCTGATCTAATACTGGAGATAACAGGGGGGCTGTGGTATGAAGAGGTTACTCACACTGCAGTCAACCTTGTCTATCTGACCAAATACTGGAGAAGCCAGGGGTACTGAGGTAAGAAACCGCTGCTCACACTGCTTCCATTTTGTCTATCTGATCTTATATTGTAAGTAATGGGGTTGATAAGGTAGGAGGAGACCATGCACAGTACTGTTCATTCTGTATTATTTAATACTGGAGAGAACAGTGGTGCGGAGGTAAGACAAAAGGGCACACATCGCTGTCCACCACCTTGTATATCTGATTTAATACTGGAGATGCCAGGGTTGCTGAGGTAAGAAGATACTGCTCACACTGCTGCCCAAGTTGTCTAATCTTATCCACCTTGTGTATCTAGTATATTACTGGAGATAACAGGGGTGCTGAGGTAATAGGCTGCACACACTGCAGCGCATGCTGTCTTTTTTTTATCTAATACTAGGATAACAGGGTGCTGAGGTAAGGAGAAGCTGCTTCCACCCTGTCTTTCTAAATATGGAGCAGCTACAGTAAGCTGAAGAGAACTTGATAGTATGAGGAAAAGGTTATCTCCAGATCACAACAGAGGAGCTTCCTACTGACCATGATATCCTGCTGACAATTTACTGCTGACATTGACTTTAAAGGGGTTGTCCAGTCTAAAACTGATAATTCTGCAGTCACTTAATGTGACTGCAGACTGATCAATCCTCCCAGTGCCCGCAGTGTGCACTGCGAGAATTCGCCGTCTTCTAGGCTGGGAACTATCCACAAATATGTGGAATGCGTGTTCCAGTAACAACACGGCTAGTGGGCTCAGCCTCGCTCAATACAAGTGTATGGAGTGGGCGCGTCCGACTAATGGGCACAGCCCTGCTCAATACAAGTGTATAGAGTGTGTGTGTCTGATTAGTGGGAGCAGTCTTCCTCAATACAAGTGTATGGAGCGGGCATGTCTCACTAATGGGAGTGGCCTCGCTCTATACAAGTGTATGGAGCGGGTGTGTCTGACTAGTGGGAGTGGCCTTGCTCAATGCAAGTGTATGGAGTGGGTGTATCTGACTAGTGGGAGCGGCCTCGCTCAATACAAGTGTATGGAGCGAGCGTGTCTGACTAGTGGGATCGGCCTCGCTCAATACAAGTGTGGCGCCCCACCATGTAGGTGCAACAAAAGGGGTACTACATCCATAAAAGCAGTGTAGTCACCCCACTGCAAGTGGCACTATGGTCAGTAGGTGGAACCCTAGAGCTAACACCCACACACTAGATTAGTAGGTGGGAGGGACCCCCGGGAGCGTATATAGTGGCCTCTAGCGGGAACTAGTGATCGGCAGTTACGAGAGAAGCCAGGCAGCCGGCCTGGAGGGAGCAAGGAGGGTCTCCTCGGCTGAGGACCCAGGAAAGGAAAGATAGAAAAGATCCCAGAACAGAAGAAGGTACAGAGAAACTCAAAGGCCGGAGTTTACTCCAGTGGGGAATTGAGTAACCGAGAGTTTGCCCCAAGGAAAAACCGGGTACAGGAGACCGCACCTGTGAGAACCTATATGGCTCACAGAAAATCCAAAGACCAGGGGTATCTATATGTATGCCTCTGACTCTTGAAGAGCCCAGAGAGAGGGGAGCCAGGAGTAGCAGGACACTGCGTGGAGCCCAAAATAAGGTTCACCCGACGGGTAGAAGGGAGAGGAGACTAAAGAACAGCAGGAGGTCAGATTCATCTTTAGGAGATCAGACTTCACCTCCACTGGGAGGCAAAGGACAGAAAGAAACAGGAACAGTACACAGTGAGGGATCCATCTATGAGCCAGAAATTCCACTTGCAGCACCCGTAGCCATTTGCCACGTAACATCTATTGCTACTGAAAGACTGTAATGATTGAAAGTTTTCCTGTAAAAGTACCCAGTGAAGTGAGTTACCGCCTCTGCTGCATTCTTTCCTGCTGAAACTATTTCTTTACAGAAACGCTGCCCCGGCGGTCCAGTCCCGCCTGCGGGGGACTACACCAACCTGACCGCAATACCATCGACCACCGGAGGACTGTAGCGGCGCTGGTGAGCATCACCAGGTACTGCAGGTGGCGTCACGAACTTGTATATACTTTATTTTACCCCTTATTCATTGACCACCACGGCCTCGGGCAGCCACCTGTGACATACCAGACTGCAACCGCCCGAGAGCGGAGTACCTGGCCCTGGGAGCGTCACAAGTGTATGGAGCGAGCGTGTCTGACTAGTCTGAGCAGCCTCGCTCAATACAAGTGTATGGAGCGAGCATGTCTGACTAGTGTGAGCGGCCTCGGTCAATACAAGTGTATGGAGCGAGCGTGTCTGACTAGTGTGAGCAGCCTCGCTCAATACAAGTGTATGGAGCGAGCATGTCTGACTAGTGTGAGCGGCCTCGCTCAATACAAGTGTATGGAGCGAGCGTGTCTGACTAGTGGGGGCGGCTGTCTAGTGGGTGCAGTCTTGCTTCATACACTTGTAATTGAGCGAGGCTGGGCCCACCAGTTGGGGGCTCTGGCCAGGAACATGCATACTGCATAACTATGGTACTTTCCTGGTTTAGAAACGGTGAATCCTTGCAGCACACCATATATGCGGCGGGAGGATTGATAATTCTGCAGTTACTTGATGTGACCGCAGGATTATCAGTTTAGACCAGACAGCCCCTTTAATCTAAAGTTACTGTACCTGTTGGAAATTTGTAAATATGTCCACGTCAAAACCAAACATTTCAACTTTAAGTAATAAAAGAAACTTTATGATACATAGGAAATACGATCACTGACCGTAGGCGCGTGTACATAGGTCAGAGACAATACACTTTTTTGAAGTTGTACTGTCCTCTGCTCTGTGTAGACAGTGCGCACCCGATGCCGACTAATGGACAAATCCTTTTACTACCTAATACCAGACTGACTGTTTTTGACATGGACATGTTTAGAATACTAAATCCTAGCTGCGTAATGACAATGTCGTGGTTTAATGGTCACTGACTCTTCCAGGGTTCTCAGGGCAGGTATGTATGAAATGTGCATGGTTCCTGGCTACAGTACAGTTATATCACACTCCAGTTTTAGGGATGATGTGGTATCCCTAACACTGTTCTCATACTAAACTGTTTTACAGCCAAGTACATTTGATGCTTTCCTGTTTAAGTAAGCGAAGTGGAAAGAAGTAACCTCTATACAAGAGATAAGAAATAATTTCCAGAGTGCAATGACTAGTGACATTGCGAGTGGCTCGCTACAGGCCTGGAGCCAGCGCTCCGTGCATTTATTTTTAGAAGTTCATGCAATATTTATGTGTTGGAGGCGAACATGGAAGACCTAGTTAAAAATTAATTTTTTGTGGGTCTATAAGACCGTAAACAAGAACCAAAGTAATGACCTGGACAGGTTTACTTTCCTGGGTTATTGTTACGTAGAGTGCACCGAGCGCACGGCCTCCTCCGACAGCCCGGATCGTCACTCAACGTCCCTCCAACTGGTATAAAGTGCTCTATATCTGACTCCGATGACTTATCACTTTAGAGACTAATCAGATTTAACATAGTACAGTTGCTTTTCTATGATTTATATGTTAAAGTAAATCTAGGTTTTCCTGTGTTATAAGTGGCTTCCTTCACTCCTGGACACTAATGTGAACCGAACATGGGATATTGCCTCGTTGAGAACAACACATCACCATGGATTTCTTCATGGTAAAGTGACTGATCTAAATATTTAAGCATTAACAATTTATGGAGCTACTTTTCCTTTTTATGTGTTATTTTTGTGTTTTTTATTTAAAAACCAAAAAAAAAAAAAAATTAAATAACGTAACCTACCAATTAGAAGTAGGTTATTAAAACATGAGATTGTGCCATTTTTAATCTTGACAATATTTTTTCAGTGTCTAGGGAAAGATGATATTTTAATAAAGGCCTTAGATATTCCTATGTTCACACTGAACGTTTTTGATCTGCTTTTAGTGCTGTGTTTTTTTGTCTTTTAAAAACTGAACCAAAAACGGATCAGTAGCTGCGTCTGCAGCATAGTGAATGAGATTTTCGATTCGCTGTGCAGATGCTGCATTTTTGACTGCTGCGTTAGTGGTGCAGGAAACCCATCCAGGAAATATTGAGCGTCAATTATTGCTCCATTTTTCTGCTGCGCTTTCCACCGCACAAACACTCCATTACTCACCCTCCCATGGGGAGCCCCGGCAATGTGTTCCTTATGGGCATGGTCACGAAAACTTAGTCAGGACCTGCAGCTCTTTGGTGTCACCTTATCCTGCTGGCCAAACCCGGTATTGCCGGAGGATAAGAAAAGGAGCCCAGCTGCTCTAATTTGTCGTCTACTGCGGCACGTGATGCGATGGGATGTATATATACCACCAGTTCCTGCCAGGAATTTATATATACCTCGATCTAGTCACCCTCAGACCCACAATATCACATGAATACAAGAATTATGCTGCCACCACTGATCTTTTTCAGGTGGATGGTAACCTGTTTGGTAACGTGAAAATAGCGGGGATGTGTGTGTCAGCTCGTCATAGAACAAGAAAAACAAAACTTAAGCAAATTATATAATGTTTTACTCCAAAAAGTTGGCAGTGTTTACAAAAAGATATACAAGATATTAGAAAAGAGACAATGTATATGTATACATAAAACAGTTATGAAAATAAAAGAAATTAAATGAGAAAGGTACAAAACTGGTACCACGCAGTGACACACTCAGATTCTGTGGAGGGGGACGGCTCCCCAGAAATAGTGTATGATTCCTCCACACAGCATGTGGTGCTGCGTCTGACTGGGTGGAATGAGCCCAAAATGGACGCTTTGGTTTTATGTAATGGGACATAAAATCCAGGAACTCCCACTTGTGTTCACTGGGCTGTTTCTCTGAAATTCTCCTCTTTCCCAATTCTCAAAAACCTCTATTTCTCATATTTTTGGTTTTGCCGCTCCCACATCAAAACCAGGGACATCATGTTTTCCCTCGGGAATTTACATGAAGATTGATATCAAATATGATCTATCTATGATATTCAGAAGGTCAGAACCCATTTCCCAAATTTCTGATTATTACATAGATATAAAAGATATACCATCATAACTGAAAAAAGGTTAACATTCCAAAAATATGATTTAAGTATTTGTAGTATGAACCGGTCTTATGAAATTTGAATTAAAAGACTGTAAGTTAAGACAAAGGGATATTACCGGGACAAAACCAGATTAAACTAGCTGAATTCTGCTCTGCTTAGAGTTTTATGGCTAGTCATACAAATTCCTGACTGGGGGGAAGCAAAGCAGAGAGCTATGTATCTCCCTTACGAACAAACAAGGGGCGGAGAATTAAGCCATCTCTGGCTGTCTCTTCAAACATTTTAAAACCATGACAAGAATTCATATTTTCCTGACAGGCATCAGCAGCACCTGCGGGTATGGTACTGACAGGACCTGCCCATGTGATTCAGCCTAAGTCACATAGGCAGGTCCTGTCAGTACTCTGCAGATTCTGCCAGTGCCCGGAGGGAACCATTGCCAGGGCTCACCGTGGTATTGCCAGGGAGGGTAATAAAGGGTGTGTCTGTTTGTCTGTGTTCCCCAAAAATGGAGCAAAAAAGTAACACAAAATGATGATGCGTTCGTGATGCTTTTTTGCAAAAAAAAAAAATAAAGGATCTGTTTTTGATGCAGTAACTGCACCAAAAACTAATCAACAAAAATTACATCGGGGATGCACATCGATGTGAAGCAGATGCTGGCGTCAGCAGGCCCCTGTACCCCTGGGTCCGGTCAATGTTAAGACCACTGCAACCCCTATTCTTATGTCCCTGGCTCTATGTGCCTGAGAGATTTGCTTCCACAGCCTATCGCCATCTAACAGGTGATATTTCAGGTGACTTCACCCTTCATTCCTCACCTGATCATTGTTCCTAGTCCGTTTATCTGCTTGTATCCTGCTTATGTGTTTAATTCTCACTTTACTGACCCCACTTCTATACCTGCCCTGTATGATCTCTCCGCTGCTGATTTCGGCTTTGTTCTCTGAACCTGTGCTGCCTGCCTTGACCTTGGGCCGTCTGACTATGCCTCTTGCCCTCCTGTACCACGTTCCAGGTCTCTGACCCTCCAGTCAGCTGCTGCAATTCTTACCTAGAGTGGGAGAGTCAGGGGCCAATGGAAGGTTTGGTTAAATTACTACCTCCCCTTTCACTAGATTCAAGGATACCCTTCCCTTCCCTGTAGTTGTACGCGAGGTACATGACATATGACTCGCCCCAAGGGGGCCGTGGGGTACTTGGAGCCGGGCTTCTCTCGACATCCTCGAGCATCTGGGAGCTGCCACGGTGGTGTGACCTGGTCCGTGGCCACCAGGGATGGGCAGTCAATAAAAAGAGGAAAAGAGGTTTTGGATTAAAGGAATTTGTGGGGGGTGGTTGTTGTGACACCATCCATGGTATGCAGTCGTTGGTGATCGCTGCTGCAGACCAGGATCTCTGGGAATGATGGGATGGCAGCAATGATGGTATTGCTCCCCACGGGTGGAGCGGGTCCCCAGGGCATCCGGAGTAAGGGGGGATATTGGGGTGCTGGAGAGCCAGCAGGGCTGAGCTGGCTGCGGGGCAGGATTAGGGCTTTTTACCAGGCAGGCTCCTGCTGCCTGCATGGCGTGGCAGTCTACTGCTCCTCCGGCGGGAAAGAAGCAGTCTGACATAATGCTGAGCTCCAAACTCTGTTTACCGAGCTCAAGTACAGTGGCAATCCGGGTAGTCCTTAGCAAACAGGATGGCTTGTCCAGTACATTCTTTTCATGTGCCTTCCCTCATGGGCCTCTCTTCCTCAGCGCAGCTTGTTCTCCTTCCTGTACACGCCTCCGCACACGGAGCCCCAATCCAGCAGCCTTTGTGGGGCTACCTGCTGTGTCCCCCTGTCCCTAGTACGGCTGCCTTCTCACCGGATGTGCTGGGAGTTGACCACAGCTCCTCAAGTTCTCATGGCCCATGATTCTGTGGTTGAAGAGTGGAGTCTCCTCGCCTCCCTCAGGGCAGGGTCCCTGGTTCTCGCCCTACCCCTCCGCTTCACATCAGATTTGGGTGCACGGGTGGATCGCTCTCTGCCCGTGCCCCTAGGGCTCCCTCTGCCTTCTCATGAGCCTTATCACTGCTCATGTCCTCCGGGCCCTTTCTCTCTGTCCTGTCGTCAGCTGACCTCCTCCGATGAGTGACCTGTACTTCCTGAGGTGTTTTCCCTTTGTTCCTTTCCTATCCCTGACCACTTTCTACTCCGTCCACCCACCACCTTTCTCCCCCTGCCATCCCACGGGATGCCTGAGCCATCCCACTACCTGGGTTCACCTGCTATCCCTGAGACCGGGTGTGTTGGGTATGTTTGCGGGTGCTGGACTTGCCAAACCTGGTTGCCGCAGACAGGAATACTACCCCCGGGTTTGGGTGCAGTACCCTTAGTGGCGACCAGACCGCAGGGGTGCCACACATACTTAATGTAACATTATCACTGACCATCCTATATAGATCCAGCACTTGTGTGCCGGCAAGATATCTGACTCTGGCTACCCCTTATCTATGCCCTAAGTAAGGAATGGATGGGATGAGCTCTTCATAATTCACTCGAACAACTAAAGACAAACTGGGGATACACAATAAGGTTACAGGCTAACTGGTATCTGCTGCCAAACTCCGAAGGGCAGCAGAAAAGACAGCACCCGATCAGCAGATTTCCAGCTGCAATAGCTCCACAAGGTCCACACTCCAGGCCAGTCTGTTAAGAATGAACTGTCACCGACGACAAATGCTGGACCATGTGAATACATAAAAGAAGGTGGGTCACACTGCTGCAAACTGACCTAGCTCTACCAGCGAGGACATAACCCTCACTGGTACTAAAAAATTGAACACGTGTAAAATCTACAACCCCAAAGCAGTCACTAACTTGTGCCTCGAGGAGAGTGAAGCCGGCAGTGATTGCGGGCAGGGCTCTCGTGATTTACCAATGTGACATGAGCCCCAGGAAAGCGAGTATCAACAATGATGGAAGGGCGCCGGCATCTGAAGTAAGTAGAAGTGTTAATATTTTAACGCGGGCAAACACTCTGAGAAGGGGTTGTTTTAATACTGAACAACCCCTTTAATTTATAGCCGGCCTCACTTTAGAGTTGAGTAGTAAAAACTACACTTTCTTTCCATATATGTAAAGCTCCTGTGGTCCCATAGGTCACTGTTAATGAAAACACTTCTACTTAAATCAAAATTGCTTTTAGGTTACAGAGAGCAGATATCACAGAGAAGCTATACTTTTTGCACCCCTCGGTAAATCAGATTTGATGAGTGACAATTAATGATAAAACTCATATTGTGACATAGACCAGAATAAACGAAATTGTATATCACCAGGAATGTAAAACCTGGAATCTGTTAGCCATTCTTGCAATAATCACCGTTAGTGACAGAGGCCTATGGATCTACTGGGCAACAGTGGAGATGCCTATATTACTTCATGCAGTCTTTGGTTTGTTATTACATCATGAATAGGTCCACCCTCGATCTCACCCAATATGGCTCATTCAATCAACTCTTTGCTTACTGATTTCCTGTCGAGTCTATGCTGTACCTGTGTTAATACACAGCAGCCAATCAGAGGAGGTAGAGCAGCAGGAAGACAGGAAAGAGCAGCAGCCTGGGCCAATGATGAGGCAGTGGGTGTGTCTGACTACCAGAGACTCCTAAACTGTAGTCCCAAATCTCAGCTCTGTCATTAAAAGATGAAATAAAAAGCAGCCAAGGAGCAAGACTTTGCCCTCTGGTTACTGATTTGCATATCATTTTTTAAATCATGACTGTACAGTCACTTTAAAGTGTAACCGCAGTTTAAATTTGTATTTAATAATAATGTCGAGGAAGTGATTTTAATAAACTTTCTAATATACTTCATTAGAAATTTATGATTGAAAGTCCTTTATAAACCTTCCACAAGGTGTCCCCACTACAGTGTGTATAAAGCAGACATATGTTCATTATCACTCAGATCTGTTTTCACCGTGAATATGGGCATGTAACCATATAAGGAAAAAGGGGCATGGCCTACACTGCTGACTGCAGCTGGTGAGAAAACAATGTATCAAACTATCTCAGCCTACAGCACAGTTGCTGACAATGTCAGAAGGTCAGGAAGAGTGCAAACTTCTCATCTGTCTCCACAGAGCTCACTCACATCTCTGTTAACTCCGCTCTATCACATTGTACAGCTCACTGCTCTCAGAAGATGTGGTAATATAAACACACATAGTGCTGGCAGATGCTGGCCACGCCCACACAGCCATAAAATGCAGTTTTTAAAAGAGCTAAGAAATATGTGAGAAAATATGTCATATGGCACAAAAAAAACATTACCTTAGCTGCTATGTGACCCATCATTAACAACCAGTGCAGGATTTTTTTTTCTTTTACAATGAAATGACATTTACACTTTAAATTATGGGTTATGTAAGCAAACACTGACATTGACACTATATACTTTACCAATTTCACATTCAGGTTTGAGTTTGGAGATCATGTTTGTCATATTATTAATTATTCTGTTTTATCCTTGATGTTTGGCTGGAGATGAAGCTCCACAGCCTCGGGGAATTTTTCTGTGTTAGGAGGGTTGTCCTACTTCACACCCACAACTGGATTGAATTTGTTATTCTTTTTCTTTGTTTTATGTGAATTTATTCTCTAAAAGTGGTGTTGTTTATTTGGTATGGATATGACGAGGACGTCTTATAATATTTGACCAATCGGTCTCTGTTATGTGGGATTTTTATCCGATGTATACTGTTCGGAGCATCATTACATATTCTGTTTATGGTATCGTGATTTTGGATTCCGTACAGCTTGACTCAAGGTATTTGTTGTGTTGGAGGTAGAAAACATTCTGAAGTTCTTTTGCAGTCCAACTTCTTTTTTTTGTTCAGTTTTTGTTTCTTTCTTACTTTGAATCAATGCATACGCAAAGTCTCTGCTATTTTTTTTTAATAGTGGTTCTGACAAATTGCCTGTTCTGTAATTATAAATTCTATTCAAAAATCACAAATTTGTATGCTAAAAATTAACATAGTTGGGAACCTGTCCAGAGAATTTTACTCATGGACCTTACAACATGTGTTTATGGGTTGAACCAAGAAATAAAGTTACGGTACCTTATCTTTCTTTCCCAAAAAAAAAACTTGTATAAGGGAATCACTGATGGCCAATCTAATCCTGCAATGCACAAGCTGGGTGCAAGGAAGTAGAGATGGGGGCAGCGCTGGTGAATCATGCAGATGGACCAACCGCTCACAACCTTCATGCAGGGGAGCAGCTGCTTACATAATGCACTCTAATGAAGCTGCATAGGGAGTCTGTCATATAGTTAAGTGAGATAAGAAAAGATAAGGTAACTTTTTTATCTTGGTTCAGCTATTGCGAGTGTAGATAGGGACAGGAGGTTGGAGTCCTAGGATGATGACATCAATGATGCTTGCTAGGCTGTTACAGTAACCAAGTGCAGACTTAGGCTGCTTTCACATAACGATTTTCGGTCATCCGATTGTATCCGTTTCAAAACGGATACAATCGGATCCGAAATCGGACCCCATGTTCCCCTATGGGAATCGGATGGGATCGGATGTGCCCTTATTGACATCCGATTTTGCCACCATCCGATCCCATCCGATTTAATCACGGGCACAAAATCGTAGCCTGCTACGATTTTGTGTCCGTGACTCACATCGGACAGCATCGATCACTGCTGATCCGATGCTGATCCGAGGGCCCCCAGCATGGAAGCCTATGGACATCGGATCCGAGTTCACTTCGGATCCGATTTCGGCTCCGTATCCCCTGTCTTTCCCTGCTTCTGCTCCTCCATCTTCTTCCCTCTTCTATGCTATTCTGTGCCCTCGCTTCTCTATTTTGTGCCCCCGCTATTCTATCCTCCTCTATCCCTATCCTGTCCCCTGTCCTTTCCCTGTCCTCTCCCTGTGTGTAAAAAAATAAAAAAAAACTCCTCCCGGAGCATACATCACCTCTCACCGGCTCCAACACTGCAGCACCATTAGACTGAAGGACCTGTGATGATGTCACAGACCCGTCACTGACGAGTCATGTGACCGGATCTGTGACATCATCACAGGTCCTTCAGTCCTGATGGTGCTGCAGCGTTGGAGCCTGTGACAGGTGATGTATGCTCCGGGAGGAGTTTTTTTTATTTTTTTACACTAGGGAGAGGACAGGGGACAGGATAGGGATAGAGGATAGAATAGCGGGGGCACAGCAAAGAATAGCGGGGCACAGCATATAGAATAGGAGAGGGCAGAAGATGGAGGAGAAGAAGCAGGGAAAGACAGGGGACCGCAGGATCCCACGGATCCTGCATAGGATCGGATCGGATGGCTATTTGCCATCCGATTGCAGTGATCCGTGTGGATCAGGTGGGCAGTTTGGGCAGGTAACAGTATGGCTGTATAGTCTATATTATTAAGAGACAAAAAAGCGCAATAGGGTCTTATCCAATGGAAAGAAGGGGCCGGTTGCCCGTGCAAGGTGCTCACCTGATGGGGTTGTGCAACCCACAACCGGTATATGCGCGTGTACAGCTGCTGCAGGATCCACACTTCCACATGTGATACAGTGTTCAACTGGAACAGGAGGACAAAAGTGTCTGATGATCCGCGCTGCTGTAAAGAAGAGACCGGACCATTGGTCTGATGCAACGATGTTCTTTTTATTTCGATGCGTTTTGGAGCCTGCTGTTTTCCTTCCTCAGGGATTACAGGTATCTGTAATCCCTGAGGAAGGAGCACAGCAGGCTCCGAACACGTCAGAATAAAAGAACATCGTTACATCAGACCATTGGTCTGGTCTCTTCTTTACAGCAGCGCGGATCATCAGACACTCTTGTCCACCTGTTCCAGTATGGCTGTATAGACCCTTGTCCAGTAATAATAAATACTATACCTTTTTTAGTGTTATGAAAGCCAGCGTCATGCCCACTAGTAAATTTTAAGTGTTCAAGGGGAAGGCCTCACCATCCTTCACTCCTCCGGATCTTACCTCCAGATCCCTGCTTCTATTATAATCTGCTTCACAACCACGTGGACTTAAAAATTAATACTAGCTCGGTTCACAGAAACCGCCGAGTCCCCAAACCATGCCCATTGGCACGAGACACTCCTACCAGTCCAACCACCGACTTCCGTCCGTTTAATCTGCAAGTTCGCCCAGTTTCTTTCCTCTCCTTGTGTCATCTCTTGATTGGTATTTGGAGACAGGGTAACCTATAAACCTCTTTTTATTTGTGTTTATTGTACTTGTTTTCTACCTTATTTTGTATAGATTTCTTATGTCTTGTAATATATATATTGTCTACTGTAAACCCAGTTTGCACCATTTTATATAGTGAATCACCTGGAATTTAGGACAGTAAATAATCTCTCCTCCCCTCTGTGTCCCACATTTCATTATGTATCTTCTCCAGAGGCGATGACCCTGCCTGAGAGGTGATATCATATCTTTGAAACCTTCTATACAGACTGGTCACTTGCAGCAAGGACCTGAATCTCCTGCGGGAGAGCACGGGGTCCTGACACGTCTCCTGGTGGATCTTCAATCAAGACACTGATTATGGATTGTGTTCTGTTTTCTTCAGTTCTCCACTTACCACATCCTCAGTCGCCTTTCTGTTCGTTCACTATAAGTAATTACTTCATACAAGTTTTCTAATTGCGGGTCTAATATAGGAGAACTAGAATCTCATCAATGATGCCTTTATTTACCGTCACACACCGCCTTATGGCTTCCATATTGCCGGCGATTTGACGTGAACACGCATGTTTCGGGCACTTTTTTCTGATCGCTGTTGAACTGTCACAAGTAGCGATGTAGTGTGCGATCTTCGGCGATCCTGTGTCCCGGAAATCGCCTGCAGAAGACCGGAAGTGATCTTCCCTTCACACATCGCGCGTCACACGCCACAATCGTAGCAGTGATGTGGCCATACTGTTTTGATAGGGGCGTGCTAGAGTGTGTTTCAACCGCGCCCTATCACTGCGATTGGTGGACGGAACTGCGTTCCCATTGGTCAGCCTTGAGTGAACGCAGGGGTTATCAAATACCTTGGACAAGGCCAGCCAATCGGATTGCAGTATCACCCACCAATCACCGCAGATGCGCCGCAAAAAAACATCATCCAAGAACGCCTACGGGATTTATTTCAGGATCGCTGTGTGCATCGCTATCAGTCTATCACATGCCACGATGCGCTGAAATCACCTGGGGGATATCGCCTGATTTCACTGCAGTGCAGGGCAGTCAGGCAACGCTCCACCAGCGATTTCTCACAGTAGCATCGCCCAGTCATACGCCACTGCATACATGCGATGTGGTTTCCACATCTCCTAATTCGGAAATTGCCAGCCATCTCGCCGGCGATATGGCGGCGTGTGACGGTACCTTTATGTTTGCTAGTTAAGACATAGTTAACTTTTATGTTGCTGCCTGGAGTCTTACAGACTTGTGGGGATGTAAAAATACCCAGCAAATCTACTTGCTGCCGGAGACACGTTTGAAGTTCCTTATTTTTTGACAGCATGAAGTACAGTCATATTAGAGTGTTCATGTTACACAAATTGTACTGTACAGATCAGGGCTCGATCAATGTGTGTAAGAGAGGCGGCTTCGTAGAGTGCAGCCATCTCCTGTCCGTCGGGAAGCATCGGGATGCCCAATCAATAAACTGAAGAGAAGCTCCCCGTCATCAATAAATGTCTAGATCTAGCTGAAGGAGCTTTTGACTCTGCTGCCTTCCATTATTAAATACTAACAACTGTAATGTTTTACTTGGAAAAATCATAGGTCAAATGTATTTTCAGGAGCGCACCACTCCTCTACCTTGCTCCTACCTGCTTTATGGAAGAGGTGTGCTCCTGATGATAGACAGTTCCAACTTGCAGGATGGTTGTACCAGGGCTGTGAGTCATAAGCCAAACATCCGACTCGGACTCCAACTCCTCAACTTCCCTGAATCCGACTCCAACCCCACCAATAACACGACTCTAACTCCAACTCACACAGGGCTGTGAAGTCAGTAAGCCAACATCCGACTCTCAGTTTCCTGAATCTGACTCCTACTTCAACTCCACCAAAATGGACACCGACTCTACGACTCAGACTCACAACAATGGCTGTGAAGCCAGTAGCCAAACATTCGACTCCTAATTCCCTGAATCCGACTTCACCAATGGGCTCCGACTTCACCAAAATGGACTCCGACTCCACAGCCGTGTGGGACCTCTGGCCTGAACTGTGCTCTCTCTTATTCTGCAAGCAAAGTCAGCTTTACCTATCAAGCATTGGAGGAGCCCAGGAGAACTGATGCTCAAAGCTTCTGAGCTGCACTTACAAACTCTATAGACAGAGCCCGTTAAGCTACTTGCCTAGAAGAATGAGCAATGTTGATAGACTTAAGAGGTAAATTACAAAATTGCTTGCCTTGTTGCCCATTGAGAACATGAGACAACTCATTTAATGAGCTGGTCCTCTACCATCCTCTAGTTGATAAATTCCCTAAAAGCGAGGGTTCACAACCTCTGGCTCGCGGGCCCATGGTAAGTGCTCGCAGTTGTCTGCTGACTTGTTGCCTTAGCATCAGGTCTAGCAAACAGCTATGAAGAACAGGTCTCCAGATGGTGCATTACTTAAGTAGCCCCGTATAGAAGAACAGATCTGGATGCCCACATACTGACCTTAGGTAGTATTACCCTGTCTCCAGTTCACAGTACTTAAATTATCCCTAAACCCCTATCAGAGGGGTGCTTGAAGCTAGATGACATTGTGTTGGGAGTATTTGATGAGAGAATATTGAATGTGTGTCTTATGGGAACTCCTGGGTCTTGGTATACTGGCTCAATGTGATTTCTGTGGAAAATACTAGTAATTGGGGCTCTGGTTGTTACTACTGGGAAGAGTTGGGAACTGGATGTGGCTCATGACCAAATCTGAACTGAATTAGGCTCATTACCCTCTCTAATGGCTGGATGTGGCTCTCAAGGTCAGACAAGTTGGGGACCATTGCCCTAAAGAGAACGTTTGGTCTGATTTTTACTTCCATAGTCAGAATATTACAAATCCTATAATGATGTTGAACACTTGTGGGTTAAAACAGCTCAAGATCCATCTTGTCTTTGCAGCCTGGTTACAATCTGCTACTTTTGGTTTGTACCTGGTAAATCAAAATATACGTTTTTCTGCTGTTGTTGTGGTTTCTCATGACAGAACTGTGCTCACCTATCTTTATAACCTACCTATAATCATTGTCATTGTGTTGTGACATAGGTCCCACCAATAACATTGACTGGGGGGGCACTAATCAGCGACGTGCAAACATTACATTGTCGTATTCACAAATTTAACTCTGCTCTATTTGTTAATAAACTTAGGTTGTTTGTAGAATGAATGATGAGAACCTGTTTTTGTCTATATGTAGTGAATCAAATGTATTGAGCCAACTGTTGCCCATGTTTGGGGGGGATGTAAGTGCCTCCAGGGGGCCCACTGGGGATATTACCTTATCCCCGGTGGGCCAGTTCGTGCCTGCCTATAAGGCTGTGGAGTTGGTAAGTAAAACATCCAACTCTGACTCCAACTAAGTTTCCCTCCACCTCCGACTCCAACTCTACCGAAATTGACACCGACTCTAACTCCACGTGTCCGACTCCACAACCCATGACTGTGAAGTCAATAAGCCAAACATGCAACTCCAACTACTCAGTTTTCAGCTCTATCAAAATGGACTCCGACTTCACAGCCCTGCCTATAACCTGCATATCCTACTGTAGTTATATATAAGCCGGATTTCTACATCCTCCTCTTTCTGCCATCTTACATCATATTTAATATAGTCCCTGATATCTCCAATTGTGACCTTGGTAGCTCTCGAGGGCTCATTACTTGATTTGGAGAATACTCTCGTGTTAGGATTTTGGTTATTAAGTGAAAAAGTGCATAAAGATAGGATTATGTCTGTTAGGCGGCCGTCACACGTATCTATATCGTGAGCGATATTGTAAGCGATCACGTGCAAGTGCGATCGCTAACAATATCGCTCACATCGTTGGTGAGCTGTCACACAGACAGACTCACCAGCGATGTGGAGCAGCGAGATCGCTGGTAACTATGGTACACATCGGGTTACTAGGCGCCGCGCGGCGCTTAGTAACCCGACGTTTACCATAGATAACATCTCCCAGCATAGGCTCTGCCGCTGGGAGATCGTTCATCGTGGTGTCAAACACCACGATGATAAAGATTGATCAAGCGTTTATCGCTTGATATGAGCTCCTGCTCACCAATCTGCGATCTAGCGATCAAGCGATATTACATTGTAAAATCGCTTGATTACACGCAGCGATGCACAAACGATATCGCTTAAGGCAGCGATCAAAAAGCAGATCACTTAAACGATATCGTTCACAATATTGAACCGTGTGACGACCGCCTTACATCTATGCTGTAGCTTCCCCGATAATTATTACATTTTATTATGGGTTTGTTTTCTTGTCTTTTTCTTAGAATTCCATGTTGCAACTATTTATGACCTAATTTAAAATTATTTATATTTTTCAGAGAAAAAGCAAAATCAAGTCATTACTGGCATACTTTTCTTCCCATGTCGTTCTAAGCCTAGCATGAACAACCAGTTGAATTTCATTAACTCAATAGAACATTAACGGCCAATATGCAATAAAGAAAAGTGAGTCACTAATGGTTAATTGGATATTCGAGCAGAGAACACTGCATAAAAGCTTGAGTGTTTTTTTTATTTGTCTCAAGGTTTTTGCTGACTTTGACAAATGTTTGTGTTGTAGCTGCAAGGTTCATTAATAATGTTAGTGAGTCCTCTGCTCGTGTTTTATTCAACGCATCGTCTGTCTGGTTACTACCAAAATGAATATGTTATTATGTAATCTGTCTCCTCTTTGGAATTTGCCCTCTTTAAAGAAAAAAGTAAAAAAAATTAATCTGGAGCTGGGTCATCTTGGATTGTTTTTCTCGGTGGTCTCTGTTTAATCATAACATTTTATTATTTACCGTATATTTAATATGCCTCTCTACATGTTTATATATTGTTGCTTTTATTAAGCCAACAAATTCCAGACCGTGGTACACAGATTTATTCCTGTCCCCAGTGACCCTTACATGTTATCGCTCAATCGCTCTGAGTGGCATCATTCTTGATCCAAGCCTTCCCAATGGTGACTCCCTCGTCCTGGGACAACTCTTGGACTACCGGGATTGCACCCACCAACCAGTCTGAAAAAAAAATTCCTATAAGCATAAAATGCATGTGGCACGATTGAGCTGCTTAGTGAGTCTTTGAAGCAATGAGTTACCTTTTTCTACACTATGGAGAAGTCAGGCCATGCTGAGCTGTCTGTTGGGTGAGTGACTGCTTAGTCATCCAATCCAGTGCTGGGACATGCTGATCTGTCAGTGTGTTGATTGACAGCCTACTTGTCCAGTCTGAGACTAGGAGGTGCTAGGCTTGTTCATGTGTTCCCAGTTCTCTATGGTTGCCAAGCTACTTAGTTGAGCAGTTAGTCCAAGAAAATGGCCAGTCGTAGCATTTTGCTCATCGGTGCATGCTTTGTTAATCAGTATTCTGATCTAGTGCTGCCAGACCTTGGACTTCGTCTGACCATCATGTTTACTTGTCCCTTTGCTTTGATCCACTATCCTCCTGGTATTCTGACCCTGGACCGTGATCTGACTATGCCTTAATTTATTCCCTTAGTCCACAATATTGCGTTCTTAATATGTGACCCTGGGACATTTGAATAACTTGCCTTACGGGCTTGTCTGTGTAATGGCTAGTGTCACATTATGATTATGGCCCCAAAAACAAACTATTTGCTCTGTTTACAGTACTCTCCTGAAGCTTACCAGCTTGTGCTTCAAGTGATAAGAGTTGAGCAAAATGGTTCTCAGGACCCTGATCCAGTGGCCAACTTGGTGTTCCATACAAACTTCCTACTACTTGCAACCTTCCCAGAACTACTTCTGATTATTAAATCCAGTGCCACATCATTGCTGAGGCGTGACACACGCATGATATTGTGCCGAGTCTACTATTTAGAAGAGGATGTTTGCAGGTAGCAGGAGGTTCACAGGGCTTTGGTCATATGACCATGGACTACCGATGTCGTCAATGTACCTAGGTCTTTCAAATTTTTTTTGCTCAAGTCCAATGACAAGTTTTGTCAAAATGCCATCAGTTGTGTTCTGACTTTTTTAGCAGGTTCTAATGCAAAGCTGGTGAGCCAGATCGAAAAGTGCAACATATAGCATTTTTTCATCCAGCTCTTTGGAGGGTGCAACATTTGATGCGCCAGATGAATGTGAGCGATCCCACAACAAACTATGGTCTTGCATCATTTTATCTCGAATGTTTCAGTGCCATGCTGAAGGGAAATGCAGGTGAAAATGGGGCGTAACAGAACAAGAATTGGTACACACTAAAATGGACTCTGTTTTGTCTTAGTATGGGTGTTCAACACTTTAATAGAAAAGAATAAAGCTGAATTTTGTGCTTTTCTTCTTTTAAAAATGACAAAACCAACAACAAAGATAACTAACAAAAGCGCCAACACAAGTGTGAAACTCACTGTAGTTTTGTAGTGATCACAAAAGTCAAATGTCTTCAGATGAGCATTTGCAAAAGTCATTAGGTAAAACTTATTACCAAAACATGACAAATCTAAACTGGATCAAAGTATCTATCTGCTTATTTTCAAAGCAGTCGCATTCACATACAGCACATCTGATCACAGAAGTCTTTAAGATGCACAAAAATACAGCTTGAAAACCACCACAAAAATGCAAGGAGGACACTTTTAATAAGATAGTTCAGTTAACTGCAACAGCAAATTAGGGAATGTGATGAGAGATAGATATACATACAGTATATCCAGATGCTAGATGGGACCTTATTATTTACCGGCCTTCAACTCCTTCTCAATGAACGCTCTGTAGGAGATCAAACTTGTGCAGTTTAGATGGATCCACCAGGGTTGTCTTCAAACCTAGATGAGTCCACCAGGATCTTTTTCTCCACCAGTGTCTTTTCCAAGTCTAGATAGGTCCACCAGGATCTTTTCTACCGTTATCTTTATTGTATCAAGCCATTGGGTTGCTGGTCTTCCTCTTTGCCTTGTTTCTTCTATTCTTCCTACCATGATGTCCTTCTGTATTGATTGCTCTCTTCGTACGATGTGTAGACAAGTTGTAGCTTGGTCATCCTTGCTTGTTCCAAAATTAATTTGTTCTTCTTGACATCCATATTATTGATAACATCCTTCTCCAGCTCTACATTTTGAAGGCGTTGATTCTTCTCTGTCTTGTTTCTCTATTGTCTATATTTCACATCCATATGTTATTACAGAATAGACCAGACTATGTGCAAGCCTAGGAGACTGCAAATTGAGTACTCTCTGATGTCACGTGCTGCTCTATAATGGAAGGGTCATGACTACCCACACACATCCTACTAATAAATATTATCCATGGCCATTGATATTTTGGCCATCACCATCCATCCAATGCCATCAATATTTTGATCTATCACTTTTTACTTAAATGTGCAACTAATGTGTAGGAGGTGGATGACTAAGGGATAGAGCGGAGTCATTGGAATCCATTAACTCGGTCTTTGTTTTGCTATATAGCATTTCTGCCTGTTAATTTCATTCTATTATTAAGTTAAATGTCATCACTTTCTTCATGCCATAACTAAATCATTTCCTGCATTAAATGTGGCTATTATTAGATTTTCATTACTAAACCATTGTCGTTTGATAAAAGATTGACCCTTTAAACTTCCAAACATTACTCTTCCCTTGAATCTCTTTGACTTTATATAAATACAATTATTAAAGCAATGCATCTAGGTCATAGGCAACATGCGGTTCATGAAAATGCTTAATACACCAAGAAGAAGGACGTGGAAATAAAGTATCAATCGAGCTTGTGTTTAAAGTTACGTATTTGTAAAGAAAGCGCTCATTTTATAGGAATAGAGCACTAAACCATAAGATCAGTGATGGGCCTCATTCAGATGGCCATTTTTTTTCCAGAAGTGAATTGTCATTGCAGCTTCATGCTCTGTTCACACTGGAGTCTGATGTGCAGCCTTAAGGGCCCGTTACACGCTTCAATATGCCGGTGATCCGACCAACGATCCGACTGGACCTGGATCGCTGGAACGACGTTCAATGCTCGCTGGTGAGGTGTCACACGTACAGATATCGTGAATGACGCAGCAACGATTCCGCGACAAGCGAACGATATTTGAGGTCGTTTGGTTGCCTACGTCCTTCAGTTATGAATAGGCAAAGTAGTAAACGACATCGTTAACAAGGTGTCACACACACCGATGCTGCAAGTTGGACGGACGATCAACGACTGACTTATGGTCCGGTTTATAAACTCCGATAAACGATCAGCCGACTTATTGTTGGTTGAGTCTACATGTCACACGCAACAACGTTGTTAAGACGTTGTTGCTCCGCCCCAAAACCCGTGACGTACCAACGATATCGTTAACTATATCGTAGCGTGTAATGGTCCCTTTAGACCTCTTTGTTGCTCTGTCTGAATTAGGGCATCGGCACTGGTTTGTTCACTGATGTTCAGCTTTGCTGGAGTTAACTTTTTGATTAGGGTCAATTGAAGGGGGAGGCTGCTGGGACACCTTCTTCCTTTAAGTATGGCTCAGAACATTCCTGGATGCCGACAGCATTTGCATGCCTCTTGCATACTGGTCCTGTGTTGGAGTTGCTAGTGCAGCTCTAATCGTTGCTTGGTGTCTGGTGAAGTATACCTTGTTTTTTCATTCCCTATTTGTATTTGTGTTCTGCCTACACACATCATGTATCTTCCTGATTGTTGGTGGTGTGGTGCTGTTGACTTTATCCCTGTCTGTCTTTATCTCTGGGATCCATTACAGTTCACCTCCTGAGGTGGGGGTTGGGGGTTTAGCACAGGGCTGGACAGTAGACAGTGACCGGTTGAAGACTGAAGCCTCTCTATCATCAAGGGTACCCCTGAGTTAATGAATGCCTGAGGGGCAGTTCAGGGGCCCAGGTTCTTTTCCTCCTTTTCTCCCTAAGCTCCCTGTGACATGAATAAAACAGACTAATTTTAATTACAGCCATGATTTTCTCCTGTTGGAAAAAAAATACATTTGCAAATCTTCCTCCACCCTTTGCAATGTTAAAAATGGACACATGCTTTCATGGATGTGAATGGGTGATTTTGACTTCTGACTTTGAACTGATACACGGGCTGCAAAAATTTTAAGACGCATGAACAACACCATAGACTAAAAGGCGATGTTCGCACAGTTTATTTTTCCAGCAGCAAAACCTGATCTCTTGGCAGTAAAAAGAAAACTGTCTCAAAAAAACAGGTTTTTCTGTGTATTTGTTCCCTTTTTTTAGTTGCATTTTTGGTGTCAATTGTCTACAGTACATGTTTAAAGTGAACCTGTCACCTAGATAAAGCCCCCCAGGTTATCACTACCTGTCCCTGCACCTTCCTTTTATTACTCTAACTATCCCTTTCTCTCCTAACTGTGTGGTGTGAGTGTTTAATGAAATGTTTTTATACCTTAGTGGGCGTATGTTAATGATCCAGGGTGCTACCGTTGCTAGCCCCCCTCGGTGTAATCTTTGGTCCCTCTTACCGCCTCCAGCAGTCTCTCTCGTGATATTGAAATCAAATTTCGCGCCCCCAGCCTAGCTCCTTCCCCTCTGCTATGCAGCCTTCCTGTGGTAATGACGCAGAACGCGCCATTTCTGGAACAGCGGGCCACATAGCAACCTGATATTTACCTTAGCAGCAGCGCTGTGCGCTGTTATGCGGGGTTCTATGGGGCCCCGCTTCGCATCGCTGTGTGCTGCTATGGTAAATATCAGGTTGCTATGGGGCCCGCTGTTTCGGAAATGACGCGTTTAGCGTCATTACCAAAGGAAGGCTGCAGAGCGGAGGGAGCCATGCTGGGGGCACGAAATTTGATTTCAATATCATGCCCATTAGGGCATGATAGAGACTCCAGGAGGCGGTGAGAGAGACCCACAGAAGACTCCCAGGGGGAATAGCAATGGTAGTAATGGATCATTAACATACGCCCCACTAAGGTATAAATACACTTTATGAAACACTCACACCACACAGGAGAGAAAGGGATAGTTAGAGTACTAATAGGACTGTGCAGGGACAGGTAGTGATAGTCTGGAGGGCTTTATCTAGGTGACAGGTTCACTTTAAATAGTTTGTTTCACTCCCCACAAAAGCATCAAAAACGTAGCAACAAATGCAGGTGTTCATTCCTTTCAATGGTGAAAAATGCTGCAAAAATGCAAGAATTGTCACACTTCTTCTTTCAAAAACGCAGCAGGTTTCCATTTCAGTCAGGAACAAAAAGCAACAGTGTGCAAGAGATTTCTGAAATCTCACAACTCCTGCTGCTGCTGGAAAAGCAGCTTTTAATTTACATAAAATTCATGAAAAAAAACGCAGCAAAAATGCAACGTATGAACAGTCTAATGGGTACATGTTCTATGCATGAAGAATTCAAATAGAACACGTATGTGAAAAATGGAGTTCATATGTACAGACTGGTAGGGAAAAAAACACAAATAGTCTTACCCAAATAGCATTAAAGGAAAGGATATTGTGGTCCGACACAACCACTATAAAAGCATAAAATCGTCTGCTGCAGACCCCATGTGCAGATATACACCAAGAAGAGAGAGGAAATGGGTATGAAACATCCAGAAACGTCCAATATTATAATAATGGATTCACCATGAAGACATAGCAGGATAGATACGACACTCATTGACAAATAAAATCCATTATTATAATATTGGAATTTTCTGGATGTTTCATCAGCATCGCAAGAAGGCCCTTATCCTGTGTCTTATGAGTATAAATATGGAAACATATTGCCATGTTTCTGGGAGCCCTGAAACGCGTTGAGTAATAAATCAATATTATATTCACCCTTTGATGTCTGGTGGAATACAGCAGGGTGCTGTTTAAAGATTCATCCTCCTACATTAATTTTCTGAGATAATGATCTTTGGGTTTTCATTGGCTGTAAGTCATAATCATCAACAGTAACATAAATAAACACTTGAAATAGATCCCTCCGTGTGTAATGACTCTATATAATATACTGTATGTGTTTCACTTTATGTATTGAATTACTGAAATAAAGTCACTTTTTGATATCCTAATTCATTGTGATGCACTACGGTAGTATATGCTTCCATTGAGTGAAAGATGGAAATGATGATAGAAATATACAAATATATATATATATATATATATATATATATATATATATATATATATATACTCGTGTATAAGCCGAGTTTTTCAGCCCAAAAATTGGGCTGAAAAGTCACCCCTCGGCTTATACACGGGTCAATACGGTAATCCTATGGTGGGGCGGCTGGAGGAGGCGGGGGGAGGCTGCTGACTGAGCAGCCCGTCACGTGGGGCCGCTCATTAGATATGCACGGCTCCCCCCACCCATCACAGCGGCAGGGGGAGCCGTGCATACAGCTCCCCAGTGTATACAGGCAGCCCCCCAGTGGCACTAGCCCCCCATCATGTGAAGAGCCCCCCACACTTTGCAGAGCCTCCCCGCTGCATTATCTTACCATCCAGGGTCTTCTTCACCGCAAGTCCTGCAGTCATCATCGCGCGCTGTGTTCAGGTCTCACGTGACCCGGCGCGATGACGTCATTCCACTGCGACTGCCGGGTCACATGAGACCGGGAACACAGCGCGCGAGGATGGACTGGAGGACCCGCGGTGAAGAAGACCCTGGATGGTAAGATAATGCAGCGGGGGGGCTCTGCAAAGTGTGGGGGGCTCTTCACATGATGGGGGGCGGGTGCCACTGGGGCCTGCTGTATTCCCCTGGGGGCCTGCTTACACCCCTGGGGGCCTGCTGTATACCCCTGGGGGCCTGCTGTATACCCCACTGCTGGGGCCTGCTGTATACCCCACTGCTGGGGCCTGCTGTATACCACTGGGGGGGCCTGTATACCTTACTGCTGGGGGTTGTATACCTGTGCTGGATTCCACCCTCGGCTTATACACGAGTCAATAAGTTTTCCCAGTTTTTGGGGGAAAAAGTAGGGGGGTCGGCTTATACACGAGTATATACGGTGTATGTATATATATATATATATATATATATATATATATATATATATTATATATAAAATTATATAATAATACACGTGTGTACACGTGCACACTATATATGTGTGTGTGTCTATATATGTATGTATATATATATATATATATATATATATATATAGACACACATATATATATATATATATATATATATATAGTGTACACACGTGTATTTTTATATAATTATATATATATATACTAGTAAAAAGGCCCGATGCAATTGCATCGGGAGCACGGTGAAATGAATTGTCTGTATACAGGCGGGTCAGTGGGTAGCAGAGTATACAGGCGGGTCTGTGGGTAGCAGAGTATACAGACAGCTCAGAGGGTAGCAGATTATACAGGCGGCTGTGTGGGTAGCAGAGTATACAGGCGGGTCTGTGGGTAGCAGAGTATAGAGGCGGCTGTGTGGGTAGCAGAGTATAGAGGCGGCTGTGTGGGTAGCAGAGTATAGAGGCGGCTGTGTGGGTAGCAGAGTGTACAGGCGGCTGTGTGGGTAGCAGAGTATACAGGCAGCTGTGTGGGTAGCAGAGTATACAGGCGGCTGTGTGGGTAGCAGAGTATAGAAACGGCTGTGTGGGTAGCAGAGTATAGAGATGGCTGTGTGGGCAATAGAGTATACAGGGGGCTCTGTGAGTAGCAGAGTATACAGGGGGCTCTGTGGGTAGCAGAGTATACAGGCAGCTCTGTGGGTAGCAGAGTATACCGGCGGCTCTGTGGGTAGCAGAGTATACCGGCGGCTCTGTGGGTAACAGAGTATACCGGCGGCTCTGTGGGTAGCAGAGTACACCGGCGGCTCTGTGGGTAGCAGAGTATAGTGGCGGCTCTGTGGGTAGCAGAGTATAGCGGCGGCTCTGTGGGTAGCAGAGTATAGTGGCGGCTCTGTGGATAGCAGAGTATGATGTGGCGGGAGGCGTGAGGAGAGCAAAGGCTGGAGGGGTGAGGAGAGCAGAGGCTGGAGGGGTGAGGAGAGCAGAGGCTGGAGGGGTGAGTAGAGCAGAGGCAGAATCCCAAACCCGCGATTATATAAGTAGATGAAAGGTGTGAGCCCTAAAGTGTCTGGCACCATGACAGCTGAGACTCAGGTTCTTCAGAGTACCGAATAGCAGATGTGTCCATAACCCAGGAGCACACACACACACACACAGTGTCGGCAGAGCACACGCACACACAGACAGTGCCGGCAGAGCAGAGCATAGACACACACAGTGGCGGCAGAGCAGTGCACACGCAAAGGCACACACACAGTGGCGGCAGAGCAGATCGCTCAGACACATTGCCGGCAGAGCAGGGCAGAGGCACACACACACAGACACACACACACACACAGTGTGGGCAGAGCAAAGCACACACACAGAGTGGCGGTAGAGCAAAGCACACACACACACAGTGGCGGCAGAGCAAAGCACACACACAGTGCCGGCATAGCAAAGCACACACACACAGTGCCGGCAGAGCAAAGCACACACAGTGTCGGCAGAGCAAAGCACACACACAGACCGTGCCGGCAGAGCAGTGCGCATACAAACGCACACACATAGTGCGGGCAGAGCAGAGCGCTCAGACACACAAACAGTGGCGGCAGAGCACACACACAGTGGCGGCAGAGCATGGTGGACGCGCGGACACAGACACACACACAGTGTCGGCAGAGCAAAGCACACACACACACACTGGCGGCAGAGCAAAGCACACACACACACACACTGGCGGCAGAACAGAGCACACACACACACAGTGGCGGCAGAGCACAGCAGACACACACAACAGTGCCGGCAGAGCATAACACACACATACCAGTGGCGGCAGAGCACAGCAGACACACAGACACACACAACAGTGCCGGCAGAGCACAGCGCACACACACACACAGTGGCGGCAGAGCACAGACAGAGTGGTGGCAGAGCAGAGCACACACACACACACACACACAGTGGTGGCAGAGCACAGCAGACACACACAACAGTGGCGGCAGAGCATAACACACACACACACAACAGTGGCGGCAGTGCACAACACATAGACACAGACACACACACACACAGACACACATACGCACAGTGGCGGCAGCAGAGGTGAGTAATCCCGGCATTGGTATAATACACGTAGCACAGCCAGCAGCAGGTACACAGTCAGCCCTGTCTCCACTGTCAGTGACTTGTCATGTAGGCGTCACCCGGCGCCGGGAGCTCTCACAGTAGAGTGTCCGCTGTGCCTGAGTGTCCAGCCGGCCTGCAGACACTTCAGTGTCCGGTGTCCCGTGGCGGGCCAACCCCTCCGCTCTCCCGTGTCTCCGGTACCTGCAGCAGCTGTTAGGGTCTTCAGCAGCAGCATCTCCTGGGCGGGCAGAGCCGCGAGCATCAGCAGCACAGGGCGGCATGGAATGCGTCAGCAGCGGCGGAGGGGAGAGCCGAGGCCGCTCGCGATGTTGCTATGGCGTCATCGCTCGCGGCGGGGCCGACAGTTGCCAGGATGGCGGCGGTGTGAGGTGGTGCAGCTGCGGCTCGCGATGACGCTACGCGTCATCGCTCGCAGTGCCGCAAGGGAGTCTGGGATTCGGCTACAACACCCGAATTCCAAACTCCTGATAATATAAGTAGATATACACACACTCACATACATATGCACACACACATATATATATATGTGTGTGTGTGTATATGTATGTGAGTGTGTGTATATAATATAACAATAAATCAGAAGAAAGACCAGTGGCAACTCACCGGAGGCGATCTTGTGCTTTTATTCAAAGTTCCATGTTATCTGGTACATCAACACAGAACAAGTGCGGTGAGGGAGGTGCATGGACGTCGTGCATGGACCTCCCCTCACCGCACTTGTTCTGTGTTGATGTACCGGATAACATGGAACTTTGAATAAAAACACAAGATCGCCTCCGGTGAGTTGCCACTGGTCTTTCTTCTGATTTATTGTTATATGCATACTGCACCAAAGTGAGCACCACCTAGGAGTCTGTGACTGCCAGTCAGCCAAATAGGAGTAACCGACACATTGACACTGATAGTGCCCAGTTCACTTTTTTCTTTCAATACCTATATATATATATATATATATATATATATATATATATATATATGTATATATATAATATAACTTTTTATTTTTCTACTATTCTTTATATAATATATATATATATATATATATTGTGAGGCACGCCAGCGCTATAGCACGTGGCCAGTATGAACTCACATGGCCTGCTGCAATTTGGCCGTTGCTGGACCTAGTAACCTAGTAGTACACACAGGGTTAAGTGTGTGTGTTAGCTCTGTAGTGGTACACAAGGGGTTAACTGCAGCTAGGTCTGTGGCTGAGCATGGTGCTGATTGCTCACTGGGTTCCAGGTGTGGGTGTGGCAGGCAGCATATAACCTGCCTGACCAGTGTGAGCAGGGGTCATTCAGTTGAGAGATTTACAATGTGTGGATGTGAGTCAGAGGAATCCCGTCCCATTGGGACCTTTGGGACGTGGAGGAAAGCTTGCCCTTCTCCATGCGGGAGGCACCAGTCCCTCTGACATGAGTGTGTGAGCTTGTGGCCAGATGCAGGGGTTAAGATGGCTCCTGGAGTCAGGGAACCTTGGCAGAACCTTGACGGTGCTCGACTCAGACATGGGGTGCAGCCGTGGTCCTAGAGACCTGTCTGTTATGGAGGTTTGGAGGCGGCTGGCGGCCTGAAACACGTGCTGTAGGAGACCTTGGGGACACCTGGTTTACCCAGTAGCTCAGGTTTGCTAAACCCTGATCTGTGCCTGAAAAAGGCTGCAGTCCATGGATGTAGTATGATGGACTATGTATGTATGGAGACCATGTATGTATTAGGATGATCTGTTCGTATGGATTGTATCTCTGTGAAAGCCCTACGGGAGGTGACTGTAAGCATGATATGTAAATGGTGTTGGGCAGGCATAGCCGCCACTGGATCCGACTGGATAGTCTGTATAGGACCCGTTGATAATGTAAATAGTGCCAGGCGGGCATAGCCGCCATTGGGTCCGACTGGATAGTTGTATAGGACCCGTTGATAATGTAAATAGTGCCAGGCGGGCATAGCCGCCATTGGGTCCGACTGGATGTCTGTATAGGACCCGTTGATAATGTAAATAGTGCCAGGCGGGCATAGCCGCCATTGGTCCGACTGATAGTCTGTATAGGACTGTTGATAATGTAAATAGTGCCGGCGGGCATAGCCGCATTGGGACCACAGGTGTGATATAAAATCTGTAGAACTGTAGTGTATTATGTGATATCTAAACTAAAGTGCTTATGTGCAGTGTCCTAAGTGTTATACATGCTACCCGGTTTATGTTATACAGTATGGGTGGCGAAAAATAAACAGGTGGACATTTATTACTTTTAAGCACGAGTTGGTGTCAATTACGCTACAGGTGAGTCCTCCGAAAAAGCCTTTCTTAAGCAGTACATGCTTTTTGTAAGCCGAAATGTTGCGGTCCTGATGGAATAAAATCCAGTATATATAATTTTGAAGGAAGTGCTGCCATCCATTTTTTTCAACTATGCTTTGAGCCTAAAGATTCATGGTAGGGAGGGTTTGCACTTGAATTATCCTATTTTTGTGCTGTTCTGCTTTTTGCTATTCTATAGAATAAAAATAATATATAGAATTTTTATATGTGTATATAATATAAATTTATTTTTTTCATTCTTTCATCATTGCTCTTTCATTCAATGGAAACATTTTATTTTTGCTCTTTTGCATTGTGCCTAATAGCCCTCTTCATGGGTTCAGCGTGATACCAAATCGGACAGGTCATTCTCGTGTTGTTGGACTGTAAAAAGGAATCTCCGGGGCTTCTAAACCATTAACAAGATTACTCCTGGTATTTTACAGTGATACAGTCAAATCCCCTTGTGATTTCATGCTCTGCTATCTGCGCTAATGGTATTACATGTGTGTACACAAAATAGTGTAACACTAACCCCACTCTACACAATGGTGTTAAAAGCAAAGAAGCCCAGCAGTTCTGTCTGTGTAACCGATGCCAGTAACGCTTAGCGTCCTGTGATGACATATCAGCACCTTATCCAGGCAATGCACTATATCAGCACCTGGCGGGACTTGTCTTTAATAACAGTAAAAAAAATAAATAAATGAAAAGGGACACATTGATCATATGTATGTTTTAGAGTTTCTTTGTCTCTTTTTTTTTTTTTTTGCGCTGGCAAATTTTACATCAAATTCATAAACTGCGTGCAGGAGGTTTGAGCTCAGATGCAAAGATATGGTTTTTTTTTGCTTCTTTTTGGTCTCCTTCGCTGTTTTGTAAGGCCGGTTTGACATCACGGAATGATCAGATCTGGGGCTGTCCGGTGTGAACTAGATATCCCCGGACCCGATTTTGAAACAGAACCGGAGGGCACATATGCCCTCCAGTCCGGGCTGCAGCAGGAGCTGAAATGTCAAGATCGCGGCTAGCGGGCCCTGAAATCTCTGCTGAGGACAGCTTCAGCACCTGGAATCCTGCTCCAGATCCGATTTTTTTTTTTTGGTCTGATCCGGCGCCATAGACTCCCATGTTAGCTGCAAGCAACTTTTTTGTGTCCGGGAGAAAAATCTGAATTCTCCCGGATCCTCCCGGACAGATGGAAACCGAATGACAAATAGTTGCCATCCTTCTCCATCTGGCCCCATAGGCCTGCATTAGCACAAAATTGGGTCCAGGGGCTGTCAGGGTCACACCGGACAGCCCCAGACCTGATCTTGCCGTGGTGTGAAGCCGGCCTTAGATGTTGCACGACCCATTCATTTTGCTTTACAATGTCGTACCATCTTCAGCAATGCGAGAAAAAAAACAAAAAAAAACAGAAAAACATTTTGTGCTCCACAAAAGAACCGGAGTAAAATTGTTCAAAAAACAATGTGACATTATGAAAAAGCCCCTCTATAATGTTGAATGGCCAATTAAGGATTCACATTGTTGTGCAAATAAAAGCAGTGACAGAAGCAGAAGCAAATGGTGTAAAAATTGTATGGAAGGGAAAGCGCATGTAATCATGGAGATGCCTAAAAAATAAACTTCTTGAAAAAAAATCATAAAGGTTGGCAAAAAAATAACGAATTTGGGCCCTAAAGTGTACACTGGGCCCAATTAATAATTTCTGGGTTTGTTTGTTTTTAAGCACCACCCCAGCGCTTTTGTTTTTATTTCATTGATGGAGTGATGCTTTAAATCTAAGCCCCTGTTATATATGCACCTTCCAGCAACTTCATCATTTTCAGAACCGCTCTGGTCTCGTCGTGCCATCTTGTAACTGTAGTTTCTGACTAGCTGGAGGTCACACGTTGAATCACTAGAGCTCAATGCAAGTCTATGAGGCCAGAATGATGCTCTCATAGAGATGTATTGAGTTGTGACCTCCAGCACGCTATGAAACACTGCAGCTCCCGGCAAGGCATCACTGGAAACCAACCGAAGCAACACTGGAAAAAGATGAAGACGCCGGAAGGTGAGTATTTAAAGCACCATTGCAGTGGTGCAATGAAGTGGTGCATTGTCATTTTTTTTCTTTGTATTGCTCACGTTTTGACCACCTAAGGCTAGGTTCACATTGTGTTTAGCATTGCGTCTGGACGCATGTGTTTGACAGCTGCATTAGCACTATGAAATGCTAGCGTGAACACAGCCATAGGCTTCTATTGGCAAACGCTCTGACAAATGTGCCTGCGTTTGAAATTTTGCACTTTTGCAAGCGCACAGCTGAACGCAGCGCACAGAGACACTGCAGTGCATTTCAGTTCGTTTGCAACTTGTTGGAAATGATAAATCAGGTGGAAAAACTAGAAAATCTCTGAACTCCATCCACACTGATGAAATCATAATAATAAAAAAGACGAACACATAGATGAATTTAGAAAAGACACAAGTGGGAGCATGGATTTGGCACAAGGAAAAGGCACAAAACACCAAAAGGTCTACAATAAAACTGGAGCAAATGCATTAAAAGTGTTGTCCACTACTAGTGCACCCCCCTCTGAATTCACATGTTTCCCCTTGTTTAAATAATAGACCTTGTACTCCTCTCCGGTGCTGCCGCCGTTCAAGCTCTGTTGGTAATTGCTGCTCAGGGCTCATGTGACATCATGGGAGCCCAGCGTCCAATCGCCACCGACTTTTCTCCCCACCTTCGAGCAAAGAAGCAATCAACTGGAAGTTAGTGGAAGCCGCAACACTCATTTCCTGTAGATAGCTCGCTTGGTCCAAAGGCGGGGAGAAGGAAGCCGGTGGTGATTGGATGCTGGGCTCCCATGATGTCACATAAGACCTGAGCCGCAATTACCGACAGCGCTGGCGGCAACACCGGAGGGGAGCACAAGGTCTATCTATTATTTTAACAAGGAAAAACAAGTGGATTCAGATGGGGGGGTGCACTATTAGTGGACAACCCCTTCAATGAATTGGCTCCATAGTGTTTTAATGTGTATCCTGCAATTACGGTATTTTTACATACTAATGGTACCTTTACACGCCGCCACCGCGGGTAGCAACAGGTAGGCACCGCACGTGCACGCGCGCGGTTTCAACGGTTGCTAACGGTACCTGATGCCGCAAATACACGCCGCCACAAGGTGCTTCACAGAAGGTATTTTCGTTCCCCGGAAGTGTCGACGGGTGCCGCGAGCTACCTTCTGTGGAGCACCTTCCTTGATTTACACGCCGCTACAACAAGGGAATATGGGCGTACATATTGTGCGCCGTAACTACATAGGCGTGACAGAGTAGTGTATTACGCAACGCTCTTACGGTGATTGGACAATGCAATAACATCATGATTGGCCAGCCAGCGCAGGGAGGCTGGATAATAAATGACGCTATAGCAAATGTGTATTGTGACTGGTCAGCTCGTTAAATATGCCGCCCTGTGCAGGGGCAGCCAATGGGTACACAGTAGTCCCCACCAATGATAGCTGATGGGGTGTGGTATACATGACACTCTAGCACCCCCCAGGTAACTCAAATACCGTGCCTGTGCCCCGATTACACGCCGCCACCATAGGGGTTATACCTGCTTGTTTTTCAGCACGGCTGAAAGACAGGTATCCAAAGAGACAGGAAGGTACAACCTGAATTACACGCTGCCACTTCGCGGTGTTTTGAAGGTAAAAGGTACAATTGTCTCCGATACCTGCCGGTTTCTACCTTTCGGTGGCGGCGTGTAAAGGTACCATTATGTGTATTTTCCTTGCCACTTACTTTGTGTGTTTTTGGGCATATTGGAGGAGTTGAGGTTTCCTAGCAGCAACTTAAACTGATCTTGTCACCAGGTTTTTCCCATATAAAGTGCAGCCACCACCTGAATGCCCTTAGATACAGCATTCTAGAATACTGTATGTGTGACCCAAGTCACCCTGCAAGACACAAAAAATAGCTTATATTACAGTTACAGACGACGCAGCTGGTCTGATGGCCAACTCTAGTCTTGGTCTGATGCCGCCTCTCATCTTATGATTGCCTTCCTTCTAATTCATTGAGATGCTCCTGTACTTTGTGCTGTGATTGGATTGGCAGTGTCTGTGAGGGAGGGGTCTACGTGTACCCCGCACACCCCAAAGAAGACTCAGAAGAAACGCCCAATTGGACTGCGAACAGAGATTTCACATACTGCGCTCAGCAAGAAACAAATGTGAATATCTCTGCAAAGGAGCAATGTAGCTAAAAAAAAAGAGGTGCAGAATCAGAATCTAGAAAGCTTGGGAATTTTTACAAGGTTTTTTAACTCAATTGTTTGGAACAAGTGACAGGTCCTCTGTAAATGAGATCCCTTGTTTGTATTTTCCTAGTATTGTTTTCTTATGTATTGTCTAATGTGGTTTATTATTTGTATACAATTCATTATTGTAACACTTTCTGTAGCTCTAAGACATAAAAAAACTAAAATGAAGTACAAAAAAAAGTTTATTCCACTCGTCTATAGTCCAGTGAGCTCTGCATAAAGAACTACTACTTAGTAAAACCTAAAAAATAGAGCCAAAATTAAATTGGGCCCTGTGGTATCATCGATGCAATGAAAACATGACTTTATTAGCTTCCAACTTTAAAATAAATTTTTTATATGAGTCCACATTGCAGTTTAATGTGAAACTTTAGATGGAAAAATATATGTAACATAAAATATTTATTTCCTAGTGGACATCAGATGGTAGTACAGTAATTAGATGACCTGTTAGGCGTAAAACCCCGGTAAACTTGGGAGGAATTTAGCATTCATTTCAGATCTATTGCTGTTACTGCTTTGATAGGATGATAACTGTGTGATCATTATAATCTCGATCTTCTATCCAAAGGTAATGAACTAGAGAACTGCCAATTACTCTGAGACATAGCCGGGAATTTATTGGGATTGTGGCATATACGGGTTCGGTGCTTCTTACCCTACACTTGTATAAAGTAGATTAGGTTGATATAATTTTTTTAATAAACCCTAACAAATTAATACATATTATTTAATTTTTGCATAAGAGTTAACACTATATGTACAAAAGTAATGGGACCCTTCCTGTTACAAGGTGGTACAGTAGTAAGGGAATCAGGAGGCAAGATGGTAAGGTGGACAAGGGCATTGAGGGGAGCTAGTTTGGCCCTGGATTTGGGGTGCCTGACAAGCCCTGTTCCCTAAGGTACCTCTGAAGGTGAGGAGGTTTGGTCGCCACCTTAACCCTTCACTTTTGATCAGCAACGGCAGCAGCGGGCATAGCTCAGCAGAGCACAACTTCACAGCACAGGTCCTAGATTAGAACAAACTAAATCTGTGACATCTGGTGGAAGGAATCAGAACTACTTAAGGCTGACAGGGGTTGAGAGAAGAAAGCTCAGACTCACCCCTCCACCTGAGTCATGACTTACTCCTCCCCTGCAGAGTCGCCCACCACACATTCAGCAACTGCAGCAGACTAAGGGAAAAATAACTCAATTAAACAGAACAGCAGCAACACTCCAGGATTGCAAAGGCAGTCAATACATTACACTTCCACTTTACATCTACAGGAGTTTATATAACATCCCATTTTAAATCCATTGGCATTAAAGGGATTGTCTGGGCAAAATAAAACCTTCCACAGGGGGCTAGATGTGTAAACAACTCATTAATTCTCACCTACCGTCACCCACCTGGGGTCAGCATAGCAGGCTTCTTTAAGGAGATGAACAAATTGTCATGTTCCCCCCTTTAAAGACCTGAACAGTGTTATGTGAAGGGTAATGTGTATAATGTCACACGTTATTGTGTATTATGAATCCTGTGATGCATTGTAAAATTGTTCACTATACTGTGAGGAAGCGGTCTTCTGCCCAGCAACAGGCAGTGAGTACGGTAGTAAAGGGTTAATGTTTGGGACTAGCCCAGAGTTGGAGGGGCTTGAGTGCAGGGACAAAGGACCACTTCCTGTGAAAAGATCAGATAGGGCCTAGCTTGTGATGGAGACAGACCTAAGGTCTGAATAGTCTTCAGAGCCATATGACGTGGGTGTCCCCTAGAGCGATGGGAGACTGAAGCAGAGGACAGCAATATCATGAGGAGCAAGAAAGAGAGAAATTGATCTATGGGAGTTGAGTCATAACTGACCGCAGGACTAAGTAACTGAATAAGACGGATCCTAGTGACACGCCCCCGCAGGGCCGTGGGATACTCTGAACCCGGCTGCATTACTGCTGGGGAGTCACGGGGTTGAGCCCTGGCTCCGTGACCCTGGCGGTGTCAATAAAAATTCGGGGGATTAAGATTTTGGTGTAGATGGTGGTGAAGTTGCAGTGCAGGGCAGTGGAAGCCGGAATAATTTGAAGACACAGCTGATGCAGTTCCACACTTTTACTCACTGTTTTCAGGTGGTAAGGTCTATCCGGGTGCTGTGTCCTGCAAGCCAGGGGTCCAGCCATTCCCAGGTAGATTGGAAAAACACTTAGCCGGCACTCCGTTCTGTGTACCTTTTCCGGGTCGTCTCTCTTGTCCTGGCTCTATCTCACCCGCCCTGCACCTCACACTCAGTGTCCTGCGCCAGTGGCCCTGGACTCTACCAGGCGACGTTTTCTTTGTTCCCTTTGGCCCTATCCGGCCACATTTGCAGCGAATTATGTGGATTTGGCTGCTGCTCCTGGAGATGTAGCAGCATTCGGTTAGTTAGCTGAGGCCTCAAGTACCCTTTACTAGTGTGGGCCCGGTGACCCTCCGCAGCCCTGGTCCCTCCACTTACCTGCGAACCACAATGGATGCAAGCCCCACGGGTGGATTTCTCACTTCCCGAGCCTCTGGGACCCCTTCCTTCTCTGGAGCACTTGCCTGGCTCCCACCATCTATCTTTCTCAGGGATGAGCTCCTGCGGCTCCAGTCTCCTGGAAGTCATCTTTCTCAGCTTCCTCCCTGGAGCTCAACTCTTCTCCTTCCTCCATTACTGCTCTCTTGTTTCTCCCTAACTGATACTCAGTGCTAAAGAAATGTATGAGAATAGGTGCCCACTATCTAATGAACACAGTTTTTATCAAGTTACTGTTGAGTAAAATCTAAATTTCAAATAACCTGTGCTCTCCCTCTATATTGGTTAATATTCTGTTCAGGGCCAGCGAATCTGTGTGCATCATGCTGTCTGCAAAGGCAGAGCACCTCCTTAAAGCAAATCCACATGAGTCAATCGACAGGGTAGGGGGTACTCGGATACCAGGACAGGAGGTTACTTCAGTGGGGATCACAGCTGGTCGGTTCCTGGTTCCGTGCCCTGGACCCTCAGTGGCAGGGGTGGGGTGATGATGATGGGGGAATGGTAACGTGATGCCATCTGTGGTACCTAGTAATAGGGTTACCAGCACTGCGGCCGGCCGCTGAGGTGGTGTAAGTGCAGCTTTGATAGTACAGCTCCCCAAAGGTGGAGCTTTACCTCAGGGCAGCTGGGTGGATGAGGGGAGTAGTAGTCCTCACCTCGATGATACTGTAGAAACCCTCTGGGCGGTGTATAAAATGAGACCAGACACCAGATCAGCTCAAACAGTTCTTTACTTGCACCAGGTGGAAAAGGGTACACAGTACAGTCTGGTGTAATGGGGATTGTAGTCGTAGATCTTGGAGGACTTTCCAGAGTCTAGCACTAATGCCCTTAAAGGGAACCAACCATCAAAAAATACCTATCTAACCTCTAAATATCTGTCCCTGGGGCCCTAAATGACTATTCTAACCATCCCTGACTGACTAAATCTAACTAACTACAGGCAGAATAAATCACTTTTATACTTACCAAATTCTTGTCGGCTGGGCGTTCCTCCAGGGTCTCTGTCAGCGAGGCGGGTCTCCTCGCTGCTGTCCGTCTTCCTTCCAGGGCGGCATCTTCTTCCTACGGATTCAAAATACCCGCCCATTGCGTCCTCGCAATGAGCGGGTCACATGCTGCAGGCCCCGCGTCACTTCCGCCCGCCGCGTCGCTGGGACTGTGACGCGCCCAGGCCGGCTTCAGCATGCCATCTGCGCATGCTCAGAAGCCGGTCTGAGTGCACCAGTGACGCAGCGGGCGGAAGTGACGCGAGGCCTGCAGCATGTGACCCGCTCATTGCGAGGACGCAATGGGCGGGTATTTTGAATCCGTAGGAAGAAGATGTCGCCCTGGAAGGAAGACGGACAGCAGCGAGGAGACCCGCCTCGCTGACAGAGACCCTGGAGGAACGCCCAGGCGACAAGAATTTGGTAAGTATAAAAGTGATTTATTCTGCCTGTAGTTAGTTAGATTTAGTCAGTCAGGGATGGTTAGAATAGTCATTTAGGGCCCCAGGGACAGATATTTAGAGGTTAGATAGGTATTTTTTGATGGTTGGTTCCCTTTAATATGGGTTCCTGGTCCTGTTCCTCTCTCTCTCTGTGCTTTCCCCTCTTGAGTCAAGTCTCTAGTCTTCGGGGTCTATTACCTAAAGTCTCTTACTTGTCGGTGTTGTGAACCCAGCTGCGGGACCGATGTTGGACTTCTTTAGGGGTGCTGTGGCTCCCCTATGTTGGGTCCTCAGCCTGCCGGTCTGCAGTTGGGGATAGACCTTTGGCTAAATATGGAAAGAAAGGAGAAAAAGGGGGTTAAAGCCAAAAGTATACATAATATGCTTGTCTCTGTAAAAGGATCATGCAGTTACTGCATATTCCTTAAAAAAATAATGCACTATAACCGTGCAATATAAACTACCTTTGGTAATAATTACAAAGATTAGTCTTGATTCCAGTACCCCTTAGGTAAATAACTGTGTCACTGTGAATACATAATAAAAATCAAAAAAAGCACCATAAAGAAATAAGCGAGCTACCCAATATAAGCCAACAGACCTCGACTGTAGCTGTAAGGCACATCAATGGTTAATTGCCCCTGCACTGTCAGTGCTGCTATTCTATGGCTAGTGATACCATCAGGTTTTGTGAGAAGAGGGAACCAGCACAGCAATGAGAAAATACAGAAACCAAACAAGTCACAAAGGGGAGGGGGGGAAGTAGATAAGTTTTCAAAGCAGTAGCAATCACCTGGGTAGGAGATAAGGCATCCGGGTGCAGGGGACCGCTGGTGTGGCGTGGAGATGTTTTTATGTGTGAGTAGGGCGTGTGGGGACGTGTGCAACCGTTGGCCAGACCACTTCCTGCTTCCTCCCATTGGAACGCAGCAAGTGGCCTGGCTTGGAGCGCAGGCAGCCTTTCTGCGCATAAGCGGAAGTGCGCAAAGGATCTTCGAAGTTGTAGTCACTGTGGGACCGCTATCTGCTCTGAAAAAGTGCATGTAGATCTAATATCTCTGTAAAAAGACAAACAGGAGTATAAATTAGTACTCAAAGGTATCAGCAGCTGATATATTGTTATGTAGAACAAAAGCTTTCAACATTGAGTTTGAGAAAAATAATGCAATTATCTGGTACAAATCCAGGTATCGGTACATATATAGGATACAAGTAGTCAGAGCTATATATTACATACTAGATATGGTAGTAAAGAAGGAAGGAGAGAAAAAACAATCATGATATGTTGAATTATAAAACCTGAGTTGGATTACATCCATAATCAGTATATTATGCAACAACATTTGGATAGGTATATAATCTATAACCAGGTAACAGCTATAAGCCAGGGTTATTGACGATCATAGCAACCAGTATACAACTAGACACTCAATAAATAATGATAGATTACCACGTGACATCAAGTTCACGATTCAGACCTAATGGCTCTAACGTCTGTAACTGATGTATCCAGTATGCCTCACGTGATTTCAATTTGGCAATCCTCTTGCCGCCTCGGCGGCCTACCTGTACCTGCTCTATAACTTGGTATCGCAATTGGCTAACAGAGTGTCCCTGTACATTAAAGTGATGGGGAATAGGTAGTGCCACTTGTCCACATCTGATAGTTGATTTGTGCTTGCCTATGCAGTCCTGGACATGCTGGGTGGTCTCCCCAACATATCTGAGACCGCACAGGCATTTAATGAGATACATGACAAAATTGCTGTCACACGTGTAATACCCTTTTAATAGGGTATGACTTACCGGACCTTGGATGGGTGAAAGTGGAACCCTTCATGATGTTGGAACAATTAACGCAACCCAGACAGGGATAGGTACCCCGTCTTAGAGTGGCCAGGAATTGTTGTTTCGAGACAAATTTATTGGATCCTATATCGGCACGCACTAGTATATTCTTGATGTTCTCTGGTCTTTTATAACAGATCAGAGGTGGATTTTGAAATTCCTCTATTTCAGGATATGTGGTGCCCAATAGGGTCCAATGTCTCTTTATGATCCGATATAAAGGATGATTAAAAGGATGATATGTATTGATGAATGGAATCCTTGGTGGTTCGTCAACATGTGCTTTAGGGACAAAAGGTTTCAACATGGCATCACACACTGGATATCCTCTAGAGATGAATTTTGCAGTCATCTCCTCTTGTGACGAATGAATTTTGTTTGAGGATCAGAAACTATCTTGTTAACCCGCATGTGTTGGGAATTTGGCAAGGCTTTTTTCATAAGTGAAGGATGAGAGCTACTGTAGGGTAGGAAACTATTCCTACCCTTAGGTTTACGACATAGGTCCGTCGACAGGCTGCCATCTGTATGTTTCAAGACCAGTGTGTCCAAATAGCTGATACTCTGTAGATCAGTGTGTACTGTGAAGGTAAGTCCTGGAACAGCATTATTCAGATATTCCACAAAAGTCTGTAGTGACTGTGTTGCCCTTCCAAATGAGGAATATGTCATCTATGTAGTAATGCCACATGTGCTTGAAACAAAGAGTTAGGATAGACGTGTTCATCTTCGAACATTGCCATATAAATATTGGCATATGGCAGCGCCACATTACTCCCCATCGCGGTACCTTTCATTTGCAGGAAGTACTGGTCCTGAAGAATAAAAAAAATTTTTTTTGAGGACAAGCTCTAGAAGATCAGTACATAACTCCTTCTGTATTGGTGTAAGGTCAGTAAAATTATCGAGAAACCAGTTGACCGCTTTCAAACCTGCATCATGTTCAATGCTAGTATAAAGACAAGTGACATCTAGTGTCACTAGTACAGCATCACTGGATATAGGTGAAACCTGTCAATCTCCAAGAAATGGTTTGTATCCTTCACATATGAACGAATAGAGGATATGCAAGGGTTCTTGCTAATGGTGATAACACTGAATCAGTGGAGGCCACAATAGGTCTCCCAGGAGGTTGTCACAGATTTTGGTGTATCTTTGGAAGCGTGTAAAACACGGGGGTGATTGGGTGACGATTTATCAAGAATTCAGCGAGTTTAGCATCAATGACTTTGAGCCTTTGATAAAAGGAAATTTTTGTCACTATGGTATTTTGAATAGAGTAAGTAGGATCATTACTGATCGGCAGGTAAGTGGATTGATCTCGGAGTTGGGATAATATCTCATTGGTGTAATAGGATTTATCCATTATCACAAGGGCTCCGCCTTTGTCGGCTGGTTTTATAACTATATCCTTGTTGGACTTAAGTTGTGTCAAAGCCCGCTGCTCATCCGGAGTCAAATTGCCCTTCACTAGGTACTGTCTTTTCTGAAAATTGGACTGCCAAATATTCTTCTCTTCTAACCAGTGAAACAAAAGTCTCAACTGGATGGTGTCGTTTAGGAGATGTGTAAATACTGGGAATACGTAAACCTAAATTTTGTGATGTGAAGGCAATAGTGACATCCTGATGTACTGGAGGGGTTGACACATCTGGAGGATGAGCAAAGTGAGTCTTAAGTCTAACCGATCTAAATAGGCGTTCAAGTTCCTGATCTACCTGGAATGTGTTGAATGAGGGAATAGGGCAAAAGGAGAGGCCCTTCTGTAAGACTCCCATCTCAACCGGGGATAAATTATATGAGGAAATGTTGTACACCAGGTTTTCATTACCTGAGATCGTGTTGTCATACGGTGGGGGTTTGGGACGCCTCGGTCCCCGCCGCGTTTTCCTCTTCCCTGTCTTGGCCCTAAAAAACAGGGGGGATATTGTGGCTACTGTGGGAAAACGGGATGTGGTTCGCCATAGTTCCTGTCACCGCTACCATAAGATTCATAGCCCGAAGGTGGTGGTGGGCCAGGGGGGTAGACTTCCCCACAGCGCCACCAGTATACCTGCCCCTTCACATAGTCCTCTTGGTCTCATGTAAATTTAGCACGTTTACGTGCTTGAAGGTTCTTCTTAAAATCACTGATAGGTTTTGAAAGCTTCAACTTTAGCGCAGAGAATTTACTTAGTATTTACGTAACTGAGCACCAAGAGGTATTGGTAAGAGTAAATGTTTACCTATATCTGCCTCCTGTTCCCCTCTTCTTTTATTTGTTTTTCCCTCCATCCCTTCTCTCCATTCGTTATCCTTATTCTGTATCCTCCCTTCTCCCTTTCCTTTTTGTGATTCACAGTTGCTTTTACACACCGCCTGAAAGCCAAGGCGAAGGGTTAAAACTCGTTTTATTCATTTAGGTTATACCTGTTTGAACACTATCAGCACTGCCATTCACTTGCACGTAAGCCCCAAAGCACTCCGTTAGGTACGGATTTATGGCGACCTTTTATTTCAGCTTGGGTTTTCCAGGGTACTTATGATTTTTTTCTTTAAATATACCTTGTTTTGCATGATTTGTATCTGTTTGTGTTATGGCTATGTCTAGTCTGACTATGTTGTATTACCTTGTACAAATATATTTCTTGTTATTTTATGGAGATATACATTGCTGAAGAAGGCATTATTTGCCGAAATGTCCACTCTGTATTTTTCAATTTTTCTGCTACTACAAAGTGCTGAACTAATAAACTGATACGGAATTGCACAAAAAGTTTTGTTCCTTATTGTGTGCCGGGGTTCTCAAGTAATATTAGTCTTATTTTTACCCCAGGCACCTATTGCAAGGTTAGCCAGACTTTCACTTTATGTCTGCAGTTATGGAGTCAGCAGATCGTTGGTGACTTTCTCCCGTCTCCACTTTGTGGCTGAGTTGCTGCCATTCCTTTCACTTCTCAAAACTATCATTCAGGTGATGGTTTAGGAGGAAGAAATGTCAAGAACAGACTTGTTACAAAGGTGGCTCCTATTGCAGAACCACACAGCATGGCAGGGGCCGAATGTTATAGATGCAGGGTCAAGGGACACCAGGGGAATGGGCCTGAATGAGAAACTTGATTTCAGTGATTAAGATGTGCGTCCTAATAGTTTTGTCTTTATAGGGCCTATGTCAATGGATTGTCTACAAGTCGTATGAACAAAGCAAGTTCATGTGCCCTTTTATCGCATATAGCAGTATTCAAGGGATCTCTTCCACTGAGGACCCCCCTGCTCTACGATATCTAGAGCAGAACTTCTGCAAAATGTGACTTTTCCTCTGTAAGACCCTGTTTATCCACGCTTCATACAGATGGCCCATCCATTTAAATGCACGTTGCTTCATTTCACCGACATTGTCCCGGTAGGGGGAATGAGGATTTGCAAAATGCATCTCCCAGTTCCAGCTCACCTGTTATGCCAACATAATATTTATGAAATTATATATATATATAGTATGTTCAAAACTGTATTTATTCAATTTTCATTTTTCACTATAAATTGCAACAGCCGGTAAAGTATTTCTAGAGTGTTTATGCAGCAAACCATTAGATTATCTGCATGAGGACATGATACTTGTTATGATTATTGAGTAATTTTTTGCTCCTCTGACGGTTTTGTGATACAAAGTGTTAAAGCCACTTTTGCACTTGTGTGTTTTGCACATCAATATCTGGAACGCTGCATTTACACATCCATTGCGTTACATCTGTGATCCAATGAGGGCAGGCACATTAATTTTAGTACGGGCGTCCATGTCACAGTCCATGTTTCACAGATGGGCCGTGGGTCTCACTATCCAAACTCAACAGCCTCATAGATTCAGGTGTAATGGTGGGTTTACACGTCGCGATATCGGGCCGATATCGTAGGCAACGACGCGGGAGCGCGCTTTTTGAGCGCGCTTTTCCCGCCATCGCATCGCCGGTTTAGACAGCCCGATATCGGGATACAACGTCCCGACTGTGTACGCCCCCCAACCCATGAAAGACCATTTAACATGGGAGTGAATGGGTGACGTGGCAGTACACATCGGAGTTGGGCTGTCAGACGGGACGATGCGGCTACAACTGGCATCCGATATCGGGCGGTTGAATAGCACGCTCATTCGACCCCCGATATCGTTTTGCCATCGTTCCTGCATCGCGTTGTACGTTCACACCGTACAACGCGCAAACGATATCGGCTCCAACGCCCGAACAACGTGACTTTTGGTCGGAGTTGGGTCAGAGTTGGACGCCGATATCGCGACGTGTAAACCCACCATTATGGAAATCAATTTATGAAAAAATAGTGAGAAGGGAACACCGGACACTCCCTCAGTGGTGCTTTCCACCATGTGTGTCTTATGAGTGGAGCGAGTGTATAATGCCAACTTGGGTGTTGTACATTCTAAGCATCAACATGTATCACAAGCATTTTTCCACCATTTCGTACCGATTTGGTACTTCTGCGGGACCCGCAGAAGTACCAAGTCGGTACAAAACAGTGGACCGTTGTCCGTCCTCCCTCCCCTCCCTGCATATGTACAGATGACTACTAGAAATAAATAAGACTGTCGCCATATAATGTTCTCGTATGAGTGCCGTTCCTTTCTTGAAAAATGCTAATATTTGAAAATGTCCAAAGATTTGCCAATGTGCTTGTATCCTGTATTCTTTAATGTACTGCATATCTAGCATATATGTATCCCTTTAAGTAGTTCACTTGCCTTTAAGAGAAATAAGAAGACTCTGAGTGTTTATATAAAATGTTGCTTACTGCAAGCTATATACTGTGTTTTGAGGAATGGTAAAGGCCACATAGTCTGGGAATGAAGCCAATGTCTAGCATGTTTTGGTAAGAAGGGAAGATGTTCCCAAACATCAGATAATGAAGAGTGCGATGGGTCAATAGCATCAAATGATTAAAAATTACAGGCATACATATGCATTTAGAATAGATCTGCATAATCCAATCAGCTTTTAGCTATTAGTAACCAATGACTTGTAAGGTAGCTGTTAAGATCGGCACGACAGAAGGCAGTGACTCAGGTATTTACTCACACAGCACACAGGTTAATGGCACAGTTCAGGTATTCACAGACCTCCAGATTCCGATGTAACAGGTCAGACTAACCCCCCGACCAGAATATACCCGAGGTATAAACTGGGCTAGCCCAGAATATACCCCCCTGGGCCAGAATATACCCTTGGTATATTCTGGCCTAGCCCAAAGTATACCCCGGGGTATAAACAGGCCTAGGCCAGATTATAACTCTCCGTATACCACAGCAGCTGTAGATCAGGGCCCCAAGCCGTGCACAGGGCCCCAAGCAATGCATGAGGGCCCGAGGCAGCACAAGGTGGCCCCAGGCAGCAGAAAGTGGCCCTACGCAACATACAGGGGCCCCAGGCAGTGCTAGGGGCCCCAGGCAGTGCATGGGGGCCCGAGGCAGCACACAGGGGCCCCAGGCTACACACAGGATCCCAGGCTACACACAGGGGCCCCAGCCAGCGTACAAGGGCCCCAGGCAGTACACGGGGCCCCAGGCAGTGCACAGGGCCCCAGGCAGCACAAAGTGGCCCCAGGCAGCACAAAGTGACCCCAGGCAACATACAGGGGCCCCAGGCAGTACTAGGGGCCCCAGGCTACACACAGGATCCCAGGCTACACACAGGGGCCCCAGCCAGCATACAAGGGCCCCAGGCAGTGCACAGGGCCCCAGGCAGCACAAAGTGGCCCAGGCAACATACAGAGGCCCCATGCAGTACCAGGGGCCCCAGGTTACACACAGGATCCCAGGCTACACACAGGGGCCCCATGCAGCATACAAGGGCCCCAGGCAGTGCACAGGGCCCCAGGCAGTGCACAGGGCCCCAGGCAGCACAAAGTGGCCCCAGGCAACATACAGGGGCCCCAGGCAGTACCAGGGGCCCCAGGCTACACACAGGATCCCAGGCTAGACACAAGGGCTCCATGCAGCATACAAGGGCCCCAGGCAGCACACAGGGGCCCCAGGCAGCACAAAGTGACCAAAGGCAATATACAGGGGCCCCAGGCAGTGGGCCACCCGGGGCCACTTTGTGCTGCCTGGGGCCCCTGTGTGCTGCCTCTGGCCCCCATGCGCTGCCTGGGACCCCTTTGTACTGCCTGGGGCCCTTGTATGCTGCATGGGGCCCCTGTATGTAGCCTGGGACCCTGTGTGTAGCCTGGGGCCCCTAGTACTGCCTGGGGCCCCTGTATGTTGCCTGGGGCCACTTTGTGTTGCCTCAGCCACTTTGTGCTGCCTGGGGCCACTTTGTGCTGCCTGGGGCCTTGTGCACTGCCTGGGGCCCCGTGCACTGCCTGGGGTCCTTGTATGCTGCATGGGGCCCCTGTGTGTAGCCTGGGATCCTGTGTGTAGCTTGTGGCCCCTAGTACTGCCTGGGGCCCCTGTATGTTGCCTGGGGCCTCTTTGTGCTGCTTGGGGCCACTTTGTGCTGCCTGGGGCCCTGTGCACTGCCTGGGGCCCCTAGCACTGCCTGGGGCCCTAGCACTGCCTGGGGCCCCTGTATGTTGCGTAGGGCCACTTTCTGCTGCCTGGGGCCACTTTGTGCTGCCTCGGGCCCCCATGTGTTGCTTGGAGCCCTGATCTACAGCTGCTGTGGTATACGGAGGGGTATAATCTGGCCTAGGCCACTTTAACCCCGAGTATATTCTGGTCGGGGAGGTTAGTCTGGCCTGTTACACCGGGGCACAGCCGAGTAGAACCTCATACAATCCCAGCAGCTCCTGCTGCTGCCCTGACACACTCCACCCCCTCCCCACAGCCCAGGGCAGCACATATCATCTCCTATTCACCCGCACACCTGGGGGTCAGTGATTTCAATCAGCACTTAGCTCCAGTAGCAGCTCACCCTGTGTGTGCTGCTACCGAGCAGAAGATACAATCTCCCATATGCTGTGTCTCAGTCAGGGGACACATCGAGGTCGCATCACCACAACATGGTAGGTGTAAAGCAGAGATTCCAAATGGAGGAGGCGGCGATGAAGAAAGAATAATGCCGCCCAGCAGGGCGTGTGGTGCTGCATGGAGGAGGGGCTGAATGGAGCCTGGCGCCGCCTTCTCAGTCCCCAGCCTCAGGGACTGCTGTAAGTTATAAGTTATTTTTCTGCAGTTTTATAGGGCGGATTTAGCTCAGAGAGGGATAGATAGGGAGCAGCTAGGAAGGTGCAGGGACAGGTAGTGTTAGTGTAGGGGCTTAGATCCAGGTGACAGGTTCCCTTTAATGTTTGTAACCAATTAATGAATGATCCTATCCTGGGGCCTACCCCTTCCTGTATAAGTTTACGTGGTTCCGCAAATAAACTCAGAATTTCTTAGCATCCTGAACTCGTCTCAGGTGTCTGTTATTCTCACTGCATGCGTGCATTAACTACATCTAGACGGACTAATCTCCTGATTGAGAAGACAATAATGCAGGAGACTGTTCATTTTGTGCATCGCAGTCTGTACTTGGACCACGACGCACGGATTTGTGAATGTGGCATTAGACTGAGTTTGCATTGCACTAATGTCCGTTATAGACAACTGGAAAACTTCCCGTGTATATGTAAAACGGAGGTGGTAACAGTTTAAGGCCATGGTTTTAAGTAGCGTTAAGCTAAAATCAGAAACAGAACAAACATCAAAAAAGAAAGGTAAGAATGAAAGATTTGCAATGAAGTTGAGCAAAAATATTGCAGTACCTGAGTCCAGTGGCCTTGGCTATAGTCAATGGCCACTAGACCAATGCCTTACAAATCTCCTCTTCTTTCTTGCCGATATGTCTGGTTCCCCTTCTGATTAGCAGTATGACGATAATCATGACGGTGCAACATACTCATGACATCGCGCCAGACATGGTAATCAGAAGAGGAGCGGGAGATATTGGCAGGAAAGGAGGAGGAGGCCACATTGCTCTGGTGTGGAGCCACGGAATACGAACATGCCTGTTGGACTGAGGTCCGGCGAATCAATTTGGTCACCTCTAATGTGTGCCTCTTGTATTTTGGATTCACTCTTGGTTTTGGCATACAAAACGGATGGAAGATTATTGTGTGAAAGACATTCGGATCTAGTAGATAGATATACCATAATATTGAGGATTTTGTAGGAAAACACATGAATTATTTCTCAATATTATAGAATTATTAAGTTAAAGGCATGCTCCAGGGGAAAAGTTTCACACTTTCTTGCATATACACAGGGCCTATAGTGGAGCATGATCCTTCGTGACCCCTTTTTTGTCATGCTTTACCATCTGACGCATAGACAAGACCTACCATGCTGTGTAGTCCATATTGCCTGGAGTGTTCCTTTAATTATTAAAGGGATTTTTTTTTTTAATTTCATGAAAGTGGAAGGCAATATAACATAAAAAGACTACATTACTTACCTGAAATCTCCCTCCATTTCAGTACTGCTGTCTTGATTATCCCATTGCATTGATAATGTCTTGTACATAGATCACTTGCAGGCTGCTGTCAGGGGTCACAGCAGTTATGCAGTCATGTACGCAATATGACCAGTGCAGCCAGTGATTGCCTGCAGCAGTCATGTCAATGATGTGTGATGTCATTTCAGAACCAGCAGGGACCAATTGTCTTTTGGATTGTTCATATCCTTGTGTCTCTTCAGGTTATCCCAGACAGACTGGATGATGTGCAATCAGGGATCTGTGGGGCCGGATCATCACTTCCAGGGCTCCATGTTATTCTTTACACTGAAGATGGTTCATAATAACATTAGTTGTATGTTTTATATCATTGTCCTGCTACTGTCACAATGACTATGGAATCACGGTGAAACAGAGTGCCTGATCTGTTCCTGAAGCTAGAGGGCCGTATGTTATCCCTTATCTCAGTAGTACCCCTAATAGTGGTGAGGCCTGAGTCTCCGCCTTGGCCCTGCTCCTGACCAGTTCTTATCTGATTCCCCCTCCCCCTGAAACAAGGGAGTAATTAAACCCACAGACAAGGACAGAAAAGGGAAAACCAAAACTATAATTTAAGCATGGAAACTCAAAGATAAAGCCCTGATGAAGTGGCAGATTTAAAGCCACGAAACGCGTAGGCAAATAAACCAGAACCTGATTAACCCTTTACTGGACTGGAAGTTTCTTGAGGTCAGCGCAGACTACAAAGCCCAGCTTTTTCTTCGTGGAAATCATTAAAAATAACAAGAAGTCCTGAAAATGATGATCCGGCCCCCACAGAGCCATGATCTCAACATTATCTACTTTGTGTGACATTACATGATGAGACAGAAGGATTTGCACAAGCCTCATCTACAGAAGATCTGGGGTTGGTTCTAAAAGATGTTTGGAACAATCTCCCCACGGAGTTTCTTTAAAAACTGTGAAAGTGACAAGCGTTCTTACAAGATTTGATGACTTGATGCTGTTTTGAAGGCAAAGGGCTGTCACACACCAAGTATTGGCTTTAGACAACTCTTTTATTCATTTACTTTGCATTTTATTAATTTATAATAATGCTTTGTTTTTTAGAGCATTTTTACTTTTTTGCAGCATTTTTTCACATTTGCCTTTATTTTAAATAGAATATCTTTCATTGTACAAAAGCTAAGTTTTGTGATGAGAAGGGTCACACATCAGCTGCACTTGGGTAAAGAATACCAATATTTTTGGGACATTGCAGATCTTCCCTTTTTTGCACAATCAATGATCTGCTCTTATAAGGAAAAAAATGTTTGTACCATGTTCACCAGTAGATAGAAAAATATTAGCATTTGAGAGTCCTCAGTTGTTAATACCTTTTGTAATGGCGAAGTGAGAAGATGGTGAATAATAGTAGGCTTTCGACACAACTGTACCAGATGTATATATGCAAAAATATTTCTGTAGCCCTGATCACACCATAATGGATATGAAAATGGTTTTGAAAGGTCATTTCAAATCCCAAAGAATCAGAAAAGTCTTTGAATCTAAACTTATGATGACTCTGACACATTCAAAGCGGGAATTAATGTGTCGCCTGGATTTATGTCTTTTTACATCAATTGAGGAAGCTTCAAATCTTGGACCACTAATCAAAGGACAATAAGCTATAACGTGTCTTATTTGTGAACTCTGGTATTTACTGCCCCAGATGCTCTTCCCCCTCCCTGTCACATATTGATTGCCTTTGCAGTTCTAGATTGTTGCTGTTGTACCATTCAATTGAGTTTTTTATTTCCTTAGCATGCAGCTGAATGTGTGGTGGGCGACTCTGCATGTGAGGATTGAGTCATAGCTCAGATGGAGGGGAGCTTTTTGCTCTCCATTCCCCTAGCCTTAAGTAGTTCTGCTTTCCTCCACCAGATGTCGCAGAATTAGTTTATTCTAATCTAGGACCCGTGCTGTGAAGATGTGCTCTGCTGAGCTATACTGTCGCTGCCATTTACTTTCATTTGAAGCTGCGGGGTTTTCCTGGTCTGTGGGTAGAGGGAGGGACTCTTAGCCTAGGGCTGATCAGGAGCAAAGGGCTAGGGTGGAGTCTCAAAACTCCTCGCCTTCAGAGGTACCTTTGGGAAAAGTGCTAGTCAGGGACCCCAAGTCCAGGGCCAGACTAGCCTCCCAACCGCCCTTGCCCACCTTACCATCTTGCCCCTGATTGCCTTACCATTGTACCACTTCGTGACACTCCCAACACAGACCACTATGCTCTGGTTATTCAACCGTGTATATGTGTATATATGTGTGTGTCTAGAATGTGTCATTAATAAGCCTGAAGAAGAGACCTGAGTAGTCTCGAAAGCTGCTATTATTTACCATCTTAGCCATTAAAATGTATCAACCACTGAGGACTCTCAGGTTCTAATATTTTTCTGCTCTTATAAACAATTTGGAAAAAGCGAACAATAAACACATAACCTAAATGCAGAACTTGTACATAGTGTACCGAGAATTCCTCCGACTTTTAATTTATACCAACTAACCTTCCCTCCGTCAGACTTTACAAATGCTTATCCGATAAATCCTCAGGAGTCTTATTGATTCACAATGAAAATTAAGCAATTTTCTCTGCAGATAGATGGCTACATGTTTATGCATAGCACAGTTAGCTGCTAAGATGCCTCGGCCTGGATATTAATTACCATCCGTCAGTTTTTCCTCCTTCTGCCTTTTCTTTTCAAGGTTAGAGGCCAATATTACATTTTTCCCCCCACAAATGTATTTTCTGGGATGCAGATATCCCGAGTCGTGCAGGAATCCGCATCTTTGTAGAAGGAACCAGACCGCCGCCATCTATCACATGAATAAGTCTGCATCCCAGTATAGGGGACAGGACGCCGACGAGGGCTGCATGCAGCAAAGGAAGATTTAAATATTTCATTTTAAAATACAGCAAAAGCTGCGTCAGCAAATGAAATACCGTCCAGACGCGGCGGAGCGACGAAATCAAATGCAAACACAATTAAACATATAAATAAATAGAATTGATTATGTTTAATTCACAGCCTTAAAGAACAAATACATTCACTAGCGCTTTCTAACTATTACATAGTGTGACCCACTTCTTTTTTTTTCTGGAGTGTCTAACCATATTAAAGCAATTTAATATAATAAAAGATGTGAACGTCCCTAGAGGACCATGTGCTTTTCCAAGTGCTTTTTTTAGTGTTGAATGCAGACAGAAACCTACACTTTAGCTGTCCTATAAGACTCTGTAACAGCAGAGTAATGTATAATTTGTATATGTTCTAGCAATGATTCCCATGATACACGGCCGAGGCTTTAGGAAAAATGCACAGCATAAATATTCTTATGTGAGAAGCTTACATAAATACTCGGAGCCAAAATGTTCTGTGTTTGGCCTGGAGTAAGGACACGCTGCATGAAAAGTAGGGGATACATTAGAGGAATAGTTTCAGAGGCTGGCTGGCCCAGGGGGCAGGGGCGCAGATGCCCCCAGGCCAGTGGTTAAGGAGCAGTTTTGGGGCCACTTGGCCATCTGTCATGTTGTCTGGGAGGCTGCTCTGGCCCACAAGCTCACTGCTCATGGGCCACTGCTGTGTACTTTCCCCCAGGCCAACATTTGCCAGCCCTTGAATAGTTTACGATTATGCTTTTTAGTACAGTCTTTTATTCTTTATGTTCGCCATTCGTTAGAAAATAATTTATCTTAAATTATTGTCTGAAACAATAGGAAGTTTGAGGTCTAAAAATAGCCCAAGTGGGAAAATTGCAAGAGTTTTTATTTCTATTTTTAAAGAGGTTGTGCACTAGTTTAATATTGATGAACAAGCCCTAGGATAGATCATCAATGTCTGATTGGTGGGAGTGTGACACCCGGTTTACCCACCGTCAGCTGTTTGCTGCTAGAACTGCTCAGTTATTGAGCTGTAGCGGTGGATAAAAAAGAAAGCACATAGGGTTTTATCCTAATAAAAATCAGAGATAATTTACTGAGTTCGCACCCTGGGCAGGTTGTGTGACCCACAACCAGTTTTGCTTATATGGCTGCTGCGGAATCCACAAACCGTGAACAACACGGCAATACTCAAAGACAATGGATCTAGAAGTGGATGTAGACCACACTGCCAATGGAAAGAAAAACAAATTGGTATATATTCCAAAGTGGTGGTCTTTAGTCACCCAACGCGTTTCAGAGTATATTCCTCACTCCTTCCTTGGGGAAACAACTTGGTTAGTTTGGAAATTTGGAATATACATTACTTTGTCTTTCTTTCCATTGGCAGCGCAGTCTACGTCTACTTGTATATCCATTGCCTTTGACTGGGCAGTAGTGGCGCAGCTCAGTCAACGGAATAGTGGCCGCAACCACTATATTGATTTGAATAAGGGGCGGATGTGCAGTGCCCAGTCATGACCACTAAACAACAGTTGACGGAGCTACACTGTGCAGCTCTGTAACCAGGGGTGTAACTACAATAGGTGAAGGGGTTGCGATCACACCTGAGACCTAGAGCCCTAGGGGGCCCCAAAAGTCCCTTTAGTCTATATGAAATGATCAGTGCTATTAAAGACTTGCAATTATTGGGGACCTCCGTAGAGATTTTGCATCAGGGCCCATGATTTTCAAGCTACTCCACTTTCTGTAACTGAGCAGTTCCGGCCAACAATGGGAACAGCTGATTTGGGGGGGCCGGTGTTGCTTCCCCATTGATCAGCCATTGATGACCTCTCCTAAGGAAAGGTCATGATTGATAAAGTAGCGGACAACCTCTTAATACAGATTATAATATGCAAAAGAAAAAAAAACATTTTTTAACACAAAAGCTTGATTTAAACAAGAAGTCATTTTCTACTGATAGCTTCTCTTTAATTACATGTGGCCATATGCTTTGGACCCCATCTGACAACCAGGTTGAGAGACACTAACAATTTCAGCTCTGTTAGGCTGTTGCTAGCAATGTACGGTATTATTTGGTTTATTGAAATAGCAACACATAATACTATATTTAACCCGCATTCCTGGCAACTACTTCTGGCATAAAACCTGTTTAGGTTAATTCTTAATGAGATGACCTGTGAACTGGCACAATTGAGCTTTTTTCCTGAAATAAGCTTAAACAAAGACTTTGAATCAGGGGCAGACATACGATTGATGAAGCCGCACCAGGGTCCAAGAGGTAAGGGGGCCACTACCACCTCCAAAGAAGGAGGAATTGTGCATTATCATGACATATTTCAGGATTAGAGTAATGCGGTCAAACTGAGCGCTAGACACAAGGGAGAGGGGCAGAGGCAAGGTGATAATACAGATCTTTATTCAAAGCTTCACAACACGTTTCGGCGGAGAATGCCGCCTTCATCAGTTGATAGCTATGCAGCATCCTGCCTCCGAAACACATAGCGAAGGTTTTGAATTAATACAGGTCTGTATTATCGCCTATTGCTCCATCTGACGGCATTACTCTTTTCCTGCATCACTTTCCCTCTTTGAGGGCTGCGTCCGGAGCAGCACGGGCACGGAGAGCTCTGAAGCTGAAGGATCTGCCGTAATGTCACCCGGTCCAATGATCATCGCTTTTCCCCATCCTACAGACTGGCAGCTCCGTTCCTAAGTGATCTCGGCATTGTGCAGGGGTGCCCAACTCTGCCAGGTGAGTATTCACCATTTGTTCTCTACACCACTGGACCACCAGGTTTAACTCTGAGCGCCTCCTGCTCTTTTGTTTTTATTATCATGAAGTATTGGACTGCAAAGGGCCTATTGCACAGGGGCCCTTTTCTGTCTGATTGCCAGGACTTTGAATCGAAGCCAATCTACAGTATTCAGCAGCGTGCACTGAACATCGTGTTGGATCTATGGTGTTCCACGGTGTAGGGTTGGACATATCATTGGTGCAGCCTGTGCAGGTAAGGGGGCCCATTTCTACCTCCAAATCAGAAAGCAGCTTCTCTCATGGACAGAACCTATTGGACTGCAAAGGGCCCTTGCACTGTTCTTGCACAGGGGCCCTTTTCGAGCTGTGTCCACCAGTGACACTATGTATACTGTTTTTACTTTCAGCCTCTGCAGATTGGTGGGGCACTAGTTTTTGGACCCCCACCTCTCTGATATTGTTGACCTAAGTATAAGTCATTATCACTATCACTGTAGTGGAAGACCCTTTTGATTAAAAAATCACAGATATTGGTAATTAGTCAATACAGTTATCTACAATCTTTATACATAATTATGTAGAAGGTGGAAAATCAAGAACTTAAAAATATTAATTGGGGTTTCCAGCAGTTTAATAAAAATAGCCTGAAAGTAGGAAATATGATGAAATAAAAAGAAAAAATCAACGCTCGCCAGTAAAATGGAATCTGTCAGCTCTGCAGGTTTTTGCAATGTAATCTGAAGACAGCAGGAGATAGAGGCATTAAATGATCAGTCATTTATTACACTGTGGGGTGTTGTTTATTTATAGTGGGATTACACCTGGGATTATCATTGACTGGACTACAATAGCCTGGTGTGGGTGGAGACCGCTTTCTGAGTTTAGCTACCACCTAAATTCAAACATTCTCATTGTGTCACAACCACTGCACCCAGTTCACTAAGTGATACATTGTTTTATTCTTTGTCTATATCATTTGATTCTCAATCTGTTGACAGATGCGTTTAAATCCAGTGGTGTAAAAGTGCTGACATTCCTCTGGTTTTTGTTGTCTTGCAGTGATTATATCACATACTTCCCCATGACTGCTGCAGCCAGTCCTCCAGAACTCAGTAGTCTCATGCTGTACATGGCAGATTTGCTGATTGGCTGCTGAGGTCACGTGGATGTACTGTCAAGCTGGACTAAGGGGGTGTCTGGCTACTGTGTGTGACAGTGGCACAGACCAACAATGTCTGGCGCGCTACCCACAAAACAACAGATGGGGAGACATCGAAGGGGGGGTCCAAATAGGGCATAGGGCCCCGCTCATAGGGAATGGGGAAGAGGTGACCACCTGCACTCACCTGTGACTGTGCCTTGATCTCCCTACCATCCCTATAAGGGTTCTTTCAACCCATCATTGAGCAGGATACCTAGTCCCTCACTGGCCTTGATGTAAGCCTTCAATAAGGAAATGGCCAGTGGGAGCACTAGTCCCAACCACTGCAATAATAAGAGGGAAGGGAGACAGGAAAACACAGGCAACCTCACGCCTTCTTCTACGCAGCAGACGGCTTAGCAGTAAACAGCTCTTCAGAGAACCTCCTTTACCTCAGCTTGTCCAGGAATGGGTTCAATCACCAGCAAAGGATGCTGGAACCATGTGACCATATAAAGGGGATGGGAGTGATCACAGAGTAGTCACACTTGTACTAAGAACTAGCTAGCTTGCTAGCAACAGAAACTGACATTAACTCCTCGACTGCCAAAGGAAAGACACATTTAATATGAAGTCCCAATACAGACATAAGGCACAGGTCAAAAAACGAGTCAAAAGTCTCCAAAGTAAGAGAGACCATGGTGACATGTACGTGATGTCATCACTCAGGGCAAATTACTAAAGTCTTGGAGGACCATCGATACATTCACCCTCGAGTGGCGGAGGACTGAACATGTGAGTGTTGACTTCATTTTCTTTATTTAATCACAGACTAAAGATAAGCTAATTTTTGATTCCCCCCCCCTTTAGAGAACCCTTTTTAACAATTGCTATGACTATATCCTTTATACCTATATACCCTATAACCCTCACCATGAGCAGTGAGTTGTTCCCAATGTAAAGGCTTTTTCTAGTCCTTAACTGGACATTTCACTCAATTATCTGTATTTCCCAACGTTCTTATTTCCTCCTATTTAAAGCTTTTTATGAATAAAAGCTTTGCCAATTGGATTAACCATGATATAATATGTAACTAACCACATCATTAATTATGGTTTTATAGACCAATGACCAATAAGCAAAGCATAATTAAATTTATACATCTCATGTTTCCAAAGTGCCCAATGTTTAGTCTAGGCTTGATGTGTGCCATCATCTATCTTCTACATCTGAACTCATCATTTTGTACATTCTGGGAAGAGAATATCCTCCGGCTATAGAAAACCAATATCGGGCAAAGACAACAAAGTCTTATAGGAGAATTCAGGATTTGCTACTTTCTATGTGAATACATTTTCCATCAGAGAAGCAGTTTGTGGCTGCGAGAGGCGGTATCCGGTATAATTTCATCAATACCTTCAGGTGTAGAGCTGTACTGATTTTTGGGCTGCTAATTTAGCAGATGTATGGATTAGAGAAGATTTGGTTCCCATGAAATATGCATTGTGTATTTTGGGTGTGTAGACTGTGGTTCTTAAGGTCCATTGGGGGAAGTGATTTTGAGGGCCAACCTATCAACTGTACAGAACATGTGAATATTAATCATGCTATCAAGTAGATCTAGTAGGTTATTTGTTGATCAACCAATAAGAACAAGTTGTTCATGACCATTTGTCGGTTCCAAAGACAGCGTGTGAAGCTCATAATTGTGTAAGATGCTGTGCCCACCAAAGGATCCTCTGTAGAGACGAGCGGGATTGACGTTTGGATGCTTTATGGTATCCAAATCACTGAGTGAGCATTGCTTTGCTTGTGTACGCTTGGTGCTTGGCCCAATGCCACTTGCAGTGCTTGATCGGCTCACTCTTTGGGTAAAAGCAGAGTTTTCGGCCATATTGTGGCTGTAAAATAAAAGATGACTAATCCCCGCTCTCGAAAGGGGTTTGGTTACGGCTGGTTGTATGTGGATGGACATTAGAACTGTCAAATCAGTGTCTTCAAATGACGTTCTCTCAAGTTTTGACCCTGAACAGTCCGTGTTTAAAAGTTTGGCTCCACCACCCGAACGTCTTTAATCCTCTGGCTTCTGGAACACCAGCCCAACCATGTGCATGTCATTAAGTACAGATGTCATATAAAATCACCACCATAATAGAATACGGAGTTCTCATATATTAGTTGGGTCCAATTGGTCCAGTTCAGCATCCATAACCGGATCAAAAAATGCTGCATGCAAACGGTTTTGATCCAGCTCTTGGACCAGTCCGGTTCAACAATTGATGAACTGGGTGACTTGGATCTATCCCATTGAAATTTATCAGTAGAAGAGAGTGATATGATTCATAGAAACCCTGATCAGTAGTCCATGGAAATAGGATGGGAATCCTGCAAAATGCCTCCAACCTTGTTGTGGCGCAAGTTATAAATTACATTGCGCTAGGACTACAAATCAAGAGGTTCTGGGATGTCGGCAGGTAGGAGGTGTTTCAATGGGTTCTTGTCCGGGCCCACAAATGAATGACTTAGTGGCTGAAACAAGTGTTCTGCAAATTTAGGGGCAGCTTTCACATCGGCGTTTTTTGCTGAATTGTGGCAGATTAGCCGCATCTGCCAACTTGCGGCAAGCCCCCATTCATACTCTACGGGACTTGTGGCAAGTGTGGTTTTTGCCTCGATCCGGCAATTGCGGCAAGTCAAAAAAGCAGCTAACCTCACCTGCCGCACGTCCTATAGAGTATAAATGGGGGCTTCCTGCAAGCGTGCCGTTACACATCAGATGCGGTAAATCTGCTGCGATTCAGCAAAGACGCTGATGTGAAAGCAGCCTAATTCGCTTATCTCTAGCTATCCGTCCTGAAATCAATTTTCCTTTGGCGAGTAACTACATTGAGGAAGAAAAAACACTGAATAGCCGTATATTTCCAACGGGTCTTAACTATATCATCATACACCTATCTTCCTTTTAGTGGTTTAGTTCTGAATGTTTTAGACAAACACCCTACTGTTTTTCCTTGAGGATGTTGCGCGCTGAGATCTGTCTCCGTCTAACTTCATTATATAAAACCTGGTAGATGATGTATATGGATATATGGAGCTGTAGAAACAAAGCCTATGCATTGGAACTGCTGCCATCTTCCGCTCAGATTGACTATTTATCTGTTGGCAGATGTGTCCTCTGGGGTGATAGATGGAAACGGACCGTGTGCGCTTCCTTGTGATCTTTGATTAGATCACCGAGGGTTATGTTCAATAACTGCCATCCTAGAAGCATCTCTGAATATTGATGTATTATGCAGTGAATACAGATGTACAAATACTGTGTATATATATATATATATGAAATGTTGACTTGCCTCTGCAATATCTTTTATCTTGCCTCCTTATTTATTCAAAGATTTTTTTTTTCCTTCTATAGCTTCCTGTTGTTGTTATGGATTTTCAAATCATTTGGAATTACTGAATCTTCTAATCTGCTCTTATTTTTACGTTTACTCTTCTCAAGTAGAGATGTTGTATCACAAAGATTTATGAAGAGTCAATAGATGCAGCAAGGCTGGCCATGGACGGTCAGATGCTTTGCCAAGACTGACGGAGTTGTCTGCCCATTGACAGACTTCTTGCTGGCGGCACGACTGGCACCGTTTGCATTTGATCTTTCCTTTACTTTGAATAAAGATGCAAATTTTCTTTGTTGTAAAATCTGTTTTGAGTGATATTAAGGATGTCTGATGATTGGAAGCACTCGGCGGGTGCTCGGCATGAGTCATCTGCAAAAACAGTTGTTATTTAAGGGCTTGTTCATTTTACGATGGAAGAAAACTTCTGGAAGGCTCCTCTATATATCCAACAAAAGACTACAATGCATCCACGGTAAAGGAATATACAGGAATGTGGTATGAATCTCTGCGCTGCTGTAGAAAAGATGAATGTCCAAATATGGTAACTAGTGATGGGCGAGTCCTAAATTACTCGGAATCACTTGACTCTAGCGAGTCCGAGCCCGGGACTCGCTACTCGTTGCAAGTCTAGCGAGTCCAATGTTAATGAATGGGGAAGCGAGTAATAGCGAGTAATGTGCGATTTACAAATCGCAGATGTGTCTCGGAAAGCGCTCGCAATGGCATTTTGGTAACACAAGCAGGTGGCGTACGTGCTATTTGCAGGTAGGAGAGCAGCAACGCACTGGTCTGCCACAGAGAAAATAAAGCTGAAGGGGTTATTATGACCCAAAATCTATCAGGTGCAAAAAAATAAGAAATAGTACTCCAGCTAAACCTCTGACTTCAGCTATTAGGAAAGCTAAGTAAGCTAAGGCTGGGTTCACATTTGCGGACCCCTCCGCAGCGTTCTGCGGAGGGGTCCGCAATGTGACCGCAGCGGCCGCGAGCTCCTATCTTTATAATAGGAGTGCATGGTGCTGTGCTTGACAGCGCATGACCGTGCGCACCCATTCACTCCCATATGTGATCTGTACGCAGGCGTATGCCTGCGCACAGATCACATAGTCTCGTCCGCACCAGGGACGCGACATGTTGCATCCCTGGTGCGGGCGGGAGTGTGTGATTTGTGCGCAGGCATCCGCCTGCGTACAGATCACATATGGGAGTGAATGGGTGCGCACGGTCCTGTGCTGTCAAGCGCAGCACATTGCGTCCCCATTCTAAACATAGGGGCTTGCGCTGGCTGCGCACACATGGCGATTCCCCTCCGCAGAACACTGCGGAGGGGAACGCCAGTGTGAAGGCAGCCTAAGCTATGAGGTTGGTCCTGTGTGCACTGTAAGGCTGCTCCTCCCTGCCTGCCTGCCTGCCTGCCTACAGTCCTCTACACAGTACTCCTCTGTCCTCCTGGTAGCTCTCAGAAGAGCTTTTTGGGGGTAAATATAAGGAATCTTGAAGTTTCCCTACACTGACTGACACTCCCTATGATCTGCTCCAGCATCTACCTCACCCTGCTCTAGCTCAGATCTCACAGGAATGTGGAGGAAATGGCGGTGGCAAGGCTTATATACAGCCTCGCCTCTCATACATGACATAGGCATAACGATGGACAGAAGCCAATCATAATCCTGCCACAACCAACATGGCTGTGGCATTACTGAATATGATTGGCTTGTCCATCTTCACAAGTTTTCTGACCTAACACGCTAGGCTGTCTCGGAAGCTTTGTCGGAACATAACAGATTCTGTATTCGCGAGTCCCGAATACAGTATACAGGACTCGGATTCGTAGACTCGCTGCTGACAGCGGGTATCCGTGAAGCGGTGCGATTGTTTAAACGATTTGGGGAGATTCAAGCTACATAGCGATGTGATATAGCGAGTCTAGCGAGTGAGAAAAAGTAAACTCTGACAAAACTAGGATTGCCATTGACTTGCATTGGACTCGTTACTGTGCGAGTAATCGCTGGGAAACTCGCCGAGTACCGAGTCCTGCGAGTAGACTCGCCCATCCCTAATGGTAACATAATGCAGGTGGTTTATTTCAATGAGTTTCGAAGTGTGTTCCTCACTTCTTCCTCTAAAACCCACCGATCGATGGGTTTCCTGAGGATGAAGTGAGGATAACACTTCAAAGCTCGTTGAAATAAATCACCCGCATTATGTTACCATATTGTGGACCTTCATCTTTTCTACAGCAGTGCAGATTCATTCCACATTCTTGTCTAGTTTCCTGCATATTCTTTTGCCTTAAAGAACATGGATCATGCAGCAGCTGTTCTGTGCTTTTTCCACTGGTTGTGCGTTACACAACCAGACAAGACCATATTGTGCTTTATTTGTCCACATCATCCTACTGTAAAGCACACATTTAGATTCTTCCCCCTTACCCCACTTACAAACTCTGGCATTGCCATTGTTTTCCTGGATTCCTTTATCGGGTTGTTGGTCACTGTATTCCAGAGTAGGTTGGCGGGTCAGCCCTGGCTTTGAACACTAGAGAAGAAAGCTGCACTTTGGTTTTCTTGGGCTCTACGATGGATTTGCTATGAATCTTCAAGGTGATTGTATGAAGTTCAGACTTCAGGCTCTGCTCCTTGGACACATCAGTGAACACAGACAGTATTGTAAAGATTATTGAATTGATTATCAGAACCCTGATCCAGTGGCTTTGTCCGTGACTGTCAGTGGGACTCGTGCAAACTGCCTACAACCTACCGGTATTCTCAGGAGTAGATCCAGCTACACATCATGTGTGCATCATGCTGCAACGGATAAGTCGTGACCGGCCTGTAAATCAGATAAAGTCATCTGTATTGTGGAAGACCTATAACAGGACTTTTTTACTGGTGGCCACAAACTACTGACGTGAATACTGGAACGGGGTCCTGAGAATCAATGCACTTACTTCTACTGTATTGGCTTTTGGATTAAGGGCAGGGGTGGTTTTCTCTTTCTCTGTGCACCAGAGAGACATTGATCAGGGGGATCGCTGGCTCTACATCATTATTGACGATCAGTGGCTAATCTGTTGCCACCATTCTTTCTACTCCATCAGCCATAAGATATTATGGCATCTATAAACCTATTTTAGCTTTGCAGCTGTTGATGTACATGAGCCAGATGCAGGCCAAATGGCTTTCTTTTGGTTTGCATCTTGCACTTGAAGACTTTAACATGTACACTTACAATTGTAATTTTTTTTTAAATTAAATGCTAGTGTCAGGGTAAAAATATGAAGAGTTTAAGTTAGGAAAAATATCTTCCTTTTTTAATAAAGACTACAAATATTACCAATAGTTCCTATTGCCTACAGTTGTAGCCAAAAGTATTGACACCCCCCTGCAATTCTGTCAGATAATACTCAGTTTCTTCCTGAAAATGATTGCAATCACAAATTCTTTGGTATTATTATCTTCATTTAATTTGTCTTCAATGAAAAAACACAAAAGAGAATGAAGCAAAAAGCAAAACATTGATCATTTCACACAAAACTCCAAAAATGGGCCAGACAAAAGTATTGGCACCCTCAGCCTAATACTTGGTTGCACAACCTTTAACCAAAATAACTGCGATCAACCGCTTCCGGTAACCATCAATGAGTTTCTTACAATGCTCTGCTGGAATATTAGACCATTCTTCTTTGGCAAACTGCTCCAGGTCCCTGATATTTGAAGGGTGCCTTCTCCAAACTGCCATTTTTAGATCTCTTCACAGGTGTTCTATGGGATTCAGGTCTGGACTCATTGCTGGCCACCTTAGAAGTCTCCAGTGCTTTCTCTCAAACCATTTTCTAGTGCTTTTTGAAGTGTGTTTTAGTCATTGTCCTGCTGGAAGACCCATGAACTCTGAGGGAGACCCAGCTTACTCACACTGGGCCCTATATTATGCTTCAAAATTTGTTGGTGGTCTTCAGACTTCATAATGCCATGCACACAGTCAAGCAGTCCAGTGCCAGAGGCAGCAAAGCAACCCCAAAACATCAGGGAACCTCCGCCATGTTTGACTGTAGGGACCGTGTTCTTTTCTTTGAATGCCTCTTTTTTTTCTCCTGTAAACTCTATGTTGATGCCTTTGCCCAAAAAGCTCTACCTTTATCTCATCTGACCAGAGAATATTCTTCCAAAATGTTTTAGGCTTTTTCAGGTAAGTTTTGGCAAACTCCAGCCTGGCTTTTTTTATGTCTCGGGGTAAGAAGTGGGGTCTTCCTGGGTCTCCTACACCATACAGTCCCATTTTATTCAGACGCCGTCGGATAGTACGGGTTGACACTGTTGTACCCTCGGACTGCAGGGCAGCTTGAACTTGTTTGGATGTTAGTCGAGGTTCTTTATCCACCATTTGTACAATCTTGCGTTGAAATCTCTTGTCAATTTTTCTTTTCCGTCCATATCCAGGGAGGTTAGCCACAGTCAATGGGCTTTAAACTTCTTGATGACACTGCGCACGGTAGACACAGGAACATTCAGGTCTTTGGAGATGGACTTGTAGCCTTGAGATTGCTCATGCTTCCTCACAATTTGGTTTCTCAAGTCCTCAAACAGTTCTTTGGTCTTCTTTCTTTTCTCCATGCTCAATGTGGTACACACAAGGACACAGGACAGAGGTTGAGTCAACTTTAATCCATGTCAACTGGCTGCAAGTGTGATTTAGTTATTGCCAACACCTGTTAGGTGCCACAGGTAAGTTACAGGTGCTGTTAATTACACAAATTAGAGAAGCATCACATGATTTTTCTAACAGTGCCAATACTTTTGTCCACCCCCTTTTTTATGTTTGGTGTGGAATTAGATCCAATTTGGCTTTAGGACAATTCTTTTTGTGTTTTTTCTCTGAAGACAAATTAAATGAAGATAATAATACCAAAGGATTTGTGACTGCAATCATTTTCAGGAAGAAACTGAGTGTTATCTGACAGAATTGCAGGGGTGTCAATACTTTTGGCCACAACTGTATGTAGCTTCAACATATTCTGCTCCCATGTACACACATTGTAATGATGGAGCTCACACTCAACATTGAGAACAATGCACAGCCTATTTCTCAAAACCTCAACTTGCCCTCAGTTAAGAGGACTTGCCTCCACCCACAGACCAGGAAAATGACACCACTCCAAGTTAAAGGAACAGCAGCAGCTCAAGCAGCATGTCTGCACAGCACGGGTCCTAGATGAGAAATAACTCAATCTGCAATATCTGGTGGAGGGAAGCAGAACTACTTAAGTCTCAGGGGGTGGAGAGCAGAGAGCTCAGTCACACCCCTTCACCTTTACCTCCATCTGCAGAGACGCTAAACAAACTAAGGAAAAAAACCTAAAAAAATAGCACAGCAGCAACACTCCAGAACTGCAAAGACAGTCAATACGTGACATCTGCCCTATGACCAAGTGACTCCATCAGCTCTTTTTCTATCTCACGTCTATGCCACTGATGGTTAGGTGCCTACTCAACACTGCCCTGTAGATGGGCTGTTTACATTTAGGTGACTCTTATAGGTTGTATTTTAGCATCAGAGTACAATGCGTGTGTTGACCCACCTCAATGTTGATGAACCCACACATGTGTGCATGGAAGAACACTATAAATACAACCGCCATTACTGCCCAAGGGTGTGAACATGCATCACGTGGCAAAGATTTAAATAAAGGAAATGATTGAATAGTATTAAAAACAACCAGTATGTGAGGGCTATTTTGCTTTTATTTTTAGTCTTCAATGTATTTCTATTTTTAGCAGTGGAGAGGGCCGTTATCCGAACCCAGCATTTCAATGCTAAAAATGAAGCCACCATATTGCCTACAAGGTATTGCTGAATGTCTGACATCCTACATGATCGGGGATTAGGATGAAGGATGATTTTTCTTTATAAACTTAGAACTCCACCAGATCTACCCAGATGAAAGTCTTATCATCAAGAAGTGCAGGCAGTGAAACATTCATTACTTAGTTAAGTGGGTTTATTTTTAAAACTCTCTTTATGTCTTTGTAGAACACTGATTATAGGCTAAATAGAAAAACATGGGGATATAAGGTCATGTTGAGCTTGAGCGGCTGCCAGGAACGAGATTCGCTTTGAAAAATAAATCTGTCCAATCTGAGAGTAAATCCAACAGTTGCCATCCAGGGGTGTTTGATGGCCCACACATCTGAGCTTCTCAGGGTCAAACATCAACAACTTCTTTGGATCTTGGAGTTCGGGTGCATAAAGCGACTACTGTGTGACAATTGTTTTTAGTGACAACAAGGTTAATGTTGAGTATCGCCTGCAGTATATTAAAGGGGTTGTGTGAGGATTACAATTTTTCTTACAAAATGCTCAGATTGGTTTAAAAGGTGTTGCCCAGGTTTGAGTTGAAAGTCTGCAGTCAGTTGGTGTCTGCAGATTTCTGTATCCTAACGGTGCATGCATCGAGTGCTGTACAAATTCTCATGTTCCGGAATCGAGAGGTGGCAATCATGTGACTGAAAGTAAGTGATATCTATTCTTCTGGCCACTTTTAGACTAGACGTACATAACCTCACTCAATTCACTTGTGCATGGAGCTGAACACAGTCACATCCAAAAATTGTGAGTAAACGTGACTAGTCTGACTGTCACACTGGGTGTAGGGAAATACCCAGCACAGGACTACGAGGGGGGAAAAAAAGAGTCCCTGATGCAAAGGGGAAATGGTGAGCCTTAGAAACACTAGTGCGGACACCTGGCTCTCCTGACATCCCTATACAGTTTCCACAACTGTCGCTGATCAGGATAGCTTTTCCCTGTCTATCCATCAGCTAAGGCTACTTAGGGATCAGACAGGGTAGACACTGTTCAACCCAGCTAATAGCTAAAGGAAGACACCAGTAAAAAAACAAAGGACAGAGGGAGAAACACTTAGCTGAAAGGAGAGCCAGCTCGCAAACTACACCGGAAATCCACGATGCGCTGCTGAGCTAGGAAGCAACACCAACACCAACCGCTATCGCCAGCAATGCATCATGGGAGCCAAAGGGTATAAATAGAGACAGCTGGAGGTAGGCAGGTAGGAGACCAGCTGGGTCGTAGTGTCCTTCAGCTATCACCAAGTGGAGAAATACCTCTTAAAGGGACAGAACCACAATTCGGGATTTTAGCCGTTTGGCCTAAGGCTGCGATCTTTTGCAAATAACCCCATCAGCTTCGTCTTTGGCTCCTGATACAACGGTGGCACTGCTGTGTTCAGTACTAGTCTTGGCCTTACTCATTTCACTAATGTCCTGCCACGCCACTCCTTAGCTGATTGTCCTCTTCCGGATCTCTACTTCCTGCTGCACATCTGACTGCTGCACCTAATCACTGCAGCAGGAAGTGGAGACTAATTTGGGCTCCCGCAGCATCAGAGTGGTGGTGATCGGTTAGATGAGTAATGATTTAATAAATATATAAACCAATCTAAGCATTTTGCAAAAAAAATAGAAAATTTAGATCCAAGACATCCATCCGTACAACATCTTGTGAAAAATGTGACCTCGAGCAATATAATTACCCTTTTTCTGCAGCTACTACTTGATAATCCAGGCTAATGACACTGATAGGATTTATATTCTTCAAAAATACATACATTTATGACTGCCTGACTTTGTGATGTTAGACATGAAGAGAAAGCTGTTATAGTTTAATTGTCATTATAAAGGAAGCATTATATTTAACAGATGAAATTGCCAGCTTAAAAATGAAGCGTATAAGGCTATTATCTTATCTCCTGATGGACAAGCGACGCATTTCTCATCCAGATTACAAGCCATGCTTCAGCTACCCCATTACATTTTTAGTGGTCTCTACGCTGACCAAAGAAATTAAAAATGCCGTGTTCCAATATGGTGATGATGGCGGGATGACACACCACAAGAGGCCTAACTGTGCGGATTATTTATGACCCAGAGATGTCAGGAAGCAAAGAGCTTGTGAGATTTGTATTTGAGGCTTTTAATATCTCCAGAATGTCACAGTTTAACAAATTACTTTCATCAATGAGTGGTAATTGTAAAAGGTCTAGGGACGTCAACTTCTGCTGGAGGTTCCACAATGCCATGTTTTGCCTAAGGGACCGTTGGCTACAACTACACCTTGCAGCGCACTCTGCACAACAATTACAGACCCCGTGTTCTGTGACACACCGTTCCTAGTTCCAGATCATTTTTGAAGGGGAGTTAAATCACTTTAAAAGAGAGTGCTGACATCCAAAGATGCCAAAGTGCACCGGGAGCAGTGGTGGACCATTTCTGGGCCATGTTTCTCCTTTACACCTACATTGTGGGCCAAGATACCAGTGGAGTAAAATCACAAGGTCCAACACTGCACCACTGCCTTTGACAGACCCCAACTGCACTATGCAACTAGTAAGTAGTAGTTTCCAAGCCACTATGTGGCACTCACTTAAGCTGACGAGCTTTTGACTGTTTACACATACATAGCCATTACCTAGGTGAATTGTTTGACATATATTCTGCCATACCTTTGATGGAGTGTTTGTAATTTCTATTGCCTGTATTATACCTGCATTAACTGTATATGTGCCAATTTGTTATGTTCCTGATTTTTTGGACATACAATCCATGTTCTAATTCTGCTGCTGTTTTTAGGGGGCTCCTTGCCATCCTCATCTGCCCTCCAAATATGTTTACCACTAAATAAATTTACACTGACTTTTGGCTATATCCTCTGGTTTTGCTTCGTTTATAAGTATATGGACAATGAAATACACTCATATGAACCAGGCTTTTCAGTAAGAGGAGGAAAAGCGTGCTTTCTTTTTTTAAATGCAATCTGTCAGTAGTATCAAACTTCTTAAGACTTCTACATGGGAATGCAAGGTATAGAAAGTTGAATAACATGATTCCTTAATATGTGATTCAATCTTATTCCAGCAAAATCCATGTTTTTCTTAATACATTATTGAGGAGTTAAGGAGATCTATGTTCGGCCCATTGCCCTTTAACCTCCACTTTCAGAGATTTTTACATGAAAAGGGTCGTTACCAGTGTGAGACAAGTAAATCAGGAGAGCAGACTGTCGGTCATTACATGTTTCACACTGGTAACACCCCCCGGTCATTTAGAACAAGCTCATCAGGAAGATTCTCAGAGAGATCTGTGTCCACCCCATAGATCTTAACAGCTCGTTTACTTATTAAAGAAAACGTGGATTTCTTTGGAATAAAAGATTGGATCACAGATATCAAGGTATCATTTTACTCATCTTAGTATTACCTTCATGTCAGACGGCTACTGAGAGATTTTTTAAAGTGCCATCAATCACTAGAATGGGAGGGAGGGCTTGAGACTCTACTTCTATCTCTTTAATTATCTAGAAGTTTGAGAGACAGAACAAAGTGCAATGGGTCTTATCCCTAGAGATGAAAAACACATCTATGATTCTATGTGCTCACCTGAGCTAGTTGTGAAGCCCACAACTGGTATATGTGTCTGTACAGCTGCCGCTGGATCAGCACTCCCACGTGCAAGGTAGCGTATATACAAAAATCAAAAGGATTGTGCGTCCACAATCTGCGCTGCTGTTAAAGAATAAGGACCACACATGGTCTTGATGCAATGATGATTTATTCCAACGCATTTTGTGGCCGTCCCAACTCCTTTATCAGGGATACAAAAACATTTTTGTACTCCTGATGAAGGAGCTGTGACCAGGGCTGTGAAGTCGTAGTCGTGGAGTCGGAGTTAGTTTTGGTTGGAGTCGGAGTCTGAGTCGGTAGAAATGTACCGACTCCAGCTTTAAAAAAAGTATTGATATTTCATAATTGAACTTTCATATGAATTTTATAAATGTTACTCAAATATATATGTTCTATCAAACTATGAACAACAGTGATAAGCAGTTCTGCTGGAGATAGAGACATTTCTTACTTCTTGTGTGTCACTGTTCTCCACTGCCCTTCTAATCTTATACTTGTATTACACATACTAAATTGGTTTTTGGAGAGTTTTCTATACCAATGATTCAAATGCACAATTTTCACTGCTTTTCATAAAGATGCTTTTATTATTTCATCAAGGAGATTAAAAATTGCAGGTACAAAGTGCTCAATTATAAAAGTAGTAAATTTTTACATGGATCTGGAAATGAGGACACTAAGGGGTAAAGGTCATTATCTCACACTTCAAGTCAAATACATGGTAGCTATATCAAACAAAAACTATTATGCAGTACTGGTATACATATGGTTGAGAGCTACAGCCTAAAGGTGTATGGAGGGTTCAGTAACCACTTCCCCCTTCTAATACACCAGTGCAATAAGTGTTAGCCCAAACTTCATTATGCATATGGTTGAGAACTACAGCCCAATGGTGTATGGAGGGTTCAGTGCAAACTTCCCCCTTCTAATACATCACTTCACTGATTGTCATCTCAAACTCCATTAAACACCTTGGCATCTGACATGGGTAAGCTGGGGCACAATCGCTATGTTGCTAAGAACACTGTTTAATGGAGTTTGAGATGACAATCAGTGAAGTGATGTATTAGAAGGGGGAAGTTTGCACTGAACCCTCCATACACCATTGGGCTGTAGTTCTCAACCATATGCATAATGAAGTTTGGGCTAAGACTTATTGCACTGGTGTATTAGAAGGGGGAAGTGGTTACTGAACCCTCCATACACCTTTAGGCTGTAGCTCTCAACCATATGTATACCAGTACTGCATAATAGTTTTTGTTTGATATAGCTACCATGTATTTGACTTGAAGTGTGAGATAATGACCTTTACCCCTTAGTGTCCTCATTTCCAGATCCATGTAAAAATTTACTACTTTTATAATTGAGCACTTTGTACCTGCAATTTTTAATCTCCTTGATGAAATAATAAAAGCATCTTTATGAAAAGCAGTGAAAATTGTGCATTTGAATCATTGGTATAGAAAACTCTCCAAAAACCAATTTAGTATGTGTAATATAATATGTGGGAGAGTTCTTACTTTCTGTAAATATTATTCATGTTTATCCTGGATATATAAAACATAATCTTATACTTGGTTAACCTCATGCTGCCCCAACCCCCCTACTTACAATGTATGAAACTGAAAGTGAAAATGTGTTGCAAATTCTTAGTAGTAAAGCTCCTCCTCGTCTAGACTAGATCATACTAGGTGTTCATCTCCCAAGCATCTCATAGCTGCCTTCTACTCAGAAGAGGAAGACTGTAAGAAGTATTGTCCTTTCAACAAACTTTGTATCAGTTAACTGTGAGTACATGAGGAATAATAACAGTATTACTGACCACTATATCAGTTGTATGACTTGGCAATAATTTTGTACGATTGTTTTTAGGAAAAACAATTGTTATTTGGATTGTGAATGCAGAATTAAAAACCTGAGAATGTCAAAGAGGCATCACATTAAATCAGCTGTATTTGAACATTTCACCATCACTCAAGATGGAAAACATTATGTCTGTCAGTGTATGACAAATGATCCAGACGAAAACAAATTCTGTCAAGCCAAGATCAGTGCATATTCGGGCAAAGATAAAAATGCTCCTACCAGAGCTTCTAATCTAAAGAGACATTTACAGCGCTTTAATCCAGAAGTACTGAAAGCAGTGGAAGAGAAAGACTGCATCCAAACCAAGGAACCAGTGCCCAGCTCTTCCAGCCAAACAAAGGAGCAGAGAACTTTGCAGCCATCAGTTGCAAGATATTTTATCAGTGACAAAGTTACTGTGACAATAACAGTAGATACATCTAAAAAACAGATCATAGAACTTGTTGTAAAGGATAGTGTGCCTATTTCATTATTTTCACTACCAGCTTTTATGTGTCTGAATGGGGAAATGGCCCGCAAGCTTGGTGTTTCTCTGGAGAGAGAGTATTAGAAAATTAGTAATCGAAGAAGCTTTTAAACAAAAGGAAGAACTTAAAAAAACTCTCAAGGGACTCTTTCTGTTTCTTAAAATGGATGCCTGCACACGTCACAGAGTGACCTATTTTGCCATCATTGTCCGATTTGTTTGTGACAAAAATGAAATAGTTACCAAGACATTGGCAGTAAAAGACCCCAAAGCTCATCACACCAGTGAGTTTCTCCAGGTCTTGGTGGAAAAGGTTCTGCAAGACTATGAACTTAAAAAAGAGCAAGTTCTTTCTGTCGTAACTGACAAAGCTTCAAATATAATAAGTACTATTAAGCTAATGAATGAGTGTAATGATGGTGACCAGCAGCTAGAAGAACATTCTGGGTCCACAGACACAGAAATGTTGAAATAGAGGAACACAGTATTGTAATGAGGACAAACTGAAGTTGCTTCAGATGATCAGCAACATGATAGTTTGATGATCTTGTTGAAACTGTTCAATACGTTCTTTCATTCATCACATGCGCTGTGTTGTGCATGCGCTACAGCTGGCTATACGAGACAGTCTGCAAGAAGGACATGCTGCTGCACTGACTGGAAAGGTGAGAAAATTGGCTACTGTTGCCAGAACCCCTAAATTTGACTCAATTTTGAAGAGACGTGCTGGAAAGGGGTAATTATTGATCAAGCCACATGATGGGGCAGTACTTACTTAATGATTCAGCGCTTGGTTGAACTGAAAACCTTTCTTGTAGACATGGCTAACCCTCAACTGACGCTAAATGAAAGTCAGTGGAATCAGGTGACTGGCCTGGAAAAATTGCTAGAGCACCCATTTACAGTGACTAAAAAATTACAAGCAGAGGACTTAACTCCAGGTATTTTCTTAAAGGAGTGGAAGAACCTGATGTTTCGCCTGTCCCAAAGAGGAGGGTTAACTGCAAGTGGCATTGCTACATCAATGAAACGGAGAGAGGAGCTACTATTACAAAATAACATTCTTTTGGCAGCTGTTTATGTAGACCCAATGCATCGGATTCTTCTAGATGATCAACAGCTAAGTAAAGGAAAAGAAGCTCTGTTTGAAATAGCAGTAAGGATGAAAGGGTTGCAGAACAGTCAGGAGGAACAAGAAGAATTTGGTCGTCCTGCCACATCTTCACCCTCATCATCAACTGATGAAGAATTTAAATTCGAAAAGTATTTGGATCACAAGGACCGTGCAAAGCGTTTCCCGCATAGAAGAAGAGTCATCCCAATCAAAGAACACAGCCAGTACATTTCAGCAGAATTTTTCATGTGCACTAGAAGAAATTGAGAAATTTGACCGTTCATCAAAAATAACAGTGCAACAAGCGATTCCTCTGTATCCTGACATTGTCAGAGATGTTGCCCGAGTGGTTACTGCTTTGCCACCAACCCAAGTTAGTGTAGAGAGGTTGTTCTCTGCTCTCAAAATAATTAGATCAGATTTGAGGGCATCCATGAAGGAGATTCTGACAGAGGCAATACTTTTTTGAGGAAAAATGTATAGATTTCTTCTTATTAACTGCATAACAGTGTTTATTGCATATTTACTTACAGTTTGGAAAAGTTTATAAAAGTTATTTGCTATATTCTAATTGTATTCTAATAAATATAGTTTTTGCTCTAAGTCAGGGGTGGGGAACTCTAGTCCTCAAGGGCCACAAACAGTTCAGGTTTTCCTTAGTATTGCACAGGGATTGGAATCATCACCAGTGCAAGTGATTATGTTATCACCTGTCAATACTAAGGAAATCCTGAAAAACATGCACTGTTTGCGGCCCTCGAGGACTGGAGTTCTCCACCCCTGCTCTAAGTGGTCTGATTACTTATATGATGGTGAGAAACTGAATAAGCACGATGGTAATATTTTACAACAGTAAATTTATTGTTACGAAGTGGCCATTTATGAAGGAGTCGGAGCCGGAGTCTGAGTCGGAGCCGGAACCTGATAAAATCCAGGAGTCGGAGTCGGAGTTGCAACTGTGGCTTACTGACTCCACAGCCCTGGCTGCGACAGCCCCGAAACGCGTCGGATTTAACCATAAGTGCATCAAGACCTTTTGTGGTTTCTATTCTTTAACAGCAGCGCAGATTGTGGAAGCACCATCCTTTGGATTTTTCTTTAATTATCTCCAAAATGGTGTTCAAACTAGTTGGTGATAGTCTTCAAGAATAATTATATGATAAATGGTCTCTCCTCTCTTATATCATATGTACAGATTAGATACACTTTGATTTTGAATAAAGCATCTTTCACTCTTGAAGACTGATTTCTTTTGGGGATGTCTTTTGGTCTGGGAAAACTGTATATATTTTATAACATTTTCAGGCATTTAATTAAATTGGCTCATGATCAGCGATGGAGGTATTCAGAAGCTTTGTGTTAATTGCTGATTGGCTCATTAGTAGGCATGAATCGCTAGCACCGGCCCGGAGAGATTTGGGGAAACCATTTCACATCTGTCTTTGTAGTGAGTAAATAAGGGCACGCTTGTAAGTTGCTTAGCAAGGCCAACAAGCAGAGGGTGCTGCGGGACATACATTGCCTGCATGGATTTTTGTCAAGAGGAATAATTCATCTTATTATTAATACTGCACATTTAATGCTACCCAAATTGTAGGCCAGAGACAACGAGAGTGTTTGGGTCCAACTTTGCTTCCTATAGTTCAACTTCTATCGTAAGGAAACTTTGTGCACAATCATTTGATTACGCAAAAGAAACTGTTTATTAAATGAATCCTTTAGACCCAATGAAGCTGGTGTTATTATTTTGAAAATCCATGTCAAAATGGCGCCTATCTCTTTTTAAAGTTTCCCTGTCTCCTAAAATGTTTCCTATAATGTTAGATGGGAAAACTTTCAAAATGGATTATGGATGGAGTATACAACCAATTTGGATTTTCACCAGGCTTGCTAGAGTATAAGACACCAGAATCATTACCGGGTTGTGCCACGTACAATTGTACATTTTAATTAATAGATCTTAAAAGAAAAATAATTTCCAAAATTGGATGTTAAAAAAAAAAAAATGTTCCTGTCCTGAGATATTATTGTAAAAGTGCCCCTGTGTAGTGATGGGCGAACCCGCCGATGTTTTGGTTCAGCGAACTCACCCGGACTTTTTTTTTAAAGTTAGGATTCGGGGCCGACAGTGGCTCAAACTGAGTCCAAACTCCGACTGTAAAGCTACGGGATGGGGGCTAGGAGGCTGTAAAAGAGAGAAGATAGTTATTAAACAGCATTAAACTTATTGGTGTCCACCTACTTGTATTACTGTGGCCACTCATTAACTTTCTGGATATTCACTGCAGAGTGACCCAACAGCCAATTACAGATGCTGTCTCAGAGAATTGGTGACCAAAACCATGATGTTGTTTTTGCCATAGATTTCATGCTCTTTTGGGGAACTTTTGCCACAAAACTGCATGCATTGTGTTCAATGTGTTCATCTGAATCTGCTAGCCAATAAAGCACCAAAACCACAACACTGTTGAGCCCTTTTTATAAAATTATTCCTTGAAATAATTTTAAAAAAATTACGTGGTTCTTCACCATATTTTTGTATGCCAGCCAGGTACAGCAGGCAGGTACGGGATGCCCCCTACCCTCAGCTGCCTATTATTACCTGGCTGGAAACCAAAAATATAGGGAATCCCTTTTTTTAATTATTTAATGAATTTCATTAAATAATTTAAAAAAATCACATGGGGCTTTGCTGTATTTTTGGTTGCAAGACAGGTAAAACTAGGCAGCTGGGGGCTTGAATGCTCAGCACAGCATGGCCCAAGCTTTTTCTGGGGCCCCCCGCGCTGTGAATTGCAGCCAGCATCTGCTCCAGACTTTTCTGGTGGCGGTGGCACACTGGGTAATGAAAGGGTTAATGCCAGCTTTGTATTGGCAGCTACCACTAAGCCAGAAATCTGTGCCAAACACTAGGTGTTTGGTACGGACCCCGAAATTTACAGTTCGTTTTCACCCATCACTACCCCTGTGTAATGTATGTGTCTGATCATACAGGAACAGGAGGGATATACCACAGCTCCTGGGCAGGGGTGAAGTAAGAGAGTATACAGACATTACAGCCAGGGATCACAGAATATCAGAGTATACAGACGACATAGCCGTGGATTATTAATATTGTATTTTTATTATTTATATAGCGCCATTAGATTCCATGGTGCTTTACGTATGAAGAGGGAAGAACAAGGACAAGTACATATGGATAATCAAGTCATACAGATACAGGAGGGGAGAGAGGACCCTGTTCATATGGGCTCACAGTCTGAGGGTCGCGCAAGGAAACAGTAGGAGGGGGAAGCGCTGATCGTGGGATGGTGCAGCGACCGGGTCTCATTGTAGGTTGTCGGCTTGTCGGAAGAGGCGAGTCTTCAGTTATCTTTTGAAGTTATCAAGGGTAGTCGAGTGTTTGATGTGTTGGGGAAGAGAGTTCCAGAGTAAGGCGGGTGCATGGGAGACATCTTGTATGCATTTGTGAGAGGAGAAGATAAGGGGGGAGTAGAGAAGGGGCTCTTGGGAGAATCGCAGGTTGCGTGCGGGCAGGTATCGGGAGACCATGTAGGAGATGTATGGGGGGACGGGTGTTGGATGGCTTTGTTTGTCACAGTTAGGATTTTAAATCGGGATCTCTGAGAGGTGGGGAGCCAGTGAAGGGTTTGGCAGAGGGGGGGAGACAGGTGGATTAGTCGAACAGTGGAATTTAGGATAGATTGGAGAGGTGCGAAGGAAGTAGCGGGGAGTCCAGTGAGCAGGAGATTGCAGTAGTCTGGGCGGGAGATAAGAGTATGAACAAGTGTTTTAGCAGTGTCATGGTCAAGGAAAGTGCAGATCCGGGAAATGTTTTTAGGGTAAATATGATTTTATTGATTTTTTGAAAAAAAAAAAGAACATCATTACATAAGAAAGTAACATTGTGGAACAGTTGGTTAAGGAAGAAATAGGTACAGCACTTATTTAAGTAGAATCACATTCCACATAAATATAACATCAATTAGAACCGATACATACCATATTTTCTCTGTTCCATTCTATTTACACTATATATTGCCTTCACTTTGCTTCCGTGAAGGAGGGAATAGTCTGTATCAGACACTTAAAAAAAAAGAAACTATCGAACACAATGGATGGCCATCCATTGGTTCAACTAACCAATTCTCTATGTTTGTCCAGGGGTATAGAATTGAAGAGTGGAAAGAGACAAGGAAAGATATAGGAAGAATAAAAGAGAATATAGAGAAACGGGAAATGTTTTTGAGCTGGATTCGGCAGGAGGTGGCAAGGGCTTGGATGTGAGGCTTGAAGGAGAGGGAAGAGTCGAGAGTAACCCCAAGGCACTTGGTGTGGGGTACTAGGGAGAGTGAGCAGTCGTTGAAAAGGATTGATAGGTCTGGTAGAGGGGGAGAGCGACTTTGGGGGAAGACTATGAACTCTGTTTTATCCATGTTCACCTTGAGGAAGTGAGCAGAGAAGGATGAGATGGCGGACAGGCATTGTGTGATTTTGGATAGTAAGAAGGTGATGTCAGGCCCAGAGAGGTAGATCTGGGTGTCGTCAGCGTAGAGATGGTACTGGAGGCCATGGGACTCAATGAGTTGTCTTAAGCAGAAGGTGTAGATGGAGAAGAGTAGTGGTCCCAGAACCGAGCCTTGGGGGACGCTGACAGATAGGGGGTATGATGAAGAGGAGGTGTGGGAGTGAGTGACTCTGAAAGTCCAATCCATTAGGTATAAGGGGATCCAGGAGAGAGCTAGGCCAGTGATGCCAAGAGATTCCATAATCTGAAATAGGAGGGACTGGTCAACAGTGTCAAAGGCAGCAGAAAAGTCAAGGAGGAAGAGGACCGGAGTAGTGGCGCTTGCTTTTGGCGGTCAGTAGGTCGTTGGTGACTTTGGTTAGGGCTGTTTTGGTGGAGTGGTGAGGTCGAAAACTGGATTGTAGGTAGTCAAAGAGAGAACAGGAGGAGAGGTGGGAGGACAGTTCGGAATGGATGTGGTGTTCAAGTAGTTTTGAGGCAAAGGGGAGTAGAGATATGGGGAGATAGAAACAGATGCTGGGTCAAGGAAGGGTTTTTTGAGGATGGGTGTGATCAAGGCGTGTTTGAAGGCTGAGGGGAAGACACTGGTGGTGAGTGATAAGTTGAATAGATGGGTTAGGGCAGGACTGTGGTGAGGTTCGGGAAGGGGTGGGTGGGGAGTGGGTCAAAGGTGTGATCGTGACAGAAGGGAGGAGAGTTAATCCTCTGTTATGATGGAAATGCTTTCTTTGGATCAAGAGGCTTGGGCGGTGATGGGGGGAGACTCTGGGGACAGTGGGTCAATGCTTTCATTGATTTTGTCGATTTTCTGTTTGAAGAAGGCGGCAAAGTCATCGGCAGAGATGGGGGGGAGGTGCAGGGGGACGGAGTAGAGAGCTGAACGTTTTGAATAATTGATTGGGGTTGTGGGACAGTGCGTTTATTAAAGATGAGAAGTAGGTTTGTTTTGCGGCGTTGAGTGCAGTCTTTAAGTTGGAGAGAGACTGTTTGTGCGTGGCGGAGTCCATCTCCACTCGGCCACTCTGGACGCCCGATGTTACAGCCATGCAGACATTACAGCCGGGGATCACAGCTGATTCTTTCTGTGATGAAAAACATTTAATTCCCTGTTTAAAAACTTGTTTTACATCATAGAAAGAATCAGCTGTGATCCCCAGCTGTAATGTCTGTATACTTTTGTATTCTGTGATCCCCGGCTGTAATGTCTGTATACTTTTGTATTCTGTGATCCTTGGCTGTAATGTCTGTATACTCTTATATTCTGTGATCCCCAGCTGTAATGTCTGTATACTCTTATATTCTCTGATCCGCAGCTGTATTAAGAAATTCACTGGCGAATCCCGAATGTATATTTAAAATCTTTATTTCTCCATTAAAAATCTGAGACTTCCGGTTCCGGCCCCGGTGCGGATGCCACGAGAGTGACAAGCTCCTTCACCCCGCGGCCAAAAAACCCGCAACAAACCGAAGTAAGTCGGCGTCGCTACGGCGGGAGTCGTGGGGGAACACTCACGGAACCCAGCGGTGCTGACGGCGAGTGTCCAGGAGCCCGGAGAGTGTGTACGTGCAGTTGGCGCGAAGTCGGCCGCGGCTCCACCACGAGGGAGGCTGCCGAGGCTGGAGAGGTGATGCGTTCCATCCACCGGAGGTGGCCAGGTGGAGCCGAAGAGTCGGAGAGCTGGTGGTCGCACGTGCTGCACGACCTGATGTGGACGCTGCACCCGATTGGGATCCTCGTGCCTGGATGTCCTGTTGAGGGGACGGCGACCCCCCACGCTGACGGCGTTCCCGCGCCGCAATTCTCACATGCGGTGAGCGGGAGGATCGAACGGAGCTGAATACACACTGAAGGGGAGGCCAGCGACTGGGCAACTACTTCACGGGAGATCAGGGGAGTCTGGAAGACGGTGGACAGCGGGACTAACATCCGCAAACCTTAAATGCTGATCCCAGGTCCCGGATCCCAAATTCTGGAACCTCTGGTAACCTGAAGGAACAGCCTGGAAGAGAGAGTGTACATGTTCTGACGCCATTACTCCAGCTCAAGGCAAGTACCACATATCAGATCATTTCTACTGCTGGGGGTGTTAGCCGGACTAAACTGCATAGACATTCTTGAGATCCAGCACAGTTTACAAGTAGCGCACATAGCTACAGAGAGAGCTGTAAAAGAGAGCTGGTAGACTTCAATGTACCGCTGGCTGAGAAGCCATAAGTCACAACAAGACCCAGTACCAGACGATTCTAACACCACTACAATGGCAGGAGTGGGCAAAAAAAGAGACAAAACAACTTTACAGCAAGGCCAGCTGCGCTTAACAGGGAGCAGTCAGGGTCCCCAGGGAGAATCCCAGATCCCATCACACATCAGGGGAGATAAAGGAAGCCCTGGAACGAAAGATGGAGGATCTTTAAGACAAGGTGACTTGGGAAAGGCATTTGCGGACATGGCGGCAGATCTCAGAAAGCACCTAACAGACAGTCTCCAGGTGACAGTAAAGGAGGCAATAACCTCGGCTATGGCAGACTTAAAAGCCGAAGTCAATCAACATACTACCAGGCTCTCCGAGACAGAACAGCGCTTATCTGATGCGGAGGACAGGATTGAGAGACTTGAAATTGAACTACTGGAGGCGGCAAGGGTCTCACGGTGGATGAGGGAAAAGATGGACGATTTGGAGAACAGGTCTCGCCGAAACAATTTGCGGGTGGTCGGTTTGCCTGAGAGCATCTCTTACGCCCATCTACATGACATTTTTGAACGAGAAATACCTGAGGCCCTTGGTATAGACTTAACATGTAGGGTCGAGAGGGCCCACAGATTAGGCGCCCCTCCTGGCCCCTCACATCACCCAGGCTCCAAAACTGGGAACAACTCGGGATCTCAAGATTCCTCCAAGCCACGACAATCTATTGCACGTTACCTAGACTTTAAAGAAAAGGAACGGATCTTGCAGTCCTTTCGTAAAAAAAGATCACCATTACTTATAAGAGGACACAAAATTATTATTTTCAATGACTTCTCCCCTGAAGTCTCTAGAAAACGAAAACTCTTTAACCCAGTCTGCAGCATTCTGTACAAAAGAAACGTCCCATTTCAACTGATATATCCTGCCACGTTGAAAGTCACAGATGGCAAAGGTCTGCCGGTTTACTTCCGGGATGCACAGGAGGCTTTGAGAAAATTCACCACTAGTTCCAGAGACTCTCGTGAATCATTTTCACCAGCACGATCAGATGTGGCGGCGCCCCGCTCCCCTGCTTCTACTAGGGGTTCCCCGAGAAGAGCCACTAGTACCGAACCAGGTCAAAACATGGACCAGGACCTACCGCGAGATAGGAGAGAATCGGTGGTACAAAACACTGGAGACCCTTGAAGCTTTCTCTTGCATAGTTTCGGCCGGTTTGTTTTTCTTTTCTCTCCTCAGATCTGGATCTAATTCCCGAACCGCCGGCTAGATGACGCCTTCGTAATGCTAACAACTGGCCGCGGGTAGAGGCAAAGGAGGGTGGAGAAGCACCGGAAAAAAAGGAAGCACACTGACTCCACTTGTTGTCGAGGGTGATCAAGTCCCCTTTGCTGGACTTCAAATAGAAGACCAATGTAAAATTCGTTTGAATTTATTGGGGGTGGGGGAGGAGGTAGGAAAAACTGTTACTTGTTTTTACACTTGTTGGTTTGTTATGTCGGGGGAAAACTTTTTTGCCATTAATGTCATTTATCTACTTGCAACGGCTGAGATAGGGTTAGGACACTCACAACACAAGATACACAAACAATGGTTAACATTCTAACATGGAATGTGAAGGGCTTAAAATCACCGAGCAAAAGGAATAGGGTACTGCGTCATCTCAAGAAACTGAAGGGGGACATTGTCCTATTACAGGAAACGCATCTTGGTCAAAATGAATTACACCGTATGCATAAAATGTGGGTGGGGGCGGTATTTGGCTCTGGCGCCAAGGGCCGCAAGGCGGGAGTGATCATCCTATTACACAAATCCCTAACATACAGACTGATTTCCAGCGATCACGATGAAGAGGGAAGACACGCTAGTGTGACCCTAGACATCTCAGGCACAACTTACCACATTCATAACATATATGCCCCCAACACTGACAGGAAATCATTCTTTCTGGCTATTCAGGAGAAATTGCTCACACATGATCACCGTTCTCTCATCATGGGGGGAGACTTTAACACTACCATGACCAGGAGGGAGGATAGATCAGCAAAGCAATTTGGGACCCCATTGGTGGCGATGAGGGGAAGGGAGAGACCAGACGACTTCACACTACAGACCTTCGCTAGGGCCACGGGACTGAGAGACGTCTGGAGACTCAGAAATCCTTTGGAAAGAGAGTTTACGCACTTCTCTCACCCTCATGGGACCTGGTCCAGAATAGATCTTTTCTTGGTGGGTGAGGGAATCGTTCACAAGATAAAGCACGTTAATATCGAAAATTTGGTGATTTCAGACCATAGTCCGGTTAGTCTGGAACTCCTTGACAAGTACCCTAGAGGCACAGATTACTTGTGGCGGTTCCCCACCTTTCTACAGAGGGATTCAGACTTCAACAAACTTCTAGGTGAATGGTGGTCAGTCTACGCTTCAGATAACATGGCCCACAAAGAGGACGCAGTACTATTCTGGGAAACTGCCAAGGCAGTTTTAAGGGGGAGGATACTAGCATACACCACCACCTTGAAAAAGACGATATCTAAAATGTACACAAAATATAGTGACGAAGTCAGAGAGGCTTACTTAACGTTTAAAGACCAACCGACCCAGACCAACAAAACACATTGGATCCAAGCAAAAGACAATTTTGATAAATGGACAAAGATGAAAGACGACATGTACAGGGCAGAATGGGAATCCAAATTATATCGTCATGGAGACAAGGCGGGGAGGATACTGGCAAATCTGGCCAGGGGTAGACGCTCTAAGACGAATATAGCCGCTCTGTCAGACACTGATGGGACATTGACCTCGGATCCCAAAAAAATAACAGATATCCTTCAGAAATTTTACGCCAATTTATACAAGGCCCCGGGGGAGGAGGGGGGAAACGGGCGACATTGGTTAAACGAGACAAAGATGCCTAAGATTTCCGATGGAGACTTGGAAATGTTAAACGCGAAATTCGAAATCAACGAGGTGTTAGATACTATCAAAACCCTTAACCCTAACAAAGCACCAGGCCCAGACGGCTTTGGAGGCGGTTTCTATAGGGCTCTGAAAGACCAGGTGGCTCCGTGCCTGTTGGAAGTTTTTAATGGAGTGAGAGACGGTACCCCATTGGCAGACCAAATGAATCTCGCCCACATAATACTATTGCCAAAAGGGGACAAAAATATGGAAAATCCGTCTAACTATAGACCGATTTCTCTCATCAATACTGATTTGAAAATTGCCTCCAAAATTTTAGCAAACCACTTAGCCAGGATCTTGCCAGATATCATAGGGGAACATCAATCTGGCTTTGTCAGGGGTCGCTCGGCAACTGGCAATGTCAGAAAGGCATTGTTAGCGGTGGATGTCGCCGGTGGAATGAGGGGAGGGGGGAGATCGGGTCCGGCCATGGTCACTCTAGATGCTGAAAAAGCTTTTGACAATGTCAGGTGGCCATGGCTGGATCTGGTCTTAGATAACATAGGCCTGATTGGACCGACGCGAACATTTTTGAGATGTCTTTATTCCAATCCCAGAGCAAGGATCAGTACTCCAGGTTTTTTGTCGGATGTCTTTCCATTGGGTAAGGGCACCCGCCAGGGATGTCCGCTATCTCCACTGCTCTTTAATCTGGCACTAGAACCTTTAGCAAGAAAATTAACCTCAGGCTCGCTTTTCGAGGGCATCAGCATGGGGCGCAAGATGTTGCGAGCTAGCCTATTTGCGGACGACATAGCGCTATATTTTGGTAATGTGCAGAGGGACCTACCTGACGTCCTGAGGTGTCTGGAGGATTTTGGCTCCTTCTCAGGGTTCAAATTAAATAAGTCCAAATCTGAGATCTTGTTTCTGCGGGAAGGAGACGGGGCCCGACACACTGGAGGTTCAGACTCTCCCCGGACACTTCACGACATCCCAATAGCTAAAACACATGTGAAGTACTTAGGGATTAAAATAGCTAGGTCAGGAGGTATCACTTACCAACTTAATTACAACCCCTTAATAACCAAAATTGAATCCGAACTAAAAAGATGGGAGGGACTTCCTTTATCTCTGCTTGGACGGTGCCACCTGGTCAAAATGATCCCTTTTGCTAGATTGCTATATCCCCTCCAAACCCTCCCTATATTACTGAAACATCTCGACATCAGGAGACTCAAGTCTCTTTTCACCAGATTTATTTGGAGGGGAAGGAAGCCTAGGATTAGATTGAACACACTCATGCTACCAGTGGGAGGAGGGGGCCTCAACTTCCCCAATATTCGGGGTTATAATCTAATGTGCTTGATCAGACATGTTCTGGACTGGATGAGGGGGACCAATAGATATTCAGACTTCCCTTTGGAAAGTGAAGTGTGCAGCCCCTGGAGTTTGGTGTCAGCACTTCATGCCCCGAGCCCGTCACTACCGCCCTTTCTTAAGTCAGCCTTAATTTTTAGAGATACCATAGCCTCTTGGAAGGCAGTCCGAAAAAAACTTGGCCTGTCATGGAAAACTTCCAAACACATAGAACTATGGACCTACCCGGCCTTCCCTCAGGGAAGGGAAAATAAACTGTTCAGAGTGTGGGAAGAAAGGGGAGTGGTGAGAATAAAAGATCTATTTCATGATACTGAACCTAGATGGGCAACATGGGAAGAATTACAAAACAAATTTGGGTTGCCGGGTTCCCACATTCTACAGTATCTGCAGATTCGTGACCATATCATGATTAACCTGAAATCCATTGGTGCGGAATACATTAACAATGAATGGGACAACCTGTCTTTAGAACCATCTATCACTAATATTTCTTCCCTGTATGCAGCTACAAGAGACAGACTGCTCCTCACAACTAGAGACACGTTATTCCACAGTTGGTCGGAACAACTCCACGACCCAGACATAAAATCTAAAATACTATCAGGTTGGAAACAATTGAGAGAACATATTGTAGACGAGAGGTGGAGGGACACTTTTTTCCGCATTCTTCACAGGGCTATATTGGGCTTCAACCTTAAGGTCACGAAAGACAGACCGAACAGGCTTACACACTGCCCCAAATGCGGAGCTCACAGCACTGATATGCTCCACGGTCTTTGGTATTGCTCGGGCGTCTTGAGACTCTGGGAGACAACTAAACGTCTGGTGATTGACATAACAGACAAAACTGTCCCTCTAGAATTGGTGACATGGATCTTTCATGATGCAAGGGGTACGGGTCTGGGAAACGAAGAGCTAGGTATATTTCACATGGCAGCAATGGCGACCAAACGCTTAATTCTGGGGAGATGGATTACAGACTCTTTACCTGGGCCACAAGACATAATATCAACGTTGAAAACATTGTTAACATGGGAGAAACTGGAAGCTCAGAGAGATGTGGACAGGATGTCTCCCAGATTCTTCAGACGATGGAGAAAATTTATATCTACCCAGTTGTCCCCGGAAGAAATCAGACAGTTTGTGTCCCCATTCTCTCATTCTTCCTGGTACAATATGGAGGATTTGAAAGGCACACTGGGTAACCTGAAACTGTGAGATAGAGGGGGAGGGGATTGGAGGAGATTTCGAGAAGGGACGCCAGGGTGCCTATCTAGTCTCTACAGCTTCACCAACAACACTAGATGGTTAATTAATGCCCTAAATCTTCTAATGGTCCATTTCATGACACCCTAACCGCTTCATCGACTTAACCCAATAGATTCATAGATTTTGATGGCAAAAGAGGGAGGAAAGGGAGGGGGGTAAAGGGGTTCTGTTAACACTATGCTGTTTTTTTCGTCCAGCTTTAAAGCTCCTGATGTTTAATATTTGTATTTGTACATGATGGACGGCTATCATACAATGGAAAGTTGACTGTTATGACTTGATGTACAACAACCTCAAAACTTGAATAAAAATTATATGTTAAAAAAAATCTGATAGGTTGGGGGTACATCTCATATGCGTTTCTGGCATAAACGTCCTTACTCATTGAGATACAAGTCCCTACTGATACTTTTATATTCTCTGTTCCCCAGCTGTAATGTCTGTATACTCTTATAGTCTGTGATCTCCAGCTGTGATGTCTGTATACTCCTATATTCTGTGATCTCCAGCTGTAATGTCTGTATACTCTTATATTCTCTGATCCCCATCTCTAATGTCTATATACTCTTATATTCTACGATCCCCGGCTGTAATGTCTGTATACTCTTATATTCTGTGATCCTCGGCTGTAATGTCTGTATACTCCTATATTTTGTGATCCCCAGCTGTAATGTCTGTATACTCTTATATTCTGTGATCCCCATCTGTAATATCTGTATACTCTCTTACTCTCCCCCTGCCCAGGAGCTGTGGTATATGCCACCTGTTCCTGTATGATCGGACACATCCATTACACAGAGGCACATTTATTATCTCGGGACAGGAACATTTTTTTTAACATCCAATTGTGAAACGTATTATTCTAACTGTACAATTGTCCACAGCATGACCCGTTTTATGAATTCGGCTCATCTCTTTATCTTGCACCATACCAGAAATGCTACTAAAGTCGAGATAATTGTCGTCTCATCTAAATGCACCGTAAACCTCAGTTCCAGATACTATTGGGTGAACTGTGGAGAATCCCTCCTATATGGTGATAGGAGAAGGGTAGCAATTTCCTTTCCAGTTTCTCCAAGCAAGTAAACTTAATATATACAAGCCTAACACACAAAGCAAATACACTAAGATGTCAATTATTACAAAATAATACACTTTCAGATGAAATACAAATGCGCACAGGAGCCCATAAATAAGCTGCATGCATTCTTGCGGTCCAGACCCTTTAAGTCTTTCATCTTTAGCTTTCAATTTGCATTTCCAGCTGAGCCGTACACACACATTAATGACGAGACCTTGGAGAGTGGGAGGCTTATTTCTTGCAGCCCGGCACCTTTTGGTTAGCAATACTCTGCGATTAAATTACTCATTTATTGCACTCATCAAATGCCAGCTCCCAGTCTACTTGATTTCAAGGCCGTCGGCAAACAAGCAATCAATTTAACATATATATTTATATATGCAAGTACACATGTGCCTGGAGCATAGATGGAGTATCACAAGCCAAGGCGTGTTGCTAGACTACAAGTCCCGTGATACCCAACCAAACACTGGTTTGCAAAATGTCTTGGGAAATGTAGTCCTTTAGTAGCCGGTGCGTCCTACTTTTATCATTTGTGACCTAAACTGTTAAAATTATCATGAAAACTTATCATAATAGATAGATTAATCCAGGGTTGATGCTACCACTTGGGAAAGTTCCAAGCCAATGTTTTATCACATACACAAAGCTGGAATATCTTTGACATTATATTGTGTAGCACATTACATCTACTACTACAATGTGAGTTATACAGTCCTGACCAATAATGTCGGCACCTTGAAGTTGTTCAAGAAAATAAAGTATTTCTCCCAGAAAATTATTTCAATTACACGTGTTTATTTCCTTTGTGTCTATTGGATCAACACAAAAAAAAACACAGAAAATGGCAAATTGGACAGAATTGCATATAACACTCTAGAAATGGGCCGGACAAAATTGCTGGCCCCTCAAATTGATATTTGGTTTTCTACTCTGGAATAAATCACTGCAATCTCTTTCTATAACGTCCACAGGCTTCTTCTCCTGGAGTTTCTTCTCTTCTCTTCTTTATAAACTGCTCCCAGTCTCTCATATTTGAGGCGTCTTCTCCCTATAGCAATCTTCAGATCTCTCCACAGGTGATCAATGGAAATCAGATCTCTCCAGCACTTTGTTTCCAAACATCAAGAAGCTCCAGAAATGAAGGAGTCATTGTCCTGCTGGAGACCCATGACCTAGGACGCCGCTAGCTTTCTGACACCGGGCTCTACTTAGATTGTCACTCAAAATCCTCTGGTATCTTATATTTCATAATGACTTGCATACAGTTAAGACCCCCAAGTGCCAGAGGCAACAAAACAACCCAAATCATCTATGGGGTTCCACCATACGTGACTGTACATCCTGTGCTCTTTTCTCTGACCTCCCCCATATGTGACTGTAGGTCCTGTGCTCTTTTCTCTGACCTCCCCCATATGTGACTGTACATCCTGTGCTCTTTTCTCTGACCTCCCCCATATGTGACTATAGGTCCTGTGCTCTTTTCTCTGAGCCTCCCCCATATGTGACTGTAGATCCTGTGCTCTTTACTCTGACCTCCCCTATATGTGACTGTATGTCCTGTACTCTTTTCTCTGACTTCCCCCTTATGTGACTGTAGATCCTGTGCTCTTTTCTCTGAGCCTCCACCATTTGTGACTGTAGGTCCTGTGCTCTTTTCTCTCACCTCCCCCATACACTACCGTTCAAAAGTTTGCGGTCATTTAGAAATTTCCTTATTTTTGAAAGAAAAGCACATTTTTTTTCAATGAAGCTAACATTAAATGAATCAGAAATACACTCTATACATTGTTAATGTTTGAAATGACTATTGTAGCTGGAAACATCTGTTTTTTAATGCAATATCTACAGTACATAGGTGTATAGAGGCCCATTTCCAACAACCACCACTACAGTGTTTTAATGGTACATTGTGTTTGGTAACTGTGTAAGAAGGCTAATGGGTGTTTAGAGAACCCTAGAAAACCTTTGCACAAGTATGTTAGCACAGCTGAAAACTGTTTGGCTAATTAGAGAAGCTGTAAAATTGACCTTCCTTTGAGCTACAGTACTTGAGAATCTGGAGCATTACATTTGTTCTATGAAACGCTCAAAATGGCCAGAAAAGAGAACTTTCATGTGAAACTCAAGTCTTGTCTTCTTACAAATGAAGGCTATTCCATGCGATGAATTGCCAAGAAACTGAAGATGTCCCACAACGGTGTGTCCTACTCTCTTCAGGGGACAGCACAACCAGAGTAGAAAGAAAAGTGGGAGGCCCCGCTGCTCAACTGAGCAACAAGACAACTACATTAGAGTCTCTAGTTTGAGAATGTCTCATAGCTGCTTTTCTGGCAGCTTCATTAAATAGTACCTGCTAAAGGTCTGCAATGCTGTAATTGCTGCAAAGGGAGCATTCTTTGATGAAAGCAAAGTTAAGGAGAAAATTATTATTTCAAATAAAAATCATTATTTCTAACCTTGTCAATGTCTGAAGTATATTTTTTCTATTAATTTTGCAAGTCATTTGATAAATGTATGAGTTTTCATGGAAAAACAAAATTATCTGGGTGACCTCAACTTTTGAATGGTAGTGTATGTGACTGTAGGTCCTGTGCTCTTTTTTCTGAGCCTCCACCATTTGTGAATGTAGGTCCTCTTTTTCTGACCCCCAAGTGCCACAGGCAACAAAACAACCCAAATTGTCTCTGAGCCTCCACCGTACGTGAATGTACATCCTGTGCTCTTTTCTCTGACCTCCCCCATATGTGACTGTAGGTCCTGTGCTCTTTTCTCTGACTTCCCCCATATGTGACTGTAGGTCCTGTGTTCTTTTCTCTGACCTCCTCCTTGTGTGACTGTAGGTCCTGTGCTCTTTTCTCTGACCTCCTCCATATGTGACTGTAGGTCCTGTGCTCTTTTCTCTGATCTCCCCATATGTGACTGTAGATTCTGTGCTCTTTTCTCTGACCTCCCCATATGTGACTGTAGGTCCTGTGCTCTTTTCTCTGCCTTCCCCTCTTACTTCACTATAGCTCCTGTGGTCTTTTCTCTGTCCTCCTCCATATGTGACTGTAGGTCCTGTGCTCTTTTCTCTGACCTCCCCCATATGTTACTACAGGTCCTGTGCTCTTTTCTCTGACCTACCCCATATTTGACTTTAGGTCCTGTGCTCTTTTCTCTGAGCTTCCACCATTTGTGACTGTAGGTTCTGTGCTCTGCCCTCACCTCATATTTGACTATAGGTCCTGTGCTCTTTTTTTGGAGGCCTCATCATTCTACTGTTTACAGAAAAAATAATGTGATGTACTGAAAAGCTCTATTTTGGTGTCATCTTTCCACAAGACACTATATGAGAAGGATTTTGGCCTACTCACATTTTGGTAAACTGCAGTCTAGATTTTTATGCCTGTGTGAGCAGTGAGGTCCTCCTTGGTCTCCTCCATAGCATTTAATATATTTTAAACGTGGACTGATAGTTCATGCTGACACTGATGCCCCCTGGGCTTGCAGGACAGCTTGAATTCATTTAGATCTTGATTGGGCTTTATCCAATATCCAGACTATGCTGCATTGTAATCCTTCATAAGTTTTTCTCTGCCATCCACATCTAGGGAGATTAGCTACAGTGCCATGGGTTGTAAAATTCTTTATTTGTTGCGCACGGTGCATAAAGGAACATCAAGATCTCTGGAGATGGACTTGAAAACTATCAACAATCTTAAGGTTACAACAATTTTAGTTCTCAAGTTCTCAGACATTTCTCCTCTTTCTGTTCTCTGTACTTAGGGTGGTACACAAAGACACAAGGCAAAGGTTGAGTCTACTTCTCCCCATGTTATCTGGTTTCAGGTGTGATTTTCATATTGCCCACACCTGTTACTTGCCACAGATGCATCATATGCTTGAAGCAGAGTTATTATTATTATTATTATTATTTATTTATATAGTGCCATTATGTTCCATGGCGCTTTACATGAGTTATCCTACAATTTTGGAAAGTTGCCAACAATTTTGTCTGGACCATTTTTGGTGCTTTATGTAAAAGTATGTCCAATTTGCCTTTTTTGTCTGTTTTTATTGGTGTTTGTTTTACTACACACAAAGGAAATAAAGATCTGCATAATAAAATGTGTAATTGCAAAAATCTTCTGGGAGAAAAACTTCATTTTCTGGAACAATTTCAAAGGGGCCAACACTTTCAGCTATTAGACTTTAATAAGGCTCGCTCAACGTTGTAAAGTCAGCTATGACTTTGTATCCAGTTATAACATAGTGTACTTAGTATATACACAGTCAGTAGGCATTATAGCTTTCTAATAAATTGCTGTACAGTAGTAGAGGTGCAATTTGTAGAAATCTTATGGCCCCTCTCACTCATCCGGTATTTCTGGAGCCTGCGGCATTTCTTACCAGCCATCATCTTTTAGTCAATTAGAGTCCGAGTCCTGGAAAAAGCATTTGATTATCAGTCTTCAGTAATAACAGGTTCTTTCATTTACTGGACAACATTCAATACATTCCTCTCCCTCCCCAGAGTCCCAGGTCATCTAGTAACAAAAAACGTCTATAATCAATACTTATGATTTATGTCTTGTTTGTACAATGAACTATTAGGAAGACTCAATAAGGCTATAACCTTGTTGTTAAAGAGGCCCAAGTCTACATCCACTGCACCGTCCGTGGACAGAGGTTCGCACCAAAACAAACTACTGAGGGGAATAAGGCAAATTTTCTCAATTTGTCAATAACACAGTTTGAAAGCCAAGCAGCCATAAGTGACTAATACCATACGTCTCAATATGGCCCTACCTCCTGTGTATCACTGTGTCATGGATGTTGGTTGGGACATCAACATGTCCCTCTTCTTAACTGTCTGTGTGCCAAATTATTAATAAAAGGTGTCCTTGAACAATAACCACACTGGACTCGGGTGCACGTATGGGAGAATTTTAATTTTATTAGGAAGCACATAGTTATACAGACAATCCTGGCAGTGGTAACGAATAAGATAATTCATTAATTGGTTACAAAATATTAAACATAATTAGTCATTGGTTACAAATAACTGAGAGCTGATTGTATTATGCTAATCTATTCTAAATACATATGAATCCTTGTTGTTTTCCATCATCTGATACTATTGACCCATCGCACTCCTGCATTATCTGGTATTTTGGAACATCATCCTTTCTTACCAAAACATGCTAGACAATGACTTCATTCCCAGACTATGTGGCCTTCACCGTTTCTCTAAACACAGTCTACGGCTTGCAGTAAAATACTTGATATGAAAACACTACTTATTCCTCTTAAAGGGATACATATATGATGGATATGGAATACAATATAGGATACAAGTACATTGGTAATTCTTTGTATAGTTTCATATATATTGATATCCATAACAGCTGTTTCTTTGTATGTTTGAGCAACACAAGCAGAGAGAAAAGCTTATAAGAATAAGTTAGCTGACTAATATGGATAGGGGCCTCCTAACTCTTCCCTTATATATACTGTCAGGGAAAGAAGACTCAGACTTGTTGAATTTCACAGTTTAGTCCTTTAGTGCTAAAGATCTCTCGGTGCGGTTTAAAGGCTTTCTTAACCTCTGCACATTTTTTTTATTCATTTGCTTCCTGAATCAGAATTTAAGCAATTTTCTAATTATTCTTAAATAGAATATTTTAATAAAGTGCTACATATGCTGAGAGACTCTACTCTCTCACTGAATGATATGCAAAAATGCTACTAATCAGCTCCTGATTCTGATGTCTCTCTCTGTTCTCCCTCCTCTCACTGATCGAGATAGCAGCGAGCACGGAGATGGGGGATGCACACAGATTTCCACAGGATGGATAGTGGAGAAAGTTTCTTAGGGAGGTGTGAGGTGGCAGCAGGACAGATCCTGGATGGGAGGTATGTGTCACCTAGGTGGTATGCCTCAGTGATCTAGAACCCGGAGAAGGAGATTCTAACATATATAGTGCTGATAGGTGTTTTTATTGGGCGTTGATTTCGGGTCTGGGTTTTAGGAACAGCCTCTAGAGCTGGGGGGGGAGGGTCAGGACAATTACTTGCCTTCAGTTCCAGGATTTGAAACCAGCAATAAAAGCAGCTCACCTGCCTCATTTGTTGTGTGGGAGTAGAGGTGAAAAGACAATCTGTAAATTGTTCTGGGGTCAAAGGTGTGTTACAGTCCGCGCTGCCCGATCATCCAAAGGATTTCTTTATTCTTACAAACCGACGCGTTTCGGCGCCCAATCCTGGCACCGTCCTCAGGGTATCCATACCCTGAGGACGGTGCCAGGATTGGGCGCCGAAACGCGTCGGTTTGTAAGAATAAAGAAAATTTTGCTTGGAACCTTGTTTCCCCTGTGATCCTTTGGATGATCGGGCAGCGCGGACTGTAACACACCTTTGACCCCAGAACTCTTGAAGCACCCACAGCCCTGTGGAGGTGGAAGTCCAGCAGCAGCCTGCATTACTAAAAACCAACGCTCTTATTCCAGTTGTGGGAGTCACAACTGGACCAGGTTAGTGCAAACCTGTATTTACCGATTAGTCCCTATTCTATACTTAATGATAGGGCACTATTGCGCCTCTGTTGTCTCCTCTTATATATTTTATATAATCTGTAAATTGTGTCTGTTGGGCTGTCCACCATTAGGACTTGTGCCCATGCTGTGGATTTTGCAGCATTTTTGCCACAGGTGTTGCTGCAGAAAAGAAGCAGATTTGTGTAAAATCCACAAGCAAGCCCCAAAAAACTATGGAAATCTTGATGTGTTGTGCCCACGCTGCATTTTTTTCCGCTTCAGAAAAGGTGCGGATTTTCCTGCTATTTTTGCTGAAGATTTGCTAAAGTTCATGTTGGACAATAAACTTCACTTTTGCACCAGAAACCAAAAGGCCTGTGCGTTTACGTAGCTGCTGAAACCGAGCAAACCCCTTCACAGGGTAGAAAAAACAGGCTATAATAAGAGGAAATAAGTGCAGGATAGAAGCTGTGAAGGCAGCAGCACTGTGGATACATACGCATCCAGCCTGTATTACTAGGAGAGCCACTCTAACCAGAGAAAAAATTGACACTGCATATCGGGGTCTGAAAATGAATGATATTAAGGTAGCTGACTTAAATTTAGTTTAATTTTATTAACTCAGGGTAACCACTAAAAATTAATTTCTTTCCGTTGAAAGTTGTCCATAGGCTTTAAGACTTTTTTGTATGGGCAGAACTAACATTCATAGGAATACCTATCCCTGATATTTGTCAGTGTAAACCTGCAGCTGGCACACATGGGGGATGGTGGTGTCTTTAGTCTTTTCTTGCAGGTCTTTAATTGTTGGTGAGAAGTTAGAAAACATTTGGTTAGAAATTGCCGAATGAGCGGAGTTAACAACCATCCAGAATTTCGTGGACAGTCTATTAAAATAAAAGTACCGTACTTTTTTCCTCTGTCTGTAAAAAAAAATTAAAATTAAAAAAATGGAAGATTGTTCAGATTATTATAAATGCGGTTTTCATCATTTTACAGTTGAGTGATTGCAGCTAATCTTTTCATATTGAGTTTTGGGCACTGGACATCAATCACTTAAAATCTTAATGATTTACTATGGTTTTCCAATGTGTTAACAAAAATGTTGGCTGTCCATGAGTTTTTTGATAAGCTGTCCACAAAAATTGAAAAATCAATTTGGCAACACTGCAAATGAGTGTTCTGGCATCAGCTTTTGAAGGTGTATTGAGCAATAGTCTGTATTCTAATGTTAGCAGAGTAGAATGCTCAGGGGACAATTAATAGATATGAGTACAGGCAGTCCCTGAGTTACAAACATCCGACTTGTGAACAACCCCGAGTTACACATGTCAGATGTGAAAACGAAAACATCTAATGCTCACCCCTCTGTTTGCTGCAGCCATCCGGTTCTCTTATTTCAGCCATCATGTGCCATATCCAGGGGCGTAACTACAGTAGGTGCGGGGGTTGCGATCGCACCCGGGCCCTGCAGCTTAGGGGGCCCCAAAAGTCCCTTTGGCCTATAGAAAAAGACTAATACTATTAAAGATTTCCAATAATTGGGGGCCCCGTTGGAGCTTTCGCATCGGGGCCCCTGAGCTTGAAGTTACACCACTGGCCATATCTATGGCCCCTTCACTCCGGCCACGTCCAGGCCTCAGAAATCACTGTGCATTGAAGGTGCACTGTAACCTCATGACATGCTGTGACATCCGGCCTAGAAATCCTGGTCTATAGTGAGGAGGCCAGAGATGTGGCACATGTGACATGAATGCAGAAAGAAGAGAACTGGATGGCAGGAATCAAGGCAGTCATGGAGGTCATCGATAGGCCTCCTTTGGCCTCCCCACTGCTCTCTGCCTTCCATTCGGTCCTCCTCTTTCTTCAATGCTGCATCTCCGGCCTCTTAACCATAGCTCAGGACTTCCAGACGTAACCAGCCCTCAGAGGTCACTTCGTGTTATGAGGTCGTAACGCACATCTTGATGTCACGACCTTTCAACAGGCAGCAGTCTCTAAGGCCTGGATGCGGCCGAATGTGTTCAGCTATAGTGAAGAGGCCGGAGATGCAGCAAGCTATGGCAAAAAGAAGAGAATCAGATGGCAAACAGCGGGGCAGCACGTTATGGCAGGAAGAAGAGAACCGGATAGCAAGCAGCGGGGCAGCATGTTGTGGCAGAAAGAAGAGAATCTGACAAGCAGTGGGGCAGCCATAGAGGTCAACGATGAGATATAAGGTTTCAAAGATTTTTCTGGCCCTGTTCCAGCTTGCATTCAAATTCGGGTTACAAACAAACCTACATAATCTAGTTCGTTAAGTCGGGGACTGTCTGTATTTCCTATATATAATACTAAATATAATGTACGATTACAGGCAATTTAATAATTCACTTTAATATGTCTTTTACAATGAAAACTCATCACAGAGACGCGTGAAGTATCTGCCTGGTGTATTTGTCATTTTACATTTTGGTGAGTGAGAAAATATTATGGTTTTATAAAGTAAAATATAAAAGCGAGTCATCTTAAGCAGCAGCCAGCACCGCCTACATGATGGGAAAGTGAGAGTCTTAAGAGAGAAAAACACATTACAGTCAATGTCAGATACATGTGCAAAATACTGAATGTCTGTTCTGTTCATTGTTAACACCATGGAGATGTCACAATTATATGAATCACGATGTCGGGCAGAGAATGTCCTCTTCGGTTTGCTTGGTCAATGTCTTATTCCATGTTGACTTCTCACCTGAACGAGGCCTGATTAAACAGCAACCATGTAGTGGACTGGGCAGATTTATGGAGTATGTACACTATATGGGCAAACATTTTGAGACACGTCTAAATCATTAAATTGATTTATTTTTTGATCCATTTTCACCTGACGCTTGCCGTCCAGTTTCTAACCTTTGGCTTCTCGCCATGCCGTCTGCCTTTATGGACATGTGACAGAACGGCTGGTGGTGCCGAGCTTACCAATACCAGCACAGTCCGGTAATGGGAGCCACTGGGGTAACAGGTCATGAGATTTATTTCTTCCTAAATATTCCATGATCAATTGATATTACTGAAAAGCGGAGGGAACTGCTGCAACTCCTCCCTGAAGTGGAGACCTGTAACGGTAGAGTTGTTTTGTCAACTCTTGAGTTACATAAAAGTCACCAAGGCTCTGCTGATCCATAACTGCAGAGTCCTGCCCATCTATGCCAACATCCGCTCAAAAACTGCCGCGTCGGGAACTTCAATGCATTTGTTTTTGCTCTGTGGCAGAGCAACTGCATGCAGGCCTTACATCACCTAGTGCAAAACCAACCATTAGATGGTGACACATGGCAGACACACTTAAAGGCACAGGAGCGCTCCTTTATACATATCATAATAAGGCTACACCTTCTTGTAGGCTGACTATACCATCGCTGCCAGGACACTAGTTGTCCCTCTGGTCCTTTAGAGATGGGCTACTTAGGGGATATACCCTCCACTCCCAGAGCGACTATATGAATACGACCACAATTAGGATCAAAATCTCGCACACCTATGTTGCTTCCAACATTTTTACTATAAACTATGGATCTTTTCACAAGTTTTTAGTACACTTGCGCATGGATGAAAATGTATTTAATAATGAGAATATACATTAAAGCAGGAGTGTGTGGCAAATTTTCTACTTAGATGACCCAGGGACCCAGGACCCTCTTCTGCCTGCACCTCACATTTGCTATCGAGTGCACACCAATTCCTGCCAATGACCATGAAGTATGGTGGTGGCTGGGTGATGCCTACATTGAAGCATTGTGGTGGCTTGGTAATGCCTACAGTGAAGCATAACAAAGGTTTGGTGATGCCTACTGTGAAGTATGGTGGTGGCTTAATGATGCCTACATTGAAGCATGGTCGTGGTTCGGTAATGCCCAGAGAGAAGCATGGTGGTGGCTCAGTGATGCTCTGAAGTTGATTTGCTACTTCTTGCTGTGGAAAACTTCTGCATATGAAGAATAAGATGGATTCAATAAAGTATTGGGAAATCCTCAGAGAAGCCCTCATACCTTCTGTGAGGAAGATGATGCTTGGGCATTATTGGACCTTCTAACAGCCAATGACCCCAAGCACCTCAAAGTCCACCAAGGCTTGGTTTCAGGAAAAGCCCTCAAAGATACTGCCTGTCATAGTCAACTGACTTGAAAGATACAATAAATCTTTGTTGGGATTTGAAGAAGAGTTTGCAGCATGCAAACAAAAAATTATTAGTGAATTGGAGGTCACTGCCTATGAGGAATGGGCTAAAATTCCTTAATGCTGCCAGGAGTGCTACTTTTTAGGGTGCAGCTTCTCAGTTGACACCCCTCTGATGTATGCGCCATGTATCCTGATGTTTGATCCCAGCCTGCTGTATCTGATCAATTAGTTATACTGCTCCATTTAAAGTAGGGGCAGGTGATCTGGTGGGACGCATATGGCTGAAGCTCTCCTGCATCGGAGTCACACCATCTCACACTTACCCTTACATGCAGGAGTTGTAGAGCAGTTCTCCAGATTTATTCATCTAGGGTTCAACATCTGACAGTTTTTACAGGTTATAAGATACAGGTCTCACGCCAGTGACTGTTTGGTAGCAGCGGGTCACAAACACATTGGGTAGTTAACGACAATCTCTCAGTTGCTGTACCACTACCCGGCTGATTCCGTACAGACCGGTTTTCCTACTGTGCAGTCCTTAAAGGCACCTGCACAGATAGGAATTTCCTGGACCACAGGACTAGGAGATGACTGCTCTGGCCTCACTTCATAATCGGCCATTGAGTGTTTCACGTGTCTCCTCAGGAACCAGGGGAGAGATTGCGAAGAACAGCACAAAAGGGCAAGTACACAAAATGAGATTATATGCCAGTGACTAATAGGAAGCAGGGACAATGTGCTCCTGAACTGACCCTAGGCTAGCCCCTGTCCCCAAGATTACCCCTGAAGGTGGGGATGCCTGGGTCTTGTACCTTACCAGGCTCACTCACCTAGATGTCCCTCCTATCCCTCTAAGGGAGTGAAGGGGCTGGAGAGCATGTAAGCACACAGAGAACCCAGCAGGGTAGCAGAAAATCTCAAAAAGCAACAACACCACAGCTAAACAGCAAGTTTCTCCACATGCAAGTATACAAGTTCTATCACCTGCATAGAGAGAGGTCAAAGGACGATAAATATAGCTGAAGGGAAGGGTAATTGCAGGCTACAGCTGAAGGCTAAGAGAATACTTCATCCTGCAGTGAAAGGTCCTTAACCCCTTCAGCATAGTAGAGCAAGCACATCAAGTGAGCTATGCAGAAAGCCTGTGATTAAATGTTGAGATCTTTTGACCTAACCCCAAAGGTGCGCAGAGGAGCCATAAATGGGCAACCATGGTGAATTTGTGTTTCTGGCTGCTGTCTTACTCTATTGTCTTAGAAGTTCCCATAAAGACTGTTTATTAGTAACTGCTCGTAATCACACTCCATTATATATTTATATGTGACTCTACAGAATGAGCTTTTTTCTATTAGTCTCCATTTACACAATTGCCTGTTGTTTCACGATGCTTTTACGTGCACCCAAGTCTTAGTGCTGATTTGCATAAAGCTGTAAAATAACTTGCAAGACACGGTCCTTACATGCGTCTGCTATTCAAGCGTTCAACCTAAGTATATTTCTGTCTGGATTTCTGACAAGCTATTAAAACATTTCCTTTAGAATATTCTTGTAACACAAGCCCCATCACTGCTTCACCCCTCAGCTACATTGTAAAAATGATGTTACCAAATATCTTCTTTATATTCCGAGCACAGAATCCATCGCTCGTACTCTGCAGCCATAAAGCATTCGGAGCAGTTCATCCTTTAGTTTGGAGAGTGGCGTCACTGGCATTTACTAAATAAACAAATAGATTTAAGCCTGTTCCTAAATAATATCCGTCATTATTGAAGGCAACATTAGTGTTGTTTTACTTGATCCCTCTCTATCCCATATACAGGAAACTTGACTTGTACTATTCATTATAGTCATCCATTGCAAGGGCAATAATTTTCACACTACAGGATTTTTATGGCTACCTCTCATCGGTGAGCCGGAGACTGTCTGATGAAGCTACATCCCTAAATATTAATCTAAGACAATATGCAAATTTGTAATAAATAGGTTTCCTGGGAATTTCAGTGATGATCTATGCTTAGGATAGGCAATCCATATTAGATCAGTGGGTGTCTGAGCCTGGTAAATAATGAACGGGACTAGTGCTCACTGGAGGAAATGGCCCTCAGCATGATGGGAGTAAGGCTATGTGCCGACGCTGCAGATTTCCCTTGTTTTTTGCCACTTTTTTAAAAAAATGTTTTTTTTACATATCTGCAGTACGGCACATTCCTTGCAAAGTGTATGGGAAATTAGAAGTGTTGTGCCCGTGCTGCGGATTTTCCGGTGTAAAAATCTGCAGCATTTCAATTCTTTCAGCGTATTTTGCCGCAATTTTCACAAATAGCTTCAATGTTAGCTCTTGGATACACAGCACTGTTTATACAGTGAGTATTTGCTGCATATTTAGCACAGAGTTGGTGCAAATTTTGCATGGGGTTCTGCTGTATATTTGGACCCAGTACAGGTGTAGCAGGCAGGTACAGACTGCCACTCACCCCCAGCTGTCTAGTTTTACCTGGTTGGTAGTCAAAATACAGGGGAGCTCTTTTTTCAAAACTATTTTTTTAAATAATTAAAAATAAAAAAAACATGGAGCTTTGCTGCATTTTTGGCTTCCAGCCAAGTACAACTAGGCAGCTGGGGTCTGGAATCCACAGTGTGGGGAGGCCCAAGCTTTCTGGGCCTGCCATGCTGTAAATTACACCCTGCAGCTGCCCCAGAAAATGGCGCATTTAGAAGCACCATTTTCTCGCACTGTACCCGACTCCTCCAGCTGCCCTGTGGCAGTGACAGACTGGATACTAAGGGGTTAATGCCAGATGAATGTTGCCAGCTGGCTCTAAGCCTAAGGTTCATAATTTCAGGCCAATCTTAGGAACCTCTAAAAAAAAACAATAATACATAATGCACCACACCATGAAAAATCATTTATTTGTAAAAAGAACACAAACACATGTCTCATTCTAATCTTTATTATTCCCACACAAATCCTCCACGATGCTCTGCAAAATCCAATCATGGCGGGGATACGAAACTGAGTTTCGGCCCGCGTTGTGAGCGGTGTGACGTCACTATCTGGGTCACCTGAGGTCAATTAGAGTGACACAGCTCTCTAATCTAAGGTGAACTTTACCGCGTCACAATGCTCATAAGACCCAAAACTAGTGAGTTTTGGGTCCCACTGTGAGCAGCTGGAAAGTTTACCTGAGGTCAGAGAGCCACATTGCTGCAGCTCACCTCAGGTGACCCAAACTGTGACCGCACTCAGTTTTGGGTCCATCGGTGAACAGACATCACAGAGGATCATTGAGTATGTTTGTTTCTGGAGTAACAGAGATGAGAATGAGGCACGTGTCTGTGTTCTTTTTACAAATAAATGATTCTTCATGGTGTGGTGTACTATGTACTATTTATTTAGAGGTTCCTAATGTCTGTGTCTAACATTGGCTCCAACATTATGAACCTCAGGCTTAGTGCCAGCTGACAATATTCAGCTGGCATTAACCCCTTATTACCCGGTCTGGCACCACCACGGGGCAGCTGGAAAAGTTAGGTACAGCACCAGAAATTCGTGCTTCTAATGAATGCACCATTTTTTGGGGTGGCTGCAGGCTCCAATTTGCAGCGGATGGGGAAGCCTAGAATGCATGGGCCTCCCCATGCTGATGATTCTAGCCCCCAGCTGCCTGGTTGTACCTGGCTGGAAACCAAAAATACAGCAAATCTCCATGTCATTTTTTCAAGAAATAATTCAGAATACACAGACTCTCCTGTATTTTGATTGCCAACCAGGTAAAACTAGGTAGCTGGGGGTGGGTGGTGGTCAATAGCTGTTTGCTGTACTTGGGCTGGTGACAAAAAAAAATACAGCGGAGCCCCACGTCACATTATGACATCAAGAAACCCTTTTTTTTTTTCTTGTTCCAGCCTTTAGCCTAACTTAATTCATAGTCACAACAGTTAACAATTGCTAAAAACAACGCAGCAAAATGTGCGGCAAAATCGCACCAAGAGGCCACCAACTTATTTGTGCGGATCTTTGAAACACAGTGCGGATTTTGGACGTCAAGGATTCACAGCACACATTCTATGTCAGCACAAAGCCTTAGACTTTCCCGATCTGATTTTGATAACCTAATATCAAAGCCCCCGAAAACACCCTTAATTGTGCAGTAGGGATTGATTATCTGCTCTGTCTGATTGCTGCTGCTCTATTTTCCAGCTGTGATAAAAGGTTCATCTTTTGTGTATTTGTCATCTTTTGTGCTATGTTTTACTTTGCCTTAAGTTCAGTTACGAAACCACTACATTTCTTCTCTACATTTCATTAATTGTTTTCCATTAAACATGCAACATGGCAAATACAAGTTTCCATCTGAAACCAGAGTGACAGCAGCATCAGAAGTGCTTGTCTTGTTCTCAATCTAGTTGGCCTTTAAATGGAATTCTCACCCTCCGTCACTATGGCATTGCTGCGTACTCCGGTCTTAATGCTTTTGCTGGCATAATGTGACCGCCACAGCAGTGATGACGTCATCACTGCTGTGCCGGTCACATGACACCAGCAAAAGCAGGAGGTCCGGAGGATGCAGCAATGTCATAGCGACGGAGGGTGAGAATGATAAATGGTTTATTATTTTATGGTGTGCGGCAGCATGGGTCATATACTGTGATTGGGAGGGGCGAGTATACTAGTACTATATAATATGCACTGCTCCCCCTGCCGCTGGTGGACAGGCAGATGCAGTTCATATTGCATTGCACTAATGAGTGGGGGCAAGTGACCTCTCCGCTCCTACTACAGCCTCCCTCAGCCTCCTCTAGCGCTCGATCACCACACCCCCCACTCAGCCTGTACACTGTGACTCGAGTATTAGCCGAGGAGGGCACTTTACAGCACAAAAATTGTGCTGAAAAACTCAACTTATACTCGAGTTTTCTTGGTATATATGGAATAGCAAAGGTTCTCCTACCTAATAAAATGTTACCATCCATGGTCTGTCCGTGATATTCACACACTCACACACTTGCATGGGTAATTTTGTCTGTTACTTAAATCAAAATTGGACTCGTCTCTGATTTTTTTTCGCAGACCTAAAGATGGACATGGAAACAAATATATAGACTTTAATGGAAACACAGAACTTTGAATACATAAATTTAAATGAAACCTAACAGACTTATAGGCATTGTCAATAGGTGATAACTTATTGATAAGTGTGTGACCACATGGATCCGCAGCGATCGCCAGGTATCACTTTTGTACTTGGTAGAATGGACTATTGCATGTTTGCCCATCACACCATCAATTCCTATTGGAATTGCCGAGTGATGTTCTTGTTTTTTCCAGCAGCCCCATAGAGAATGAATGGAGTCATGGTTAATATACGCATCGCCATTCCAATTTGTTAAAGGGATTTAAAATTCCCGTTCTGCTGATCAGTGCTGGTTCTGTTGATCTGACATCAGCCATAAGTAAAGTATTTATCACCTATCTTAAGGATAAGTGATAACCTTGTTCTTTGGACAAACCCTTTGAAGTGAACCTTCCAGCAGATTTTTCACATATAAACTGCAGCCACCACAAGTAAGACCTTATATACAGTATTCCAGAATCCTGTGTATAAGTCTTCAGGACGATCTGTATAATGTAAAAAAACATCTTTTATTATGCTCACCTCAGGTTCGGTCCGGTCCAATGGGTGTCACTGATCTTAGTCCGGTGCCTCCATCCTGTGAATTGCGTCCTTTTCCCTCTTTCTTGTGAATGATGCGTCCTACGTCATCCACTCACTGGCCTTTGTTGAGCTCCTGCTCACGTGTACTTCCTTCGGCCCTGCTGAGGGTGGAGCAAAGCACTGAAGTGCATAGGCGCAGGAAAAGGTCAAAGAGCGCTCACATAGTCAACAAAGAGGCATGACTTTGCTGAAAAGGGGTATGGTTTGCAAGAAGGTGCTGTGGGCACATGTGAGCCAATATTTTGGTGCACAATTCTGGCTCAAAATAAGCCAATTTTTATAAAGTGTAAACTTAGATAAGACAGTTTAGCACATAGGCCTGGACCCATTGCAGCGCACCTGAGCGTGAAACGGCTGTTGTCCAAGAACATAGTCCACATCCTCTTATCTACCTGCATGGCTTAACCATGTTTGTCACTACAACACAAGCTCAGACAATATGTCACGGTGAGTTTTCTTCTATTTGTTGGTGTACTTAGATATGGCAGTGCAAAGGGACATCAGATTTATAAATCAGAAATAATTACTATGATAAATTATAAACCTGGCACATTTTAAGATAAATTTTAAGCTCCCTATACACATTAGTTGAATGTTGGCCTCACCTCTGATATAGACGGATTCAGCCAACACTCTGTGTAAGGGCGTGCCAGCCAACCGATTGTCAGGAAAGGTGTTGATCAGGCATGTCAGATTTAGGACTGCTGATCATTTTATTTTCCCAGACATACACCGTAGGCTGAAATATAGCAGTCAGTGGCTCTCTCATAGAGCACACAGGAGCGCTCAGCTGAACGAGGTCTCCTCTGGATGTGGCAGCCGCCGAGATGGCAGTCAACCAAACAATCAGCCAACAGCCATCCAATGTGTATGTGAACCTTAAAGATTCATATACACTACAAAATTATCCTAAAACAAGCTTTCCTAAGAATGCTCGTTTCACAATATTCTTGCAGTCCAAACAATGTTGGTCAACCGTTGGAACAAGCAAACAGTTTGTTCATAGGGTGAAGTGATTCTTTCAGTTGTTGAGTATGATGATATTTTGGCTGCACATTGTCCTGTGTAGACAGGTCATGTGCTGCCGAGAACAATGGCATCCTAAATGCACTGAATGGATATAATATATGGATATAAATGGATCGACAAGGGTGCAATGGGTCTTATATGCTTATTATTATTGATATGTGCAGTGCATTAGCTGCTCATCTTGAATGGTTGTGCAACCCACAACCAGTATTTGCGTATTGACAGCTGCTGCATGATCCACTACCCGAAGGACGGTCATGCAAAATCCAAAGAGCAATTCATAATCTATTATGATTGTGTATCCCTGATGAAGAGGTCGGGACAACCTTGAAACGCGTCGGAATAAAGAGCACTGTTTTATATTACCATGGATGTCTGTCATCTTATATACCGCAGCACGGATCATATACATTTGTCCTTTGGATTTTACTGAATGGTCTATGACAGATCGGCTGGTGTGCACCCGGAGAGCGGTCTTCCTGTCAGTGCTACCAAGAAGAAATGGACAGGAAGGGCACTCCTAAGGTAATACCCCGTGGTCTAGTGGGAGGAAGGTTGATATGTTTCACTAATCTTTCCTCATTGTACCACCTGTATAACCAGGATATGTAACATGCGGTGTCTAACATGCACCAGGCACTTCAGGGTATGCGGTGAGTATGGTAACGGTCACCGCAGGTCCTCAAGCAGTATAACTCCGAGGTCTTATCCCTCAAAGAGGGACAAAGTGTATGGAGTTGCGGGGAATAACAGCGATAGAATTAAAAAGGATTAGTGTATCTGGGCGCCAAGAGCAGATTCCCAATTAGGGTTCTTAAAGCGCAAGTGTTCAATCACAGCGCGTTTTAGCGGAAATGCCCACCTTCATCAGGTGATCACTTAATCGAACGCAATCATTACCGCCGAAACGCGTTGTGATTAAATACTTGTGCCCTAAGAACCCTAATCTGGCATCTTCTCTTGGCGCCTGGATACACTAATCCTTTTTAGTTCTATCGCTGTTGGCGCCACAGCGGATTTTTTGTAAATAATTCTTCAATTTGAAGTAATTTTTAGACAAATCTGCCTCAGTGTCTAGAACAGTAAATAATTGTTACAAGAGATAAAGTTATTTTTTGGGTAAATTGCTTTGGGATTCTGGCGCTTTTTGCCTGATGGGCTCCAACACAATGGAGGGGATTTATCTGATGGGGTCATGTTGGGTGATGACACGACGTGCACTAGGAATATCAGATTTATACATATGGTAAAAACAGCAAAAAAGAAATGGAGAATAATTAATTTATTCAACATTTCTATATCCCTTTTGTGTTTTTTACATTTCAACCATATCAGCCTGCAGTTTGCCATTTACTTCTTGCTTTTTTGGATGCTTGCCTATTCTTTATTGTTTATATTGTGCACACGGGGTGCATCTGTCTTCATCTATAATAATAATGTATGTTTGTAGTATTTTATATTATGTGTACTTGTGCATGAATCGACACAGAACCATTCATGGAAAACATTTTAATTTACCCCAAATCTATTATCTTTTTCCGTCATTTTCTTAATAGTAGCAATAGAAGCAAATGTTTTCATCATGTGTGATTGCCGTGAAGAAGCGGTGGTATCATAATGGTAATGGGAAGTTTGCATCAAGTGAAAATACTTGTTTCCTCTTTTGTCCACAATTTGCAATTAACTTTACCGGAAAAATTAACAATTTCCCTGTTCTGCACTTTCCCTGTACAAAATGTCCTCCTTACCTAATTTGGTGGCGTATTCTCTCATTTCTAGATAATGCAGTACACAGTGGATGTGGTATGTAACATTAGGCACAGCGGGCTGCTTTGCTTCGCTCACAAATTGCGTTCATCTGCTGCCGTCCACAAGTAAAGTAAACTCTATATCTGCAGCTTCATTGAGTAGAAAGCTTTGGTTTTGCACAGTGTCTCCGTACGTGTCCAGTCGGCGTTAGAGATCAGTAATGACAAGATGCACAGAAAATTGATGCTACATATTCGTACCTGCGCTCCGTTATTATATGTTCCGTTATTTGATTTACTTTGCTTGATATTTGGCTGTATGAAGTGAGCGGACCTGTGGCCGGTGTAATGGGCAGAATACGAGGTAAAGGCACAGACTGTGTCTGATCACAGGCCAGTTATCATCAAAAATATGACTTGTGTGCAACATCTGTCTGAGGACACAGGCTCAAAAAGGCCACCGAGGACAGACTTGGCACAAGCTGCTCTGTTTGGCAAAAAAAAAACAGACACCCTTTAACCTGTACAGGGTCTGGCTGGCAAATTTCGGCCAGGGGGGCAGAGCACACATCAATGGCCAATTAGCAGTGGGCATCCTGTTGGCGGCCACCATTTACTGCATCAAGACAGGAACTTCAGGGGCAGAGCGGCCACCCAGACCAACGTGACAGGTGGCCAGATGGCCACAAAACTACTGCTTGACCACTAGCCTGGGGGTAATCTTCCCCCCCTGCCCCCTGTGCCAGCCAATCCCTGAACCTGTATACTGGATCTGGATTTACAACGGGGATGCTTGAATTGCATCCTAAGAGCTCAGCAAAATGTAAAATTCTACCTGTTTTGCAGGCACCAATGATATGTCCACCCGAAGATGGATGATAGATCTGATTAAAATGGAATACTCCAACATAATCTTGAAAGTGGTTCCATGTTGGATGTTAATTTTAATTACTAACTTAGTCAGGACTGGAAACTCATGTGCAAGGCAGTACGACATGCCGCCTGCTGTGATTGACACCTCATTCTCTATTGACAACCTGGTGTGGGCGGGGGACAGCTCTCTGTCTATAGACATTGTACATACAGAGCCTAGTGTGGATAGAGGCTACTCTCTGTCTATAGATATTGTACATACAGACCCTGGTGTGGGCGGGGGCAGCTCACTGTCTATAGACATTGTACAATACAGAGCCTGGTGTGGGTGGGGGCAGCTCTGTCTTAGACTTTGTGCATACAGAGCCTAGTGTGGGCGGGGGTAGCTCACTGTCTATAGACATTGTACATACAGAGCCTGGTGTGGGCGGGGGCAGCTCACTGTCTATAGACGTTGTATATACAGAGCCTGATGTGGGCGGGGGCAGCTCTATTGTCTATACACATTGTACATACAGAGCCTGGTGTGGGCGGGGGCAGCTCTCTGTCTATAAACATTGTACATACAGAGCCTGGTGTGGGCGGGGGAAGCTCTCTGCCTATACACATTGTATATACAGAGCCTGGTGTGGGCGGGGCAGCCCTCCCAACTCAGCTGCCTGCTTAAAATTAAATTCTTTGTTTATGTGAGGACGGTTGCAGTCAGTAATCTGTGATAAATCTTTGGATTCAGAGTTTCTTTGCCTACATTATGTTGCCATCAGGTAATGTAACAAAGGAAATCTGTCACCAGGTTTTTAAGACAGGTCTTGTCCAAGCCAATCATCTATATACATAATCGGCAGTTTTGCACTTCCGGCCACTGTGCCGCTATCACGCACTGGCCGGAAGCGCAAAATCCCCTGTCGCCACACACCACGTACCCCACCAATGGCCGCCGCTCCCCAGCCCCATCTTCCCGAGCCCTCACTCCAAAGCGGCACCAGCCAAGGGGGAGCCGCATTAGAGATGGGACGGCGCACCAGCATCAGAGTCCGGCTTCACCACAGACGCCGGCCCACCCCCCAGCCTCCCCAGGTAACATGTCGCCCACACTCTCTCATTGTAGGCTGCAGGACCTGTGTCTAATGTCTCTGTATACTGTGTGTCTAATGTCTCTGTATACTCTGTGTCTAATGTCTCTGTATACTCTGTGTCTAATGTCTCTGTATACTGTGTGTCTAATGTCTCTGTATACTGTGTGTCTAATGTCTCTGTATACTGTGTGTCTAATGTCTCTGTATACTCGTCGAATGTCTCTGTATACTGTGTCTAATGTCTCTGTATACTGTGTTCTAATGTCTCTGTATACTGTGTGTCTAATGTCTCTGTATACTGTGTGCTCTAATGTCTCTGTATACTGTGTTTAATCTCTCTGTATACTGTGTCTAATGTCTCTGTATACTGTGTTAATGTCTCTCTATACTCTGTCTAATGTCTCTGTATACTGTGTCTAATGTTTCTGTATACTCTGTCTAATGTCTCTGTATACTGTGTCTAATGTTTTCTGTATACTGTCTAATGTTTCTGTATACTGTGTCTAATGTCTCTGTATACTGTGTGTCTAATGTCTCTGTATACTGTGCCTAATGTCTCTGTATACTGTGTGTCTAATGTCTCTGTATACTGTGTGTCTAATGTCTCTGTATACTGTGTGTCTAATGTCTCTGTATACTGTGTGTCTAATGTCTCTGTATACTGTGTGTCTAATGTCTCTGTATACTGTGTGTCTAATGTCTCTGTATACTGTGTGTCTAATGTCTCTGTACACTGTGTGTCTAATGTCTCTGTACACTGTGTGTCTAATGTCTCTGTATACTTTGTGTCTAATGTCTCTGTATACTTTATGTCTAATGTCTCTGTATACTGTGTGTCTAATGTCTCTGTATACTCTCTAATGTCCCTGTATACTGTGTTACTGTGTCTAATGTCTCTGTATACTGTGTGTCTAATGTCTCTGTATACTGTGTGTCTAATGTCTCTGTATACTGTGTGTCTAATGTCTCTGTATACTGTGTCTAATGTCTCTGTATACTGTGTCTAATGTCTCGGTATACTGTGTCTAATGTCTCGGTATACAGTGTCTAATGTCTCTGTATACTGTGTGTCTAATGTCTCTGTATACTGTGTGTCTAATGTCTCTGTATACTGTGTGTCTAATGTCTCTGTATACTGTGTGTCTAATGTCTCTGTATACTGTGTGTCTAATGTCTCTGTATACTGTGTATCTAATGTCTCTGTATACTGTGTCTAATGTCTCTGTATACTCTCTAATGTCTCTGTATACTGTGTGTCTAATGTCTCTGTGTACTGTGTGTCTAATGTCTCTGTGTACTGTGTGTCTAATGTCTCTGTATACTGTGTCTAATGTCTATGTATACTGTGTCTAATGTCTATGTATACTGTGTCTAATGTCTCGGTATACAGTGTCTAATGTCTCGGTATACAGTGTCTAATGTCTCGGTATACAGTGTCTAATGTCTCGGTATACAGTGTCTAATGTCTCTGTATACTGTCTAATGTCTCTGTATACTGTGTCTAATGTCTCTGTATACTCTCTAATGTCTCTGTATACTGTGTCTAATGTCTCTGTATACTGTGTGTCTAATGTCTCTGTATACTGTGTGTCTAATGTCTCTGTATACTGTGTGTCTAATGTCTCTGTATACTGTGTGTCTAATGTCTCTGTATACTGTGTGTCTAATGTCTCTGTATACTCTCTAATGTCTCTGTATACTGTGTGTCTTATGTCTCTATACTGTGTGTCTAATGTCTCTGTATACTGTGTGTCTAATGTCTCTGTATACTGTGTGTCTAATGTCTCTGTATACTGTGTGTCTTATGTCTCTGTATACTGTGTCTAATGTCTCTGTATACTGTGTCTAATGTCTCTGTATACTGTCTAATGTCTCTGTATACTGTGTCTAATGTCTCTGTATACTCTCTAATGTCTCTGTATACTGTGTCTAATGTGTCTGTATACTGTGTCTAATGTCTCTGTATACTGTGTGTCTAATGTCTCTGTATACTGTGTGTCTAATGTCTCTGTATACTGTGTGTCTAATGTCTCTATATACTGTGTGTCTAATGTCTCTGTATACTGTGTGTCTAATGTCTCTGTATACTGTGTGTCTAATGTCTCTGTATACTGTGTGTCTAATGTCTCTGTATACTCTCTAATGTCTCTGTATACTGTGTGTCTTATGTCTCTATACTGTGTGTCTAATGTCTCTGTATACTGTGTGTCTAATGTCTCTGTATACTGTGTGTCTAATGTCTCTGTATACTGTGTGTCTTATGTCTCTGTATACTGTGTCTAATGTCTCTGTATACTGTGTCTAATGTCTCGGTATACTGTGTCTAATGTCTCGGTATACTGTGTCTAATGTCTCTGTATACTGTGTCTAATGTCTCTGTATACTGTGTCTAATGTCTCGGTATACTGTGTCTAATGTCTCGGTATACTGTGTCTAATGTCTCGGTATACTGTGTCTAATGTCTCGGTATACTGTGTCTAATGTCTCGGTATACTGTGTCTAATGTCTCGGTATACTGTGTCTAATGTCTCGGTATACTGTGTCTAATGTCTCTATATACTCTGTCTAATGTCTCTGTATACTCTGTCTAATGTCTCTGTATACTGTGTATAATGTCTCTGTATACTGTCTAATGTCTCTGAATACTGTCTAATGTCTCTGTGTACTGTGTGTCTAATGTCTCTGTGTACTGTGTGTCTAATGTCTCTGTATACTGTGTCTAATGTCTCTGTATACTGTGTCTAATGTCTCTGTATACTGTGTCTAATGTCTCTGTATACTGTGTCTAATGTCTCGGTATACTGTGTTTAATGTCTCTGTATACTGTGTCTAATCTCTCTGTATACTGTGTCTAATGTCTCTGTACACTCTGTCTAATGTTTCTGTATACTGTGTGTCTAATGTCTCTGTATACTGTGTATCTAATGTCTCTGTATACTGTGTGTCTAATGTCTCTGTATACTGTGTGTCTAATGTCTCTGTATACTGTGTGTCTAATGTCTCTGTATACTGTGTGTCAAATGTCTCTGTATACTGTGTGTCTAATGTCTCTGTATACTGTGTGTCTAATGTCTCTGTATATTGTGTGTCTAATGTCTCTGTATACTGTGTGTCTAATGTCTTTGTATACTGTGTCTAATGTCTCTGTATACTGTGTCTAATGTGTCTATACTGTCTGTAATGTCTCTATACTCTGTCTAATGTCTCTTATACTTGTGTAATGTGTGTATACTGTCTGTAATGTGCCTATACTGTGTCTAATGTGTCTATACTGTGTGTAATGTCTGCATACTGTTGTAATGTGTGTATACCGTGTGTATACTGTGTGTATAATTGTGTAATCTCTGCATACTGTGTGTGTCTACTACAATGTCTCATGTATGTATATACTGTGTGCGCTTCTCTCCTCACCCCTCCACCATAAGCCGCTTCTCTCCTCACCCCTCCACCACAGACCCCCATCTCTCCTCACCCTCCACCACAGAGCCGCATCTCCCCTCACCCCTCCACCACTGAGCCGCTCTCTCCTCAACCCTAACACCACTGAGCCGCTTCTCTCCTCACCCCTTCCACCACTCAGCCGCTCTCTTCCTCACCCTTCCACCACAGACCCATCTCTCCTCACCCCTCCACCACAGAGCCGCATCTCTCCTCACCCCTCCACCACTGAGCCGCATCTCTCCTCACCCCTCCACCTCTGAGCCGCTTCTCTCCTCACCCCTCCACCACAAGTCGCATTCTTCCTCACCCCTCCCCACAGACCACATCTCTCCTCACACCCTCCCCACAGACCCCCCATAGTTTCTCCTCACCCCTCCACCACTGGCCGCTCTCTCCTCACCCCTCCACCACTGAGCCGCATCTCTCCTCACCCCTCCACCACTGAGCCGCATCTCTCCTCACCCCTCCACCACAGAGCCGCATTTCTCTCACCCCTCCACCACAGAGCCACATCTCTCCTCACCCCTCCACCACAGAGCCCCATCTCTCCTCACCCCTCCACCACAGAGCCGCATCTCTCCTCACCCCTCCACCACAGAGCCGCATCTCTCCTCACCCCTCCACCACAGAGCCGCATCTCTCCTCACCCTCCACCACGGGCCTCATCTCTCCTCACCCTCCCCACAGGCCGCATCTCTCCTCACCCCTCCAACACAGGGCCCATCTCTCCTCACCCCTCCACCACAGCCGCATCTCTCCTCACCCCTCCACCACAGAGCCGCATCTCTCCTCACCCCTCCACCACAGAGCCGCTATCTCTCCTCACCCCTCCACCACAGAGCCGCATCTCTCCTCACCCCTCCACCACAGAGCCGCCTCTACTCTACCTCACCACAGAGCCGCCTCTCTACCCTGCTACCACAGAGCCGCCTCTATACTCTGCTACCCACAGAGCCGCCTCGATACTCTGCTACCCACAGAGCCGCCTCGATACTCTACTACCCACAGAGCCGCCTCGATACTCTGCTACCCACAGAACGCCTCTATACTTTGCTACCCACAGAGCCGCCTCGATACTCTGCTACCCACAGAGCTGCCTCTATACTCTGCTACCCACAGGGCCGCCTCGATACTCTGCTACCCACAGAGCCGCCTCGTATGCTCTAACTACCCACCAGAGCCGCCTGATAGCTCTGCTACCCACAGAGCCGCCTCGATACTCTACTACCCACAGCTCGAACACCCTGCCTGTATACACACAATTCATTTCACCGTGCTCCCGATGCAATTGCATCGGGCCTTTTTACTAGTATTGAAAAAAAAACTAGCTGAAGTATGATGTGCCAAAGTCAATCAATTCATTCATGCCACTTAATGAATTTGTCCCATCTTGTCCATGGCATGCTCTTCACCAAAAATGCTACAGGTAGAATGCCTTGCATAAGAATTTCTAGCATTAGTGCTAATTTGACAGGTGGGTATAACGTTTCCCCGTCCCGCCCAGCACCTCCGAGCTTGTGCCCAATTTCTCGGAGCTGCCTCAAACTTGTGTAAAACCAACAAAAGTCAGAACGTTATTCTGCAACTATGCTGTGCTCAAAAATCTTGCAGGTCTTTAAAGTGTTTTCTGCAGAGTCCTGAGTTGGAGTCCTTTGGTGAGTTGAGTCGAAGTCTGGGAATTGAGGAGTTGGATATGGGCTATATTACAGCCATGGTGCAAGTCATTCGGTGTCAATTTTGTGAGTCGGTAGTTCAGGAAATTGAGGAGTGATAATTGGCTCACTTATTTCACAGCCTGGTTGCAGAGTCCATGTCGGTGTCCATTTTGGTAGAGTCGGAGTGTTAGATTCAGGGAAATTGAGGAGTACTGAAATTGGATGGTTGGTCTGTACTCCACATTGGTCATGGAGTCAGAGTCGTGGTTCAAGCTGGTGTGTCCATTTGAGAGTCTGAGTGGCTCTGATTCACAGCCTGGTTGTGGAGTTGAGTGGTGTCATTTTGGAGGATCGGATGTTTGGCTTACAGACTTCACGGTGCTGGTTTTTGGGTATGACGGCTTTGATGATTTGGCCTCATAGACTGTACGCTATTTTACCCAGTAAAAAAAAATAAAAATGGATCTCTGAAATTCCATTGTCTTACCATTAAAGTCATTTAAAAAATTGTAGCGAAACGAGTGTCATTTGTTTCCATGGATTATGCTTTCCAAATGTGAGCGATAGAGTGAAGAGTGAGCAGAGCCTTAGACGAATGCTCAACACTTTCAGTGCAATATTTAATAATTTAGAAGTCACAGACATTCACAGTTCATCCTACCAGAGCCCGCAGAGACGGCTCATTATAACATTGATTGTTTGAAGTGGGAGAAATTATTCCAGCAGCTGAAGGGAGCAGCGGCCGGTGCCCAGAACCCTGAAGAAACACAAAATAAAATGGCTGTCAAAAATCAGTTTGACACTTGTTCCCTGTGGCACAAGATTGCACAATACTAAATAGCCACATATTGTTGGAAGTGTTCGCCGGCCCAGGAACTACTGAAAATGAAATGTCTTGACTGCCTTTGTATGCAAGCAATATAAGGCGGGATGAAGTATTACTGCAAGACTACTGATTGCTTTACCAGCAACGACTGTCCCTCTGTCTTAACCTGCAAGACCTGGTAATTTGTGTTGTCGAAGTGACCTCCTCGCCACTCTGGAAATTGCTTTTCTGCTGCAAAAGATTGGAATCTGCTTTATTTAATTATTTATTTGTTGCAGGCCTAGCTTGATATGCACATTATCTATCCGGAGAACTGGAGATCCTGGAAATGATATCGACTTATTCTTTATCGTTTAACGTTTAGAATGTTCGGGCTGTTTTTATTATGCTATTTTATATTTATTTTCTCTAGGTAAGAAAAACCATTCAGCAATTCATAGCTTGAATTCACATTGCCCTCCAAGGCGTACTGCGGGTCAGGCAGTCGGGCATTATTCCCAATTTACTTTTAATAGTAAAGCAGAGAACACATTGCAGTAAGCCTTTTTTTTTCTGTAAGTGTTTACATTGCCATTTTGGGTAAGCAGTCGGCAGCCGGCGTTGTTACTGCACGATCTTGTGATATATCGGACCGAGACAGATTAAAGCAGTGGGTTGTGTCTGCCAAAGGCAACGGTTGCTGCTGGATTTACCTCTGCTCCCATAAATTGAAGTTCACCGGCTCCTTGTAGTTTGTAAGACTGAATCTTTTCACCCTGCAATGAAGGTCGTGAAACTCTCTGGATCATTGAGGTGTCTCCTTCGGGAGTCAGATTAGCACTCAGCGGAAGGTGAGCAGTGGGAAGAGATCTTATTTAGAGAATATTAAAAGCAACGAGCAATGCAAAAAGGAAAAAAAAACTGAGAAAAGAGTAAAAACTGCAACACAGACTTGTTTTCCTATGAGCAGCAGTCAATTTTATGCTGTACACCTGAACACTTTCTAAAGCCGCCTTCACATGTGAGCATAAAAGATGTACGTGTGACACGGTCTGTTATGACCATCCGTTGACCCATCTGTGAGTGTCATCCGTGTGCCATGTGTGTTACCAATGTGTCATCCGTTTGCCATCTGTGTTTACGATTGTGTCAACTGGATATGTCCTTGGATGGCACACTGTAGGGCCATATTTGTGTGACAACGTAAAAAAGTGAACGACACTCAAATGAAAGTTTTCTGTATGTTAAAGATGTGCAAAACTAGATTATGGTTAGATAGATAGTTTGTAAAGTCTGTGAGGATAGTTATTGATGCAGCAGGAGAGTAGGGGTAGCAGTAGAGATGATGAGAGTAGAGGTAATCGCAGTAAAAGAGGGCAAGTGGGGCTTCAGTATAAGGATCACACACACTCACGGTTTCTGTTGTTTTCCAAGTCTTTACTGGCAGATGGTATTACACAAGTATTGTCCACGGAGTCTGTACCAGGTTGCTCCCACCCTGACCGGGTCCTTGGCTTCCTACTTAAGCGCTGTGTGTGGCCCTGCTGCTGCTTTAGCTGTAACTGCTGGCCCTGTCTCTGCTCACGGGTACCAATATGCTGGGCAACTTGAGTCCTCTGTGTCTGACCCCTCCATGTTGCTTTGCTATGGTGCTGTGAAGATGGTGGACCTTCACTATGCCAGGTTTTACTGTCCTGTCTGTCTCAGGCACAGCCACGGATCCGGTATCCGTCTTAAGCGCCTCCCCGGGGTCAAGTTTTTGGGGTAACTCTTTATCCCGGGTATGTTCCTCTGTTCCTCTGTCTCCTTTCCTCAGACCTCTCAAGACCTCCACTGACACTTGGCTCTGCTCCTGCTCCAGACTCTCACTAAACTGAACTAACTGTCACTCTTGTTTTGTGGTAAACAACTTTAGCTCCTCCCACTAGTGCAGGTGCCAGCTAAGCTCCTCCCACTTTCTAGTGTAGTGTTGTGTGGGGATTAAACCTGTGTTGTTTCTGTGGCATATTAACCTTGGGGTGCCACACCGTCACACGGGGAGATATCGCCGGCGATGTCGCCGGGAACACAGGGGCGTGGCCTAATTGTGGCGACATCGCCGGCGAATTGCCGCGTGTGACAGGAGTAATCAGGCGTGATGTATATACGAGGCGATGTTGCTGAGGCGATCATGCTTGATCGCCCTGTGTAACGCGGCAACCTGCAATGTTGCGGGCGACACCGCCTATCTCCAACATTGCGACTTACCGCTAGCTGGGTTGCTGGGCAACCCAGCGAGCGATAGCCGGGCAACTAGCCGGCGACATCGCCGGTAAGTTGCTCCGTGTGACATCTCCCCGGCGATGTTGCCAGGGATCGCGCTCCCGCGCATCGCCGGCAACATCGCCGCAACCGTCGCCCCGTGTGACGGTACCCTCTCAGTTCAATAATAGAGAGGTACCCTCTCAGTTGTCCTGCCGCTATACACGAGTTTTGCCAAATTTAATGTAATGTGTATGAGAACTTTAAGGCTATGTTCCCACGATCTGGAGACACCGCATCCTGGATGCACGGTCTCTACTGCAGGAATGCAAGTGTTCTTATGAGAACACCACGTCCATGTCCTCGATCAGTGTTCTTGGTGCAGCGGACTTTCGCTGTGATCTGCCGAGAACACTTCCGTCTTCACAAGCATGAATTGACATGCTGCGGCTCGGGTAGCCACGCTATGTGTCAGCTTACGCTTCGGAAAAAAACAGCACAGAAGGCAGGAGATTTCTATAAATCCATCCACTGTGCTTGTACTGTACAACGTAGCGTTTTGGTGCAGTGAAAACATGTTGTATTCAAAACGATGCAATACGTGAGGGTAGGAACGTGTCCTAAGGGTACCTTTACACGCCGCTACTGGCGGGTGGATACAACCGGCTACTTCACGTGCACGAGCACGCACAAACTGTTACAAACGGTAAACGCACCATCTTTACACGCCGCCACAAGGTGCGCTACGCTACGTTACATCTATCTCTGGATACACCGCCGGGTGTCTCAAGTCACCTTCTGTAGCTCATCTTACCTCATTTACACACCGCTACAACCAGCTAATATGGGCGGACCCAGTGCAGCAGGGACAGCACATAGGCGTGCCACAATTGTGGATTACGAGACGTCCGTACGCTGATAGGACAAAGCAAGAAACCCATGATTGGGCAGGCATCGCAGGAGGCTGTTTAATACATGACGCTCAAGCAATTGTGTAGTGTGACTGGTCAGCTCCTTAAATATGCCTCCCTTTGCCGCAACTACCAATCGTAACGCAGGAGCTTCCACCAATGATCGCTGAAGGGGGGCGGTATACCGGAGCCTGTGTCACGCCCCAGCTACATACCAGGTACATTGCCTGGTGTCGACACATCCCTTCTGTTGCTTCTTTACACGCCGATACAGCTCGCTACAATCGCTTGTGTAGCCACCTGTTTCAGGGCAGTGCTCGGAAACAGATGCATCTGTTGCCGGGTGCCTCCTACCTTCTTCACACGCCACTACTACGGGGTATTTTGCCGCTACAAGCTACATTTGTAGCATGTAGCTGGTTGTATGCACCTGCCAGTAGCGGCGTGTAAAGGGCCCCTAAGAGTTGTAGCGGTAAGTTCATACAACTCTGTATATTGTATTCAAATGAAGTGTGTGCTATTCCTAAACTTAAGACTGGAAAATGCCAAAAGTGTTTAAGGCTGCTTTCACATCAGCGATTCTCACCATTTGTGTCAGATCCGGCAGTTTTGCCGCATCTGCTGCGTAACTGCTCACTTGCGGCAAGCCTGTGTTCAGCCCAATTCATTCCCTATGAAACTTGCGGTCATGTGCAGCACATGCGGCAAGTCAAAAAACATTGCCACAAGTACCGGATTAGCTCGATTGCGACATGACCACATGTTCCATAGGGAATGAATTGGGCTAACTGCAGGCTTGCTGCAAGTGAGCAGTTACGCTGCAGATATGTCAAAACTGCCGGATCTGCCGCGAATGGTGCAAATCACTGATGTGAAAGCAGCCTTACACATGGCAAAGTCAGTCATTTCAGTGTGAAGTGTTCTCGGCTTGCGTCTCAGTTGTGTCCATTAGACAACTGAATTAGCCACTCTCCCTCTCCATCCCATCAGGCTGGCCATCAGTATTCTGCCATTGCCCTAGCGGTGCCACCTCATGGAGGTATACTTTTCTTCCTACACACCCTGGTTGGGGGGAAGCAGCCAAGATGCCGGCAAGAGTTTCATCTCCACTCTTCCCCTACTCCCTCCCTCTTCCTGACGCGCGGAGCATTGTGTCTCTCCCAAACCCCCTTCTCTGCATCTTAATGCGGCAATATCAGATGAGAGCGAACAGACCTTGCTTAGAATAACAATAAAGATGATGGCGGCTTGAAGAGGAAAAAATGGACAATGCAATAGTACAAAAAATGAGATGTGTATGGAGAAGAGGGGACAAGGCGAGGTCTGAAGTGTTGGAAATGCAACCATCAGGAGAGATAATTAACCCATTATCCCCCCCAGCACCTGCGTTCCCCTCTCTCCATCGATTGTCTACATCTCAGAGCCGTCGTATCCCGGCTTGTTGACATTTCTATATTTACATAAGTAATCGGAGCCCCCCGCTAGCTAAAGCATCTTTGTACTCTCAGGACCAGAGCTCACAGTTTGATCCACAGGTGAACGTCTGCTTCATAGATCATGAAATTCAGAGGATGGATTTATGAACATGCATCCATTAGCCATATGTTTTCCACTATATTAATGTTTGCTTCTTTTTTTTATCAAGGTTATCTGGCTACCTCCGGTGTATAGCTACATCCATATTTTAACTGCACTCAGAATCACCTAATACTCATTCCACAGCGTCTCTCAAAATACATTTGTTATCATAACTACAAAATGTTATCAAGGTTTTCTTATTCTGTACGATGGAACAAATGTTTTCTTTTTCCATTTCATATATTGGCATTATTGTTTTTTTAACACTTTTTCTAAGTTTTCAGAAGCTTTCGTGCTTTAGACGAGAGCGCCAGCGGGCAAAGTCTCTCCATCTTTTAATGCCTGGTGGCTATGATACTGTGCCGCAAATAATAATAAAACCTTAACACTCCTGCATTTGTGTCTAGTCTGTCGGAGTCATAAGGTCCCTTTGTTGTATACGAAGACACTAATATTATAAATGCCACAGGGTAAGGGGGTCCGGGTTACAGTTTGTGCATTGGCTCTAGTCCAGTCTTAGTATCTGATGTATATCTTTCCTTAAAGGGAATCTGCCAGTAGAATCAACCCTCTTAAGCCATCTAGATGGGCATGAAGGTCATAGAAAGCTGAATAAAATGATACCATGATATCTGCGATCCAAAGCCTTATTCTTGAGAAATCCACATTTTACTTAATATGTAAATTAACTGTTAAAATCTATGGGCTGGACATAGATCTTCCTGAGAATCTGCCTCCAGGAGATTATTGTAAATGATAAGGGGTGTTACCAGTGTGAGACATGGAATGACTGAGAGTTACTATCCTGATCTACTTGTTTCACATTGGTAATGTTGCCTCTGGAGTCAGATTCTTAAGGAGATATATGTCCAGCCCATAGATCTTGACAGTTAATTTACATATAAAGTAAAATGTGGATTTTGCAGGATTAAGACATCAGATCACAGATATCAGTGTATCATTTTATTTTGCTTCCTATGACCTACATGCCCACCTAGACGGCTTAGGAGGTTGGACTCTATTGATAGGTTGCCTTTAAGAAATTACAATACTTGACAAGCACAACTTCTGCAGAAAAAGAGATGACTATGTTGTGACGAAATAGACCCCTTTAATGTATAACCTATGAGGATTCCTTATTTATCTCGACAATATTGTATTTTGGTTTGCAAACTTGTAATATGCCACTCATGGGTTACACAAAATTTGTAGGAGCTTGCTAGTATTTAAAGTGGATAATTATCTGCCTTGTGATGGCCAACTCATTGTTCCTAGAGTCTGGTAGAGGCTTGGAAATGTTGAACATGTGTAGTGCAATTATCTCTCTTCTGAAAGCCCCCATCACACATAACGAAATCATTAGCAAATCATTAAGTCCCAGATTTTGTGATGTAACAGCGATCTCGTTAACAATCTCGTTATGTGTGACACTTTGCAGCAATCGGGCCCCTGCTGTGAGATCGCTGATTGTTACAAAGTGCTCTGGGTCATTTTTAGGTTGTTCGTCTCCTGCTGGGAACGCTGCATCGGTGTGTTTGAAAGGGACAACGACCAACAATCACAATACTACGCCCGAGAGTGACAATACCCAACGACCTCCTATCATTCCGGATCGTTGCTGAGTCGCTGGTGAGAGCTGACTGTTTTGACATCTCACCAGCGATCCAAAGTGACTGAACAGCGATCCCTAAGGATCTTTATCGTTGTCAGGATCGCTGTTGTGTTGTTGTGTGTGACGGGAGCTTTAGGTCAGAGAAACTTAATCCTGTTAGAATGCCATTGTATTACGATGTGGATTGTTGACTCTATGTAGATTACTTCAGCCACCATTGTTTGTGGTCAGGGTGTTACACTAACTGTCTAATGTCTATACTAAACCCTCCTTGACCCCTCTTTGTCAATCATCATTGAAATGATGATTAACCAGGCAGCTTGAAAGCGGGCCAATCAAAAGACAGTCTTATTCTACCAATCGTGACGTCCCCAATATCCTGCAATGAGGGCTCAGGTATATAAGGAGACCTGTTCATTAACCAGGATGATTGCAGATTGGATTCAGGCAGCTAATCTAGGATCTTCGGATCCGATTGGCCGGCCATAACCCCAGGCCTAGGCATTTCGGTGCCGACCGAGGATTCAGAACCTGGATTATAAAACCACAAGGACTTCAGCATCGAATTATCAGATTTGGTTGTGATGACAAAGACTGCATAAGAAAGCAACCCAGGTTGGGACGATCCAGTCGCCTGGCTACAGACTTTGCTGTGCTATATTCTAATCCCTGGTTAGCCAGCGGAAGAGTGAGACTCTGTTGCCCGTTACATTTTGTGTTTTGCTGGTTATGTGTTCTATGCTGTTGACTGTTTGGGGATCCAATAAAGCCTTAATATTGTGGTTCCCTCACCCTGTCTTGTCTGAGTAGTGTTCCGCCCACGGTTAAGGAGCTCAGACGTTCAGTTTGGGGATGAGCCCTGGTCCACGTTGCCTTGCTAAAGGCGGCTGGGCCAGCGGACGAGAGCACCCACTGACCCCTGGGTCTCCACAATTGGTGTCAAAGAGATTATTGTAAATGATAAGGGGTGTTACCAGTGTGAGACATGTAATGACTGAGAGTCACTCTCCTGATCTACATGTTTCACATTGGTAATGTTGCCTCTGGAGTCAGATTCTCAGGGAGATCTATGTCCAGCCCATAGATCTTGACAGTTAATTTACATATTAAGTAAAATGTGGATTTCTCAGGATTAAAACATCAGATCACAGATATCAGTGTATCATTTTATTTTGCTTACCATGACCTACATGCCCACCTAGACGGCTTAGGAGGTTGGACTCTATTGCCTTTAAGAAATTACAATAATTGACAAGCACAACTTCTGCAGAAAAAGGGATGACTATGTTTGCTCTCACAGAATTGGAAACACAGGACTAAGGGTTGGTCTAAATACTAATGATGAGCGAGCTTGCTCTACAATGTTTGATACTTGATCGAAAATCGGGGTGCTCAGGGAAGCTCAGCACTCGCCCAAGTATCACGGGTAGTCAGGTGTATCGTTCATGAAAGATCCAACAGAAAGAATTGGCTCCTTTTAGTGAACGTTGGGAGCTGAAACTTCAATGAGAACCACTTGCAGTTTCTGAATGGCTCTCACTGGGGGTAAGGGCAACGTGTTCGGATGATACCGAATGTAAAGCAAAAAAACAAACAAAAAAACCCTGTCTACCCTCCCTTGGAAATGCTCTGTCTATGGCTGGCTGTATGTGGGCAGAGAGCCAAACGACCCAATACTAATTAACCTCCATTAAACTCATTACTCAACTTGACCCCGTCAGAGCATCCGATCTGCTCGATTCGAGTAACGAGCGCTCAAGCACTTTACCATAGGATCCTCAGGTGAGGCCATATTCATCTAATATACGAGAGCCCCAAATGTAGAAGACAAAGCCTACTCGGAGTTCATTTTGGTGCCAATCACTTGCTACTACAATGTGTATTTTATACAGTGCCTTGTGAAAGTATTTGGCCCTCTTGAAATTTTCAACCTTTTGCTACATTTCATTTACATAAAGATATAAATTCTAAAATTTTTTTGTGAAGAATCAAAAGTGGGACACAATCGCGACGTGGAACAAAATTTATTAGATATTTTAAACTTTTTTAAAAATAAAAATCTGAAAAGGAGCGCGTGCAATATTATTCGGCCCCCTTGAGTTAATACTTTGTAGTGCCACCTTTTGCTGCAATTACAGCTGCAAGTCGCTTGGGATATGTCTCTATCAGTTTTGCACATCGAGAGACTGAAATTCTTGCCCATTCTTCCTTGCAAAACAGCTGGAGCTCAGTGAGGTTGGATGGAGAGGTTTGTGAACAGCAGTTTTCAGCTCTTTCCACAGATTCTTGATTGGATTCAGGTCTGGACTGTGACTTGGCCATTCTAACACCTGGATAATTTTATTTTTGATCCATTCTATTTAGATTTTGCTTTATGTTTGGGATCATTGGGATGAAGATTTATCTCCCAAACAAGACAGTCTCGGGTCTTTTGCAGACTCCAACAAGTTTCTTTCCAGAATGGTCCTGTATTTGGCTCCTTCTATCTTCCCATCAATTTAACCATCTTCCCTGTCCCTGCTGAAAAAAGCAGGCCCAAACCATGATGCTGCCACCACCATGTTTGACAGTGGGGATGGTGTTTGGAGGATGATGAGCTGTGTTGCTTTTACGCCAAACATATTGTTTTGCATTGTGGCCAAAAAGTTTTATTTTGGTTTCATCTGACCAGAGCACCTTATTCCACATGTTTGGTGCCTCCACGTGGCTTGTGAAAACTTCAAATGAGACTTTTTATAGATATCTTTGAAAAATGGCTTTCTTCTTGCCACTCTTTCATAAAGGCCAGATTTGTGAAGTGTATAACTGATTGTTGTCCTATGGACAGACTCTCCCACCTCAGCTGTAGATCTCTGCAGTTCATCCAGAGTGATCATGGGCCTTTTGGCTGCATCTCTGATAACTCTTCTCCTTGTTCGAGATGAAAGTTTAGAGGGACGGCTCGGGTCTTGGTAGATTTGCAGTGGTCTGATACGCCTTCTATTTCAATATGATCACTTGTACACTGCTCCTTGAGATGTTTAAAATTTGGGAAATCTTTTTGTATCCAAATCCGGCTTTAAACTTCATCACAACAGTATCTCGGACCTGCCTGGTGTGTTCCTTGGTCTTCATGATGCTTCTGCACTTGAAACAGAACCCTGACTGAGACTATCACAGAGCAGGTGCATTTATACAGAGACTTGATTACACACAGGTGGATTCTATTTATCATTACCAGTCATTTAGGACATCATTGAATCATTCAGAGATCCTCACTGAACTTCTGGAGTGAGTTTGCTGCATTGAAAGTAAAGGGGCCGAATAATATTACATGTCCCACTTTTCATTTTTTTTTAATTAACAGTTCAAAATATCCAATAAATTTCTTCCACTTCACAATTGTTCCCACTTGTTGTTGATTCTTCACAAAAAATTAAATTTATCTTTGTTTGAAGCCTGAAATGTGGCAAAAGGTTGAAAAGTTCAAGGGGGCAAATACTTTCACAAGGCCTGTATGTTCATTCATAAATATCCTGTTGGCCCTTATGGATGGTAAGTCCCTATGTACAGTAATAACAAAAACTATGTTAAAAATATACTGTGTAGCGGTCACATATAGATGTAGGGTGACATTCACAATCGTTTCTGCCCTGTGGGACCCCATTGCCGGTACTTATTGTTAGGCAGCCGCCCAAGCTCTGCATTCAATGCTTCAAAAACATGGGAAGCACAGCTGACTCCCTAGTGAATAATTACAATGGAAAACCAATTTTTACTGGAATTTCTTACTTTTTTTTTTGTAAAAAGTGTATTATGAATAACAAAAGACAAGAAGAAGTAGAATTGAGGTGAAGAAATATAATCTTTCTTATAACAATTCAGAGTTTTACAAAAGCAAAACTGCATTAAAATTCATCACAGTGTTGCCACCATCTAACATTATTCTTCAAGGCTCATTCGAGACTTAAAGACCCCATACACAACACATAAAATTGCCCAAGACCCTCTCACCTTCTCCCAATTCTTCTCTGACAGATTATATCTGGGGAAATTAGGACCTGGCAGATAAAATGATGCCAGAGGCGTCTGGCAGCGGCATTCTCCCCGCAGTGTATGGGGTGGTTGGAGGGATCGATGGAGATTTTTGTTTGTTTGTTTTTTTGGGCTCAAGATATCATAGATTTACCAGAACAAAAAACCAAACTATTTGTCAACAGCATCTTTTCAATCTGCTAAAGTTAAAGAATTGTAAATAGTTATGGATGTAACAGGAGACTATTATAATATGATATTAAAGGTTATTGTTTATCATTCAACGAGAACTCAAAACAACAATGAATATTAACTTGGTGATAGAAATTGTTTGAAATGCTACAAAAAAAAAAGAAAGAAAAAGTTGCAGGTAAACAAATCTTGATGGGGTTTCATACATTTATTAGCAAATGTACAGTATTGGTATCCAGAATCACTCACTTTACCAATGGCTTCCTAAAGCTCAGTGTGGCAAAACTGAACTCCTCATCCTTCCTCGCACATCTCCGCTATGTGATCTACCTATTAAAATAACACCATGCTCTCTCCAGTAGCCAAAGTCCGCTGCTTTGGAGTAACCCTCGCCTCTGCCTTGTCCTTCAAACCACACATTCCAAGCCCTCATCACCTCCGGCCACCTCCAACTCAAAATATTTCTAGAATCAGTCCTTCCTTCAACTTCAAATCTATGAAAATGCTAATGCATGCCCTCATCATCTCCCGCCTCGACTACTGCAACATCCTCTTCTGTGCCCTCCCTACTAACGGTCTCTCATCTCTCCAATCTGTCCTTAGCTCTGCTGCCCGACTAATCCACTTCTCTCCTCGCTACTCCTCCATTTCTCCCTTCTGCAAATGCCTCTATTGGCTCCCAATGCCCCAGGGTATCCATTTCAAGCTACTAGCACTGACCTACAAAGCCGTCCATAATCTGTCTTCTACATATATAGCTAAACTAATCTCCTGATATACCGTACTTAAACACACCATCTTTGTTGCTCCCAAGCTCCCCTTTTCTCCTCCACACTTATCCTTTCCTCATCCAAACATTTCCAAGACTTTTCTCGAGTATCCCCCATCCTCTGGAATTCTGTGTCCAACATGTTGATTATCCTCTACATTCAGAAACTTCAAACGGAACTTGAAAACCCATCTCTTCAAGAAAGCTACAACCTGCAATGACCCCACTACCACCTCAACACCACCGGAGCTGCCACAACCCCCGACCTACTGTCTCCTCCCCATTATCTTGTAGACTGGTAAACCTGAAAGGGCCGGGCCTTCTCCCCTCTGTACCAATCTGTCTGCTGTAACCTATATCTATATTTTGTATGGTATGCAACCCCTTCTCATTTACAGCACTATGGACTTAAAGGTGCTCTATAAATAATAATAAAATGAATAATAGAGATTAGTGTCCATGTTGATAGTCCATGGTTGCCGGATTGGACCATGTCTGCCTCTTCTGACTAGTAGGACCAGCACAATGTCTGTTTTGTGTCGTGGCTCTTGCATAATGTCGCAAAGGGCCTATAAATTAGAAAAAGCACCAATGTTGCCAGCAGGTAGGAGGAGGAATGTAGGACAAATCTTTCTTGCTCACCTTTAGGAAATCCTGCTCCCTGTCTGTCCATCTGCATATTCAGGCTGTTTTATGATACTTGCAGCTGTACAGGAATGAATTTCAATTTCTCATTGGCTTCGTATCAATTTTGATAATATCATAAGTGTTTATACAGTTGCTTAATATATAATTACATGTTTACCAAAGCAGCTGATTGACTCACTGGGGATAAAAGTATTTGGCGCCACTGTCTTAGGCCATGGGAACAATAGTACTCATTTCCCTATATAAATACATCTTTGATTTCCAGCTCATTTTTAGAATATAACATAATTAGACGTCTTTCTCTATCAAGTAGACCAGCACCCACTGCCGTCCATTAGAAGAATGCTAGTATCCTCTTCTTACACTTTTGGTTGTTGACACTTCAGAGGCACGGTGGATGGTCTGCTAATTTGATGCTCCCATGGCACTGACCAAAGATAATTATATTGTCACGATGGTCTTTCTTGCTTTGGAGACATGAGACTGGTTTGGCGACCTCTGTTGGTTTTCTGTATTTGAGAGTTCATATAAACCTGTTTTTTTTCTTTTGGCAGTGTTGGAGTTAATGTCAGTTCTGTTGCTGCAATGCTCTAGTTCTTTTCCAGGTGTGGCTACTTTGTGATCACTCCCATCTCCTTTATATGGTCACATGATCCAGCATACCTTGCTGGTGATTGACCTGGATACCTGAGGTGAAGGTGCTATTCTGGAGAGCTGACTACTGCCAAGCTGTCTGCTGCCAAGGAGAGTGGCAGCAGGCGTGAAGTTGTATGTTGTTCTCTTGTCTGTCTTTCCTTCCCCTCTTGATGATTTTAGTGCAGCGGTTGGGACTAGTGCTCCTGCTGGCCATTTCCCTAGGGTTAACATCAGGACCAGTGAGGGACTAGGTATTCTGCTTGACGACGGGATGAAAAAATTTGTATATGGACGGTAGGGAGATCAGGGCACAGCTGCAGGTGAATGCAGAAGGTCACCTCTCCTCTATTCACTATGAGCAGAGCCCCCACTGTATTTGTCCCCCCCCCGGTGTCTCCCTGTTTATGGTAGTGTCCCGGACACTGTTGGTCCGTGCGTCCCTGTCACTTTTTTCAGACGCTCTCTGTGCCCGGCGTAACATATAGACCTGAAATATAATAGGACAATGATTAAGAATAAATCATCGCCGTAGTTTTGGGCTCTAATAAGGCTGAAATGTTAAAAGTCAAGGTCCCCAATCTCAGGACGACCAAGAGCTATAGTTACCCAAAAACCACTGGTTGAGAAATAATGCACTACACAAAGAATTCTAACATGGACAGAACACATTGCTGATATTCTCTTCTGCTCTTATCGGGAAGTTTTATTTTTTTCTTACCAGGTCCAATAATGATACAAAAGCCAAAGCATATTCATATTGTGAATAAGTGGCAAATATATAATTATCAACTTAGACAGTACACGGAGGCAAGACAAAGAATCCATACTGCCATGCACCATAACTGTGCAAATATATCATCACCGTGATATTTCTTCTTTAATCTTAATTAATTAATAATTAATTTGACACTATGACATCTTGCTTAGAGCAGCACTTGTCACATTTTCTGCCTCCTTGACTCCCTATAGCCATTAATTACCTTGTGGAGATGACACTACACAAAGCCCAAGTTTTTCAGTTTGCAAGATCTAAGTCCCTTTGTAGATCAGATTCTGCTGTGAGAATTTTATATTTAGGGGAAGGGATGCATTAAGGTAAAATCACATTGCTGGCAGGTTATAGAAAAAAATATGCTGTACATGAAATTGGAAAATCATTGCGATTATTCAGTGCACTGACGATGGGAGTGGATGTTGCAGCAGGGCTGTGGAGTCGGTAAGCCAAACATCCAACTCCTCAATTTCCCTGAAACAGACACCAACTCCACTCCACAACCATGAAGTTAGTAAGCCAACATCCGACTCTTCAATATCCCTGAATTCAACTCCACCAAAATGAACACAGACTCCACGTTACCGACTCTGACACCACAGTCCTGTTTTGCAGACTGTTTTCAGAGAAGGTTGATGGAGATCTGGTCATTTAGGCCTGACATTAAAAAAAAGCTGTTCCAATCTCCAGTCTTGATGTTCATAGAATGGTATAGTTGGAAGGTTCCTTCCGGGTCATTGTGTGAAGGGACCTCCCGGGGCATTGTGTGAAGGGACCTCCCGGGGCATTGTGTGAAGGGACCTCCCGGGGCATTGTGTGAAGGGACCTCCCGGGGCATTGTGTGAAGGGACCTCCCGGGTCGTCATGGGTCATCCCTCTGCTCAAAGCAGGATTCACTAAATAATCCAAGACGTGTCTGTCCAGCCTCTCTTTCGATAGTAGGCAGTAGAGTTGAGCTAATTTATGTGAGTGAAATTGAATTCTCCTTAAAATTTCCAAAAACTTGTATTCTTCAGAATACTGATTTTTTTTTTTTTTTTTTTTTTCTGGTCATTTGCTCCATGTAAGTTCAGCAAATTGGCAGCCAGTCATTTTTCTAAGTTGTAGAGGGCCAGGCAAATAGTTAAGAGAAAAAAATGATGCCTCACTGCTTACCTGTCCTGCCATCCCCACAGCACGCAGTCTAGTCCTTCTCTTCTCTTATTTTCCCATATCTCTATTGCGTGCATCCTCTTCAGCTTCTTCACTCTAGCCAAGACTAAAGACTGAGAGGAGACTTAATAGCTGTCTAAAAATATCTCAAGGGTTGTCACTCTGTGGAGGATCAGCTTTATTCTAGGGCTGTCACACTGTAGAGGGATCAGCTTTCTCTAGGGTGTCACACTTTAGAGGGATCAGTTTATCTAGGCTGTCACACTGTAGAGGGATCAGCTTTATGCTAGGGCTGTCACACTGTAGAGGGCTCAGATTTATTAATATTTCCATAAGGAAAGACTAGAAGCAATGGGATGAAACTGAGAGGGTGGAGACACAGATTAGATATTAGATATTGTTTTTTGACAGTGAGGGTGATCAATGAGTGGAACAGGCGACCACGAGAGGTGGTAAGTTCCCTTTCAATTAAATCTTCACACAGTGGCTGCACAGACTCTGTCTGGGAGAATTTAGTGAATCCTGCATTGAGCAGGGGGTTGGACCAGATGACCGAGTAGTGATGAGCAAGTAGCGAAATATTCAAACTCTCTATACTCGGAACGAGTAGTTTTTAATACTTGCATATTTGTCTGAATAGCGAGTTTAATGTTAATCAGTTTAGCAATTTTCTCCGCCCACACACATCCGGCTATAAAAAGAGTGTGTTTCCGGGGCAGGGTGGGAGGTTGAAGGCTTTTTTACAATTTCAATGCCTAAAACAACTTGCTGTGTTCCCTAGAGAGACCCTAACATCCAATCTGCTCTCACTGGGGTGCCAGCTCACTTTGTTTATAGTATTTTTATTCAAAGTATTTTTACAATCTTATTTAAACAAGGGGAAGGAATGAAGCCAGCTCGCTTTGTGTACTGAAGAGAGCTGCCAATCTGTGTCAGATCGATAACGATCGACACATCACTCACAAGCACCAGTGATACTTACCAAGTAACGAGTATTGTGAATACCGTACTATCCGTGCAAGTAGCGAATTGTAACAATTACACTTGCTCATCACTATCGAGAAGGTTCCTTCCAACTTTACCATTCTAAGTCTTCTGGACTTACTAGACCTCTGACATTGCGGCACATCTTGTGTTGTTGCAAAGTGGCTCCTGAGTGATGGCATGGCCACAGTAGGATGTCAGAGGACAAATCGTGCCTGCAGTCCTGGTCTGTCTTGAAAAGGATTTACACATCGGGGGAAAGCTAAAAAAAAAAAAAAAAGTGGCCCAGAACAAAGGACCAGACAGTGGCCCATTGTGAAAGACACAGGTGAGCGATGAGATGAGTATTAATTTGTTTTATTTTTTTACATCCTTTGTTTATTATGTCCTGGGTTCTGGAGAGTGCTTAGTAAAAAGTATTCAATGGGTATCGAATAATTTGTTACAAATCGATTTTCTTTGTGAATTCAAATCTTGACAGAACTGTCATCTCTAGTGAGAACCCGCTCATCTCTAGTGAGAACACTGCTCATCTCTAGTGAGAACCGCTCATCTCTAGTGCGAACCCGCTCATCTCTAGTGCGAACGCCTGCTCATCTCTAGTGCGAACCGCCACTCATCTCTAGTGCGAACCGCTCATCTCTAGTTCGAAACCGCTGCATCTCTAGTAGAACCCGTCATCTCTACAAACGTGATGTCTAGAACGAGGCTCATCTCTGGAAAGAAGGGTACAAGGCGCTCATCTCTGGAAAGAAGCGCTCATCTCTGGAAAGAAGCGCTCACCTCTGGTAAAGGTACTGTCACACATGGCAATATGGCTTCCATATCGCCGTAAATTCGTGTATTTCGACTGTGGAAACCACGTCGCCTGTGCGTAGTGGCGTGAGTCAGGAGATTTTACAGCGTGAAATCGCCGGTGGAGCATTGCCTGATCGCTGTGCATTGCAGTGAAATCAGGCGATAACCACCAGGCGATTTCTGCGCATCTTTGCATGTGACAGGGCAATAGTGATGTAGAAAGCGAGCTTAGACCATCTGGAAGAAATTCCAGAGGCGTGCCTGAGCGTTCTGTTTCGCTCGCCCGTCTGCCGTGATTGTTGGTCTCGCCTGCGTTCCATTGGGTGGCCATGGCTAAGGCGCCATATTTGAATAGCGATATAGTAGAAAGGACACATGCGTCATGTAGTGGGCAGACTTCCGGACAAGGCTGACCAATGGCGACGCAGTTGTGTTGGCCAATCGGAGTGGTAGGGGCGCGGTGTACAACACTCTGGCACGCCTATCTCCTCACTGCGCTCACACTCTACGTCCACATCGCTGATGAGGTGGTGGCGTGTGATGCGGCGATTTGGCGGCGAGGTAGGAATGTGAATTTGCCAGGCGATTTCCGGAACGCAGGATCACCGAACATCGCACTCGAGATGTCTATGTGTGACAGGGCGACGGCGATGTGCAAAAAATTGCTCGGAACGTGCGCGCTCACGTCAAATTGCCAGCCATATGGCGGCGATATTGCTACGTGTGACTACCTTCAGAAGCACTTAACTCCGGTAAGAAGCGCTCATCTCTAGTAACAACCGTTCTTCTCTGGTAGGCCGCAGGCAGGGTGTTAAAAAATATTCGGAGACCCCACAGCGTAAATATCCTAAAAAAAACAGCTCTGCCCTCCCATCCTTATCTGGGATCCACCTCAAGTGGAAATGAATGTGATGGCTGGATACCGGACAGCACTCTGTGCATCTCATGTTCTTCCTATTGAATATTGACCAGGTATATTTAGTACATGATTGATCCGTGCACATCTCATTTTGTCTTTGCTCGCCTGTTCACAAAGAACTTTTTATTAATACAGTAAATCATTGCTATAACTGGTTCTTTCTGCACAGCGGCCTCCAGCCCACCCTCGCCTGAACAAAAAATATCAGTTTGTTTTGCAGTAAATCTAAGCTTAGTGGTGTTTGATGAATCCACATTTGCAATGTAGATTTCCTGGCAGCAGGAGCTAGAAGCCCGGCCAATTTTTTGTCAAGTTTCGGTAAAATGGTTTGCGATCTTGTGTCGCTAAACAGGCCTGTTCCGGTAGCAAAGGAATATGTTATGTTAAGCTAGTCTTATAGTAATGAAGAACAGTGTCCCAAATACAAATTACGAGAGGGCACCAGCACAGACGGGGGGTGATAAATCACAGTTAATATATGGCTGATTTGTCGTATTGGAATATATGCACATTTCCTATATATTTCATAGAAATTCAGGAAAAAGATAACATAAAGGAAGATGCGGGTAGGCACAAGACGAAAGAGTGTGGAGGGTCAGTGACCAGGTTAGAATATTAATAACGTGCCTGTAACCTTCACTAAACGAGAATGTCTGATCATTTCATCTACTGAAGAGATGTAGCAGAGCCAAAGTGTGGGGGCCGGATTCTCTGACATCATTCTGATGTATGAGCGGCTATATAGACCCCATACAATAAAAATTAGGATTTTTTTAAAATTAAATACAGCTTAAAATTCTGATTGTCAAATAAAAATTGAAACTTGGACTCATTACAGTAAAAAAATGGCCAGTTAGTAGAAATGAACTTGTTTGTTTACCAAAGCCATAATTTCTAATTGTAAATATGAGAAATATTAAAATTGGAGAAATGCTTCGCCCTCAATTGGAAAGGCCATTCCAACAAGTTTCCAAATTAGTTTAGGCCTTGTTCCGATTTAGTCAATTGGCATGTTAAATGGCCCCAACATGCCTGATCATCAGTCATAGAAGCTCCACAAAAAGTGTGTACATAAGTGCGCCCATCAGGACCCACCCACTGTTAAAGGTCCAGGATATTTACATTGGCCAATAATTAGGATAGGTCATCAGTATTTGACTAATGGGGGTGCGACGCCCGTCATCTCTGTTCCCAGTGCCAGCGGCGGTCAGAGGTGCAGCGCTGCACAGCACATTGGTTGCAGCTGTGTCTCGTATTGGTTTGTATCCAGGCAAATGTGCAGTATCTGACCATCCAGGAACACTGTAGCACTTTTGGTTGCCACCGGCCCAGAAAATGGCTGATCGGCAGCTAGAATGGGTATTGTTGTACCTCCACCAATCTGAAATTGATGACTTTTCTTAAGGATAAACCTTTAAAGGGAATCTCTCAGCTGGTTTTGTAACGTCAACTGAGAGCAGCATCATGTAGGATGAGAGACCCTGAATCCAAAGATGTATCACATATAATACTGGGTGCATCGGTTCTGTCAGTCAGTTTTTAGATTAAGCCATGTAGCAGAGCAGAAAAAGCTGCCACTGCTCACACTAGGCTCTGTATGTACAATGTCTATAGACAGTAGCTGCTAATTATAGCAGATGACATACCGGACGTGGGCTCATGAGCTGCTATGTCAATGACTAATGTTAAGCTACTGGTGCTAATACAAACATTGCTGGTAAACAACAACACACAGTGCGATAAGAGAGTCATGGTTAAAATCTGAGTGTTGACCCTTGTGAGGCACCGCCGGCATGGTCCCCATGGCCGGGGCAATGGGCGGATCACTGCGAGGAATAGCGGTAACGATTCCTGTTCACGAACAGGTGTTTTAAATGTGGATGACGCTGTTGAACTGTAGAAGCATGTAAATCTTGACACATTCATGAGACCAATAGCGGCTTAGAGAGCAAGATGTGCTAAATGCTGTTAGCCGGTGTGGGTGTGTCCTGAGTAATAACAGCCCAGCTGGATGAGTCAGTGTGGGAGTTGCAGGCACGATATAGAGCCTGCCAGCTGATTGAGTACAGAGACCTGTGAGATCATTATGAGCGAGAGATCAGCCTGAGAGCATTATGATCCTGATGACCAGCCAGAGTGCAGAGCAGTCCAGGGCTCTGTGTGTATGATGGGAGCATGCAAGCTCCATGCCGGGGTCTAGGACTGAGGTCGTAACAGCACCTGGAGGGGGAAGCCGTGGTTGACCTGGTGGACGCTGGTCCGGACGTGGTTCACCTCACGTCCGGGAAGGAGCCCGTGGGGATGCATGGTGGACCTGTGACACAGGTAGCGAGACCCGGATCCGTGCCCGGTAAGACGGCAGTTCCCGTGTAACGGAGTGAGCTGTGTGTAAATCATGCCAGGCGAGCGTAGCCGCCGTTAGGTCCAACTAGTTAGTCAGTGAAGGACCTGTTGAACCGTATAAGTATTTTATGGCTTTTTAAAAGACCCAGCGAGTGAATGTAGCCCTATAGGGGCAGATGTATGAAGTGTGCCATGCGGGCATAGACCGCCCTTAGGTCCGACTGAAATAGTCAATGGATGGACTGTCACGGGTGGCACGGATGACAGGGTGGAGGCCACGCGCAGACGATCCCAGCGTGTGGCCACCAGCCATAATGGTGGAGGATGGTCCGTCCCTTTCAGGGGCATTTACCTTCTGTGTAGATAGAGAGAGGGTGTGATGGGATCTCGCTGTTATGGGGGGACGGCTGTGGAGGTCTTGTGCTCGGTCTGGTTTTATCCACCAATATCGTAGGTCACTAGGACCCAGCAGATTCCTTCCACTTTTATAAGGAGGTTCATTACCCTTCCTCGGTGCAGGTGATAGTTCCTTGTGCTCTCATTATCCTTGCTCCAGCAGACGCGGGGGTTGTGAAGGTTGCTGAGTTCTGCTGTCAGATAAGTGTTTCCTTTTCCCAAATGTCTGTCTTCCCTGGTGTTTGTCTTTAGTTGATAGTGGAGGGGTCTAGTGAACCTCTCCATCTGATCCTTAGGTAAGATAGTGCTAGGATCAGAGAGGGACGAGGTTCGTGGTCGGCGACAGTTGAGGAGACTGTATAGGGACGTTAGGGCAGACAGGGTCAGCTCTAGGAAGTCTAGGGGTCACCGTCTCCTTCTCGTGCCCTTAGCGTTAGGGACTCCTTATTCCCCCCCCCCGTCGTTATCCTACGCTGGGTGTCTTCCCCACTCCCAGCGTGACATGGACCTGATGAACCGGAATGTATGTAGCCCTTCGGGAGGCGAATGTATGTAGCCCTTCGGGAGGCGAATGTGTGAAGTGTGCCAGGCGGGCATAGACCGCCCTTAGGTCCGACTGAGATAGTCAATGGATAGACCTGATGAACCGGAATTTAAGTACCAGAGGTCAGATGCAGGGGTTAATAGGGCTCCTATAGTAGGTAACGGATGGTTTTCCCGGGTACTAAGGTTTGCCAATCCCTGTTCTGAACCCAGAGGTGTTACAGTCCATGGATGTCTATATGATGGGCTGTGAGCATGTGAAAGGATGTGTGTGGTCCATGGTGGCTTATAGGATGGATCACATACAGTGTGTAAGAACCCGGTCAGGCTGGGGCCTGTACTCCGGGGTAGTATGGAGCTGGGGAAATAAAGCCAGGCGGCTGGTTCCGCCATTGGGACCCGTAGGGCCCGTTGATATATGGTAACTTATGTATTGATAAAGGTAGGTGGAACGTGTAGATAGGCCGGAGGCCGTAGCCACTACAGGAGCAGTTGATAGAGCTCCAATGGGGACAGAGAGGTGGTTACAGGTCCCAGGTAACTATAATGGTACCTTTACACGCCGCCACCAAGGGTAGCAACAGGTAGGCACTGCACGTGCACGCGCGCGTTTTCAACTGTTGCTAATGGTACCTGATGATGCAAATTCACGCCGCCACGAGGTGCTCCACAGAAGGTATTTTCGTTCCCCGGAAGTGCCGTCGGGTACCGCAGGTTACCTTCTGTGGAGCACCTTCCCTGATTTACATGCCGCTACCACAAGGGAATATTGGCGTACATATTGTGCGCCGTAACTACAGTGACAGAGTAGTGTATTACGCAACTCTTGTACGGTGATTGGACAATGCAATAACATCATGATTGGCCAGCCAGCGCAGGGAGGCTGGCTAATACATGACGCTATAGCAAATGTGTATTGTGACTGGTCAGCTCGTTAAATATGCCGCCCTGTGCATTGTGCAGTGCCAATGGGTACACAATAGTCCCCACCAATGATAGCTGATGGAGCGTGGTATACATGACGCTCTAGCACGCCCCAGGTAACTCAACACGTGCCTGTGCACCATAGGGGTTATGCCTGCTTGTTTTTCAGCACAGCTGAAACACAGGTATCCAAAGAGACAGGAAGGTACAACCTGAATTACATGCCGCCACTTCGCGGTGTTTTGAAGGTAAAAGGTACAATTGTGTCCGATACCTGCCGGTTTCTACCTTTCGGTGGCGGCGTGTAAAGGTACCATTAGATGTTATGTGCAATATAGGTGTTATGTAATGTTATATGTAAATGTATGGTGTTTATAATCAATGTGCAATGTGTCAAACATGCTACCCGGGTTATGTTAATTATGTGAGAAAAATAAACGGGTAGACATTGGTTAAATTATAAACATGTGTTTTGTCGTTATGCAAGCGGGTTCCCCGGGTGCTACCTCACACCCTTAAAGAATGCTGTATTAAGATCTCATAGCAAAAGCCTGCTGCAGAGATCCTTTAAAGGACCTTTGTCAGGTCATTTTTCATTTTTATACTAATATTACTCTTGTGTAGTGTCTGGGCAGAGTTTTTAACAACATGTCAAATCATTATTGTACCTTTTGTAGTTTTCTTGCTATAAGCGTTTTCACACTAATCCTGCTGCATTAGTTCTGTCCATTACTTTCACAGCTGATTAGTCCGGCTACTTTATTTATTATTCACTCCTTGTCAGGCAGCTCTTTCCTCCTCCCTCCTCTCTGTGCTTTGCCTGTCAGGTTTCGCTCTTATTTAGGAACTTCTGATGAGGAGACGGAGGGAGAGAGAAATTGCAGGTAACACATCTGCTGTACCTGATCTAAATAAGGTGTCTACTCCATTTGTATCTCTAAGCAGAAACTCTGCTGTGCTGTGATAGATTCTGTGTTTTATTTCACCTCGTGTTTTGCTGCAAACAAAGAAAACAGAGAGGAAGATGTAGTTCCCTCCCAATGTGAGTGATTTCTCTGATCTGTGCAATGATGTGAATGTGACATGAATATTCATTCCTTGGGGAGTGGACATCAGAGAACTAAGTGATAGCTCACTGTGATTGACTGGTGGAAGAAGCATGAATATTCATTCCTTGGGGAGTGGACAGCAGAGAACTAAGTGATCACTGTGATAGACACATGGAATGAATCTTTTATTTTGATGTTTACAGAGGATAGGAGGGAAGCATAAATAATAGAAACACATGAATAGAGAGAGCTTAGGGTACCGTTACACCTGGAGATATCGGCGGCATTTTATAGGGGTGTAACGACGAGCTTGAGGGCGCTGGCCAGATTCTGAACCAGGTGACCTGGGCGTGGTACAATACGCTGGGGTGCGGTCGCCTAAATGTAAATAGGCAACGGCGACGACATTTGAGTGGTCGGCCGTCGTTTTCTTCAGCAAGTGCTCTGAAACCAGGTGAGCACTGCTCTGCGGCGCGGATTAGTGTGTACACATTGCCCCAGTGTAACAGGGGGACGGCGATCTGACAGGCAATGAAAGCCATAGGCTCCCATGAAACAGAATCGCCGCTGGGGTTTGTGGACACTCCAGCAGCGATGCTGCCTGTCAGATCGCCGGTGCATCGTCGGAGGTATCGCCACATGCAAACATGCGACGGCGACGCTGGCCGGCCGCCAAAAACGTGCGCGCTCCCGCCCATCGCCGCTGATATCACGGCGACGTCGCCAGGTGTGATGGTACCCTTAGAGAATTAGAAAATAATATCAGTTGCATACGGATTTTTGACCTGAAAGATTCCCTTTAGGGGATTCTATCAGTGCTTCAGATACTACCAAAATGTCTTTCACAGATGTTCCACTACACAGCTTGGCATGTCATATTACTTTTGCTGTTTTTTTTTATATTTTTGAATACAAAAATGGGATATTTTCTTCAAAATTTACTCACATGTCAGGACCAGTATAGTGACTGTGAAGCATGTTGGCTAAAAAATTGTGCCGTCGGTATCAATATATTTCTAGCGACTGAAGTAGCATTATGTAGATTTCTCCAATGTGATAAATCCATGGAAGGAATGACTTACAGCGCACATCACTTCATCCTGTAGCAATTGTATAATTATATATCTGCATTCCTGAGTTACCATCACTGTCAAAATTAACAAATCTGATAATCTCTGTGGTTGGTTTTATTCCGTTGTAATTCACTCTGTATAGATTTTTTTCCGATGCTTGATATAGAGTAATGGAGTCTTTTTGCTACGTGTTTAGACTTTGTGAAAGCTTCAATTGTCATTGATATGGGGAGTTCAGCTTCACTAAGGTCGTGAAATTCAATGCCGGGTGTTGTTTTTTCTCTATAATGGTCTCTAAGTCTTTAAATTGTAAAACTATGTTGTCTGAAACTCCAGCTCATTTTTTGGAGGCTTACAAGAACATAAGCTGGATGTGTGTAGAACACATTGTTCTTGTTGTGTTCCTTTCTTTCAGGGACGTTTTGCAGAATTAGCTGTCATCTGTGGGCAACATGAGGGCTTAGGGTGGAGGCACACTGGCGTTGAACTCGCGCGAGTTTAATGCGAGAAAAACTCGCATTAAACTCGGACCTGTATCTTTCAATGATACAGGTCACATTAATGCGAGTTTCTGGCATTAAACCGCTTTGCGAGAGCAATCCGAGTGCAGTCGCAGCATGCTGCGATTGCACGCGATTCCCTCACGCGAGTGGCCATTAAAAGTATATGGGTGCAAGTCTAGCTCGCACCCATACAGCATACCGTGCGATAATCACAGCCGTGTGCTGTCAAAATCACTGGCCCCCGCAGTCCCCATGCAGTTACAATAATGTTTCATTGCTGTGACAGCAGCAGTGAAGCAGTATTGTATGTATAATTTATTATTCTTTGCAAAGTTACACTTATCAGCTTAATTTGACATGTTTTTACCATGTCGGCTGTTCAGGACTTCATTCAGCACTGTGCTACCGAGGGGGTTTTAACCCGGTGATTAAGGGGTTAATCAGACGCTGGTGTCATGACACCATCTGTTTCAGGGGTTGTCCTCCCCCCTGGATACATGGTGACATGACATCATGTGTCTGAGTGGGTTAATTATTCTGTAAACCAAGTTTAAGTTTATGTTGGGTGTATAGATGAGACACAAAGAGCCGTGATTTGTGAGGAGCTGTCCATGGTGCTGAAGCTTCCATTCATAAACATCACTTGCAAAAGAAAAAACAAAGGTTGCGCCACGCTGTATGGGGGAACCTAGATTTAGCGATATTCAGGATTTTCAATCACCTTTACTGTTGTGCCGTATCTGCACAACTAGTTGTAGATTTGTGGTGAGTGAAGGTTTATATTTACTGATCTTCCGATCTTTGGTGTATATCGATCTAAACTTCCCTTCACCGTTTTAATATAGGATTCCTGCTTCTCCTCAGCTGCTCACGTGAAGTCATGATGCCTTTTTAGGGATGGATTAATGACGTGAGCCAGGTTCTGCTCCGGAGCAGTCTCACAACACCACGTCCCTAAGGGAGAATATGGATCAGCCGATAAACAAATGTGGTATAATAAAGGTAAGCGCTAAGATTTAAAACAGGATACACAATGCTCTTGAATATATTACCTTTAAGTTTTATTCATTCAACAATTAAAAGCCCTCTGCCACAAACGCGTTTCGACGCTTGAGGAAGACGCAGTCAGCGTCGAAACGCGTTGTGGCAGGAGGGCTTTTAATTATTGAATGAATAAAACTTAAAGGTAATATACTCAAGAGCATTGTGTATCCTGTTTTAGCTCTTAGCGCTTACCTTTATTATACCACATTTGTTTATCGGCTGATTCATAAATCACTGGCTCTTTCTGTCACATCTCTAAACCCGACATAAACTTAAACTTGGTTTACAGAATAATTAACCCATTCAGACACATGATGTCATGTCACCATGTATCCAGGGGGGGAGGACAACCCCTGGACAGATGGTGTCATGACCCCAGCGTCTGATTAACCCCTTAATCACCGGGTTACTACCCCCTCCGGTAGCACAGTGCAGAATGAAGTCCTGAACAGCCGACATGGTAAAGACATGTAAAATCAAGCTGAAAAGTGTAACTTTGCAAAAAATAATAAACTATACATACAATACTGCTTCACTGCTGCTGTCACAGCAATGAAACATTATTGTAACTGTATGGGGATAGCAGGAATTATACAGGCGAGCAGCACTAATGCTGTTCCGTGGTCCATCAAGACCATGGACAGCAGAGAAAAAAAACTACACACACACACTCACACCTCACACTCGCACCACATACACTTACATACAGCCAGGCACACTCACCACACGCACCACACTCGGACCACACTAGCACCACAATAGGGACCACACTAGCACTACACTCGCACCAAACTAGCACTGCACTCGCATCACTGTCATGCATCAAAAACGCAGCGTTTTTGATGCATGATAGTGTGCCTCCACCCTAAGGGTATGTGCCCACAGGAAGGTTTAGTGGCGTTCAAACCGTCAGTAAATCGCTGGAAATTATCAGTCCTGAGCTCTGAAGTCTCCAGCTGTTTTCCGGCGGTTTTTTTCAGCGTGTGCACAGCGTTTTTCAGTCGGATATTCCGGCGGTTTTCTATGGAGGATTTTGTTCATGGAACCGATCAAAAACCGCTGAGAAGAATTGACATGGCTGTATGCTGCTAAACCACTGGGAAAACCGCTCAACCGCGGCAGATCCGCTCACTAAACCGACTATGTGTGCACAGCGGTTTTCTAAATTACATAGGTTACATGTAAGTCCTAACACTGCTTAGGATTTACATAAATTTAATATAAACTATGCTAAACCGCCGCGTTTTCGCTGCTAAACGACGTTAAACCTTCCTGTGGGGCACATACCTAACAGTGTTTTTGCCTGAAAATACCTTGTGTTCTGCCTACCTTGTGTTCTAGCATACAGCTAGCATACAGATAGCTGCCCGCCCAATCCAAGACTCTCAATCAAGATTGTGCATTCACTGTGAGGTGTCAATCACAGAAGGGGGGTGTTGCTCTGCCATGCACATGACATTGTAGTCCTCTCTATGCTAATCCTCAGGTGATAAAACTTTTAGTTTAGGTAAACAGTAGCTCACACAGAGATAAGAGGAGCACAGCTGCTTTCTGTTTTTGAACCCTTACAGCATGCTGTTGTCAGCTTACATAGCAAGAACCTGCTGACAGATTCCCTTTAAATCTTACCAGTATTTAAAAGTGAACGATCAGCTCAGGAGGAGGGGGTGGAAAGCATAGCAATCAATTGAGAAAAGCATTTCTTTCTAATAACAAATATTACAAAATTTCTTTTATTTTTGTTTGCATTAATGATTTTTGGTGATTTGAGTTTGCCTTGACTACCAAGGAAATGTGCACACGCCAACTTTAACACTCAGGAGGTGTAATGTGCAGATGCCGAGGAAGTTTCAAACTCAATTAACCTGCATATTAGGATGCGTTCCCATTTGGGTATGCCTTACCAAGTCTCGCAGCGGCATCACCTGGCTTGACCGTCTGATTCCCGGACAGGAGTGTGCAGCCGCATAGAAATACATGTGTCCAGAGAGCGGGCAACTGTGCCAGGTGATACCGCTGCAAGACTCAGTAAGTTGAAATGTGAACGCACCCTCAGGCTACGCTCACACATAGCGTAATTGCTGCATATTCCAGCCTTTACGTGGTGCTTTTGAGCGCTCACATAAATGCAGTGCCAAACAAAGCTGGATACGCTTTCCAGCAAAATCTATGGCTTTTGCTGAAAGGCGTGCAGACGAAGCCTTTAGCCACATATTTTTGCGTGCACATTTTCACTCCAAAAGCGTGCGCGCAAACAGAATTGACATGCCAATTCTTTGTGCTTTTTTCGGCGCGCTTTCCCCATAGGCTATATATTAACATGACCTCGGGAAAAGTGCATTGTCTGCATGCTGCTTGCAGTAGCGCTTTTTTGCGCTTCATCGCACACAATACGCGGCAAAATACGCCACGTCTGAACGCAGCCTTAGTTTTATATTTGCAAGTTAATATATTTTTGTATGTGACGGGTTCCCAGTAAAAGACAATCAGAAGGCTGCACCTATGAATAGTAAGTCGTTTATACATAGAAATGTACGGTCAATATTTTGAGTGGTTTTTTTTTAAGGTGGAATCTGCCTGTGTGCATATCGCCTTAGTGTTCGGGCTCATTCATACATCAGGTTTTCGCAATCAGGTGCTGTGTTTTTTTTTTTTTTATTCACGGATCTCACTCTTATGGTACCTTTACACGCCGCTACAGAAGGTTAGAAACAACCGGGTATCTTGCACTGTCAAAACACCGCGAGGTAGCGGCGTGAAAATCAGGTTGTTGCCACCCGTCACTGTCGACAACTGTTTCAGAGCAGTGCTCAAAAAGAGGTTGGTTTCAACCCGATGGTAGCGGCGTCTAAATATGGAACAGGAAGGTTTTTGCGACACCTAGTTAACTCCCTGGGGCGTGACACAGCCTCCGGGATACCGCGCCCCATCAGCGATCATTGGAGGAAGCTCCTGCCTTACGATTGGTTGTCCCTGCATAGGGCGGCATATTTAAGGAGCTGACCGGTCACACTACACAATTTCAATAGCATCATGTATTAGCCAGCCTTCCTGCGCTGGCTGGCCAATCATGATGCTATTGCTTTGTCCAATCACCGTACGAGCGTCTCGTAATCCACAACTCTGGCACGCCTATGTGTTGTCCCTGCTGCCCCAGGTCCTCCCATATTGCCTTGTGGTAGCGGCGTGTAAATCAGGGAAGGTGCTCTACAGAAGGTAACCTGCGGCACCCAGTCGGTGCCTCCAGGGATAGAAAAAACCTTCTGTAGTGCACCTTGTAGCGGCGTGTAAAGGCGGAATCGGGTACCGTTAGCAACCGTTGGAACGTGCTCGTGCACGTGAGACACCAGTTGTTTCTAACCTTCTGTAGCAGCGTGTAAAGGTACCATTACCTATGAAAGTCTATGGGACTGTTCACATTTTGTGGACCAAGTGGTCAGTTCAAAATGGTGGAGATCTGTCCAATATTGATCCGAGTGTCCAAGTCGAAAGTGAAAGTCGATGGGTCCATGACAAAATCAGACCTTACGATGCTGTGTGTGTTCTGTTTTTCACTGACAGGAGAAGATGGAATAACTTTTTTTTTTTCTCATCAGTAAAAAACAACTTATGACATCCTGATGAAACTTGGTCTGTTTTTGTCGTACATGAAAAAAAACCTGAAGTCTGAATGAGGATTTATCCTAAAACCTTTCATATTTGTGTGCAATACTTTACGGACGAAACGGTGGCTCAGGTGTTAGCACTATACAGTTGCTCAGTGGTTAGTACTATCGTGGCTCAGTGGTTAGCACTGCACGGTAGCTCAGTGGTTAGTACTATCGTGGCTCAGTGGTTAGCACTGCACGGTCGCTCTGTGGTTAGCACTGTAATATTCCAAATCTGGCCTCCAGGGTTCAAATCCCATCAAGGATGACATCTGTAAGGAGTTTGTATGTTCCCCCTGTATTTGCTGGGTTTTCTCCGGGTTCTCCAGTTTCCTCCCACACTCCAGATACCTAGTGATAGGGAATATAGATTGTGAGCCCCTACTGTGGAATTAGTAGCACTATATAAAGTAATACATTTTATATAATACTTTACGGAGTAATCCATTAATATGGGGTTTATTTTCTTTTTGCTTTTTTATTAAAGGGATTATTCATAATGGACAATCCCTTTATGTGATAAGGACCCCCTAGATTAAGCTGATCATAGGGTATCCAGCTGGTAAAGTATCATGCATTATCACCGCAGGCGAGAAAAGGCATTTCACAGTGTTCACTGAAATCAAGACATATTGATCCTCCAAAGCGGGAGACACTCTTTTACAGTCACCAACGCATCCCTTTGACTTTTGGTTGGAGATGGCGGCAGTATCTTGATGTTTCTCTGTCTTTAGGTGACAAATGATGATTCACCGTACTTGAATTTCATGTCTGTAGGAAAACATTGAGACTGCATGAATGTCACAATTTAGATAAGCGTCCTGATTGGGGGTTCAGAGCTATAGAATATAAGATTTGTAAACCACAACACCACTTTATACAAACATATATATTGAGTGAAAACCAGATTAGCACTAACATTTTTTAAGGAATTATTGAGGAATCTTTTGGTTTATGTAAAAATGTATCATTATAAGATACAGAAACAATTCTTGAGATATTTTGTAAACATCATATTTGATGACACCGCTTCACCCCTCATCCCTCAGGGTCATTATCAGACACAGATCCGTGAACAAACATCTGACCATGCTTTGCGGAATGTGAAGGATAAACAGGAAAAATAATAGAGGGCGTGAAAATTATTTTTGCAAATCTACAAAATGTTCTTGTTTTTCAATATAGAATACAAAGTTAATGACTTGAAAAGTCCTTTAAGTGTAGCAGCGGCATTGCTTGCTATTGCTTCTTAATTCTTCTCTTCTGTGTGCTACATGGGATATTATTGAGATCTGTAAAAGATTTATTCTATGGTACTTTTGATTTTGCTTATGAAATCGGTTCCCCGGGTTCCAGTGGAGTTTAAGCAGATGTTCATTATTAGCATTGCCAGTCAGTCGGAGACATGAAAGTAAATTCAGCATGGGAAAAGTTTCTCGCCTCTGGGGTGAAGCGAAAGGAAAGATAGGCACTACTATTACCACCTTGCCTCTGTGTTTAGGGGGGGCTTTCAGATGTGTCGTGGGTGGGCTTTGTAAAGGCTCATCATTGCATAATAGGTAGATAAATGTCACCATACACATGAATAGCTGTAATTTAGCTCCTCCGCTGTTGTACCTCATTAGCAGGTTGGTGGGGCGTTGAGATACCGATTCTTATACCAGGACCAGAAATCTGTAAGTCACATTGTTATTTCTGTACCCATTTAAAATGAGTTCGTACATGTGATATTTTCATTCCATTGCATTGTCTGGGTTTTAGGAACTCTCCAAGGTACTGAAGTCACAACTTGAAGTAAAGTTTTGCTTCTTGTTCTCAATTAACCCTTCTCATCAAAAGCAGCAATGAGCGAACATTTCAAAGTTCAGGCGGTGCAGCCAAACATTTTGGCGCATTTTTTGTTATTCCGAACTTGACCCAAACCTCAATAAAAGTCGCTGGTTGGCAGATCAGCTCTCCGCTCACATACAACCATAAGTAAAACACTTCCGGGGTGGGAGGTCAAGTTTTTTTTTTTTTCAAATCCATTTTGGACACTCTACACCCAAAAACTGTTATTAAGGACAGTACGAGCTGAAGAATACTGCACGCAGTTCACACTGGACCTAGAACCAACTGTACCCGACCACAGCGATGCTCACTCCTCCAATTGTACCCAACCACAGCGATGCTGACTCTACCAACAGTAGGTTGACCACAGCGATGCTCACTCCACCGAGTGTACCCAACCACAGCAATGCTCACTCCACCAACTGTACCCGACCACAGCGATGCTCACTCCTCCAATTGTACCCGACCACAGCGATGCTGACTCTACCAACAGTAGGTTGACCACAGTGATGCTCACTTCACCGAGTGTACCCAACCACAGCGATGCTCATTCCACCAACTGTACCCGACCACAGTGATGCTCACTTTGCCATCTGTACTAGACCACAGCAATGCTCACTCCACCAACTGTACCCAACCACAGCGATGCTCACTCCACCAACTGTACCTAACCACAGCGATGCTCACTTCACCGAGTGTACCCAACCACGGTGATGCTCACTCCACCAAGTGCACCTGACCACAGTGATTCTTGCTCCATTGCTTTGCAAACGTAAAGCACCCGAACTCAAATAGATTTGCCCAACACCGGGAAGTTTGGCGACCCGAACTAAACCAAACCTTGAAAGGTGTGCTTATCTCTATTCATAAGGAGTAACATGCTGTGTCTACCCTCATATCTATGGGATTCTGTAGATATCTTGGAGTTATTTCATGAGGTTACACAAGTTGGTTTGCACGGAGCTGGATATAACCAGAACAAGGATTCACATGGTAAGCTCTTGTCATTATGGGCCAGTATACCCAACTGCGCTGTTAGAAAAAATTCCATACAACCCATATAACTGGTAGTGAGTGCGAACTCACACTAACCAGTAAACACTCCAAACAGAGTAATATAAGAACAAAAAAGGAGAGGAGGTGTGCACATAAATATATTTAATGTTACATAAGTAAACTGGCTTCACAGAATAAAAGGAAGGTTACATAGGGTGCTTAGGGGCAAAGTGCATACAATGCAGGTAAAACAGTACAATTAATTACAATTGCTGTGCACAGTACAGAATCCATGTGGATAGTAACATAGACCACCTATGATATGACAGATATGTGGTAGTATCAGAATATATACATATATAAAGTGCCAGTGCAACTACCATAACCACAAACACTGCAATCATAGGTAAAATCGCAGGGTTAACAGGGTAACCCAAAATGAAAAGTGCACAGCATAGTTACCACAGAGCATACAGCAAAGCCCCTGGGCAGTGGAGGATCCCCCGGGTCCGGACCCCTACGTACGTTTCGTTTTTACTATCAAAGTCACTTCATCAGGGGGGTAGGGATGTCTAAACCATATCTGCTATATATACCTATCAGCAATAGCGCTGATATCCGCCATCTGTGCAGCGCCCGGCCGCCGCCACCTTGTCCCGCCCCTAACGGAAGTCCGCAAGCGTCACCGCCGTGACGCGCACACCCGGGAGCCAGGACGCGTTGCCACGGCTCCCGCGCATGCGCGCCCGCGGTTAAAGATGCCGCGCAACCACGGAGGGAGGGAGGGGAGCGGCAGGACGCATAGTGGCAGGGCTTAACCCCTGCATACCTACTGGAGTAGGTGATCTCATTATGGAGCCACAACAGGCATGTAACTAAGTGCAAGAAGCATATATATCACGGACACAAACCAAGACAAAGCATTTGGAAATACAATGATTAAGTAAATGACAATCATAGTAAAAGCTTATATATGAACACAAATGCAATCTTGATCTTAGTGGTGTCCACATGCACAGGGCTTCCAGTGATATGAATGATGGCAGAACCACAGTTGAGGCGGTGAAAAACCAGAAGGTGAAGACGATCCCAAAGGAAGACTATAAAAAAGAAACAGAATAATAAATAATCTGCATATATGGGTATGCGTAACAGAGAAATCTAGGGAGCGGCTACTACAAAAACGGAGCAAAACTAAGGGTCTCATTTAAACCATTGGGCACCATTGTCCCAAGGGTAGAAATCCACCTAGTTTCATGTTGGGCAAGGATCCTTTTAACATCACCACCACGGGCACCAACACGGACGACATCAATCCCCCTGATTTTCAGGGAGACTGGGTCACAACCATGATGTGCCCTAAAATGGCGGGGTAATGTTTTTAGAGTTGAAGGATCCTCCACCGTTTTGGCTGCAGCAATGCCGTTCACGTGTTCCCTTACCCGCTTACGTAGTTCACGTGAGGTTAAACCGACGTATATCAACCCGCACCCGCACGTGGCATAATATACCACATAAGCGGGTACTGCAGTTGATATACGACTGGATATAAAAAGTCTTAGTACGATCAGATGTTTCAAATGAGGTAGAACGAACGACATTGCTGCAAGCCAAACAGTGTCCACACTGGAAACAACCCCTCACGGGTCCACCAGACCCAAACAGAGGTGGAATATAGGGAACATAGTGGCTCCTAACAAGTACATTACGCAGGTTCAGTGCCCTGCGTGAAGTCATTAGTGGAAAGTCAGACAATGAATCCCTCAGATGCGGATCGGTCTTCAGAACCGACCAATGGCGCTGCAAAATAGACCGCATATTCTCCCACTCCTGGTTATACGTAGAAATGTAACGTACTATGTTATTTACGGATTTATCTCCACGACCTCCCCCAGACCCGCAGAGAAGCTGAGCCCTTGGGGTGTGTTTAGCTCTGAGATATGCCCTTTTGATGCTTCGATTACTGTAGCCTCTTTCTCGGAATCGTAATGCCAAATCACCTGCTTGTTCCTCAAAGATAGCGTCTGAGGAACAGATACGTTTAATACGGAGGAACTGTCCGATAGGGACGGCACGAATTGTTGACACATTATGAGCAGACCTAGCATGTAAGAGGGCATTAACAGACGTGGGTTTCCAAAAGACATCAGTCATGATCATTCGATCGGACCCCACAACGATAGAGATATCTAAAAACTCCATCTTCGTTGTATCATGTTTATACGTCAATTTAATGTTGAAAGGATTAATGCCCAGTCTGCTCATAAAATAGTCGAGCTGCTCCGCTGTGCCTTGCCACAAAAATAATAGGTCATCAATGTAGCGGTACCAGCACTGCACATGGGCGCAGTCCACAGCGCCCTCGCCGCCAAAACTAGACCTACTAGACCACAGCAATGCTCACTCCACCAACTTTACCCAACCACAGTGATGCTCACTCCACCAACTGTACCTAACCACAGCGATGCTCACTTCACCGAGTGTACCCAACCACGGTGATGCTCACTCCACCAAGTGCACCTGACCACAGTGATTCTTGCTCCATTGCTTTGCAAACGTAAAGCACCCGAACTCAAATAGATTTGCCCAACACCGGGAAGTTTGGCGACCCGAACTAAACCAAACCTTGAAAGGTGTGCTTATCTTTATTCATAAGGAGTAACATGCTGTGTCTACCCTCATATCTATGGGATTCTGTAGATATCTTGGAGTTATTTCATGAGGTTACACAAGTTGGTTTGCACGGAGCTGGATATAACCAGAACAAGGATTCACATGGTAAGCTCTTGTCATTATGGGCCAGTATACCCAACTGCGCTGTTGTACAACACTACTATAGGTCAGGATATTGAATTTCCCAGCCATGTGCCAAAATGTTTTTGAGTTTAACTCATTGTTTCAGTGAATCTGTCAATACGATGCAGGCTTAATGGGAACCAACCACCAGGATTTAACCACCTGTAAATCAGTGCAGCAGGTGATTGACGTTGATAAAGCCGGGAACTAAAAACTAACCAGAGTAGACTGATTTGTGCAGCATGACATCACTACTTTTTTTTTTTTTCATTTCTCCCCTGTGGGTTTGCCTTTCTGCCGTTAGCCTTACCCCCGCCTTATCCCCGAATGAGTCTGGATGGGGGTTCGGTTTTCAAGCCAAAGTATGGCTGTTATGAGCAGTAGATACATGCTAGGAAACACGTTAACTCCTAACATCCTAGACAGCTCTAACCAACCCATTGATTGCTGTGCAGCAGTTTGCTGTTTACCTTCATCTCCCTCCCTCTTGGCTCCTCAAAAGCTTCTCTTGTCCTGTGTAATCTCAATCTCCTCAGTACCCAACATTATGTCTCTTGCTTGTCCTGAGCTCTATGTTTGTACAAATGCACTGTTATCTCTATCTGTAAATACAGTGATAGCAGTGTAGACACCAGTGCAAATCACTGATAATCAATGTGATACAGCAGAATGTTTGCTGAGCTTTATAGTTCTAGTAATACTACAGCTTTACTACTCACCAGAACTGTCAATCAAGGAGGAAACCTGCCTTGCCAGAAACCAAGAAGTAAGGAGACTGCAGAGTTGAGAGCTGCTCAAGGACAAATTGAGAATAACCCTTTAAAGGGGTTTTCCAGTCGAAGCAAATTATCATCTACATTCTGGACAGGTGATAACTTGCCGATCATTGGTGGTCCAACCTCTGGGATTTGCACCAATTGATATACAAAATAGTGTTCTAGAATGTAAGAGCAATCACCACTCCATTAATTTCCTATGGAGTTGCTGGAAAAAAATGAAGACATGGCATGTCTCATAGGGAATGAATTAAGTGGTGGTTGAGTAATGCTCACTAATTATAGCAAAGTTTAATCTCACCCCTTAGCCTCCCAGGAGAGCCTGATCCACCCTGTCACTCGGAGCTGCCCTGGTCCCAGTGGTCGAACATCCAGCAAAGGGTAGGTGATAACTTATTGGCTGGCGGCGGTCCGGTCACCGAGACCTTCACCATTCATCAGAACATCCAGCAAAAGCAAATAATCCTCCAGTGAACTCAGGAAGGCAGATGAATATTAAAAATAATCCTTTATTTTCCTGATTAAAATTTCATGTTAGAGGCAGTGGATACCCCAGATGTAGGAGAGAATCCCACGCATTTCGACTCTAGTGAGTCTTAGTCATGGATTGTCATGGATTGTCTATGACTAAGACTCACTAGAGACAAAACGCATGGGATTCTCTCCTATGTAACATGAAATTTTAATCAGGAAAATAAAGGATTATTTTTAATATTCATCTGCCTTCCTGAGTTCGCTGGAGGATTATTTGCTTTTGCTGCATGTTCTGATGAATGGTGAAGGTCCCGGTGACCAGACCGCCGCCAGTCAATAAGTTATCACCTACCCTGTGCATAGATGATAGCTTGTGTTTACTGCAACATTACGGTAATTAGGCCTCAACTCGTTATTTCTATATTTCTTTGAACATTTGATGGTAATTAATAACATTTCAGTCCACCATTAGTAGAGACAGCAATTATTGGGCGATCTGACAATAGATTTACAAGCTTTTCACGATGGGGACAGGCCCCAGAGGAGGGGGGTATGAGGGCATTTCTGTCATATTCTGGGGATAAGCCAAAAATGTCTGCGCTGGGAATACCTCTTAATGTATGTAAAGTAAATGTATACAAGTAATCTCGTACTTTGATGACCTATTACATCTGGGATGCCGACTGATATACGTTTCTGGATTGAGACTTATAACGTCTAGCACTGGCTTTGCCGTTTCAAATAATGATTTACAAGTTGAACTTACATCACATTTATTTCGATAAGATGCCGGGATCTCTGATTACTCACTAGATATCATACCGGAGTTTTCCATTAACCCAGCAGGCAAGAAATCCAGAAGCTGCTGTACACCGGGGAAGGACAGATCCCAAACTCCTTGGAAGATCAGGACAGATGTCCCCTTGAGGGTAGCAGAGAGATGAGATTGTAAAAAGGCATCTCGAGAGATGCCACATCAAGTTAAATCATTGGAGCGAGGCCGGGCCTTTCATTCTGAAGGCTGAGTTCAGCATAACCAAGAGATTTGTCCCCAGGGCTCATCAGATGTGACAGGACTGAGAATATAGAATCTCCAGAGAACGGGGGACAGAGGCGCAATGAGGGAAGATGACGACACGGAGTGTAAAACCCTAAAAAAAGATATCATTGTAGATGGCAAAGTGCTGTGTGATGATTCTGCACTGTGCTAAAGATCTACGATAATAATGTTAATATCCAGTGCAGACTAAGCATTTCTACATTACAACACTATTAATACAGAGGTTACATAAGGGGAGAATTAATGGTCTGGGCCTTAAATTGGATCCATCATCAAATTTCACCATACATCGTGCAGACATTATTACAAACATCAAAGACCCAATGAGACTGTTGTGTTTACTATGAAACCTATGTCAGAATGGTCGTAAAATCCTTTTTTGAAGGCCCCACCAGTTAAAGCATTTAAATATCAGCCAGAAAAAAACTTTTCAGAAAGGATTATGCACCCATTTTAACATGGATAATCCAATTAAAGGGGTTGTCCACTTTTAGAAAATCCTGGTGCAAGGGCGCAGGACCCTGGGGAGGGGGAGATCTTTATTCACCCTTCCCAGGTCTGGAGCCGAGTCTCCAGCCTAGTTTTTGAGATCAATGGGGGAGCAAAAGCCCAATAGGGTTTTGATGGGTTATAAGGGGTGCAATTGATAATGGTGCGCTCACCTGATAGTTTTGTGTGATGCACAACATTGTACAGGGTGTGAGACATTTAGCTGCTGCAGACATATGTGGACATAGAGTTAAACTAGAAAAATGCACTTCGCGTTCTGTGATGTCTAAGCCGCCGTGACGTTTTAAACTTAGCTATCTAGCTTCTTCTTCAGGAAATCCACAACACTATAGTGGTTCTCCTGAAGAAGAAGCTATATAGCTTTGAAACACGTCAAATACACTGCATGCTTTTCACCTGTGTGCCCTGGACTCCTTTATTAAGGTTCATTTTTCACAGCAGCGCAGAACCAGTGCACATTTTTCCAGTTTACCTCTATTTCTCTTATTGTCTGCAGTACTGACGCCACATTGACAACGATGCAGCCAATCACTGAGCTCAACAGTTTTAGTCGTGTAGTTGGGATGGCCCTCTCGGAGCCACTGAACTCAGTGATTGGCTGCCGCGCTGTGTGATATCGGCATTGTAGCTAATAGCAGATACCGTGAGCAGCGGAGGACACTCAGTGCTGTACCAGGGGATGGTGAGCAAACTGTGCCTGAGAACTAGAATTTCTGAAAGGCGATAACACCTTTTATGTATAAGAGGAAAATCAGATTTAAAAGAAGAAGTTGCTTTGTCAAATCTGCTGACAGATCCGCTTTATGAGTTGACCATCTTTTTGTTCATCCATAAAGTCAAGACATAAAGTATCGGTAATTAGTAGTAACATGATGTTAAACAGTTAGTGTGCTCTGTAAACCTATGTCTAGTGGAAATGAGTTGCTAGTAGATCAAGTATCAATGCCCAAATGTTTCCTCTGAGAACAGGCATGGTGACATATACTTGGTTTTGCATGCCTTCACAGGAATAATCTTTTTTCTAACTATAAGGAACAAAATAGATTCACTGATATCTGTTTAAGGGAACCAACTAGTAGGTTTTTATGGTATAAAGTGAAGCCGGTGCCTTACAGGCTCTGGGATACTGAGTGCAATCAGACCTTTACTGCAATGATTACTATGTATGATTGTAGAGAAAAGTGTTATCAAAGTTATTGCAAAGAGGGGAGGAGACGAACTGCAGCACAAGTTATTATGTGGGGTTGGATTTATTTGTATTACTTCCCTGTCGGGTCTAAGCTAAACCCTCTCTCCCTCCCTATCTCCCTCCTCTCCCTCATTCCCAGTTAATCTCTACCAGGCACAGGACATCTGGCATTGTGCATGGTCATAGTGCAATGTCAGGCGTACTGCATGTCCGAGCTCATCACTCCCTCCATCGCATGCGTTTGCGGCTTCCCTGGCTTCTCCTGTCTGTGATCACACGGTCATAAAAAGGAGAATAACTGCCCCTCCAATCTCTGTGCGTCCCCAGCTGTCTCCTCTCACAGACCGTGGTCACAAGCAGGAGAGCAGACCGGGACAGATCCCCACTGTTGTTGTTCCAGATCAGAAAGATGATAATCAGTGATGGTGGCGTGGTTGGACTAGGAGGCACGAGGCAGCTTGTCCTGTACTGAAAATATCTTGCGGATGCTGATTGTATTGGAACAGCAAAACAGCCCAGTAAGTAACACATAAGTTTAATCAGCGTTGCTGTCAGATTACACAGCGAAAACCTGCTGCCAGAATCCAGATACATTGCCCACAGTGCGATGCCATGTGTATGCTCTCACGTTTTCATGTGGTCTTCTGATTTGACTTCTGTAAGGGATACAAAGTCTCATGTTTTGATTGTGTAATGGAAACATTAGTTTCAGTTTGTAGTAAATACTATGCAGATATTGAATCAGAAGTGAATTCTCCTGGGGGAAAAAAGTATCTTTGTGCAGTGTCTCTAGCGGGGAAGGCTCTGATGTATATATATCCTCTGTACCTTAAAGGGGTTGTGCCTTATTTCGAAAGGTAAAGTTAATGGGGCCATGGTGGAGTAAGAAAAAATTAAAAAAACACAAAACTCTATATTCATCTACCGGATCGGCATCACTCGTCTGGGACTTTGTATTTCCAGGGTACAGAGTCTTAGGACTATCGCCTGTATCCTTTACCGTTCATCCTAACAGGAAGAGAGCTGTGTCTTCCAGTTATCGGTGGCTGATGATTGGCTGCAGCAGTCACGTGACACCCCTCGTTGGATATTGACGCACGTCGGTGTAGGTACCTCTGCCGGTCTAGGGGGTGAGAATGGGTTATTTCTGTTTTTTTTCATATAACATTATTTTCAACCCATGAATTTTAAGTTTTTAAGGTTGGAACATCCCCTTTAATAGACTTCATGGAGAAAAAATCCCATTTGTGCCATATAGGTCAGAGGTAAAATAAAAAATGTTTGTTTCTACGAGGTCGTATGTATTTGACTTTAGCATTGTGTATTACTGGAGACTAAATGACTTTTTGTTTGTTTCTTTCTTTATAATTACTCGTAATATTAAGCTTACCATTTCCCTTTGGTCTGTCGTATGCCGGGAATCTAAGGGACTGGTCTATGAGGCTTAAACTGGGACTTTAGCCAGTAGCTCTACAAGCTATTAGCATAAATGCTTCACAGTCATTGGTCTTAATCACTGAGTCGGCACAGTGGTTAAGATCATCATTCTTACTATGAAGATGGAACGTATTCTTGAGTAGAATATCCATATCCTATAATGTTGGATGGTAAATGTGAGTGTGTTCTGCATGGAATAATATTTTACTTTAAGAGTCTATAGATCATGGCAGGGTCAGATGAGCACAACGCATTTTATATACAATAAGTCAACAGACAGAGATCTTTTTGGCTTACATAGGGGTAATTTTCAGATGACTGATTTTTTTTCTCAATTCTTGTTTCATTTGGTTCTTCCTCATGTAGTAAGTGGAGTTTTCTATTTGGAGGGATACGGTCACGATGGTCTCTCTTACTTTGGAGACTTGTGACTGGTTTGGGTCCTCTGTCTCATTCCTTTTTAAACTCCTGAACTGCTAAAGGAAAGACTGTCACTTCTGCTGCTAGAAGATTCCTTAGCTTCCTTCCCAGGTGTGGCTACTCTGTGATCACTCCCATCCCCTTTATATAGTCACATGGTTTCAGCATCCTTTGCTGTGTTCTACGAGAGTGGCAGCAGGCGTAGTTTCCTTGCTGGTCTCCTGTCTGTCCCCCCCCCTCCCTTCCCTCTTGTCTTGTTTATTACAGTGGTTGGGAGTAGTGCTCCCGCTAGCCATTTCCCTATTGAGAGTTAACATCAGGGCCAGCGAGGTGCTAGGTATCCTGTTTGATGATAGGTTGAAAGAACCCATATAGGGCCAGTAGGGGGATCAGGACACAGCAGCAGGTGAGTGTAGGAGGTCACCTCTCCCCCGTTCCCTACGAGAAGGGCCCTCAGCTGTATTTGCTCCCCTCGTGTCTCCCCATCTGTAGTTTCATGTAGTATGCCGGACACCGTTGATCTGTGCATGCCTGTCCCACACTGTTTCCGGACGCTCCCTGCACCCAGAGTGACAGATGTATATATTTTTGGTAAAGTGTAACCATTGAAGGGAACCAATCATGTCCTTTTTTCTTTTTAAACTGCTCCCAATGTTATTTGGATCATTACTAGTGATGAGCGAATCCTAAATTACTCGGAATCGCTTGACTCTAGCGAGTCCGAGCACAGGACTCACTACTCGTTGCGAGTCTAGCGAGTCCAATGTTAATGAATGGGGAAGCGAGTAATAGCGAGTAGTGTGAGATTTACAAATCACAGATGTGTCTCGGAAGCTTCAGCCTGAAGCAATCCTAGTTTTGTCATTTATTTGCATTGGACTCGTTTACTTTGCAAGTAATCGCTGGGAAGCTGGGAAACTCGCACAGATAAGACTCCTGTCTGCTCTGTGTGCTGGCTCTCAGAGTCAGAGTCTCAGAGTCAGAGTCTCAGAGTCAGAGTCTCAGAGTCAGAGTCTCAGAGTCAGAGTCTCAGAGTCAGAGTCTCAGAGTCAGAGTCTCAGACTCAGAGTCTCAGACTCAGAGTCTCAGAGTAGAGTCTCAGAGTCTCAGAATTTCATGAAATAATTAAAAAAAAATGCGTGGGGCTCCGCGCAATTTCTATGTCTAGCCAGGTAAGGCTAAGCAGCTGGGGGCTGGAATCCGCAGCGCAGGGATGCCCAAGCTTTCTGGGCACCCCCCGCTGCAAATTGCAGCCCGCAGCCGCCCCAGAAGATGGCGTGTTCATTGAAGCGCCATCCTCTGGCGCTGAACCCGCTCTTCCAGCGGCCCTGGTGGCGGTGGCACGCTGGGTAATAAAGGGGTTAATACCAGCTTTGTTATACAAGCTGGTATTAAGCCCGAGATTCTTAATGTCAGGCCACGTTTGACCCAGCCACTAAGAATCTCCAATAAAGGGTTAAAAAAACACAACACAGAGAAAAATGTTTATTTGAAATAAAAAAAAAAGCCATTATGGACTCCATCTTTAATTAAAAAAATCCTCTTCTGTCTGACGCAGTCCAAAACGCGATGTCCTCTCTGCTACATCCCCTGTGCATAGATATAGATGTCTATGCACAGGGATGAGCAGACTGAGAACAATCTCAGCACTGCTACATCATCTCTGTGAGCAGGCGGGCTCTAGGACCCTGGAGCTGCACATAGAAGACAGCTGGACTCGGCTCGCAATGTAACAGCAGTTACTTTGCGAGTTTCCCTGCTATCGGCACAGTAGCCGAGTCTAATGCAAATCAAAGGCAATCCTAGTTTTGTCAGCGTTTGCCATTGATTTGCATTGGACTCGTGCGAGTAAACGCTGGGAAACTCGCAGAGTACCGAGTCCTGCGAGTCCCTTACTACTCGCCGAGTAACGAGTCTTAGCGAGTAGATTCGCCCATCCCTAATCATTACTATGCATCACTAACCTGGCTTTAAAAATAAAAAATAAATCCATGTATTTATCATAATAAAGCACTTTAGATGCTTATATGTTTGCACTAGGTATCTGCACAAACAGTTATCGGGGTGGAGACTTCAGCTGGAATCAGTCACATCAATCCACTGCGGTCATGCAGTTTTTTAAACGTAGTCACTTCCTCCTCCACATTCTAATATATTAACATAAGGACTTTCAGATATTCACCAATACTGTATGATGACCTGTTGTGATGTCACAACCATGTGACTGTAATGGGCGGAGCTAAGCAGGCATGACAAGGAAATGTAGGCTTAGCTCCTGCCATTATAGTGACATGGTCATGACATCACTACATGTATTTCTACAGTATATGTGAATTTCTGCAGGTTCTTATTGATGATAATATATTACAATGTAGGGGGCGTGACTACGTTCAAAAAAACTGCATGAGTGCAGTGGATTGATGTGACTGATTCCAGCTGAAGTGTCCAACCCAATGACTTTGCAGGTACCTACTGCAAACATATAAGCATTTTGAGGTATACCGGCAATGTATATGGTCAGTATGTTTGCACACACGGAGATCTGATGCGATGTAGAACCAGATAGTTCGCTGGGACTTAAATTACCAGGAATCATATTTTATTTTAACGGCTGGTTTCATAGGATATTTGGAAGTGATGGGAGGGACTGAACATCCACATACCTCTCATAGGTGTCTCTCATGGGATAATGAGACGACTGATGGATCACAAAGCCTGTGATGTAAGGAAGGTACTGCACTTCCTGTTTGATCCACATGATAAACAAGTATGCCTGAGAGTGTAGGAGCAGATAGACCGCGCACAGGTAAAAGACTATGATTGATATGGAAATTGATGTTACAGTATTACCTTGCTCAGGGATGTATCCGAAGCTGGGAAGATATACTGTAGCTGCCATCGAAAGGTTCTGGACTTAAGGACCCGTTATACGCTTCAATGTCTCAGCGATCCGACCAACGATCCGACTTGACCTAGATCGCTGGGACGACATTCAATGATCGCTCGTGAGGTGTCACACGTACTGATATCGTAAATGATGCAGCAATGATTCCGCGACAAGCGAACGATACTTGCGGTCGTTTGGTCGCCTACATCCTTCAGTTCTAAATAGGCGAAGTCGTAAATGACATCGTTATCAAGGTGTCACGCCGATGCAGCAGGTTGAACGGATGCGGACGACAGGTTTTTGAACATGTTCATAAATCTACGATCAACGATTTATCGTTGGTCGTTTCTAGGTGTCACATGCAACGACTTAGTTGCGACGTCGTAACGTCGCTGCACCGCCCCAAAAGCTGTGACGTACCAATGATATCGTTGACGATATCGTCCAGTGTAACAGGCCCTTAAGTGTGTACTATTCCTGCCGAGGCATTGAGACGGACTATACTATAGTCAGTGTGATGGTGTCTTTAATAAACCGGCTGGACTTGTTTATATAGAAAACATTGCTGTATGCTTTGATTGTACGGATAAGTGACTGTTCCCCAAAATGCTCAGTAAGTGCTACCTCACAGTATCTAAAGTGCTTTCCTATGCTAAATACATGGATTTTTTTTAACCAGGTTGGTGATGCACAGACCATGATCTAAATGACATTGGGGGTGGTTTAAAAACAAAAAAATATTGTTCCATGTTGGAAGGATTAATAATATCTAAACTGAAGCTTTCGGGAATGATCCGAGCAGGTAAAATACATTTCCGCAGCCAACCTTTCTTTCAATTGTAGCTCTTAAAAAAAGATAATAATTACATCTCCACTTCACTCCCATCAAAGATGATCACACATCTAGAAGAGTGCTCTAATGGGATCTTGTGCGCTGACAGTATGCACATCTGCTGTGATATATAGGCCATGGACGTGGGTCCACAGGTACAAAGTGCATCTATAAATTGTCTATAGATGTAGAAACTGACTTATTAGATGAATCACAGACATACAGTAATATGTAACTTATTTAAAGGGTTGTTCCCATGTTTCTTGATGGGTATTGTTGGAAAGTGCTTGTAAAAACCAGCATTTTTGTTACTTTACTTTTTATTTTTTTATTATAATTCCTCTTTGTTCCACTGATCATTACAATTTTATTTTTAATTGTTTACAGCTTGCTTGCCTAAGAGACCAACCTCAGCTGAAGTGTAGAAGCAGTGTCTGAACATGGCCTTTGCTTACAATACTTTGAAGCGTAACCGCCATTTACATTTTTATTTACGAATAATGTAGCGCAAGTAATTATAATAATCTTTCTAATATACCGTATATACTCGTGTATAAGCCGACCCGTGTATAAGCCGACCCCCCCACTTTTGCCCCCAAAAACTGGGAAAACTTATTGACTTGCGTATAAGCCGAGGGTGGACTCCAGCACAGGTATACAACCCCCAGCAGTGAGGTATACAGGCCCCCCCAGTGGTATACAGCAGGCCCCCAGGCGTATAAGCAGGCCCCCAGGGGTATAAGCAGGCCCCCAGAGGTATTCAGCAGGCCCCAGGGGTATCAGCAGGCCCCAGGGGTATCAACAGGCCCCCAGGGGTATACAGCAGGCCCCCATGGGTATACAGCAGGCCCCATGGGTATCAGCAGGCCCCCAGGGGTATCAGCAGGCCCCCAGGGGTATACAGCAGGCCCCCAGGGGTATTCAGCAGGCCCCAGGGGTATCAGCAGGCCCCCGGGGGTATCAGCAGGCCCCCAGGGGTATCAGCAGGCCCCCGGGGGTATCAGCAGGCCCCCAGGGGTATTCAGCAGGCCCCAGGGGTATCAGCAGGCCCCAGGGGTATCAACAGGCCCCCAGGGGTATACAGCAGGCCCCCATGGGTATACAGCAGGCCCCCATGGGTATACAGCAGGCCCCCATGGGTATACAGCAGGCCCCCATGGGTATACAGCAGGCCCCCATGGGTATACAGCAGGCCCCCATGGGTATACAGCAGGCCCCCAGGGGTATCAGCAGGCCCCAGGGGTATACAGCAGGCCCCCAGGGGTATACAGCAGGCCCCCAGGGGTATTCAGCAGGCCCCCAGGGGTATCAGCAGGCCCCAGGGGTATCAACAGGCCCCCGGGGTATACAGCAGGCCCCCATGGGTATACAGCAGGCCCCATGGGTATTCAGCAGGCCCCCAGGGGTATCAGCAGGCCCCCAGGGGTATACAGCAGGCCCCCAGGGGTATTCAGCAGGCCCCAGGGGTATCAGCAGGCCCCCGGGGGTATCAGCAGGCCCCCGGGGGTATCAGCAGGCCTCCGGGGGTATCAGCAGGCCTCTGGGGGTATCAGCAGGCCTCTGGGGGTATCAGCAGGCCTCTGGGGGTATCAGCAGGCCTCTGGGGGTATCAGCAGGCCTCCGGGGGTATCAGCAGGCCCCCGGGGGTATCAGCAGGCCCCCGGGGGTATCAGCAGGCCCCCGGGGGTATCAGCAGGCCCCCGGGGGTATACAGCAGGCCCCCAGGGGTATACAGCAGGCCCCCAGGGGTATCAGCAGGCCCCCAGGGGTATACAGCAGGCCCCCAGGGGTATACAGCAGGCCCCCGGGGGTTTATACAGCGCCCCCGGCAGTGGTATACAGCCCCCCCGCCTAGTACCGGGCCCCCATGCTGCGGCACAGCATACAGTAGTTCATACATTACCATCTCCTGCAGCGCGCGCTTCCTCCATCTCCCGCCCGGCTTGTTGCTGTAGTGTCATGTGACGCGCCAGTCACATGACACTACAGGAAGATGCCGGCTGGGACATGGAGGAGCCGCGCGCTGCAGGGAGAGATGGTAATGTATGAACTACTGTATGCTGTGCCGCAGCATGGGGGCCCGGTACTAGGCGGGGGGGCTGTATACCACTGCCGGGGGCCGCCAGGGGCTGTGTCCGGCGATATGCACTGCATCCCCTTGCCGGGGATGGACAGGGGGATGCGTGCATATCAATGAGGCGGGCCCACGTGACCGCGCGGTGTCACTGTAGCCCCCTCCTGCCTCCTCCTGCCCCCAGTCAGAGCCCCCGTCCCCGTCACACTCCGCACACACATGTATATACTCGCGTATAAGCCGAGGGGGGACTTTTCAGCCCAATTTTTGGGCTGAAAAAGTCAGCTTATACACGAGTATATACGGTACTTCATTACAAAATTCTGGTTGGTTACTATTCATAAACCTTCCACAAGGTGTCCCCACTGCACTGTGTGTGTAGCAGACATATGTTTATTACCAATCAGATTCCTCTTCAGTGAACATGGACATGTATCCATATAAGGTAAAAGGGGCGTGGTCTACACTGCAGACTGCGTCTGGTGAGGAAACAATGTATCAGATTACAGCATAGAGCTGAGCAATGTCAGAATGTAAACTCCTCTTTACAAGCTTCTGATCTGTCATCTGGCTCCACACAGCTCAGTCGTAATCTGTTAACCCCTTCTCTGCTGGCTTCCTGCACAGCTCAGGATCTCTGATTTGGTCTCTTCTGTTATCACATTGCACTGCTCCTGATCAGCTGCTTGCCACGTTCACACAGTCATAAAATTTAGTTTTTTAAAAGAGCACAGAAAAATGTGAGAAAATAAGTCATAAGGCACAAAAAAGCATCATCTTAGCTGCTGTGTGACCCATCATTAACAACCAGTGCAGTATTATTTTTTTCAATGAAATGACATTTACACTTTAAGTATTGTTCTGAGCCGGGCTGTGGAGTCTGTAAGCCATACTAAAGACTCAGACGCCTCAATTTCCCTGACTCCACGACTCCGACGCCCTCATACACAGCTCATGTTTAAAGAGGACCTGTCACCAAACCAGGCATGGTGATCTAATTACAGCACTGGATGCAGCATGTCTGCAGCATGCAGACAAGGGGTCCCCCAGCACTTGAGCAGCCCTGTACCCCGAGATAATACACTTAGAAAACTTACATGCTCCAGCCACTAAGGAGGTGGCTAGGGGCTGCAGCCAAGGGCAGATTCACACCCCCTGAATGTGTAATCTGCCCACCGCTGCCAATCATTCTCTCCCTGTCTGTAGCATTTAAACAGAGTTTTTTTCTCTCCCCTCAGGAGGCGGGACTAACGGACTTTCTGGGGGAGAGAAAAAAAAACCTCTGTATAAATGCTGCAGACAGGGAGAGAATGATTGGCAGCGGTGGGCAGATTACACATGCAGGGGGTGTGAATCTGCCCTTGGCTGCAGCCCCTAGCCACCTCCTTAGTGGCTGGAGCATGTAAGTTTTCTAAGTGTATTATCTCGGGGTACAGGGCTGCTCAAGTGCTGGGGGACCCCTTGTCTGCATGCTGCAGACATGCTGCATCCAGTGCTGTAATTAGATCACCATGCCTGGTTTGGTGACAGGTCCTCTTTAAGTGATACATTTATTGTAGTATAATGGTAATATCAGGCTTTAATCATTATGAGACAATAATCAAGATATTTAGATAGAACATAATAATTCATAATAATAATATTCAGCACTTTCTGCATTGAACGACTAGACACGATTTATTATATATTTCATGAGTCAGAGTCGGTCCATTTTATACCGACTTAACCCAAACAGTTGTCGATTCTGACTCCACAGCTCAGGTTGTGAAGTTGCTGATGCTACAAAGACATAGGCAAAGCGGCTTCATCCAGCAGAGTCACACCATTTCTACAGGTGAAAACCAATCACAGTGCACTACTTTGATTAGTTCTTTAGGTCATACTATTACTTTAATTACAAACAGAAAGATGTACCATATTTGGCCTTTTATTATCATTTTTTTTTATGTAAAAAAGGTATGACGTGAATATGAAAAGCAAAAATTCATCTATTACCGTAAGTTCACTAATCGGGATGAATATCAGGATAGTAAAACGCATTCAGTTACACTTATGCAAACCCCAAAAACAAGCGATTTTTCTTACATTCGTCTGAACCCGGCTGTACTGACACTAGGGCCAGTCACATCCACAGATCGCAGAGAGAACTGGCTCCATGGGCTCATCTGCATATTGGGCGAGTGCAGGATTCCCTGCCATTAAGAGCTCACGCACATCACCATGTTATCAGTGTGAGTGAGATCCAATAAAACATCGGATTACACGTGGATCAATGTTCTTCTATGAGGCCATGCACGCAGGACCAGAACTACAACAGGTGCAGGGGTTGCAATCGCCCTGGAGCCTAGGGGGTCCCCAAAAGTCTCTTTGGCCTATAGAAAAAGACAGTAGTACTGTTATGATTTGCAATACTTGGGGGGCCCTTTACAGCTTTTGCAATGGGGCCCATGAGCTTCAAGTTACAACACTGCATGCACATCTGATTTTTTTTTTTTCTTATCAGGATCATGTATGAGGGAAAGGAGATTTGTGACCACGCTCCCTCTTCAAATGATCCAATTGAATCAAACGTTTTAGAATTCAAGCAGTGGTTTTATTTCTGCGCATTTCGGGGCATTACTTCTTCTTCAGGAATACCACAACAAGATGTCTGATTTTTCAATCAGGTCCGAGGAGAAAAACCACAGCAAGTCCAAGTTAGATCTGATTATCAGATTGCACTTCACCATGCAAGTCAACGGGTTCAGGCAAAACATCCGACTGCAGTCAAATGATACAGTTCGACTTTCAAGGACAGATAGAATGGAAAAGATGAAGACATTTTTCTCTCCATCTTCTAAATTGTATCTTACTCTGATCAGATAGATTATGGAAATCAAACTGTTATCAGTCTGATTCTCTTGGATGAGAGAATATACCCTTGTCTGTTCCATCATCTGAACAGCTCTATTAGTTTACATTGGTCAATGTCCTGTCTGATTTTTCCTATGATCTGAACATGTCCTTATTGGAGGGTATTTACTTTGTAATCTGACAGCAGCATAATGTAGGAACAGAGACCCTGATTCTAGTGATGTCACTTAGTTTACTGGGTGCAGCAGTTGTTATAAAATCTGCTGCAAAGCTCTGAATGCTGAGCTGTGTATAGCATCACTCACATTGCTGATTGGCAGCTTTCTGTAGAACTGGATATTATCAGAAAACTGCTAATCATTGGTGGGTAATGATGTGTGCCCTGAAAAAGTAGCAAGAGCGAAACTTGTAGGCAATTAAAACTTCATTGAATATCCTGATTGTCATTATTGATCGACAGCCAGTGGCGGATTATAATGGGGCAATTTACCTTGGGCAGCTGGGCCCACCCAGAGCATTGGGCCCTGGGCGGCTGCCCAGATTGACCTCATCATAATCCGCCAATGTCGGCAGCACATGTGAGAATCCATATCTTTACATATTGGTGGATTTTTTTTATCGAAAGTGGATATGTGTAGCAGCCTTGATTGAATGTGTACAGTGGTTGTGACTCTCACAACCCTCTGAAGTGAGTACAACCATTATAGCATAATTTTCTAATGATATGTGAGATAAGACCATATTTTCATTCTTTCTGTTTTCAGTTGAGTCATCGGTGCAGGCGGACTTGGAGTAAGAGGCTGGAGACACCTAGTCCTGTAGTGATAATCTCCTGCTTATAAAGCACTGATTATATTTAAACAACTAAACACAGCACAGAAAATGACTCATCACTGGAATAAGAGGCTCTCAGATTGCATGGAAGATACTTGCTGAACGATTCTTTTTAAGCACAAATAAGCTTCACATTTTTTAGCTGGATGACCCCTTTAAGATCTGTTGTGACAGCTTACATATTATGTTTCAGTACGCATGAGTATAAATGTACGTAGGGAATGTCATGTATACTATGAGCAATACGACTGGCAGAAGGAAAGTAATGTATGGCCAAAAGGAAAATGGATATTTAATTCAAGCTGAGGTATAACATTCTCCTTGATGAACAACTATGGATGAAATGTATTTTGTGCTCTGCCACCGAGCTGAAGGTAACATCATTCGTATGAGCGGCAATGCATTTATGGGAACATTGCGATGACTTATTTCTATTTAAATGAATACTATTTCACCATATTCTCAAAATGAAAGCGTTAAAAACATTGGAGCTTTGCATATTGTGCTGTCTGTACTATCCATTACCGGAGAATCATGTATGCTGAGCACATTATGATTCTAATGGTGAGTCGGAGAGAAGGAGGATGGAGACAGTAAATGAGCCACGCGGGAGCCCTTACCTGACCCGTATGTGAAATGGAATCAGAATTACCAAGCTCAAAGGTTCCTGGGTGAGAAAAGGAATAGTTAGTAATATGTGTTTGTTTATAGCAGTCGTATAGACTCCAAGTCCAAAAATTTGCCCCTTTTTCTGCAGCAATCGGGAGTAAAATGGCATTAGCTCTGAAGAAAAATGGAGCCGCTTGTGACTGTACAATCCGGGCGTAATGCGGCTGCTAACCAATTTCCTACTGATTTGCACTTGGAGAACGTATAGATCCCTCTTCTTGTCTGTGCTTTAAGCTACAATACCTTTTCTAAACAACAATCACTGGACGCTTCCATTCCCTGGATTTAACCATAGGCTTTGATGTGATCCTGAGTGGTTTCCTATTGACTGAGGCATCACATTAAGCCACAGGATGAATTGAAAACTATTGGTCGCCAGCAGCTACCAAATAACCTGACCGTAAGGGATGAGCGAGCGTAGGTTATATCTGTGCTGCCGTGCAAGCGCGCCGCTCTAACAAGCATCGGTTCTGCAGATCTGGGAGGGCAGAGTCTGGATATAATTTGCAGGATATCTTGATTGCAAATGAAAGATTGCCCCTAAGCCGCTATAGATGTCATCTCCCTGACAATCTGTAACCACACTTGTAATGGAATCTTAAAGGGATTTTCATTCCTCATTCCCATCCATCCCGGTAATGGAAAGACTATTATCCTCAGCACTTCGTACGCTGGATGTGTGGACTGTATATGTTAAAGTATAGGATTAGTGAGCTGATTTACTTATCAGGAGTTCGCAGTATGATGTAAGTGCTGTAAGAATTAGATACAGTCAAGAAAATAAAAAAGTGTGCAATCTTTGTATATTACTGTATGTTCCTACTGTATGATCTAACTCAAGGCTTCTCCAAGAAAAAAAGGTTGTTTCAAGACTTCTTAAAACAAAATATATTTTATATTCAAATATATATTGTTTAATACTTCCTTGTGATCAGTAATGAAAAAAATTGGAATCCGGCTCAACATTAATGGATTTTCTTTTTCTTTTATTTTTCAATAAAGATGGTGCATACAAAAGAAAGTTACATGGTCGACATGACCCACTTGACACATTTCGACTGCAATTGGACTGAGTCATGAGTAAGACTGCTTCTGCAGTCAAAACGCGTTGACTGGGGCATGTCCGTTAACATTCCTATTAACCTTTAGGCAAGGCCAAGACAGGTCGGAGTCTGAGCCCCAGGGGGATGAGCAAAGAGCAGTTGGGTGAGCTGGAACCTATTCTTACTCCTTGTGATGATGTTATATATTTTTTATATTCTCGTTATTTGTAACGCACAGACTAGAGGATGTCTGGCACATGGCCCAACACAGAGATTACATTTGGATGTAAGGGAGAAGAGGACCCTGATGATAGGGAGCTTGGGGTGGGGCACCTGACTAGAGATGAGCAAACCTGTCCAGAGCCTGTTCGGGCCTGGAGTTCAGTTAATTTCAATGTCCAAAATACAGGAGTGTGCATGCAGCACTGTGTTCTGGTACTGGTGCTTGGCCCAGTGCAATTGGATTGCAGTATGTAATCGGCTCACACTGGGGATAAAATTTGTCTTGTCACTAAAAAAAAGAAAAATCCCCACCCTCTCGCCCCTGGAAGTGTTTTGCGTATTGTTAGCTGTATATGGGTGGAGAGCCAAACAGCCAATCAGTGACTGCTCGGGTCAAGTCCCGAACAGCGCCACTGAACCCAAACATCCACGAGTTTGTTCTGCAACAGAATCTGAACCTTAAAGGGGACATCCAGGATTGATAAAGCCTTACTATCTTTCAAAAACAGCACCACCTCTGTGTACAGGTTGCATTTGGTATTGCAGCATAAAACCGATTCACTTAAAAGGAGATGAGCAACAATATCACACACAACCTGTTGGGGTGGCGCTGCCTGTGTTTATGGAATTCTGGACAACTCCTTTAAAAGGTTTGCTCATCACTACTGGTGACATGAAAACTGGCTTCCCTAATATCTTCACGCGGGTCCTCTCACACTCGTCTGCGGCTGGGCTGCCAACTGTCCAGAAATGCCAAGACGGTCCATAAAAATAGAACACTTTTTTTGCCCTGTCTGTGAAAAAAAATTTAAGGCGTCTGATTTTTTGGAAGTTGAAGGAACTTGCGCAAATTATTTTGACTGCAATTATCTTCATTTTACATTGACTGCAGATGATGTCTTCATGTCAGATTACGGGCTGTAGACACGGATCACTTATAATCATAATGATTTATTATAGTTTTCCAATGTGTTTGTAAAAAATATTATGTCTGTGATTTTTTTGGTAAGTCATCCAGAAAAGGTAAAACTTAAGTTGGCAACCCTGGTCTGCAGTGTGTCCTGAGGTTTCAGTCTGGAGGATTTCCTTTTTTTTGTTACAGGAGATGTATAGACAAAGGAGGGGGCTGGCATAGCTATAGAAATAAGCAATTTGCCTCCTTCCCATACAGTTTTAGTTACATGAACACACAGGAAACACTGTCCTGTATGTAAACCAGAAGAGGACCCACTGGAACCCAGGACCAGGAGAGGACCCACTGGGATCCAGGATCAGAAGTAGACGCACTGGGACCCAGGACCAGAAAAGGACCCACTGGGACCGAATGTTACACTTAGGAGGTGAGGGGATCAGGTAACTTGATGGTGTGATGGGCAAAGGGCTTGCCCTGATCTCGGAGGTATCTCTGATGGTGAGGAGTTCCGAGCCGCCACCTTTTATTCCAACCCCCTGATTAGCCCTAGGCTTAAGGCCCCTACCTCCACCCACGGGTTGGTGATCACAGCTTCTCCCACAGCAATAGAACTCCAGGAGAGGCTTCAGCACAGCAGCAAGACGTCTTCTCAGCTCAGTGACCAAGAGCTAACTAACTCTATAAACAGTGTCTGACAGAGAGGGAAGGCTATTTAAAGCCTAAGGGAAGGGGATTCTCGGAGAGTCACACTTCAACCACTCAAGCAGCAGCTAAACATAATAGTGAGTGCAGCTCTAGAGCACAACACAGGAGGTAAGACCTTCACACCAATACCTCATGCAGCCCTTAAAGGAAAACAACACTTACAGCAGCATTTGGCAATGTCAGCGCAAACTAAGTGCATGACACCCAGGACCAGAAGAGGACCCACTGGGACCCAGGACCAGAAGAGGACCCAGTAGGACTCAGGACCAGAAGAGGACCCACTGGGACCCAGGACCAGAAGAGGGCCCACTGGGACACAGCACCAGAGCATGTAAGATATACAGCAAAGAAACAACAATGTCAGGTCAGGTCTTGAAGAGCTCATACTTTTGCAGGAGAAAGCCCTAGGTCTCTATGTAATTCAATGGTTGTAACAACCCAGTAGCTGTTTTAATCAGATGAGCCAGCCTTGCTGATGTGCCCTGATTTTTACACCCTGACCCATTGATGATTGGATTTTTAAGAAATGTAGAAAATTACGGCACATTGTTGCATACAATATTATGGGCATTCACCAAACATGTCAAGAGCACAATAGTAATTTCTCATGGATTTGGAAAGATTCCATTTGGCTTCTTGGTGCTCCATGTATCTCTTTCTACAGGTAGTGTTTTTATATCAGCCGGTTCAATATCTCTCTACAGATCTGGCTTCTCATTCCTCCAGCCAGTATTAGCCTTTTGATATTGCCTGGAGAATCTCATGCAATATAGAACATAGTTAATGAAAAAAGCTTAATGTTTCAGTGAAATATTGATGTTGAGCATCTTGGCCAAAAGACAAGAGTGATCAGATCACAGAGCATCCTAAATTTTGATCTTGTCAAATGAACTTTCAGCTATTCAACCCTCTATATCATGTAGACCTGAAGCTTATACACATGCGAGAGACTTCTTCATTCTGGTGCACTGCACAAGTGCTTCCCCGCTCTCCCACTGTGCAAGGTTTGATGTGTCTGATGATAAATCTGCTGCACATGGCCTTGTTTCTGGACACTTAGGTCAGCAGAATACATTCAAAGGTTGGATACAACTTGGCACAGAATTTGTTCATTTGCTATATGCAAAGTTAAGCGACTTTATAAATAGTCTTCATTACAAACTTTTTACCATTTTGCTGTAAGTTCTATTATCTTGCTCAGTTCTTTTGTAAAACTGTTACAAATCCTTCCTGCTCTACTCTCTATGTTCTGTCTCTTCCTCCTTTCAATATTAGAGGTAGCAGCAGGGAGGGGAATTGATTTGTACATAGATTGTCTCAGTTTGGAGAAGAGAGAAAGATCAGGGAGATCAAAGAAAGAAAGTGATAGAACAAAAAGAGAAAGAAGATGAAAAGGAAATAAGTGCAGGTTTGAAGCTGCAGGGAAAACTACTGTACACAAGGATTGTGACCACATCCAGCCTGTATTACAGAGAGAGACACTCCCACAAGAGGACAATCTTTATCTTGCTCCAGGTTGCAAACTGCATATTTTTAGCTCTGAAAAGAATGAAGATTGCATATTGAAATTTAAAGCAATTATCTAAAATATAAAGTTGAGTGTGTGTGTGCGTTTATGTATCAAGCACCGCCCACTCCACTGTCACACCCACTGCACATAGCCCCACCCACTTCAGACACATCTAACAAAAGCCACGCCTGCTCCATCCCTTCACATAGCTCCACCCCCTTTCATAGCGCTGTCTCCTTTATTGCCCTGTCCCATTATTGTGATGTCACTATAAAATGTAAAATGTTAGCTTATAAAATTCAATCACAAAATTTTGCGCACACACCCCATTTGACTCAGGGTTTGTAGGGGGGGTATAAGTTTGTGGGGTGCAGGTGCTGCGGGGGCATTTTTGGGGGGCGGGTTTGGAGGGGTGAGGGGGCATTTTTTAAGGTTGGTGGGGGTGCAGGTTTGGGGATGGTGCGGGGAGGCAGGTTTGGGTGTAGGGGAAATTTTGGGATGGAGGCAGAGGAGTGGACTAGGTTTGGGGGGGAGCATGGGTGGATGGGACGGGTCGGGGGCAGGTTTGATTCGTATAGTAGACGTGCATACACACACACAGACATACACCTAGCTTATAACTAAGAACAGTCAGTTACTATGCCCAGGCAACGCCGGGCTCTACAGCTAGTATGTAGTATAGAGCAACAACGGGCTCTACAGCTAGTATATAGTATAGAGCGACATCGGGTTCTACAGCTAGTATTAACTAAAGGTAACATGTCAAAATCATTGTTATTTTCTATTTTCTATGTCAAAAGTGTGTAAAGCATTTAAGCATGAATGACTTACCGTGGCTGGGTCCAGCAGGGTGAGATGCATTCTCTAACAATCTATAACTGGTAATGGATTAATATAGCCCCAGTATAACATTACGTTTACTATTCATAACCAATTGTAAAATTATATCCACCTTCTGAGTATAAAATACTGAAAACGTATCGGCAAACACTCCACTTACAGTTTACACTCATGGTCGTACTTGATTTATTGACTTATCCATACCTACTTTACTACTTTTGCTAAGTCTATATTCATATTGTCTTGAATTGTACATGAGCCTACCCATAAAATGATTATAATAAACACTACACATAAAGCAATCAACTGAAATAAGTGGCATAAAATATTTAAAGTATTTCATGTTTAGATATGTTCACCTATAGTTAATTTACAGATTTGTTTGTAAATGATTTCTGTACAAACTATCAGATTGAATGTTAGTGCTTGATAATCCAAAATGAAAAAATTGAGGTGTGAACAGGTGCTAACTGAACATGAAATGTACGCTAATATATAGATAGCTGCAGTCTAAAACGCTAAGACATGTAAACATTGAATATAAGAATATGGCGTGCATTATGCTAAGGAAAAACATTGAAAAATAGAGACACCGTTTATAAAAAAGGCCAGTTTTATGTAAGCCCAGCAACCATCATCAAGGTGTATCTCTTTGCTGGGACCATGGTTAGGGCTTGCCAACATCGGCGTATGTATCTAACTAGTGGTATCCAGTTCTTTTATTGGATAGCACTTGGACCAATGTTATTCAATGGGGCAATACTGATCAACGTTTTTTTTTTCTCAAGCCAATTCGGCACAAAAAAAGAATCGTAGCGTGTTACAATTTCACATGTTAATTGGATGAGACTTGTGCATGCCAGTCTTTGGGTGTGTGTAAAACATCAGACTGCACTCCGATGACAGCCGAGTGCAGTTCGATTTCAGGACTCACAGAATGAAGGAGAAATTTTGTTCTCTGTCTTCTTTCCACAATGTTCTACGATTCTCTTGCATGATCACACTAAGCTGACACTCAAACTGTGATCAGAGTGACATTAACATGATCTGATTTTTGGAGATGAGAGAATCTATGGTCGTGGGACCCAAGTCATACCCAATGATCAACTCCTAAACATCAGCATCCAGATCACACTTATATGTATACGCACATGTATAGTCTTTTGATGACTTACATTATGAGCAAATTGGAATTGACTGGAAAGTCTTTCTAGAACTAATCACATCGATTTAACCTTACTACTGTCAAAAACAATGTATTCCCTTGATTTCTAACCTTTTATCATAGGGATCCCTTGGATATATTTCCCCTACCAGGAAAGAACAATTGCCTCATCTTTGTTGTTCAATAGGAAATGATCCAATTCTATGGACACATGTTTCGGTGGGGACACCGTGACAAGGGGCAGTTGTCCCCACCAAAACGCGTTGTATCTGTTTTTTATGTTTTTGTATGTTTGAGCAATAAATTTTGTTTGTGGATAAGGAGTTCTTAAAATCATAACCATGGGGAGCACAGCCACCATAAAACTGGATCACTTCCTAATGAACCTTTATGCCTGTGGGAATCCGTGGCAGGACGCAACACTTGATCAATTCGAGGCGAGCAGTAGACCCAGATAAATCTTTGATGCATGAGGAGACTTTGGAAACTTATATGCTTGAAGTTTTATGGCAAGAGGTGAGTGCATGAAAACTTAATTAAGAGGGTACCAGAAGTTACATCTGTAACGTGCTGAGATTGGCGCCGTATGTTTGTTTTATTATACAATATATACCCTACAGGGAATGGCCTTACTTCATTTTTGTTGTGCAAGTCAAAGCTCTTCATGTTACTCATTTATTTTTTTTATTTTGTTCACTTATATAACACCATCATATTCCACAGCTTTACATACAACAACATCATCACTGTCCCCATTGGGGCTCACAATCTACATCCCCCTATCACTGTCTTTGGAGTGTGGGATGAAGCTCACGCAAACATGGGGAGAACATACAATCTCCTTGCAGATGTTGCAACAGTACCACCACAATGTCATCTTCCAAGAAAGCCGATGGTGGAACATTGATGTAGATACAATAACTCTCACTATTCAGATAAACTTTACGCTAGTGGGCAAAAGAGCCTTGACTCCTGTGGACTTACAATAAATCAAAAAGTTTAGCCATTTACTGATAACCCTGAGCAATGGCAAAACTACATACCTTGATGGATCTTGCACTACGGTTAGATGACGCTCTTCTTCTCGCTGACAGACCTCACACTTTGGAGATATATTTCTTCTTGATTCCAACTGCTGTGACATCTATCCCATTGTCTTTAGGACCAGGTCTGTCTTCTCTTGTGAAAAAGATTTATTTCTCTGTGCATTTACCAAGATGAATGTCTTAAAGTCGCACAGACATAAGACTGAATTTCTGTGGTTCTCCATACGAGTTTCTCTTTATTGATACAACTATCCATTGACCTAATATAACATGTACAGCCCAGGCATATAATTACCTTGGAGACTCTATCAAGTAAAGCAATATCTGAAACTCTAAATAATCAGCCATCCTTTCACTGTTGTCGGTAATAGCTATCATTAGGTTTATCATTAAATGGTCACATTTCCATTTATAAATAATTGGATTTGGCACAGTTGGGTCCAACTAGTCAGAATTCTGATTCCACATTTAATGGTTTGCAGTTGATAACTTTTCGAATATGTAACTGTGAAAGGGTTAAACAATAATAGAAGTAAGGAGATAATAAATATGTTGGATATGGATGGATAATTAGTTTGGTTTAGATTTGAAACGGGTATGATGTGAGGTGGTCATTCCTATTTATGTTGCATTAATAGCAAAATTAATTATTTACACATCAATATTTCTTTAAAGTTGTCTCCCTAGGAGAACCGGATACGTGAGCCAAACATTTCATAGGGCGACCTTGACCTGATCTTCTTCCTCTCAAATATTCCATCAATTTTCCTGATTATAATTAACATGTCTTCCTGTTTATTCCGAGCCTTGATAGTCTTATTTTGTCTGACTTTTATTCCTAATGGAAACAGCAATTGCTAAATCTGTTTTCAAATACATAATTTAATATGAAGCTGAATATTTTCACCAAATGCAATTTCTGCTGTATCTTAGAACTATGTTTATTTATACGATTTTTCTATACTTTTTTAACTCCTACTGGTTTAGTTGATTGATTGGAGCAATATTTTTGGTTTTAAGAACATATTTTTATAGATGATTTTTCCTCCAGTTTTGTAGTTGCACTTTTTGTTACTTCAGATTCACTGTATATCTGATTATGCCAACTGTTATTTCTCTAGTAGCGTGATATGTTTTTTTCAAAGGCAAGTGAATAAATAGCAGATGCTGTAGATAATAATATAGTCAAAATGAAAGATTTCATCTCACCCCATTGATGAAGAAAACCTGGGATTCCAATTAGGAGGGGTCCAGGGGAACCATGGAAGTTCAGGTTCGCGTGTTGCAACTGGACTTATTTTTGCAATGTGTTCAGGACCCGAACTTGACCCGAACCTAGTGATGAGCGAGTGTAATCGTTACTTATTAGTTACTCGCACGGATAGTACAGTATTCGCGATACTCGTTACTTGGCGAGTATTGCTGGTGCTTGTGAGTGATGGGTCTATCGTTATCAGTCTGAGACATTGCCGGCTCTCTTCAGTACACACAGTGAGCTGCACCTCAGGGAGAGCAGACTGAATGTTAGGGTCTCTCTGGGGGCACAGCAAGGTGTTTTAGGCATTGACAATCCAAAAAAGCCTACACCCTCCCACTCTATCCCGGAACTGCTTGTTTTATGGCCGGATGTGTGTGGGCGGAGCCTATCACTAATTGACTAACATTGGACATGCTATTGGGATGAGTAGCCAGTGTTACAAAGTACTCGTTACAAGTATAGCAATTACAAATATTTCACCACTCGCTCATCACTACCCGAACCTCATTGGAAATCACTAATTGGCAGTTTGGCTCTCCATCCACATACAGCCTGCCATAAGCAAAACATTTCTGCTGGCGAAAGGGCGGGATATATTTTTTCCTTATTTTAGACGACCCTACACCCAAAAACTTTGGTTTTACCCTCAGTGCGAGCAGGTCAAACACTGCACGTGGCTCACACTGGGCCAAGCACCTAGCACTCACGAAACGGAAAGCACCAACACTCCAACCCTGGACAGGTTCGCTCATCTCTAGAGGTGCACAGTAGTAAGTTCTTGCCAATCGAAGTTGAGTAATTCAATTGTCAAAAAAAAAGTATCCAGCATCACATCCCCCCAAAAAAATGTTAAAAAAACAAATGTTATTTCTTCATATTAAAAAATCACATAACATCTTGATAAACACAAAGCTGTAAGGAAACATCTTACGTGTTTTCGACCTGGGAGGGTTCTTGTTTATAGACACATCTACAAATAAGAACATTCCTGGTTCGAAATGAGTCAAACATTTCTTTACAAATATGTTTTTATCAAGTTTTTTTTGCTTTTTAATATAAAGAAATATTTATTTTTAACATAATATTTTGGGGGGATACTTTTCCTGTTGGCAGCAGTAAATAATAATGTATATCCTGTATGAGATTCACTGCCTAAATGTGTACTTTTAACAAAAATCTGATTTCCATAGAAGAAAATGTACTATGGCTGACAGTCTTTTCTCTAGTCATTGCCCTCATCTTAGTGCTTATATAGTCTTCATCCCCCCAGTGTATTATGTAGGCAGTGAATCATTCAGATATGCAAGTCGTCGTGGACAACTAATAGTGTAACAATAAAAAGTGAAAAATAAAAATCCTGGCAATTTTACCTACGAGAGAATCTCTTATTACATCTTTATTAAACGATGAAGGCTGTAAAAGAAATAAAATAAAAAAACATTTCTGGAATTGTGATAAAAAAGTAATCACTCGCACTGCCAAAAAAATAAAAATAACTTTTGCACAGTTTTTTTTTTTTTTTTTTTTACTAGATCTCTCTTTTTTCATTTGCATCTAACATCTATCCGCACGGTAAAGCTTCCTCTATTTGCAGCCATTTTTACGCCACCTCTAAAATTATTATTGTTAATTTTAATACAAGAACAAATATTGCAAATGTGCCAAAAGCAACAGTATCAATAAATGATTGCGGGAATGTCTGTGTATGTCTCCCAAAAGACGTTTAAGCACCAGCTGCTGATCCGCAATTACTGAACACAAAAATAATGTGTTGACTAATTGTGAAGTTATGCTAACCTAACTTTTTGCTAGCCCTCCACACGGACACTGCAGAGAAATAGAGCCAGGTTAGTTTTACTTACACACACCATGTTGTGTATCACATTGGAGACCCCTTAGCTGCATTTTTAACCATACATTGTAGCTTGAAAAACTATGTTGGGGTCCTGAAGATAGAGGGAGAAAGCGCATGCACAGAGGTTACAGTCCTTGACAAAAGTTATGTCGCTTATCCATATTATGTAAATAAAAGCTTATAACCTGACGTTAAATTCATCCATTGGGTATATAAATTAGTCTTTTGAAAGCTGAAACCCTCCCAAATGTGATTTAGGTTAAGAAAATAAATTGGCATCAATGCTGAAATATTGATTATGTAATGAACACTTATGGTCAGATTTTGGCAAGACAAAAGTTTTGTCGCCCACAGAAAGTAATGTGATTTTCCAACAAATAATTAACTTAAAATACAAATATATGTTGCATAACATTGGTGAATGATGTTGTCGTGCTAATAGTCTTATTTAATATTTTGTGTGACTTCCATAAGCTTGAAGGACTGCATTCATGCTGTTTAACAATGATTCATGCAATTTATTAATGAATTCATCAGGAATAGCAAAGAATGCAGTCTTACATGCCTCCCAGAATTCATCTAGATTCTTTGGTTTTGTCTTCCAAGCTTTCTGTTTCATCCTACCCAAAACATGCTCAATGATTTTCATGTCTGGTGACTGGGCTGGCAAGTCCTTGAGCACCTTGATCTTTTTTGCCTGGAGGAACTTTGTTGTAGAGATGGATATATGAGATGGAGCACCATCCTGCTGCAGAATTTGACCCCTTTTATGATTTGGAATGTAAGAGGTAGCTAATACTTCTTGATATTTTAGGCTATTGATATTGCCTTCCACCTTGCAAATGTTTTGCACACCCTCATACTGAATGTAACCCCAGACCATGATAATCCACCACCAAATGTAACTGTTTTCTGGGTGTATTTTGGATCCATACAGGCTCTAGTAGGTCTCCTGCAGTATTTGCGGCTGCTGTGGTGTAATTCTACTGAAGATTCATCAGAGAAATCCACCTTCTGACACTTTTCCAGCATCCATCTGCTTAGCAGGCTGTGGGACTTTGCAAATGCCCCATGGTTTTTTATTTGCCTTTTGTTTGGTGCTGGCTTCTGGGCACTGATTTGACCATGGAGGCCATTTTGAGACAGAATCCTACAAACTGTTCTAGTTGACATAGTGACTTGAGGTGACCAGGCCGGTTGGAGCTCTGGTTCAGTGGAAGATAGGCTTGCTTTGGATTTTCTAACCAACAAACATTCCTCCTGAGCAGTTGTTTTGCGGGGTCTTCCGGACCTTGGCTTGTCAAACACATCTCCAGTCTCTTCAAATCTTTTTTTAATTCTTTGTACTTGACGCTGAGACACATTAAAGGTGCCAGCCACCTCTGCAGTGGATCTGGTCTTCAGTCTCTTGATAATTAAGGCTTTGGTTGCAGGGTGGATTTTTGGCATGTTGTCAGAGCTCAAGTTGCAGTTCAAGTGAAGGGCTGGGGTGCTGAGTTTCTTTTTATACACACCTACTAATTGACTGATCATTTACTGAGCACAGGTGAGGATGAAAAATAGGATTGGGTGCATTATTTGACCAGGCGACAAAACTTTTGTCTTGCCAAAATCTGACCATTCTGTGTTCATTAAATGATCAATATTTCAGCATTGATGCCAATTTATTTTCTTAACCTAAACCACATTTGGGAGGGTTTCAGCTTTCAAAAAAGTAATTTATAAAACCAATGGATGAATTTAATGTCAGGTTATAAGCTTCTATTTACATAACATGGATAAGCGACATAGCTTTTGTCAGGGACTGTAGAGCATTGAGGGAATAGAGTGAGTTACCGTGCAAGCTTTATAGGGAATGCCCACAGAGCATTGAACGCGTAGCTCCACAAGCTTTACAGGGAACACTTATTGAGCACTGAACTTACAGCTCCACAAGCTTTACAGAGAACGCCCACTGAGCAAGGAACTTGCAGCTCCACAAGGTTTACAGGGAATGCCCACTGAGCACTGAACGTGCAGCTCCACAAGCTTTACAGGGAACGCTCACAGAGCACTGAACGTGCAGCTCCACAAGATTTACAGGGAACGCCCACTGAGCACGGAACTGTCAGCTCCACAAGCTTTACAGGGAACGCCCACTAAGCACAGAAATGCAGCTCCACAAGCAGACATTTCAGAGATTCAGCTCTTCAAAATTAAAGGAGCTTTACATAAATCAACCAATGCCACAGTGTACAGTAAAGCTGCTTATGAAAAACATTTACATTCACGGGCCAGCCACATACACAAATTGTGGCAACAAATGCTCATCTGTTTGACTATCACTAAGTCTACCACTGTCTTGTCCATAAAATGGATGAGACTGGTGCACATGGTGACTTTTTTTTCCTCTTGACCCTAAATTGTTCATGTTCACCAGCGCGCACTGACTTGCCTATCAGTCTATCAGTGCACAGTCCACTATGCAGAACAGCACAATCGCTAAAAACACATTCATCTAAATAAACCTCAACACCACTTTCACGTTAATAATAATAATAATAATAATAATAATAATAAAGCTTTATTTATATAGCGCCAACATATTCCGCAGCGCTTTACAATGTAGGGTTAGAGTACAGAAAATACAGTAAGTAATTACAGTAGAGAACAAATAAAGTACAATAATTGGATACAAAACAATAGGCATAGAATCAATGTGAAAGAAAAATACAATAAATAAAGCAAGAAATGAAGGTGACCCTGCTCAAAAGAGCTTACAATCTACAACGGGATAGGGGTTGCACAAGGTGCCGGGGCTTATTGCACTGATGGTCCAGGCATCTTGAGGAAATGGGGCATAGGGCTAAGCTTACATGGATGGTCATCAGACAGTCTGTGTAGACCTTTATGGTTTGGTGGAGTTTGTAGAACAGTAATGTCCAGAGGATAGCCCATTCACTGTCTACAGTACAATGGACTTATTAGGGAGTATGATAGGCCACCTTAAAAAGATGCGTTTTTGGGGATCGTCTGAAGCCATGCAAGTTGTGGATAGTCCTGATTTCTTTGGGTAAAGCATTCCAGAGGTTTGGTGCAGCTCTGGAAAAGTCTTGGAGCCGGGAGTGGGAGGATCGGATTAGTGCAGATGTTAGTCGAAGGTTATTTGAGGAACGTAGAGAGCGGGTGGGGTGATAGACAGAGATGAGGGAGGAGAGGTAGGGGGGAGCTGCACTGTGAAGAGCTTTGTGGGTGAGAACAAGCAATTTGAATTTGATCCTGTAGTATACGGGCAGCCAGTGCAATGACTGGCACAGAGCAGAGGCATCTGAGTAACGATTGGCCAGATGGGTGATCCTGGCTGCTGCATTAAGGATGGACTGGAGAGGAGAAAGTCTGGTGAGGGGGAGGCCGCTTAATAGAGAGTTGCAATAGTCAAGGCGGGAATGGATTAGGGCCACGGTGAGGGTTTTTGTTGTTTCCAGGGTGAGAAAGGGGCGGACTCTAGAGATATTCTTCAGGTGTAAGCGACAGGAGCGGATGAGAGATTGCGTGTGGGAAGAGAAGGAGAGATTGGTGTCAAACATAACACCCAGACAGCGAGCCTGCTGTCTAGGCGTTATCGTAGTGCCGCATACTGAGAGAGAGATGTCCGATTTAGGGAGGTTAGTGGATGGGGGGAGCAGAAGAAGTTCAGTTTTGGAAAGGTTTAGTTTCAAATAGAGAGTGGACATGATATTGGAAACTGCAGCTAGACAGTCATTGGTGTTCTTTAATACTGCAGGGGTAAGGTCAGGGGCTGAAGTGTATAGTTGTGTTTCATCAGCATAAAGATGGTACTGAAAGACAAATCTGCTGATGGTCTGTCCAATCGGGGCCGTGTAGAGAGAGAAGAGGAGAGGGCCAAGGACTGAACCCTGAGGGACTCCAATAGTGAGAGGAAGAGGGGAAGAAGTGGAGCCAGCAAAAGATACACTGAAAGAGCGGTCAGAAAGATAGGAGGAGAGCCAGGAGAGAGCAGTGTCCTTTATGCCAATGGAGTGCAGCATAAAGAGTAGGAGCTGATGGTCGACAGTGTCAAAAGCTGCAGAGAGATCAAGGAGAATAATCAGAGAGTGGTCACCATTACGTTTTGCTGTCAGAAGGTCATTGGTCACTTTGATGAGGGCAGTTTCTGTGGCGTGAAGGGGGCGGAAACCAGACTGTAATGGATCTAGAAGAGAGTGAGCGGAGAGGTAACGGGTGAGGCGGGAATAGACCAGGCGCTCCAAGAGTTTAGAGATGAAGGGGAGATTGGAGACTGGTCTGTAGTTATTTGTGCAGGTTGGGTCGAGAGTGGTTTTCTTTAATAATGGAGTAATGATCGAGTGTTTGAAGGAGGAGGGGAAAATGCCAGAAGAGAGGGAGAGATTGAAGATTTTGGTTAGATGAGTGGTGACGACTGGAGAGAGGGACTGGAGCAGGTGTGAGGGAATGGGGTCAGTAGTGCATGTGGTGGGATGAGAGGAAGAAAGGAGCTTGGAGACTTCTTCTTCTGTGACTGGGTCAAATGTGGAGAGTGAACCGGAGGAGATGTGGGGAAGAATGGGGGTGGCAGCGCTTGGAGGCTGAGAGCTGATTTCCTGGCGGATGTTGTCTATTTTCTCCATGAAGTAGGAAGCCAGGTCATCAGCACAGAGGTCAGTGATGGGGGCCTGCACTTTAGGACTGAGGAGAGAGTGAAAGGTGGCAAAGAGTTTTTTTGGATTGTTGGATAGTGAGGAGACCAGGGTGGTGAAGTAGGTCTGTTTGGCAAGGTGAAGGGCAGAGTTGTAGGTTTTTAGCATGAATTTATAGTGGATAAAGTCTCCTGGTGAGCGAGTTTTCCTCCATAGACGTTCAGCACTCCTGGAGCATTGCTGGAGGAATCGAGTTTGTGGTGTGAGCCAGGGCTGTTTTGTTAAGCTATGTGTATTCTTATTTAAGTTTTCTTTTATTATTATTATTATTAATAATAATAATAATAATAATAATAATAATAATAATCACTACACATTTTAGAGATACTAAATCCTTTGCAAAAGAATTATATTACAGTGAATCTGTCACCAGGTTTTTCCCATATAAGCTGCAGCCACAAGCACTAAGGCCTTATATACATATTCTAGAAAACTGTATATACTGTAAGTCTTCAGGTTGATCTGTATAATGTAAAAAAGATCTTTTACTATGCTCACCTTTGGGGTGGTCCAGTTCAATGGCTGTTGCTGCTTTTAATCCGGCGCCTCTTCTCTACTTGCAATCGCCATTGTCCATCTTGTTTTGTGTGGATGATGCATCTTACATCATCCACAGAGTTCTCCCATCACCGTCCTGCACATGTGCACTTCTGGCTACCCCACTGTAATGTGCAGGTGCGGGAAAAGGTCAAAGAGCATTTGTGCATGCGCACCACAATATTTTGAGATCAGCTGAGATGTCGGAGCTTTTATGTGAGCTCACCACTGGAGCTCACATCAAAGCCACCTTACCCGCCCAGGACATTGTACAATGTCCTGTGTCGGCAAGGAGTTAATCACTAGGACTAGTCAAAAAGGCATGCATTACATGTGTAAACCAGTCCCGCCCATCGGCCAGTAGCACGCCCAATGAGGCATGACTGAGATCCCTGAGCTGAGATCCTTTTTTTTTGTCCTAACTCTTCCTAAGGGCCCTGTTACATGTAGAGATGTTCCAGCGATCCCACCAGCGATCCGACCTGGCCGGGATTGCTGGAACATCGCTATGTGATCGCTGGTGAGATGCCAGACAAGCAGACTTACCAGCGATCACCCAGCGATGCACCGACATCCAACGGAATTTTGGGTTCGCTCAGGGTCTCGGGCGGAAACTATGGATCGCTGGTAAGTCTGCCTGTCACACACACCGATGCAGCCTGGCCAGCGGGAGATCGCCGATCGAAAAATGGTCCAGGCCATTCGTTACCGATCAGCGATCCCCCGGTGGGAGGCCGATCGCTAGTGCGTGTCACACACAGCAATATCGTTGGCGAGGTTGCTGCAACGTCACAAAACCTGTGATGTTGCAGCGATATCGCTGTGTGTGAAGTACCCCTAACAATCACTTTCCTAATATATTTCTGGTTCTGTAATCTTATCTGTCCGAGCCTTGTTAATTACTTTTATTGTTGTTGTAGCTTTGATCTTCCAGGCTGCAGACTGGATTCGGAACAACTGGGCAGAACACTTTGCTGGTGGGGCTGAGAGGAGAGTGAAGTGAGATCTGGGCATGTGCGCTCAGACTGCTGTCAGTCACAGAGAGGCAGCCCCGCCCCCACCAGTGATGTGCCCAGACAGTTGTCACTCACAGAGGGAGCCCCACCGCACCAGTGATGTGCCTGGACTACTGTCGCTCAGAGAGGCAGCCCTGTCCTCACTAGTGATGTGCCTGGACTGCTGTCACTCACAGAGAGGCAGCCCTGCCCCCACCAGTGATGTGCCCAGGCTGCTGTCACTCAGAGGCAGCCCTGCCTCCACTAGTGATGTGCCCAGGCTGCTGTCACTCACAGAGAGGCAGCCCTGCCTCCACTAGTGATGTGCCTAGACTGCTGTCACTCACCGAGAGGGAGCCCCGCCCCCACCAGTGATGTGCCCAGACTGGTATCACTCACAGAGAGGCAGCCCTGCCTCCACCAGTGATGTGCCCAGACTACTGTCACTCACAGAGAGGGAGCCCCGCCCCCACCAGTGATGTGCCCAGACTGCTGTCACTCACAGAGAGGCAGCCACGCCCCCACCAGTGATGTGCCCAGACTACTGTCACTCACAGAGAGTCAACCCTGACCCCACCAGTGATGTGCCTAGACTGCTGTCACTCACAGAGGGAGCCCCACCCTCACTAGTGATGTGCCCAGACTGCTGTCACTCACAGAGAGGGAGCCCCGCCCCCACCAGTGATGTGTCCAGACAGCTGTCACTCACAGAGAGTCAACCCTGACCCCACCAGTGATGTGCCTAGACTGCTGTCACTCACAGAGAGGGAGCCCCACCCCCACCAGTGATGTGCCCAGACTGCTGTCACTCACAGAGAAGGAGCCTCGCCCACACCAGAGATGTGCCCAGGCTATTGTCACTCACAGAGAGAGCCCCACCCCCACCAGTGATGTGCCCAGACTGCTGTCACTCACAGAGAGGGAGCCTCGCCCACACCAGTGATGTGCCCAGGCTATTGTCACTCACAGAGAGGGAGCCTCGCCCACACCAGTGATGTGCCCAGACTGCTGTCACTCACAGAGAGGCAGCCCCCGCTCCCACCAGTGATGTGCCCAGACTGCTGTCATTCACAGAGAGAGCCCCACCCCCACCAGTGATGTGCCCGGACTGCTGTCACTCACAGAGAGGGAGCCTCGCCCACACCAGTGATGTGCCCAGACTGCTGTCACTCACAGAGAGGGAGCCTCGCCCACACCAGTGATGTGCCCAGACTGCTGTCACTCACAGAGAGGCAGCCCCCGCTCCCACCAGTGATGTGCCCAGACTGCTGTCACTCACAGAGAGGAAGCCCCGCCCCCACCAGTGATGTGTCCAGACTGCTGTCACTCACAGAGAGAGCCCCACCCCCACCAGTGATGTGCCCGGACTGCTGTCACTCACAGAGAGGCAGCCCCGCCCCCACCAGTGATGTGCCTGGACTACTGTCACTCAGAGAGGCAGCCCTGCCCTCACTAGTGATGTGCCTGGACTGCTGTCACCCACAGAGAGGCAGCCCTGCACCCACCAGTGATGTGCCCAGGCTGCTGTCACTCAGCCCTGTAAGCTATTGCATCTCCCATGAGCACATTGCCATTGACAGTCCAAAGCAAAAATATTCTCCGATATGCAATTGCTGTGATCTGAATGATAGATAATAATCTATCTATCTATCTATCTATCTATCTATCTATCATATCTATCTATCTATCTATCTCATATGACAAAATTATAGCAGCACACTGTCAGTGCCAAGCACATGTAAACAATGATGTTCTTAGATGATAACTATTTTTTTGAGAAAAACTAAAACATTTTCTCAAAAAAACCCTCAGATGATATTTTAAAAAACAAAACAAAAAACTGCTTATTTTATAATAAGGTTCTCAGCGCATGTATTGGCCATTAAATGCCTGCCCATCAACCACGGCAAGGTGACCTTAAATCTGATGGGTCCCTGACTACTCTTGATGGGGAGGAAGGAGTGTAAATTCCAGCCATGGAGCCAGTAAACTGCACACACATTATATATCTATCTCTCCCCCATCTTTGTTACATCTTCTTAAAATTCTCTATTACTCCTCTCATTAGCACACGGTGTTGGCTGCTTCGCTGTCAGTTCTCTATACTGCATGAAGGGAAGGGACAGAGCAGTGAAGCTACTGAGCATGTGCGTCCCCCGCTGACAGTGACCAACAATCCAGCTCTGGACAAACCGTAGGGGGCACTGTTACACGTGAAAATCTAATAAATAATAAAAATAAAATAAATCTATGCTATTTTTAACTGATATATATTGGAAAATACACTTCTATTTACAATGGGCAAGTAGAGGAACAGATTAGGGGTTCTGAGGGCCTACAAAGGGGCAGAGGAGCCAATAGGTTTTCCAATATCTTACTTATTTATTCATAAGAGGTCACAGTCACAACGTGTTTCAGCGGATACTCTGCCTTCATCAGGTGTAGCCTGCACCTGATGAAGGTGGAGTATCCGCTGAAACACGTTGTGACTGTGACCTCTTATGAATAAATAAGTAAGATATTGGAAAACTTATTGGCTCCTCTGCCCCTTTGTAGCGCCCTTAGAACCGCTAATGGAATGGAATGGCTGTCAGACATGGAGAGATGGGGATTTTTAGAAAACTGTGCAGTGGTCTCTTAATTATTGCCAGAGCTGTATATCCTTATACAACTCATTTAATTAAAAAGCATATTGAAGCAGATGATATGCTGTCACCTGTTTGTTAATATTTGTTTAAAGGGAATCTGTCTGTAGGTTTTTGCTACCTCATCAGACAGCAGCATAATGTAGACAAAGAAACTCTTAATCGAACAATGTATCACTTAGATTACTGTATTTACCCATTGTCACACAATCAAAGCATTTAGTTTTAGAGACACAGCAGAGCTGGGAGAGCTGCCCCCGCCCACACCAGGCTCTGTATATACAATGTCTATAGACAGAGAGCTGCCCCCATCCACACCAGGCTCTGTATATACAATATCTTTTTTTAATTAAACAATACATTTATTAAATTTTACATAAAGGACAAAACAAGCATTCTATAGGGCCATCCACGTGCCCTCAACAATGCCCTAACCACCAGGCATACAAATTTAACAGTATAGTTATGAAATAAAAAAAGAAATACATATACAAAAGAACGTAAACAAAGAAAGAAAAAAAGAATGGATTAATTACATTAATTTTTCCATATAGTAAATGGTTGTGATAAGTAATTTATATCCGTAAGTGCTGCAATTTTCAATTGGCTCATGTTTATACCATTTCAATACCTGGGGTACAATGCAGGTCGGGAGGGAGGGAAAGAGGCCCAGATTCCTCTTGCATCTCTGAAGAGTGGGGAGGGGATCACAGAGTACCCCATTTCCTCACCCCTCCGCATGTACACACAATGGGTTAATTAACCAAGGTTCCCATATTTTATCAGTTTTCTTTTTTGCTTTGGGCGTGTGTGCCAGTGCCCTCTCATAGTGACCAGGCTGAACACGAACTGTCAATATCTCCCTCACCGAAGGGATACTCGCTCCTCTCCATTTAGCCGCGATAGCTGACCTAGCCGCGATTAGGATGTGTGACAAAATTCCTCTAATTTCCCAGGGGACATCCATTGACCCCATATGTAGGATTCCCATTCATGGTGATATCTCTAAATGAAACCCCAGTACTTCCCTTATCAAACTAACCATTGCCCCCTGAATGATTGACGTTTTGGACAAAACCACCACATGTGGTCCAATGTGCCCTCTCTATTGCATCCTTTACAACATAAAGATGATGACTCTGTCCCAAAGTGTGCCATCTGAACCGCGTAATAGTACCATCTCATGTGCGTCTTTTTGAGTTGCTCTAGATGGTTTAAGCACGACGAGACTCGTTGAACCTTACCCAAGCCATCTCGCCAATCCTGTGGATCTGTAGAAATTATTAGATCTCTTTCCCATCGGGTCATATACGTCAATTTTTCTTCCAGATCTGTGTCGTTTAGGGCCCTATACAGTATAGATACCCGCTTGGAACTGGTTTCTGAATAAAGGAAATAACCCACCGCTCTCTTATCTTTAGGTAAAATAAAGAAGGAGGATGTCGGTGTAGAGCGGAGTAAATGTCTTGTTTGCAAGTACTGGTAAAACAGGGGCCGTAGGCCTGGGAACCTTATAACTAATTTATCAAAAGGAATTATTATGTTAACCTCCTACAAGTCTGCTATCGAATGAACTCCATCCGTCACCCAACGTTGAAGGTTTATATATGGAATGTGATATTCTAGGGCACGTGTTTATACAATATCTATAGACAGAGAGCTTCCCCCACCCACACCGGGCTCTGCATGTACAATGTTTATAGACAGAGAGCTTCCCCCACCCACACCAGGCTCTGTATAGAGATTGTACATTGCCAGTAAGGTGTCAATCACTGCAGGGGGTGTGTAGGACTGCCATGCATGTGACTTTGCAATCTCCAGATGATAAAGCCTTTAGTTTAAGTAAACAATAACAGACATGCTGATATAAGAAGCAGAGTTGCTTTTTTGTTTTTTAACCCCTGCAACATGCTGTCTTTAGCTTTCATAGCAAAAACCTGCTGACAGATTCCCTTTAGGAATCCACCCCAATGAATGTTTTCTTGGAAAATCAGATGGAATAAGCATTCTTTTTGTTCCTTACCTCTTATTTACAATCCATTTCTTCATTTTATACATACATTTCCATTTATTATCCATCTCCTTCTTTTGTAAGTGACCTGAAAAAAAAACTTCAGAAAGCCGTCACCTCCAATGCAGTAACTTTAGTGTTGTGTTGGGCTGCCATGTTGTTGCAGACGATGCTGTATGTTGTCACTCCTGCCAAAAGCAAAAGATATGTTAATATGTAACACATGAAATCTCCAGCCGTCCCGGAGAGAAATGAAAGAAAATAAATGTAAATGGATCTTGCCTTTAAAACATCATCTGCAAGAGAAAAGATAGTGGGATTAAGTCTGCAGCATTGATCTATTCCCTCATAACTGCTAATGAAATGCATCTAGAAACAGAGGCATGTTCCTACAGCAGAAAATATGGAGTAAAATAAAGTGCGGCGCGGACACTTATCTGCATGTCTGCACATTGCGGCTTCCTCTTCTCGGATAAAAGCGAGATCTTCCTTCTTCCTTCTTGAAAGAGAAGCTGTGTGTTCATGTACTAATCACCCCATGGAGAGACTCCGCTCTCACATTCACGGTGGTGGGAACACAAGGCTTTTCTCCAATGTTCTTTTCGCCTTTGTCTTCTCCTCTGTCTTTCTTCATTCCCATTACACATGGAATAGGATATTTTTTGCATAACTGGTGGAGAAATTATAGTTACCCCGAGCAGCCATGGGATAGACAAAATGACAAGATATTTCATTGTAATCATAAAATAGTTCTATAATATTTAGTTAATTACGGAAGATTAATGGTCATTCATTTCTGATTAACTCAGACACGGACATTGGACCTTCACACTCAATTCCGGATTGTAACTGAGCCGCTCAACAGGTGGGGGCGCCGAGCGTGGACAAAGAGGAAGATGACAGCACTTAATAATCAACAGGACGCAACTGCTTGTCACATCGATAATGATGACAAATGGCCTTGTCATGGACAGTCGTGTGGTCCTGAATGTAAAGTGGGGAGGCACTTTGTGGATTTCAGGAGACCGGGTTGTGAACACAACTATAGTACAGGTCTCCAGTCTATATATTTTTTAGATTTTCAGTAAAATTAGACTTAAAGTGCCTCTGTCAGGCCATTTTTCGGTATGATGCTAATAGTACCCTTGAATACTACTCAGAAAGACCTTTCAGAATATGTAACAATCATTACTGTACTCTTTGTAGTTCTCTTCCTATAAGCACCTGCACACACAGAAGGCAGCTGTAATAGTACTGTAATTGTCATGACTCTTGAGAGTCACAGTATGTAAATGTTATTTAAATATCCACGCCTATCCAAGCTGGTATCTGTCCCTCCCCTCTGCTAGAGTTACACTGAATCTGACTTCTGCAGGCTGTAGCGGAGGTGCTTGAGAGGGATAAGGTGTTTGTGCTACAACTCTTGTAGTAACATCACTAACCTGTGCTGCCTGTGAGAGATTTCTGTTTGTGGACATTGGTTTTCCTGCATATATGTAATGTGTGTATCTTCTGAGCAAATGATCAAATGTTCATATAAACACAAAGAAATGTCTCAGAGCACACACTACACACATGCCTCAGATACACACAATGAAGATGTCAGAGCTGCATCTGCTAAAAACACACCTCCACCCCCTCCTTTCTCCTCTGTCTGCAATGAGTCACATATCATACAGACCAGAGGAGGGCAGGGAAGTGTAGTGATACATGAATATTCATTCCTGGGGGGAGTGGGCAGCAGAGAACTCACTGTGATTGACAAATGGAATGAATCTTTTATTTTGCTGTTTACACAGGATAGGAGGGAAGCATAAATAATAGAAATACATGAATAGAGAGAGTTAAGAGAGAGGAATTAGAAAATGATATCAGTTATCTATGGATTTTTTTACCTGACAGATTCCCATTAATGCTCACTATACCTTTTAGACAACTTGAATGACTAATGGACAATCTGTAAATCAGTTTATTTATGAATAATTTTTTTCTTCTATCTTTCCCTAGAAATAAGGGCTAGTTATTTAGTATATATCTAACTTGCTGTCCACTGACTGTTGTCTAGTGCAATCCATCCACTGCACCAGAGATGCTGAGACAGATTACTGAAAATAAGGATGGGGCTTTGTTAATGCTCTCTAGTCTGTCAAACTGCGCAGAGGCATAATGAAGGTGGGAATTTGGTTAATTCAAGGTAGCCCAACAATTGGACAATAGCCGGAGTAATCCATGTTGGAAAATGAAGAAGGAAAAGTCCCTGCACCTATAGTGATGACAGAATTCTGAGAAACTGGAATGAGCAAAGCAGTAAAGCTTTGGAATGACTGTTAAGGTAAAATAATTATCAGCAGCATATTGCTCTGTGTAAAGTGGCAATGTGCTGCAGATAATATGAACAGAGAACATTAGATTGTCCTGTGGATGTAGAATGTTTGTTGGCTGAGGACCCCCAGAAACTGTTTTTGCACTGTGGCTCTGCTATTTATGTCTATACCTAGATAAGGCTGCTTTCACACCTCTATTTTTTTTTCAGATCAGGCAAGATTTTCCCATCCACTTTAATGATGTCAGGTAGAATCCTGTCGCTTCAGGTTGCACCTTGACACCAATAAAGTGAATAGGCAAAAAACTGGATCCTGAAAGGGTCAGGTTTTTGCTGAAATCCCTGATCTTGCCTGATTGTAAAAACCAGAGGTGTGAAAGCAGCCTTAGGCTGCTTTCACACTAGTGTTTCTGTCCGAATCCAACAGATCCGGACAGAAAACTGCATCTTCCACATTTGCCGCCTAACGGCTGCACTTGCGATACACTTGCGGCAAGCCCAATACATTCTCTATGCGGCTTGAGGCAAGTACGGTATTGCCGCAATCCGGCAGTTGCAGCCACGAAAAAAATGCGGTAAGCTGCGTTTTTTTCGCGGCCACAACTGCCGCAAGTGCCGAGTCGTGGCAATACCGCACTTGCCTCAAGCCCTGTAGAGAATGCATTGGGCTTGCCGCAAGTGTTATCGCAAGTGCAGCCGTTAGCCTGGCTTCACACCACGGCACAATCCGATCCGGGGCTGTCAGGGATGAACCCGACAGCCCCAGACTGGATCAGCACACAGCGCATATTAGCCCTCCGGTCCGGTGTGCAGCCGGACGCAGCTGCCGCTGCTGATAATTCAGGGCCGCGGCTCGCGGGGAGCAAGCCGCGGTCCTGAAATAACAGCGGTGTGCAGCCGCAGGTGTCCGGTTCCTGGATCATCCCAGATTGGGGCAATCTGGCCCCATAGGCTCCCATGTTAGGGAGCGCCAGATTACCCCGAATCTGGGAGGATTAAAATGGGAAGATTTTCCCCGGACACAAAAATGGTGCATGCTCCGATTTTGTGTCTGGGAGAAAAATCTGATTCCTCCCGGATTCTCGCGGACACATGGAAACCGGATGGTAGCTCTCTGCCATCCAGCTCCATAGGATACTATGGGGCCAAAATCCTGTCCGCGGCTGCCCGGTTTACACCGGACAGCCCCTGATCGGATTGTGCTGTGGTGTGAAACCAGCCTTAGGCGACAGATCTGTCCGGATCTTGCAGATACGCTAGTGTGAAAGGCCCCTTAGTCAGTCAATGTGACGTTGCCTCTGGATCTTTCCTTTCAGTTTTCTAGAGAACCAACTTATGATAAACAATCTCTAGAATTACTTTGATTACTTTGCCTCTTCTTCCCTGTTTGTGAAAATATTTGCCAAATTCCAGTGGACGGATCTGACATCAGTGACCCAAATGTTATCAGCTCGGTTCTAAGACTTCTTTTTCATTTCTTTTAAACTAAATCTAGCAACGAAGAAAGAATCGGTCATGGAGTTTTCCTTAAAAGAAAAAATAAACTGGACATCTGTGACCTACATATGCTGGAAATCTATTTTTAAATTACCGTACTTATCATTTCTGCACCAAATAACACAGATCGTAGATTATTCATATATATATATATATACATAGGATAAAGTAATCTCTGTACAGATCTTCTACTAGGGTCGGATTTCCCATAAGGCCAACCTAGGCCATGGCCAGGGGCGTTACTACAATAGGTGCAGGGGTTGCAATTGCACCCGAGCCCTGGAGCCTAGTGGGTCCCAAAATCGCTTTTGGCCTATAGAAAAAGACTAATGCTATTACGTATAGCCCCGTATACTAAAATAGTTGTAAGGTTCCCCACCAGGGATAAGCTATAGAGTTTGACCAAAGGTCAATATTATAAATTTACAGGGGGTCCAGGTGGACTGGAGTCTTCCTTTCTGGACCCCCTGTAAATTTGTAATGTTAACTTTTGGTCAATCGCTATATAGCTTATCCCTGGTGGAGAAACCTTACAACTATTTTAGTATATGGGCAGTGGCGTAGCGTGGGGGGGAGGCGGGGGCGGTGCGCCCCGGGCGGCAGTGTGTGTGAGGGCGGCAGCAGGGCTGCATATACAAGGTAGGGGAGTGCGAGCGGTTTTTTTTTTTTCTTTACCTCCCTCCCCCAGGCTCCATATGAAAACTGGAGTCTTTGTGGGGGAGGGAGGGTGTCGCCGCCGGCTTGCCGCCCGGCCGCGGTGCCCGCATGTACTGTGCTCCGCTCCCGGCCGGCCCCCCAGCGCTGAGAGCGATCATCACGCTGACAGGAAGCCGCTGGGAGCTCTGCTGCTTCCTGTCAGCGTGATGGCTCCAAGTGCTGTGGCGGTGCGGTGGATGCGGCTGCGGTGCTGGCAGCTCCTCCACTCAGTCGGCTCGGCCCCCCATGGACCCGGAGAGGTGAAGAAAACTCTGCAGGGGGCAGAGGAGAAGAGGACAGGGGGGGCAGAGGAGAAGAGGACAGGGGGGGCAGAGGAGAAGAGGACAGGGGGGGCAGAGGAGAAGAGGACATTAACAGGGGAACAGAGCAGAGCAGAAGAGGACAGGGGGGGCAGAGGAGAAGAGGACAGGGGGGCAGGAGGACATTAACAGGGGAACAGAAGAGAAGAGGACAGGGGGGCAGGAGGACATTAACAGGGGAACAGAGGAGAAGAGGACAGGGGGGGCAGAAGCACAGGAACAGGGGGGCAGAGGAGAAGAGGACGGGGGGGGGCAGAAGCACAGGAACAGGGGGACAGAGGAGGACGGGGGTGCAGGAGGACGGGGGTGCAGGAGGGACAGAGGAGCAGCAGAACAGACAGAGGAGAGGACGACAGGGATGCTGGAGGACGGGGATGCAGGAGGACGGGGATGCAGGAGGACGGGGATGCAGGAGGACGGGGATGCAGGAGGACAGGAGCAGCAGGAGGGACAGAGGAGGACGGTGCAGGAGGAGAGGAGGACGGGGTTGCAGGAGGGACAGAGGAGGACGGGTGCGCAGGAGGAGTGGGACTGTGTGTGGTGATAATGGCCTCTTCTGGGATGTCCTCAGCTCTGTGCTGTGCACAGACAGTGTACCACCATATCCTCAGCTCCGTGCTGTGCACAGACAGTGTACCACCATGTCCTCAGCTCCGTGCTGTGCACAGACAGTGTACCACCGTGTCCCCAGCTCCGTGCTGTGCATAGACAGTGTACCACCATGTCCCCAGCTCCGTGCTGTGCACAGTGTACCACCATGTTCATCTTCGTGCTGTGCACAGACAGTGTACCGTATATTGTCTGTGCATAGCACGGAGCTGAGGCCATGGTGGTACACTGTGCACAGCACGGAGCTGGGGACTTGGTGGTACACTGTGCACAGCACGGAGCTGAGGACGTGGTGGTACACTGTCTCCCGCCGCCTTAAAATCGGTCTGTTTCTCATCCAGGAGAGTCGGATGAGTGACATCCGTTTTTTTGGTCCATTTGGCAACTGCTGTGCGAGTGTCCGACATTTCTCTCAGATTACATCCGTGTGCAATCTGTTTTTTCCTCAGCAGCTATTACTGTAGAATCATTTACAGGAACATTTTACAGTTGTCTCAGCTACAGAATGAGAATGTATCAGTGAAAAAAAACAGATGCCTCTTGGATGATCCGTGTGCGGTCAGTGATTTTGTCGGACCCATAGCCTTGCATTGGTGAGTCTCGTGCGGGAATCACATACTGTCGCAGCATGTTGCAACTTTTTTCTCATCCTGAATCTGGATGAGAAAAAAGCGTCCGACACTCGCCAATCTGCTCTCAGAGATTGATTGCAATGTGAGAAAATCACACATCGCACTCACCAGAGTTTCACGCCAGTGTGTCCGTACCCTAATACTAAAATCCATATAGTAATCCTACTGGTGTGGGGAGAGTTTATGGCTCAGGTAGTACACTCCATACTTCTCGTTATTAACCAGTTAATGCTCTCTTGTCCACCGCACTGCAGTGTGAAAAGAGGACGACAGCGAGGCAGACAGCAACACGGCATCAGAGAGCCCCTGACCTCAAAATAGAAGATCCTCAGATCCTGGTATTGTGACATAATATTAAGAATAAAGTTTTTTGCATTTTTATTACACTATGAACTCCACAGTACAGCGGCAAAAATTGCTTCGGCCCCAGGCCCTCCTTGAGTCCTGCTTGTTGCCATACACTGGGGTTGTGCAGAGGTGGCGGTGCACAGTGACAACCCCAATAGGTGAGTGGCCATTTGGCCCAATACTTACCCCCCAATTGCGCCCCTTCTCTTTGTGTTTTAGTATAGTAGTTATATTCTTGTATATAGGGGCAGCCAGTGTATACTATGTATACTTCCGGATTATCAACTTCCAAAGGGGCGGCAAATTTTTCGACCGCCCCGGGCGCTACAAACCGTTGCTACGCCACTGTATATGGGGCCCAGTCAGAGTCTGACTCTTGTTCTATCATCTCTCCTATATCGGGGCTGTACACCTCTGCCACCATTGTTTCTTTCCCAAAGAATCTGTACACTTGTATTTAAGCCCACAGTTTTCTATTATATAATTATCTAATAAACTTTACAATAATTCTTCTAACAACTTTTCTTGGATGTTGTTTTCTGGTGATTGTGATCAACGTACACGGTCACTGTTTTGGGCTTTAAGGATAAGGTGGTGACTGCTGTTCATATACACTGCTCGATCCTGCGCACCTCTGGAGGGATTGTCTGGTCTCCAGGCGTTCATTGAATACTATAGATGTCCATTCATTTCACCCTTTAAAGGGAACCTGTCACCAGGTTTTTGCCATCCCATCTGAGAACAGCATAATGTAGAAATAGAGACCCTGATTCCAGCAATGTGTCATTTACTGAGCTACTTGATGTCATTTTGATAAAATTAGTATTTTCTCTGTTGCAGATTTAGCAGTCTGTGAATATGCCAGTCTACCTGGCAGCAGGCCAAGTAGACTGCGAATGATAATCTCCAGCTGATTAAACATTGATTTTATCAAAATACACTGCGCAGCCCAGTAAGTGACATATCGCTGGAATCAGGATCTCAGGTCCTATATTATGCTATTCTCAGATTAAATTGCAAAAACTTGACGACCGGTTCCCTTTAAGGGTATACTTTGCTTTTTTTGGCAAGTGGTCAAGAGCTGCAAGGCAAAGGCGGTGCTCTGTTTTAGGCGGTGTGCACACCTGCTCCAAAAAACCTGAAATATTGCTTAAAAACGCTTGAAAGATCCATTTCCTATTCGTCTCCATTGTAAAACCACTTTCCTGTTCATATATTCAATGCTTCAAATTTAATTTTTGTTCCCTGAAAAGGTTTTGAAAAACTCCTGGTGGAAAAAATATTAAAGTTCATAAAACGTCTTTGAAGCGGCTCCTGGAGGAAACCTCTCCAAACCATCTGATCTACAGTCTGCAAGAAAAAATAAAATCGCTTCAGGAAAAAAAATACTCTGAAAATTACTCATAGGGAAAAGCTACGTGCACATAATATATTTTTTTCAGGCTGATTCCACCTTGAACCTGCCTGAAAAAGCATTAAAGAAAATAAAAAAAAGGGAACATTGTCAAAATGATTTAATGTGCGCACGGTTCTGTCTTTTGTTACTTCTTTTAAACGCTTTGAAAGCTGTGAAGCGCTAAAAGAAATGACTGCTCCATCCTCCTGGCGGCTTCCATTGCAATCCGCCACTATTCTAAATACGGAATTGAAAAAAAAAAAACGCTATGGGATAAACATCCAAAAGACATCATAAAGACATATCAGGAAATACCTACACCAGCGTTTCCTCAAACATCACCTGCTACAAAACTTGAGGTGCACCGATGTAGTAAAATGATAGAATGGTAGAGTTGGAAGGGACCTTCCGGGTCATCTGGCCCAACCCCCTGCTCAAATAAAACATCCCAGACAGACGTCTGTCCAGCCTCTGTGTGAAGACTCCATTGAAAGAGAACTCCCCACCTCTCGTGGCCTCCTGTTCTACTCGTTGATCGCCCTCACTGTTATATATGTAATCTGTGTCTCCTCCTATTCAGTTTCATCTCATTGCTTCTAGTCTTTCCTTGTGCAAATGAGAATAAAGCTAATCCCTTTACAGTGTGACAGCCCTAGGATAAAGTTGATCCCTCTACAGTGTGACAGCCCTAGAATAAAGCTGATCTCTATAATGTGATAGACTTGAGATATTTGTAGATGAATAGCTGGAATAGAAAAGGCGCTACCATAGGGTGTTACCTATATAACAACAAAACACGATGTCAAAGTGAATGCTCACCTGAAACAGTTGTGAAAGTCACAACTGCTATAATAACAGAAATAATTCCAAGTGGTTGCTGCAGTTTTTCCCAATCTTTCAATTTGGTAAGGAAAAAAGAAATAAAAACGGGAATTTACAACCGCGCTACCACATATGACATCCACCAAATAAAATAGTGATTTTTATCTTCTACGCATTTCTGCGTTCTACTCATTTTCCTATGCGTTTCTGGTCTCTCTGGCTCCTACATCAGGATTTTCTTTGACTTTTGACATACCCCCCAAATCCTTTTTTATTGCTTTTGAGGTCTCTTGCAAGCCTTAATTTATTATCAGTTTTGCAGACTGCATTATAATCTTTTTTTAGAAATTGCCTTGCTCCTTCCATTTGATGAATATTTCTTTCTTCCTTTTTAGTATGTGTTTAAGATCTGTGTTATCCATCCTGGTTTCCTTAAATGCTTCCTATTCTTCCCTCTTTTGGGGATTGTTAATGATTGTGCTTTGAGAATCTAATTCAAATTTCCCATCCTTCCTAGACATTTCTGTCCTTAAAGTGTAACCGCAGTTTACATTTTTATTTAATAATAATGTAGAGGAAGTGATTTTAATAAACTTTCTAATGTACTTCATTAGAAAATTCTGGTTGAAAGCCTTTCATTTCCCTTCCACAAGGTGCCCCAGTGCACTGTGTGTGAAGCAGACATATGTTTATTATCAGTAAGATCCATCTTCAGGGAATACGGGCATGTCACCATATAAGGATAAAGGGGGCGTGGCCTACACTGCTGATTGCAGCAAATGAGGAAACAATGTATCAGATTCGCTCAGGGTACAGCACAGTTGCTAAGCAATGTCAGAGTGTCGGGATCACTGCAAACTCCTCAGACATTTGTGCCAAGGAAAGATCTGTCATCTGGCTCCACACAGCTCAGTCACAAACTCTATAACCCCCTTCTCTGCTGGCTCCCCACACAGCTCACTATCAGCCTCCTCTCAGAAGGTGTGGGAATACATTCACATTGCACTGCTCCCTATCAGATGCTGCCAATAACCACACAGCCATAAAATGCAGTTTTTAAAAGAGCACAGAAAAATGTGAGCAAATAATCCATATGATACCAAAAAGCATTAACTTAGCTGCTTTGTAACCCATCATTAACAACTAGTGCAGGATTGTTTGTTTTTTTTCTTTCAATGAAATGACATCAACACTTTATGGACATCTGGCCTTTGGATCCCTCCAATCCTCTTTCCTATTTACCCTGTGGCTTCTTCATTGATGGTGGGGACGATCATCTACCTGCAATATAGAAATTCTCGTCCACACAGGACAAAATATATAAACAATGTTGGGAAAGAACAGCAAGCTTTGAAATCTAGAGGAAAAGAAGCCCTAAAGCTTTTACCTTGCTTGGAAACAAATTTTGCCATAATCCAGCTTCTCTGGGTCTCACTATAATGCACACAACACCTTTCAGTATTGATACGTTTGTAGTGATAGCCCGAAGATAACGGCTAATGCTAAAGGAACAATATTTCATCAAAACCTAGAATAATCTGGAGCTTGCAGACATGTTTGACAGCCTTGACGACTTCTCACTATGATGTTGGAGCCCTTGTATGGTGACACAGTACCCATTCAGCATTGTCAATTAACACCAGTTTTGACATAACTGCGCGCATTACCCTTCCTTCTTAGTATTCTGCAGGAAGTCACTTAACCCCCTACCAAAGAGAGACCCCCCGCCAGCGGCAGAGAGATGTTGTGAGCTCCTCTATGGCGCTCTATCCTGTACTTCTAATTATAGTTATCACATCTCTCTTCTTCACTCGGCACAGACAGATTTTTCCTTGTATCCTGTGGTCACTATTCCTCTTGACGCGGCTTTTATCAGCCTTGTCCCCTCCGCACTGTGGTTTCTCAATCAAGCTGACAAGTTTCCCCAGGTGGAGAACGGCTACTTTCCTGCACGAGGGTCGGCACCACGACCTGTCTGTCAGGCACGATTCCTCTTCATGTGAAAGCTCCAGTTTTAGCTTTCCGCACAGATTAATGTTACAGGTGTTTACGGCTGACAGGACCTTTAAAGGACTCGACTAAAACGCTGGTGCAATTAGGCCAAGAGGAGTAGAGACGTAGGGAATGTGACAGTGGAAAAGAAGAGCAGAAATGGAGCAGAAATTGCAAGAAATGATGAAATGGACTAAAAATGCTTATAAACAGCATGAGGGATAGAGGCAGAAGACATTACAGATGCGCTCACATTAGTGGCTTTCTCTAAAATTGTCCTGGGAGCAGCGGGAGAGAAGGAACCATGGACACCGATCGGCGACTCACAAGCGAAGAGCCGAGTCACAATTCACATGGAGAACCGGGATCTGTAATAATAGTATAAGGTCTTCATATTTTATTAGATTTATATCTTAGTTACTTTTACGTGTTTGGTAGTTTTACGCACAAACTGATAGTTTTAATGTTTCTCCTTAATTTCACACATGAAGGGATATTCTCAACATTGAAAGTTAAGAGATAACCTAAAGGGTTTGTGCCATAAACAATTGTACAGTGTAATTAATAGATCTTAGAATAATAATAAATTCCACAATTGGATGTTAAAAAAAAATGTTCCTGTCCGGAAATATTCTTATATATGTGCCCCTGTGTAATGGAGGTGTCCAACCATGCAGGAACAGATGGGATATACCACAGCTCCTGGGCAGGAGGGGGAGTAAGAGAGTATACATACATTACGGCCGGAGATCACAGCTTATAAGAGTATACAGACATTACAGCTGGGATTACAGAATATGAGTATGCAGACATTACAGATGGAGATCACAGAATATAGACTATACAGAATTCAGTCAGAGATCAAGAATATAAGAGTATACAGACATTACAGGCTGGAGATCACAGAATATAGAGTATACAGACAGTACAACCAGAGATCACAGAATAAAGCGCATACAGACATTACAGCTGGCGATCACAGGATTATAAGAGTATACAGACATTACAGCGGGGATCACAGAATATAAGAGTATACAGACATTACAGCTGGCGATCACAGGATATAAGAATATATGTGGCACCCATGTGGTCCGGTCGCCATATTAGTTTGTGGCAATTGGGATTGGTAAGTCCAGTCACCCACAAACACACCCATTACACCCCGGTTCCAGATCAAGCGGGTGAACCCAGGTAGTGGCTAAGGCAGCTGTGGAAAGTGGGGGGAGACAGGTGGTGGGTGGGAAGTTAGTAGAGGAGCAGCCAGAAATTAGGTAAAAGCAGACACCAGGAAGTGGGGGCTGGGCAGCCCAGCAGAGCAACAAAGAGACAAGACACAGGAAGTGGAGAGGTCAGTCCAGCGAGGGAGCAGAGGAGAGTGGACGAAGGAGAAGGATCCGGAAGGATTGAGCAGCATGTGGCTTGCCCCAGGTCCCAGGACAGCAGACTGCAGAGAGACGGAAGGAGTCCTAGGGGCGCGGGCAGTGAGCGATCCACCCGCGCGCCCGAATCAGCTGTGACGCAGGAGGACAGGGCGAGAACCAGGGGCCCGGCCCTGAGGTGGCGAGGAAGCTTCAAGCCCCAACCACAGAACCGGGGGCCACGGGATCTCTATGACCTGTAGCCAACTCCTGACGCAGTGCAGGAAAGGCAGCCGTACTAGGGCCAGGGGACCCCGCGCGTCGCCCAATGAAGGCCCGTGGCTGCTGGACCAGGGCTTTGCATGTGAAGGCGCGTGCAGGAAGGAGGAGAATAGGCAGTGCTGGGAAAGGAGCCCAAGAGAAAAGAACACAAAGGGGGTGCACTGGACAAGCCATCCTGGTTGCCAAGGACTACCGGAGCCGCAGCTCTACTTGTGCTGTAACCTGAAGTGCCTGACAAGAGAAGCCAAGTAAACCGGGTTTAAAATCTGCATTGTGTCAGACTGTTCATTTCGCGCCTAAGGAGCGGTAGACTGAAACGCCACGCAGGCAGCAGGAGCCTGCCTGAGAGTGTTCCTGATCCAGCTCCGCAGCCAGCTCGGCCCCGCTGGCTCCCCATCACCCAAAATCCCCTTAACTCCAGAAGTCCTGGGGACCCGCTCCTCCCATGGTGAGCTAAATCATCACAGCTGCAACTCCATCATCCCCAGAGGTCCCAGACCGCAGCAGCGGCCCCTACCAGCCGCCTTCCTTGGGTAGCGTCATGACACAAACTTTTATTTTATTTTTACTCTTTGCTTTTTACCCCTTTTCAAATCCCCTATTTTACTGACCACCGACAGGGGACCATAACCCGGGTCACGCCACCGTGACAGCATCCCCACAGCCCCGACGACAATGAGAGGGCTCAGTTCCGAGTATCCCACGGCCCCCGCTGGGGCGAGTCATATGCAGACACCACTGCCAGTAGTGTCTGTATACTCTTATATTCTGTGATTCCCCGACTGAGGGTATTAACACAGGTTAGTGTAAGGAGGTGTCCCATCTTCCCTCCCCTTACGGCTAAGGCCTTTCTCCCTTTCCATCCCGTTGTTACCTTTGCGGTGTGCTGGGCATTCCCTCACCTGAGTGTGTCAGTAGCAAGTTATTTTGTGCAGTTCATAGTTGTACAAAAATCTTGGTATGTTTGGCATTTTTACATCCGTCTTTTTCAGCTCCACCTATTTTTTTTTTTATTATAAAAAAATGTGTGTATCCCACAGGCAGAGGCATGACCAATACGATCAACAAATTCAACATAATGTACCCAGCAAAAGTGTCATAAATCACAGTAAAAAATGTCCTCATCCATGACTAGTGTATGTACTTTGCAATATCCAGGGGTGTAACTACAATGGATGCAGGGATTGTAATCACTCCCTGGCCCTGGAGCCTAAGGGGCCCCAAAAATCCCTTTGGGCTGTAGAAAAAGACTAATCCTATTAAAGATTTGCAATAATTGGGGCCTCACTGGATTTTTCGCATCAAGGCCCATGAGGTTCAAGGTACGCCGCTGGTTATGGCAGCTGAAAGATGCACTAAATTCATTAAGAGACACAAAATTCTTACTCTGCATACTCCAGTGCTTTTGAATCACTCAGGGGTCTATGAGAACTCAGTACCCGGATGCTTACTGCAAGGGGATGTCACTGGTGGCCTGCCCGGGCCCTTAACCCTGGTAGTCAATTGTAAATGAGGAAAAAGAGAAGAAATGACTCGTGACGCCACCTGTGGTTTCTGGTGATGGCACCAGCGCTGCTATGGGCCTCCGGGGATGATGGACGGGCAGCTGGGTGGTATAGCTCCCCACAGGTGGAGCAGAGTCCCCGGGGATGTGAAAAGGTGACAGGGATTTGCGCAGGGAGGTGGCTAGGCAGCCAGGCCGCTGCTACAGTCTCTGAGCTGGACAGGGTCAGGGTTGGAGAAACTGACACACACACTGAAGTTGTTTCTGTACCTTTTACTGGTGGTATTGAAGATACTGTCCAGGGCACACTCCGGTGGTCGGGAAACACTTCTGGATCCAGTGGCGCACCCAAGGGGGGGGACCTACGTGTCTGGACCCCCCCCCTGGACGGCCCTGAGAAGCTGGGGGGGGGCCTACCGCCGCCCGGTCCCTGACACTGCCGCCACTTCCGCCGCCTGCGCTGCAGCCGAAAATACTTGCATCAGGCTAGGGTCACAATGCAAGTGTGACCCTAGCCTCAGGGGGGCCCCTGAGCACTGCCCCCACAGCCAAGGCCATATCCAGGGGGCAGCTGGGGGGTAATTTTCGGCCTCCTGCAGCACCGGAGGTCTCCCTCCTCCCCCCTCCATGGGAGCCGACAGAGCTGCACAGTGCACACTCTGTGCTTACAGGACCTGTGATGATGTCACATGGACAGGAGGAGTCAGGGGTCACATGATCAGCTCAGTTTATGCAGGACTCTGCTGTTTTGCCCATCATCATGCTCAATTAGGTGGGTGAAGTTTGTGTGGGGTCAGGAGGGATTTGCAGTGTGAATGTAGCAGAGGCGAGTGTGTACTAGGTGTATGGCAAATAGGTGAAGGTTATGTGTGGGGTCAGGAGGGATTTACAGTGTGAATGTAGCAGAGCCCAGTAAGTACTAGGTGTATGGAGCGGAGCCGCGTGCGTACGAGGTGTATGGAGCAGAGCCGCGTGCGTACGAGGTGTACGGAGTGGAGCCGAGTGAGTAAGAGGTGTGTGTATGAGGTGTATGGAGCAGAGCCGCGTGCGTACGAGGTGTACGGAGCAGAGCCGCGTGCGTACGAGGTGTACGGAGCAGAGCCGCGTGCGTACAAGGTGTATGGAGCAGAGCCGCGTGCGTACGAGGTGTATGGAGCAGAGCCGCGTGCGTACGAGGTGTATGGAGCAGAGCCGCGTGCGTACGAGGTGTACGGAGCAGAGCCGCGTGCGTACGTGGTGTATGGAGCGGAGCCGCGTGCGTACGAGGTGTATGGAGCGGAGCCGCGTGCGTACGAGGTGTATGGAGCGGAGCCGAGCGTGTACGAGGTGTATGGAGCGGAGCCGAGCGTGTACGAGGTGTACGGAGCAGAGCCGCGCGCGTACGAGGTGTACGGAGCAGAGCCGCGTGCGTACGAGGTGTACGGAGCAGAGCCGCGTGCGTACGTGGTGTACGGAGCAGAGCCGCGTGCGTACAAGGTGTACGGAGCGGAGCCGCGTGCGTACAAGGTGTATGGAGTGGAGCCGCGTGCGTACAAGGTGTATGGAGTGGAGCCGAGCGTGTACGAGGTGTATGGAGCGGAGCCGAGCGTGTACGAGGTGTACGGAGCAGAGCCGCGTGCGTACGAGGTGTACGGAGCAGAGCCGCGTGCGTACGAGGTGTACGGAGCAGAGCCGCGTGCGTACGTGGTGTACGGAGCAGAGCCGCGTGCGTACAAGGTGTATGGAGCAGAGCCGCGTGCGTACAAGGTGTATGGAGTGGAGCCGAGCGTGTACGAGGTGTACGGAGCAGAGCCGCGTGCGTACGAGGTGTACGGAGCAGAGCCGCGTGCGTACGAGGTGTACGGAGCAGAGCCGCGTGCGTACGTGGTGTACGGAGCGGAGCCGCGTGCGTACAAGGTGTATGGAGCGGAGCCGCGTGCGTACAAGGTGTATGGAGTGGAGCCGAGCGTGTACGAGGTGTATGGAGCGGAGCCGAGCGTGTACGAGGTGTACGGAGCAGAGCCGCGTGCGTACGAGGTGTACGGAGCAGAGCCGCGTGCGTACGAGGTGTACGGAGCAGAGCCGCGTGCGTACGTGGTGTACGGAGCAGAGCCGCGTGCGTACAAGGTGTATGGAGCAGAGCCGCGTGCGTACAAGGTGTATGGAGTGGAGCCGAGCGTGTACGAGGTGTTCGGAGCAAAGCCGAGTGAGTAAGAGGTGTGTGTATGAGGTGTACGGAGCAGAGCCGCGTGCGTACGAGGTGTACGGAGCAGAGCCGCGTGCGTACGAGGTGTACGGAGCAGAGCCGCGTGCGTACGTGGTGTACGGAGCAGAGCCGCGTGCGTACAAGGTGTATGGAGCAGAGCCGCGTGCGTACGAGGTGTATGGAGCAGAGCCGCGTGCGTACGAGGTGTACGGAGCAGAGCCGCGTGCGTACGAGGTGTACGGAGCAGAGCCGCGTGCGTACGTGGTGTACGGAGCAGAGCCGCGTGCGTACGAGGTGTATGGAGCGGAGCCGCGTGCGTACGAGGTGTATGGAGCGGAGCCGAGCGTGTACGAGGTGTATGGAGCGGAGCCGAGCGTGTACGAGGTGTACGGAGCAGAGCCGCGTGCGTACGAGGTGTACGGAGCAGAGCCGCGTGCGTACGAGGTGTACGGAGCAGAGCCGCGTGTGTACGAGGTGTACGGAGCAGAGCCGCGTGCGTACGAGGTGTACGGAGCTGAGCCGCGTGCGTACGAGGTGTACGGAGCAGAGCCGCGTGTGTACGACATGTACGGAGCAGAGCCGCGTGTGTACGACATGTACGGAGCAGAGCCGCGTGTGTACGAGGTATGTGTGCCAGTGGTAGCCCCCCGCGGATTCCGCTCCTATAGTCCCAGCCACCTTTGCCAGCAGCATTCTTCTCCAGAGTCTCTTCTGCCGCTGTCTGCATTCTGCAGCTCAGCATGGAGGGGCACGATGTCATCACTGTGCTGTTATGTGCAGAGCGACCGGAGGAGACCGAAGCGGCGAGAAGAAAGGTGAGGAGAAGAGAGATCTGGACGGCCAGACACTCCGCTTGGCTGCGGTGCCACCATATGGCAGTGCGGCTCCATTGAGCTGCTTGCATTATTTGTGCGCTTCAGGATGCTTGTGTATATACCAAGCATCCTCAGACGCACAAAAATGCAACATTTTGCATTTGAAGGGTATTTTTAAAAAGGGCAAGGGAATGCAAATGCATTTTAGCCCGCTCCTAACAACGTGTAATATGCTCACTGTCAGGAGCAGCTCTTGCTGGTTTCGGCAGTCACTGTTCCTGTAAGGTTGATTTCACATAGGCGTTTTTTTTTAAATGTGGCAGTTGTGGTAAAAAAAAACAGCATCTGCCGCATTTTACGCCTAGCGGCTGCACTTGCTACCCATTTGCGGGTATGTATATATATATATATATATATATATATATATATATATATATATAGTCCGCGATATGTTCTAAAGGGGGCCTGCTGAGACCTTTTCGCCCGGGGCCCACAGAAACCTGGAGCCGGCCCTGTATGTATTTGTGTGTGTGTGTGTGTGTTTATGTGTTTGTGTGTTTATGTGTGTGCTTGGGGGGTGTATAGAGTTCTTTACATCTCCGTTTCTCCATCCTGTACTTGCCCAGGGAGGGTGTGTGTGTGACTGCTTGTGAGAGGAGGGCTGGGGCTATTGGGCCGGTTTCACATTTGCGTACAGAACGCAGTGTAAGCAAACGCATGCACATTGCATTCCTATGTTTAATATGGGAACGCATAGTACCTGCGTATGGCTACGTTTGGTTACATTTGCGTTCAGATGCATTTTTTAATAGCACCCTCCGAACACAACATGTTGCATTTTCTGTGCATTCACGGGGCTTATTTTATCAGCAAGTGACCGCAAGTGCACAAAGAATGCATGGAGCTCAATGGATCCGCAGTATCCTCCGCATGACAACGCAGGCAGATACTGCGGATCCATTGAAATCTTCACAGAAATCAGAGGCAGCCACCGGGAGATCAGTGGCGGCTGCCGCTGATCTCCTGGCGGCCACCTCTGATCTCCAGGCCACCGCCAAGACCAACCGCTGATTGGGTGACCGGGCACTATACTATGTGAACGCATGCGGAGAATCCCAGCTGCGTTGACATCAGTATGACTACGTTTGCACCTGCATGTCAGACGCATGCAGACACAAACGCTAGTGTGAAGCCAGCCTTAGGCCCCTTTCACATCAGCGTTTTTCGCTGATTGCAGCAAATGCGGCAGATTTACTGCATCTGCCGCCTAACGGCCGCACTTGCAGTACACTTGTGGCAGGCCCCATGCATTGTCTAAGGGGCTTGCGGCAGGTCCGGAATGTGCGGGATAGCCGCGGTTGTGGCAGATGCGGTTTTTGTCCGGATCCACTGGATCTGGACAAAAACACTGATGTGAAAAAGGCCTTACATTGACTGGGCCAGAACCTGCTGGTTGTGCTGTAAGTGACACGTCCATCATATAGCCAAGGGAAGAAAGTGATAGCAGCAGAGAAGAGGATAAGAAAACTGTCTGCTGAGGGGAAGAAGCTCTATTCCTCAGCACCCAGCTTTCCCATGCTCCCCTATACTCTATTCCTCAGCTTTCCCATGTTCTGATTTCCATCAGCACCCAGCTTTCCCATGTTCTGATTTCCATCAGCCCCCAACTTGGGAAAGCTGGGTGCTGAGGGAAAGAAGGATAGAAGAGCATGAGAAAGCTGGGACTGAGGAAAGAGGATAGAAGAGCATGGAAAAGCTGGGTGCTGAGGGAAAGAGAATAGAGGAGCATGGGAAAGCTGGGACTGAGGAAAGAAGATAGAGGAGCATGGGAAAGCTGAGTGCTGAGGGAAAGCGGATAGAGGAGCATTGGAAAGCTGGATGCTGAGGGAAAGAAGATAGAGGAGCATGGGAAAGCTGAGTGCTGAGGGAAAGCGGATAGAGGAGCATGGGAAAGCTGGATGCTGAGGGAAAGAAGATAGAGGAGCATGGGAAAGCTGAGTGCTGAGGGAGAGGATAGAGGAGCATGGGAAAGCTGGATGCTGAGGGAGAGGATAGATGAGCCTGGGAAAGCTGAATGCTGAGGGATAGAAGAGCATGGGAAAGCTGAATGCTGAGGGATAAAGGATACAAGAGCATAGGAAAGCTGAGTGCTGGGGAAAAGGTGTATAGCAGAGCAGGGGGTGGAAAAGGTGGGGGTGCTGAGGGAAACAAGCTCTTTCCCATCCCCTGCTGTGCTATACACCTTTTCCTCTGCACCCAGCTTTCCCATTATATCAGAACAAGTGTCAGCATCATTATCCTGTACCCCAGCGTCAGCGTCATTGTCCTGTACCCTCAGCGTCATTATCCTGTACCCCCAGCGTCATTGTCCTGTACCCCCAGCATCATTGTCCTGTACCCCCAGCTTAATTGTCCTGTACCCCCAGCGTCATTGTCCTGTACCCCCAGCTTAATTGTCCTGTACCCCCAGCGTCATTGTCCTGTACCCCCAGCGTCATTGTCCTGTACCCCCAGCGTCATTGTCCTGTACCCCAGCGTCAATTTCCTGTACCCCCAGTGTCATTGTCCTGTACCCCAGTGTCATTGTCCTGTACCCCCAGTGTCATTATCCTGTACCCTGTATGCCATAACGAAAATAAAAAAGCGGAACTGCTGAGCAACCGAGACCGACTGCGCAGCGTCATTACAAATAAGACCATTTTCGTGCAGTATTAAGCATTAATTAGGTATTCAGATTTACAAAAATCGCTTGGCTTTTAGGGGGGCTTTGCTCCCCCAAACCCCCTCACCGGGGGCTTTGCCCCTTGGAACCCCGCTGGGGGGTGACACCCCCCTTTCAGGGCCGGTGTGTGTTTCTTGGACCCCTACCTTGGGAAATTTCTGGGTGCGCCACTGTCTGGATCTCCACAGTGAGTGAGTATAAGGCCTCCTTGTTGCTTTTCATTTGGTGAAGCATCTGACCCATGTGAAACTAGGCCTGGCCTCCTCTGTGTCTGTCACCTGTGTTGTGTGGTGGGAAACCTCTGTGTGGACTACCGCTATCACTTCTCCTGCGGTGCCTGGCTCCCTTCTTTGTTTCTGTACAGGTGTCCGGGAGACTGGAGTCTCCTTGGTGAACCGGTGTTTCTGCTGGGCTAGATGCTCTCCTGCAGACTTGGACACCAGCGTCCGGGTTGCTTTCTGGGGTGAACCAGTTTGGCTCCTCTACCCCAGTCTGCTGTTACTTCGCTCCTTCCACCTTGGCCTTTCAACCTCACTCTTAGGCCCTCACACTGGCTAGGCTGGTGACTTGTCAACTGGCTCGGGCCTAGTGCGGCTCTGACACAACAGGACGTCTGCACAGTTCTCCTAGCGACTGCACACTGACTAACTCCGCCCCCAGCACCATTATTTATTGGGGATCTTGCTTAAGGCAGCAAGTGGAGCTCCCCCTACAGGTCTGGGGTGGAAGGTGTTGGGTGTATGTGGTACCTACTCTGGAAATCCATCCATGTTTTAGGTGGTTCTGTGGCTTCCTGTAATGGCAGGTTGCCACACTTTCTTCTTCATCAAGACTGTACAAAACGCCGGTCCTAATAAATCAGAGATTTTGTTTCTATTTTCCATGTAACTATCGTGGAGATAACAAAGCAATTTTTACTTTATGCTTTTACCTTTTAGCCTTTATATCTTTTTATTCCATATTTAGTCATGAGACCCCCACATGTGATTGTATATTGCACTTTGTTGTGTTTATTGTGTACTTTTTTTTTATTTTGTCTGTCCAATTGCAATGGCATTGGATTCTTGTATTATGGCCACGTGCTCATGGTCCGGAGGAGCTGCATGTTGGATGCGGCTCCTCCGGACCTGAGTGAAGCCGCGGGTGCCTGCAGGGAGACCGCAGCCGCCCTGTACTCACCGTGTGCGGCGGGTGTGGGGCGGCTTCTCCCTGCAGTGTCCTAATGGCAGCCGCTTCTGACTCCGCAGCATGTTTATTTCATGGAGGAGCTGAATGACGGCAACCCGCACCGCAGCTCCAAACATGCTACAGGCGGGTTAAGCATAGTGAGGATGGGATTTCTTACAATCCCATCCACTATGCTTATACTGTACTACGCAGCGTTTTGGATGCAGCAGCAAGACGCCGTGTCCAAAACACTGCGTATACTGACCTTGAGCACCACCCTAATAAGAATCTGTCAGCACAGAATGACTGTCCAAACCAAGCACAGCTGCCTGGTTCACTCCTGTGTGGCCGAACACTTAGCTACAACTTCCCATCTGTTTTCCATCAACCTCCATCCTTTTCCGGCTCTATGAATCGAGAGCTGTCAATCAATAAAAGAAGCAGGGTGGACTAAGGATCTGCACTTGGTTTGGACAGTCATTCTGTGCTTACAGAGTCCCTTAAAAATAGGATTAGAAATGCAGTAATGTTAGGCCATGTGCACACGTTGTGTTTTTGTTTTCTTTTTTTTGTGCTGCATTTTTGTAGATTTTTCAGCCGCAAACTGGATCTGTTATCGGAAAAAAGTACGAAAAATGCATTGTGTTTTTACTGCATTTTTGCTTAGTGTTTACTGCGTTTTTTATCATTGTGATAAGAAATGAAAGAAAACGGATCACTGATCGACAAAACTCATTCTTTTTCTGGATGCATTTTCTGCCCGAAAAACGGACCAGTAAAAAATGCAGCATCGGAACAGCATTTCTGAAAATTATTCATTTTGCTAGAGATCACAGGAAGTGATACATTTTCCATGCAAAAACTGATCAAAAACGCACAGTGGGAACAAGGCCTTAGTGTTCACTATTGGTTGTCAATATTATGAGTGGTTTAAATGTTTTGTTTTCCGTTTTTTAGGGTCATTTTTTTCCCAGTTAAATATTTTAATTAGGCTGATGTCACACTAATGTTTTGTTTTTTGTTTTTTTAATTTGGGGGGGGGGAGGGGGGGCAGTCAAAACCTGCATCCCCCTGGATTTCGCCATGAATTGTAAAAACTGATCACCTGCATCAGTATTACCGTGGAGTTGCTTCCAGTTGTGTACCTTTCTCCACCGGATCTGGGGCCAAATGACACGTCCTAGAGGTCGTGTCATTTAAACCTGCTTCCTGGGCATGTAAGACCAATCTGGCATCTGGATCTAGCTGGATCATGGAGTCCACCGGATCCGGGTCACATAGAGCCCCATTTTAAATCAACCCATAGTGCCCTGGATCCGGGTTCTTCTGGGTTTTGTCACGGAGACCAAAAATGCACCAAAATGCGTGGTGAAAAAAAACATTACACCCGGATCGGATCAGGGGGAAACTGGGAGAACTGGATGCACCCGGAAGTGCCTGTGGCCCCATTGAAAGTCCATGTGGCCAAAAACTGATGCGAGTACATCAGGTCTAAGCTTGATTTACACGGAGGCAAAAAGAGCTGTGTGAAACCAGCCTTACTCACTAATTTTTCTGGTGTATATGCTATTCTTTTCTTTTACTGAAAAATGGTTGTGTAGGATTAAAGGCTGCTCTAACATCTGTGGTATTTTCCGTTCAGGGAAACTACCTTTTGATCTTCAGGTTTGCCTAATCTGCTGTTTTGCAAATCCTCTGTAATTCCGCGCATACTTGTGGCAAGGTTGCGTTGGGCCTAATGTATTGTTAATGGACCTCCGGACATGTGCGGAACTCCCGGCGCAAGATAAAAACTGCTGTCACCTGCGGTTTTAAGACAAGCTGGAAGTGCCGCACATGTCTGTAGGTCCATTAACAATACATTAGGCCCAATGCAACCTTTCCGCAAGTGTGCCGCATCTGTTTTTTGCAAAAAAGGTGGAATTCCGCCGAATTTGCAAAAACACAGATGTGAACGCACTCTAAGGCTGCTTTAAGATCAGCATTTTCTGCTGATTTCAGCAGATCCAGCAGGTTTGCCCCATCTGCCACATAACGGCTGACTTGTGGCAAGTACCATTCATTCTCTATGGGACTTTTGGTCAAGTGCAGTTTTGCCGGATCTGGCAGATCCGGCACTTGTAGCAGTGCAAAAAACTGCTAGCTGTGGTTTTTTGATGTGTGCCGCAAGTGGCGGCTCTAGCAAAACCGCAACTGCCGCACCTGGCCGCAAGTCTCATAGGGAATGAATGGGACTTGCTTTAAGTTGGCCATTACTTGGCAGATGGGGCAAAAACGCTGATGTGAAAGGTCCGTAAATCTAATTCCTAGTTTGTAACATTTATGAGACTTGTGTGCTACATTATTCAGTCTGTATCAATGGTTTCCCTCCAGCTTTATAGCTATTTTTTTTGTCCTTATGACTGCAACGTGTCAGTCGCACTACACAATATACATTATTCACTGTTGTGCGATATTTGCTGTCATGATTATTAAAGTACAAAACGTCTGTGGAGGCGCGGGATCTGATCGCTTCCAGGAGTTTGTTAGAGGAGATTTATGTATGGATTGTGCCTGTGATAAATCGCATGTAGTTTCCAGTTGGTAAATAAGCTCCCTGTTTGCTTAACACGCCACTAAGTCCCTGTGAGAAGTGCGCTGTGTGAGTGCACGTGTTGTCTTTATCCTTCTCAGTGTCTTGTTCACCTCTGCGTGAATCCGCTTGTTTGTTAACTCTGGCTGTGATGTAGATATTAAGCAGCGTTAAGCATTGCTGGTGTCAACAGCACACTCCTGCCCGGCAAACAGTATATGGCGTGCCTGCCTGCCGGATGAGGAACACTCACAAGCACATCTGAAAACATGTGCTCCAAAAGTTGTCATTTCATCATAAATAGTACCAAATGACAATTTTTTATCCATGCTCTACATAGGACTGCAAGTGAACCGTCATCGGTATATCCCCTCCAATGAGTAGTCCAGGACTTTGATATTTATGGTACTGGAATTCAACATTCATTGATGTGAATGTGGCAGGAACTGCAGTACTGGTGAATGGCCACTACACAAAGTACGGAGCTGTTGTGTCAACTCTGGAGCAGCGAATCGGTGGGAAGTGTCGGGTGTTGGACACCACCAATCTGATATTGATCACTTATACTAAAGGCACCGTTACACGGTACGATATCGCTGAAACGTCATGGGTTTGGAGTTGTCCAAACGACATCGTTAGGACGTCGTTGCGTCTGACACCGAGATACGACTACGTTAAATCGTTGGATCACTGATCGCAGATTTGAGAACATGTTCTCAAATCAAACGATCTTCGTTCAGCCAACCTGCTGCATCGTTGTGTGTGACACCGCGATAACGATATCACCTATTCACCTATTCACAACAGTGAACAAGTATCGTTCGCTGGGTTGTGCGAACGATAGCTGTTCGCTACATTGTGTGTGCGTCGTTCACGATATCTATACGTGTGACCTCTCACCAACGGTCTCAAAAAGATGTCCTAACGACTGCACGCCCATGAGATTGTTGGTGATATCATTACAACATTGAAGCGTGTAACGGTACCTTAAGGATACTCCACCAATAAGTCCTGAACAGCCCCTTTAAATAACTTCTCTAAGCAAGTCCTTAAAACAGTGGAAGGTTTGTTTTTTTATTATGACATAAGCCACAGTTAGGTTATAAGCACTGTTACCCATGGCTGTTGCTCGATTAGACAAACCCAAGGCATGGGTTGTTGACCCGTTACTGTGTAACTAACAGAGGACTTGAACACTTTCCTGGTTCCATGGTTTGACCCCACAGAGCTGTGCACAAGATTGATGTCCTTCTTAGAGTATGTGCATGCAATTAGGGCTTGCAGCATGTTTATGCTGCGTCCAGAACGCTGCGTTGTGCATTACCAGCACAGTGAATGATTTCTAGAAACCCCATGCTCTCTGTGCTTCTATTCTCCGCAGCATTATGAATGTATTAAAATGACCCCGTCACATAGGTCAAACCATAGACCGTCCTAGTCATGTGTTAGGGCGAGCAGCAGTCTTAATATCCACTGCTCCTGAGGACTGTGTCTCAACTGACAGAGGAGCTGTGTCATAAGCAAACATACTTCAGTGAGCCGAGGAGAAAGGCTGTGACATCAGAAGAAATAAATCTTTTCCTCAGCAGACTGAGCACAAAGGATATTTTCTCAAGCCTTAGAACTCTGTGCACAGCCAGTCTTGTCCCACAGCACACTGATACATGTGCTTGCTATATAGCACCACTGTCAGTTGAGACACAGGTCTTGAGATCATTGTTTCTCCAGACTGCAGCAATGACAAGGTCTGGTTGTTGTTTGAATTAGGTGACGGGGGCCATTTTATAAAAATTTTTGAGAACTACTTTACTAATTTGAGCCAAAGAGACCCTTAGGACCCCCATAAGCTCAAGGGCCACTGCAGCCCCTGCACTCACTAACCCCCACCAAATGCATTGATGACCTTTTCTTTGGATAGACCATCACTATTTTAGACTCCGAAACCCTTATAATGACTTATAAAGGTTTTTTGATGTTATTTAGACTGGACATGGTTGAAAGGTTTACATGTTGTAGCTGTCAGGTTGCCCATCCATCAATATATATGGCTTGTCTGCTTTTTTTTTTGTGTTAAAACACGTTTGTAATAATTTTACTACTACAAATTCATCTTGTTTGCATGTAGCTGTCTGCAATTCCAGACAGTTTGGGGCTTGGGCTGTACAGCGGCTGTCCCTGTGGAATAATACTTTGCATGCGGTGTAACGTACAGCGCGGTGTCACCATCCCATGTAGCATCGCATAACAGATCCGTAGCCAGGTAGTGTATTTCTGTGTAGCTGTCGTATGTTATAAGAAATATTGCATTAGTAATGTTTAGCCCATTGTTTAACATGGGAATTTTATGTTCTCTCCCAGTCGATTGTCTTTCCAGACTACATTATTTAAAGGAATGGCTCTTGAATATCTTGTATTACAATAATGTGCCTGTTAGCGTAATGTGTGAAGTAATGTGGGAGAATTGTGTGAGCTCAGTGAACTCTCTCTGTTTACTAATATACACATGGGGCAGAGTAGAGGGAGCAGGAGCCGGTAGCCCGCTGCCGGCTGAACGTTGCGATTCACTGCAGCAAGGTCAGCCCATGTAAAATTGATATGAATGATTTCCTTCAGGGCCTGTTATGGTAATCAAAGCTCTATGTCTTTCTATGGTTCTTTATGTTATCATGTTTTATTTATTTAAAGTGTAAATGTCATTTCATTGGAAAAAAAAAAAACAAAAACCCAATCCTGCACTGGTTGTTAATGATGGTTCACAGAGCAGCTAAGATGATGCTTTTTTTGTACCATATTACTTATTTTCTGACATTTTTCTGCGCTCTTTTAAAAACTGCATTTTATGGCTGTGTGGGTGTGGCCAGCGTCTGCCAACACTGTGTGGCCATGGCCAGCATCTGCCAGCACTGCTTGTGTATTTCCACAGCTTCTGAGAGCAGGCTGATAGTGAGCTGTGTGGGGAGCCAGCAGAGAAGGGGTTAACAGAGATTATGATTGAGCTGTGTGGAGCCAGATGACAGATCTTTCCTTGACACAAGCTTCTGGGGAGTTTACTTTGATCCTGACCTGCTGACATTGCTTAGCAACTGTGCTGTATGCTGAGCTAATCTGATACATTGTTTCCTCACCAGCTGCAGTCAGCAGTGTAGGCCACACCCCTTTTATCTTATATAGTTACATGTTTGCATTCACTGTGAAGACAGATCTGACTGATAATGAGCATATGTCTGCTTCATACAGTGCAGTGGGGATGCCTTGTGGAAGGTTTATGAATGGTTTTCAATCAGAATTTTCTAATGAAGTATATTTGAAAGTTTATTATAATCGCTTGCAGTAAATTATTAGGAAATAGAAATTTAAACAGTGGTTACACTTTAAGGGAAACCTGTTGGCTGTTTCATGCTGCCTGAACCAGAAACAGAATGAGATCAAGATAGAATTACAGTATTTTTGTGTTACTCTGAAACGCTGCCATGACTCAGAAAAAGACCAGCCGGGTAGGGAGAAAAGTCTGTGCTTAGAATCAAATAAAAGAAAGAAAGGGGAAGGGGAACAAGAGGCGCGATAGTGCCCTATCACTCAGACACTTTAAATGTAGGTGGTATAAAGGGAACCACTCACCTATTTCAGTTGTGAGACCCACAACTGGTATGTAGACATGTAGTGTTATATCCTGATGGCTGCTGCTGGACTCCCACCGACCACTAGCACGTGGAATCACACAGTAATACGGGAAAAAAACGGTGTTTTCCAGTCCGCGCTGCCAAGATCCACTTATTCCAAGGAAACACACGAGTAGATGAAGTGTATCCAAAATCCTTTTTTCTGATCATCATAATGGGAGACCCAGACAATGGGGTTTAGGGCTCTGCCCTCCGGAGGCCACACTAGGTACTACAAGAACTGTAGACACCGCCCCCTCCGCTTATAAACCCCTACCGCAGGGAACATCCTCAGTTTTAGACTTAGTGTGCTCGGAGGTACCACACGCTTTGCTTGCACTTCATTGCATTCTCACAGCTTTCGTGATGGCGTATGAAGACAAGGTAAAAGAAGGTCCCAGTCAGGGACCTCCGGCAGTCTCCCTGTTAACCCTTGTGGAACACGCAGGTCGAGGTACCGGAGGGCCTAGTGCCTGGGCACACTGTGTCTCCCGGTACGCTGCCGTGCTCCTTCCCATCCCCCCTGGGGGCTCTGGGAAGTGGGAGATAGGAGCCTTGCACAGCTCCGCTCCGTCCGAGGCCTCCCTAAATGGTGCTTACAGACCGGACTGGAGTCAGCTCTGTCCGAGGCCTCCCTAAATGGTGCTTACAGACCGGACTAGAGCCAGCCCAGTCCGAGGCCTCCCTAAATGGTGCTTACAGACCGGACTGGTGCTGAACCCCCGTCCGAGGCCTCCCATATTATGGTGCTTACAGACCGGACCGGCACTGAGATACTTCGGTGTCTCCGGTGTGCCTGGGGGCAGTGTCTGGCACTAGTGTGTTCATGACACTCAGACCGCGCGTTGCCTTCGGGTCCGCGGATCTGCGGGTGTACCCTGTGCTGGGGTCACCCTGGCTGACCGCCCTGTGTGTCACAGGGGCTGCGGCTGTGGGCTTCAGACTTTGTCTGTGAGCCTGGGTATTTATGTTTATACCTCCCGCGCAGCGGGCCCCGGCGCTTACATTGTATTGTAATGGCGGCCGGGAGAGATGTGGAGCGGCCCATGTGACCTGGATGGGCGTGTGTGTGTGCTTCCCGCGTGTTTCGGCCCCGCCCTCTGCTTCTACAGCGGCGGCCATCTTTTCCCCTCACTTTCCTGCTGGGATCGTTGGAGACTGCTCTGCTGCACTCCAGGGGAGACCAGGTTTTTCTTTCCTCGCGGAGGCCGCACACACACACCGCTCCCTTCACCACCGCTGTGCAGCGGTTGGTAAGCCACCGGTTTCCGGTGAATTTTCTCCTGTTTGATATTCCCCTGCCGTGGGTATGTCCTCAGGGAAGAAAGGCGCTGCTAAGGCGGCCAGTACCACACCTGTCTGTGCTACATGCAATGGGACACTGGTGGAGGGGTCCTGCAATAATTGCGGACGTCCAGAAGCCCGGACTGTCACTGCTGAGTCAGCAGCTCCGGTGCTACACCCTGAGGTTCAGGTGATCCCAGGGCCATGGGAGAAACAAAGCGAGATTAATGCTTCTCTGTTATCCCAATTGTCCTCCATGTCGCAATCCCTGGAGGCACTGACAAGGAGACTGGATGCTCCAGTTGCTCCTTCAAGCTACCCCCGGGTGTCTCCATCTTCCACCGTGAGACCCCTTAAGCGGGCTCGCCGGGATGAGTCACCCGAACTCCAGGTCCTCTCTGAGGAGGAGCGTCACGCTGACAGTGACGAGGATGATGGGGGTTCAACCCTCGGGTCGGTGTCTGAACCAGCTGAAGGGGTGGAGGATCTGGTGTCCTCCATCAACGAGACTTTACGCCTCGGGTTACCCCCTCAGGAGACAGCCGTGCACCCGAAGGAGGTCTATCAGTGGTTACAACCTGAGGCTAGACCATGTGGTTCCTTTTTGGACCATACTAACTTTGAAAGGGTGGTTAGAGCTCCCAGGGTACACCCTGGACGGCGTTATGTCCGCAAATACAAGGACAACCGCTTTCCCTTTCCTCAGGAGGTGCTTCAGGAGTGGTCGCAGTCCCCGAAAGTGGACGCTTCCATGACCAGGATTGCTGCACGCTCCCTCTTCTCTGCCTCTGATAGCTCCTCACTGAAGGATGCAACAGACAGACAGGTCGAACAACTCGCCAAGTCGTCTTATGAGGCTGTGGGGTCTTCATTTGCCCCGAGTTTTGCTGCGGTCTGGACTCTGCAGGCGATCACATCCTGTCTGGATGGTATTGCTGGCCTGGCAGGTTTCAACTCTGAAGTCCTGGCACTTACAGAGAGAGCAAAGGCTTATGCAGATTATGCCAGGACGGCGTCCCTGGAGACTGCCACTCGCTCAGCTGTGGCTTCGGCCAATGCGATAGCGATCCGCAGATTGTTGTGGCTACGTCTATGGGACTCAGATGCCACGTCGAAGAAGATTCTGCAGAATCTTCCTTTCTCTGGTGACAGGCTGTTTGGTGCCGAGCTGGACAAGTTGATCAGAGACTCTACGGAGTCCAAGATTCCACAGAACAGACCTAAGCCTAGGTATACTGTGAAGAGGAACCCTAAACACTGGTCCTTTCGTCCCAGCGCACAGCCGTCAGCGTCTTCCGCTCGCGCGGACCGTGGGGCCAAGCCTTCTCAGCAGTGGCGTCCCAAGAGCCGCCAGAAGAAGTCGGCAGGTACAACAACTGCCGCTCCCAAACCCTCTTCCGCATGACTCGCTCCCTCTTCCTGCCTCCCCACAGGTTGGGGGTCGCCTGTCTCAATTTCAAGACATATGGCGACTCCACATCCAAGATCAGTGGGTCCGAGACGTAGTCTCAAGAGGATACAGGATAGAGCTGTCATCACAACCCACACACCGATTCCATCGGTCTGTTCCGTCTCCAGAAAAGGCTCAGGCTTTTTATCTGGTGTTGGAGGGACTCCGCAGAGACGGAGTGGTGGTCCCAGTACCCACTGGGGAGAGGTTCCGGGGTTTTTACTCCAACCTCTTTATCGTCCCGAAGAAGGACGGCTCCTTCCGCCCGGTTCTGGACCTCAAGCTGTTCAACCGGCATGTGTTGGTTCGGAAGTTCCGCATGGAATCCCTGCGCTCCGTGATCGCGGCTGTGTCGCAGGGCGACTTCCTAGCGTCCATAGACATCCACGACGCTTACCTTCACGTGCCCATTGCACCGTCTCATCAACGATGGCTGAGATTTGCAGTGGGGGAAGAGCACTTCCAATTCGTGGCGCTACCCTTCGGGTTGGCCTCGGCTCCCCGGGTGTTCACGAAAGTGATGGCATCGATGATGGCCTTACTGCATGCGCAGGGACACGCCGTCATTCCTTATTTAGACGACCTGCTGGTCAGAGCGCCATCGGAACACCTGTGTCAGAGGAGCCTGCAGGCGACCATGCAGTCTCTGGAGCAGTTCGGGTGGCTTCTCAACATCCAGAAGTCCACTCTGATCCCAACCCAGTCACTGACGTACCTGGGCATGGACTTCCATACGGACTCTGCTCTAGTGTCCCTGCCTCGAGCCAAACAGCTGGCCATTCAGTCAGGAGTACACGATATCCTCAGATCACCTCATTCATCCCTACGGGTATTGATGAAGCTGGTGGGACGCATGGTGGCAGCCATAGAGGCGGTGCCCTTCGCACAGTTTCGCCTCCGTCCTCTGCAACTGGAAATCCTCCAGAGGTGGGACAAGAGGACGTCCTCTCTGAGTCAGCTGGTGGTCCTCTCCCAGCCGACCAGGGATGCTCTGCAGTGGTGGCTTCAGCCGAGTCACTTGTCAAAGGGACGATCCTTCCTGAAGCCATCGTGGTTAGTGGTGACCACCGACGCCAGCCTGAAGGGCTGGGGCGCGGTGTTCTTACACCACAGAGCTCAAGGTCTCTGGACAAGCTCAGAGACAACGTTGCACATCAACGTGCTGGAGCTCAGGGCGGTCTATCTCGCACTTCTGGCCTTTCGGAGGTTCCTATCCGGACAACCGATTCGGGTTCAGTCCGACAATGCGACGACGGTCGCCTATATAAATCACCAAGGGGGAACCAGAAGTGCACAGGCTCTAGCGGAGGTCCACCGCATTCTATCATGGGTGGAAGCCAACAGCTGCTTGATTTCCGCAGTCTACATCCCAGGGGTCGAGAACTGGGAGGCAGATTACCTGAGCCGACAGGGGATGGACGCCGGAGAATGGTCTCTCCATCCGGACGTCTTCCGGGACATCTGCATCAGATGGGGGACTCCGGATGTGGATCTGATGGCCTCACGGCTGAATCATCAGGTGCCACAATACATGGCGAGATCGTGGGACCCTCAGTCTCTGGGGGCAGATGCTCTAGTCCTGAGTTGGTCAGATTTTCGCCTGCCATATGTTTTCCCGCCCCTGGCACTGATGTCCAAGGTCCTGTGGAAAATCAAGACGGAATGTCAAACAGCCATTCTAGTGGCTCCGGATTGGCCGAGGAGGTCCTGGTATCCGGATCTGTGGCAACTGTCCGGCGGACACCGGTGGGCTCTTCCAGATCGCGCAGATCTTCTCGCGCAGGGCCCCTTCTTCCGTCCCAATTCCAGGGCCCTCAGATTGACTGCATGGCTCTTGAGGCCTGGCTCTTAACATCCAGGGGTTTCTCTCCTGCGGTTGTTTCCACCATGAACAGAGCTAGACGGCCCACGTCACGGAAGATTTACCACAGAACGTGGAAAGTCTTTTTCGCCTGGTGCTCCTCTGGGGGACATGCACCTTGGCCCTTGTCGATCCCGACCCTATTGGCTTTCTTACAGTCAGGTTTGGAGTTGGGCCTTTCCCTCAGTTCTCTGAAGGGTCAGGTATCAGCACTGTCTGTATTGTTCGACAGGCGCTTGGCGCTCCTCCCAAAGGTGCGTCAATTTCTCCAAGGGGTGTCTCGAGTGGTTCCGCCGTATAGGCGACCTCTGGACCCTTGGGATCTCAACATGGTCTTGGCGGCTTTGCAGAAACCACCTTTTGAACCATTGAGAGAGGTCTCTCTTGCTTATTTGTCACAGAAAGTGGTCTTCTGGTGGCTATTACGTCCCTGAGACGGGTCTCTGAACTGGCGGCACTATCGTGCAAGTCACCCTTTCTGGTGGTTCACCAAGACAAGGTGGTATTGCGCCCGCGGGCGGAATTCCTACCAAAAGTGGTTTCCACTTTTCATTTGAACCAGGAGATTGTGCTCCCATCATTTTGTCCCGCTCCTGTTCATCAGATTGAGCGCGACCTCCACACTCTGGACCTCGTACGGGCTGTACGCATTTATGTGTCCAGAACTGCCTCCTTCCGGAGTTCGGACTCCTTGTTCGTACTGACGGCAGGTCGCTGTAAGGGGGCAGCGGCGTCAAAATCAACCTTGGCCAGATGGATCAAGGCACCCATTCAAGAGGCTTACCGGTCTTCTGGTTTGCCTCTTCCGGTAGGCTTGAAGGCACACTCGACAAGAGCTGTCGGTGCCTCCTGGGCTTTGCGACATCGCGCCTCTGCTCTGCAGGTGTGTCAGGCGGCCACTTGGTCTAGCCTGCACACTTTCTCTAAGCACTATATGGTGCATGCCCATGCCTCTGCGGATGCAAGTTTGGGCAGGCGGGTCCTCCAGGCGGCGGTTGCCCACCTTTGACGGGGACCGCGTATGCAAACGTCTTTGGAGGAACTTTTTCCCGCCCTGGGGTATTGCTTTAGGACATCCCCATTGTCTGGGTCTCCCATTATGATGATCAGAAAAAAGAGAATTTTGTTTACGTACCGTAAATTCTTTTTTCTTGAATCATCAATGGGAGACCCAGCACCCACCCAGTGTTCCGTTGTATGTTACGGTTGATCTGTCCTCTGTTGGGGCAGTTTATCCGGGTTGTTGAACCGTCTGTTCACGGTGTCTTCCCGAGGTTTCGGGTGTGGTTTTCTGTTGTCTCCTCGCAGCTTATGAACCAAACTGAGGATGTTCCCTGCGGTAGGGGTTTATAAGCGGAGGGGGCGGTGTCTACAGTTCTTGTAGTACCTAGTGTGGCCTCCGGAGGGCAGAGCCCTAAACCCCATTGTCTGGGTCTCCCATTGATGATTCAAGAAAAAAGAATTTACGGTACGTAAACAAAATTCTCTTTATTGCATCCTACGCGTTTCGGTGCCCTCCTGGCACCTTCCTCAGGGATCCCTGAGGAAACGCGTAGGATGCAATAAAGGATTTTGGATATACTTCATCTACTCGTGTGTTTCCTTGGAATAAGTGGATCTTGGCAGCGTGGACTGGAGAACACCGTTTTTTCCCGTATTACTGTGCGCTTAGAATCGACCACTAGCTTCTCCCTAGATGACTTAGCACTATTGGCAAAATGATTCCTAATATCATTGTGTACTGTGACGTATACCGGGATTGAATATAGCCAGTGAGGTATACCCGGAATGTATATAGCCAGTGTGTATCGACAGAAGTCTGCTGCGATATAAATCCAGCATGGCTTGCTGACACTTATTGTTCCACAGACATGTCAGGTGTAAGGGAGTAAGGGATGGTCGGGAAGTGGTAGGCAGCACTGACAATTATAGTTCCTCCCCATGGGTGTGTCCCATCTGATATAGTGTGACTCCTTCATGATCACATGGTCTGTGATGTCAGCTCAGGTCCCGAAGACTGGAAAAGCCTGCTGCTGAGCACATGTTGTGTCTGCAGTGTGCTCTGAGACTGGAGAAGCATATCCAAACCCGTGCACCCGCATGTGAGGTAAAAACAGACTATACTGGGCAACATATTCCTGTAAGTCGCAGAAAGGCTCCTGTTTATGTGCTGGAGGGCGCTTTATGCTGACATAATAAACCGACATTAACTTATTTAAATGGAGAGCCTGTTGCTGTGTTTGAATATCACTGCCAAGTGAGTGAACCCCAACCCGATCCGTGATCGCTACGTCACAGTACATTATTTGTGCACAGGGAAAGAGCATCAAGCTTATCTGCCTAGATACCCACAGTTTACCTTGGATACCAGTTCGCTACGAGAGTAAATACTATCTTGGATATTTTGTGAATAAATAACAACGTTATTTTGCAAATATCAATTAAAACGGATCCAGACTCACAAAACAGATAAAGTGGAAAAATCAGGACAATCATTTCAAGCAATTCACAATGTGATCAAAGCAGACAATTTTTTGATCTTATAAAAATACAATAGACAAACAGTAGTTATCTTAATAACTTCAGGATGCTTCCACTTGGTGGCTAATCCTACCAACAGACTTGTTTGTCATCACAGAACATGAAGGGGGATACCAGCTCCCAGCGCTTGCAAAGAGGCGCTGGGAGCTGGCTTATCGGTCATCTCCCGGTGTCACATGCAGCGATGCTGCGTGTCCACCGGGCGACCAACGATTGATTTGAGGACAGGACCACAAATCAAACGATGAACGATCAGCCGACTGATCGTTCATCGTTTGTATTGTCACACGCAACGATGTCGTTTCGACATCGTTCAAGCATCACAGAACACGTGGCTTTTGAACAATATCAGCAACGATATCGTTACGTGTGACGGTACCTTTAGAGTATGTTCTGACATTTTTGGAATGGAGAACACTGAAAAAAGGCGTTAAAAAGAACGGACAGACCTGTTGCAAATGTAAGTAAAGCGCTATGAAATTAATAGCGCTATATAAATGAATAAATATGAGTATTTTATGTTAAAACCACTTGCTTTACATGCATTAAGGTTTTCAAAGATGTGCGTTTAAAAGAAAGGATGCACTGTACATTTTTGTGGCATCTTCCGTTACAAAGATGCTCAATATTTACAATAGAAATCAATGGAAAGGCAAAATATGCACACCGTCATCAGCATTTGTATTATATTCTGTATTGTTTAATGAGATTAAAAAACATATTCAGAAAACAACCATTTAAGATGGTAAAAAAGAAAAAATCTCTAAAAAAAAAATGACAAAAAAAAATAATTGGAATTTACCAAAAAATACAAAAAAACAACAACATTTTTTTTGATTTTTAAAACTCCAGCGATAAAGAGCAATTCTGTTCTTCTGGACTCATTGAATATTGGGAAAAGAAGGAGTTTAATCAGGGAGGAGCCAGAGGGATCCGCCCACTGGACTCTTCTTGCCAACTGACTCTTCTTCTCCTACATTGCTCATTTTTCATGCTTTGTTTTCTCTGAAATGTTGCAGTGTTTTAGGTGACACAACGTTTTCAGTAACGAGGGAGTCTGTCGGGGTTTCATGTTAAGTTGATCAGTTTGTTTTATATACGGTATACATAATTAGAGAAAATTTCCTCCCAAGCCTTGGCCCCTTGAATGTGTCTGCACTGTATCTCACTAGATCATCAGTTTGTGCTCCAGAGCTGAGCTTCTTCTTCCTGTAGGAATAGATAGTTCTGAGACAATTGTACACTTACATCCTCTACATACAAGTGTTTCTCCCACACATTAGACGTTTTCACACTGAGATGACAATTCCCTCATGACTGCCCACACTTATATCGCGAAAGCTAAGAATTTCTTTTCATTTAGACAAAGCTGCTGTGAAGCTAATACAAGTATAGCAACTTATCTGTTCACTTAATAGAAATATTAAGAGAAGGTAATCTGTCAGCAGGTTTTTCTATGAAAGCTGGAGACAGTATTCTGTAGGAGTTAAAAAACAAAAATCAACTATGTTTCTCTTATTAGACACTGCGCTATTGTGTACTTAAATTAAAGACTTTGATTACCATTACTGGACTACATTGTCATACACATGGCCACGCCCCCTGCTGTGATTGTCACCTCACTGTCAATACACAATCTGTATAGAGAACCTGATGTAGGTGGGGGCAGCTCTCCCAGCTCTGTTACATGGCTGAAATTAAATGCTTAGATTGTGCCAGATCAACTGCAGTAAGTAATCTAAGTTAACATCACTGGATTCAGAGTCTCCTTGCCCCGACATTATGCTGCTTCTGAGATGAAGTAGCAAAACGCTGAAATTCCCTGTTCGGGATTTGCTTATTGATGACCTTTTTGTAGAATAAAGTAGTCTACTAGGCTCCATGACGCCTCAGGGGCTTCTAAATGCAAGAGGCACTAGGAAGCCAGACCAAGGATGCCGACAACAGAAATGAAGACTGTCCAGAGCAGACTCCCATGTAGGACCACACTGGACACTGGACTAGGGCAACACAAATCTTTTTGCTGAACTCTACTAACCACTTTTGGTTACAAACCAACTTTCGTTAGACCTGTAATCAGTAAAAACATTACCAGTCATTATGACCTAATGGTCTAACCCAATGTTGCCCAACTCCAGTCCTCAGGAGACAACAACATAGCATGTTTTTAGGATTTCCTTAGCATTGGACCTGTGATACAACAAATCACCTGTGCAATTCTAAGAAATCCTGAAAATGTGCACTGTTAATGGCTCCTGAGGACTGGAGTTGGGCAATATTGGGTTAGACCATTAGGTCATAATGACTGGTAATGTTTTTCCTGATTACAGGTCTAACGAAAGTTGGTTTGTAACCAAAAGTGGTTAGTAGAGTTCAGCAAAAAGATTTGTGTTGCTCTAGTCCATATCCTTGTCTAACCTATAACTGATTAAAACATTTTTCATTACCACTGGCCAGCATTTGGACCTTCATCTTCACCACTAATCGCTGCAGAAAAGTGTAGCCTGAGCTAGTCCATTTTCTACTGTAAGACAAAAAAATAGAGGGCGCAATGAGGGGTAGCCGGTGGTCCGGTCGGGGTGTTTTAGCCTCTCACCTGTTGTTGTTGTGCTTGCCTAGCACAACAACGGTAATGGACCGAGCCTGTAGTAGATGCAGGGCTGCCACGCTGGAAACTCATCTGTCTCCGCTTCCTCCCCGCGGTCTTGTGATGCTTGAGGGCCAGCCAGCTGATGCTGCGTTGTGTTGTGACAGTAATTTTATTGAAGCAATATAATGTCATACTGTCATTTATATTCCCTCGTTATGTTTTTACTATTGTTTATTTGCATTTAGTATTGTGCAATATTTTCACGTTTTAGCATTGTCAATGCTATGTTTATTTTTATTGCTATTTGTCCACAACCTTTTATGTATATTGTCTTTTAGATGTTTACAATCCAGGTTATGATGTGGTTAATTAGGTCTTGAATTAGACCACTATTCTTATTGGCTTTCATGGGTTTATATGCTCTTTCCTCCCCCCGACCTTGTAATCCCCACCTGAGGAAGACGGCAATCCGCTGTCGAAACGCGTTGTGGAATAAATAAACAAGCTATTATCCCCCTGTCAGTGGCTTCCCTCACCTAGTATCTCCTGGCCTTCTTTGATGCTTGGAGTCCGAAAGAATTCTGATCTAACCCAGAAACCTGAGGGGAGCGGTACAGACTGGGCTGCAGCAACACAAAATGGTACAACATATGGGTTTTGCCTCTGCAGAATACAGGGGATCTTACTGGCACCAGTTAGAATTAGAGACTCGTCTGGGGCAGATAGACATTATAATAAAAGTTGCCTTCAACTCTTCTATTTGGGCTTAATCCTCCGCAGCTAATCTCCAGGCTGCAGACAAGTAACTGTACAAATGTCCTTCAGGAAATGTCTTTATTGTTTGAAAGGAAGCTATTAGATTAAAGAAAAGAGACAGGAAGAGTGTCTGCAGCCTGAAGAAAGCCTCGTCTGGCATGGGCAATAGTGAATTCCTATTTCATCCTCGGAGATGTACCTGCTAGATTAAAAACAATATATATAACATCTGTTTTAAATCAAATTTCAGCCACAATTTGCCTCCTGGGAACGAGATGCATCTGATATGAGTTTGTTTTCCAGATAAGCATTTGTAAATGAGCAATGTTGTATTATAAAAGCTTTCTGAATTGTTATAAGCCAGGCGGTCACATTCGGAAGTATGGACCATGACTTTCCTATACTTTCCTGAAGATACACAAGGGGCTTTTCTGGGCATCTGACCACCCGAATGCTCCACTGACAATGGCAGGATTTCATCAGTCTTTTATTGTAATACTAGTAAAAAGGCCCGATGCAATTGCATCGGGAGCGCGGTGAAATGAATTGTGAGTATAGAGGCGGCTGTGTGGGTAGCAGAGTATAGAGGCGGCTGTGTGGGTAGCAGAGTATAGAGGCAGCTGTGTGGGTAGCAAAGTATAGAGGCAGCTGTGTGGGTAGCAGAGTATAGAGGCGGCTCTGAGGGTAGCAGAGTATAGATGCGGCTCTGTGGGCAGCAGAGTATAGAGGCGGCTCTGTGGGCAGCAGAGTACAGAGGCGGCTGTGTGGGTAGCAGAGTATAGAGGCGGCTGTGTGGGTAGCAGAGTATAGAGGCGGCTGTGTGGGTAGCAGAGTATAGAGGCGGCTGTGTGGGTAGCAGAGTATAGAGGCGGCTGTGTGGGTAGCAGAGTATAGAGGCGGCTGTGTGGGTAGCAGAGTATAGAGGCGGCTGTGTGGGTAGCAGAGTATAGAGGCGGCTCTGTGGGTAGCAGAGTATAGAGGCGGCTCTGTGGGTAGCAGAGTATAGAGGCGGCTCTGTGGGTAGCTAGAGGGGTGAGGAGAGGTGGGTGCTGGAGGGGTGAGGAGAGGTGGGGGCTGGAGGGGTGAGGAGAGGAGGGGGATGGAGGGGTGAGGAGAGGTGGGGGCAGGTCTGGGCTGGAGGGGTGAGGAGAGGTCCGGGCTGGAGGGGTGAGGAGAGGTCCGGCTGGAGGGGTGAGGAGAGGTGCTGGCATACTTCATCATTGTGGTGACTGTGTGGATTCCAGGTGGGTCACATTGGCATTGCTAGTGTCCTGCACTGCACCCCCTTCTGTATTGCAGCAGAGGGCGTTCTTAGCCGGCTCCAGTCCACCGTGCACACCGCTCCCTCACCTCCACTTCTGTGCGCCTGCAGCAAGGCACTGGCCGCCTCTCCCGGAGGGTGGCCTCGGGCGGCTCCCGGCGACACTTCCACCGCTGTGTCTGGCCGCAGGGCAGCGTGAGAGAGGTGAGGCTGATGAGAAGTGTTCTCGGCGCTCAGCGCCATACGTGCTCCGCTGCTGTGGTGAGGGGCGGGATCCGCCATCTTGGTAGCGTCACTTAGCCCCGGGGGTGTGGCAGAACTCCTCAGATAGTCATAGCGAGCGGCGGTGTGAGGTAGTGCGGCTGCGGCTTGCGATGACGCTACGCGTCATCGCTCGCAGTGCCGCAAAGGATTTTGGGATTTGGTTACAGTGGCCGAATCCCAAACTCACGATTATATAAGTAGATAGAGTAGAAAAAGGCCCAATGCTATAGCATCGGGAGTGCGGTGAAATGAATTGTGTGTATCCTTAGTCGTGCTAACAGGAGCAGTAAACATGTGTGACAGTATTTGGGCTTTAGAAAAAAACCTGTAGTATCTGATGTGTTTGAATTTGGGCATTGTATATGTAGCTTGATTTGAGTAATTGTAAACATGTGCATTGTCTTTTGTTAGTTGTGTGCTGTATTTAGGTAAATAGTGTGGTGTTTGTTGGGCAATGTGTATTAGGTGTTGTATCTTGTGTTTGCAGTGTGTGTGTCTTTACATGACACAGTGTGTTGTAATGGAATGTGAGTGTAAATGATTGTGGTATAGTGCTTTGTGTTTGTGCATGTGTAAAGAAAAAAGCGGTAAACAATTAAAAGCTTAGTAGCAGAGTGTAAAGGCGTGTGCGGCGGTGGGAGAGTGTACAGGCGTGTGCGGCGGTGGCAGAGTGTACAGGCGTGTGCGGCGGTGGCAGAGTGTAGAGGCGTGTGCGGCGGTGGCAGAGTGTAGAGGCGTGTGCGGCGGTGGCAGAGTGTAGAGGCGTGTGCGGCGGTGGCAGAGTGTAGAGGCGTGTGCGGCGGTGGCAGAGTGTAGAGGCGTGTGCGGCGGTGGCAGAGTGTAGAGGCGTGTGCGGCGGTGGCAGAGTGTCCAGGCGTGTGTGGCGGTGGCGAGTGTCCAGGCGTGTGTGGCGGTGGCAGAGTGTCCAGGCGTGTGTGGCGGTGGCAGAGTGTCCAGGCGTGTGTGGCGGGTGGCAGAGTGTCCAGGCGTGTGTGGCGGTGGCAGAGTGTCCAGGCGTGTGTGGCGGTGGCAGAGTGTCCAGGCTGTGTGCGGTGGCAGAGTGTCCAGCGTGTGTGGCGGTGGCAGAGTGTCCAAGCGTGTGTGGCGGTGGCAGAGTGTCCAGGCGTGTGTGGCGGTGGCAGAGTGTCCAGGCGTGTGTGGCGGTGGCAGAGTGTCCAGGCGTGGGTGGCGGTGGCAGAGTGTAGAGGCGTGGGTGGCAGAGTATACAGGCGTCGGTGGCAGAGTATACAGGCGTCTGTGGCAGAGTATACAGGCGTCTGTGGCAGAGTATACAGGCGTCTGTGGCAGAGTATACAGGCGTCGGTGGCAGAGTATGCAGGCGTCGGTGGCAGAGTGTACAGGCGTCTGTGGCGGTGGCAGAGTGTACAGGCGTGTGTGGCGGTGGCAGAGTGTCCAGGCGTGTGTGGCGGTGGCAGAGTGTCCAGGCGTGTGTGGCGGTGGCAGAGTGTCCAGGCGTGGGTGGCGGTGGCAGAGTGTAGAGGCGTGGGTGGCAGAGTATACAGGCGTCGGTGGCAGAGTATACAGGCGTCTGTGGCAGAGTATACAGGCGTCTGTGGCAGAGTATACAGGCGTCTGTGGCAGAGTATACAGGCGTCGGTGGCAGAGTATACAGGCGTCGGTGGCAGAGTATACAGGCGTCGGTGGCAGAGTATACAGGCGTCGGTGGCAGAGTATACAGGCGTCTGTGGCAGAGTATACAGGCGTCTGTGGCAGAGTATACAGGCGTCTGTGGCAGAGTATACAGGCGTCGGTGGCAGAGTATGCAGGCGTCGGTGGCAGAGTGTACAGGCGTCTGTGGCGGTGGCAGAGTGTACAGGCGTGTGTGGCGGTGGCAGAGTGTACAGGCGTCTGTGGCGGTGGCAGAGTGTACAGGCGTCTGTGGCGGTGGCAGAGTGTACAGGCGTGGGTGGGGGTGGCAGAGTATACAGGCATCGGTGGCAGAGTATGCAGGCGTCGGTGGCAGAGTATGCAGGCGTCGGTGGCAGAGTATGCAGGCGTCGGTGGCAGAGTATGCAGGCGTCGGTGGCAGAGTATGCAGGCGTCGGTGGCAGAATATGCAGGCGTCGGTGGCAGAGTATGCAGGCGTCGGTGGCAGAGTATGCAGGCGTCGGTGGCAGAGTATGCAGGCGTCGGTGGCAGAGTATGCAGGCGTCGGTGGCAGAGTATGCAGGCGTCGGTGGCAGAGTATGCAGGCGTCTGTGGCAGAGTATACAGGCGTCTGCGCCCCTTTACCCGCGGCTGAGGGCGCTCCTTTAGCCGCGGGAGGGGGGAGAGGACCCTGTGGGTGCTGTCAGGGCCACCCAGCACGGGCGCCCTGGAGGGGAGGGGGGTGCTGTCAGAGGCGCCCAGCACCGGCGCTCCTTTAGCTGCGGGAGGGGGGAGAGGACCCTGTGGGTGCTGTCAGGGCCACCCAGCACGGGCGCCCTGGAGGGGGGGGGGGTGCTGTCAGAAGCGCCCAGCATCGGCGCTCCTTTAGCCGCGGGAGGGGGGAGAGGACCCTGTGGGTGCTGTCAGGGCCACCCAGCACGGGCGCCCTGGAGGGGAGGGGGGTGCTGTCAGAGGCGCCCAGCACCGGCGCTCCTTCAGCCGCGGGAGGGGGAGAGGACCCTGTGGCTGCTGTCAGGGCCACCCAGCACGGGTGCCCTGGAGGGGGGGGGTGCTGTCAGAAGCGCCCAGCACCGGCGCTCCCTTAGCCGCGGGAGGGGGGAGAGGACCCTGTGGGTGCTGTCAGGGCCACCCAGCACGGGCGCCCTGGAGGGGGGGGTGCTGTCAGAAGCGCCCAGCACCGGCGCTCCTTTAGCCGCGGGAGGGGGGAGAGGACCCTGTGGGTGCTGTCAGGGCCACCCAGCACGGGCGCCCTGGAGGGGAGGGGGGTGCTGTCAGAGGCGCCCAGCACCGGCGCTCCTTCAGCCGCGGGAGGGGGAGAGGACCCTGTGGCTGCTGTCAGGGCCACCCAGCACGGGTGCCCCGGAGGGTGGAGTGCTGTCAGAGGCAGCCAGCACCGGCACTCCTTCAGCCGCGGGAGGGGGGAGAGGACCCTGTGGCTGCTGTCAGGGCCACCCAGCACGGGTGCCCTGGAGGAAGGGGGGTGCTGTCAGAAGCGCCCAGCACCAGTGCTCCTTTAGTCGCGGGAGGGGGGAGAGGTCCCTGTGGCTGCTGTCAGGGCGATGCAGCACCGCCGCCCCTGTAGTAGCGTGTTGCGGCGGGTGAGGATGGGGGGGGCTGTCAGGGAGCACGGCCTGCATGAGCGGTGATGAGGTCCCTGCGGCGACATGTAATATCCAAGATGGCGGGGAAATGTCGCGAGATTTTAGGCGCCATCTTGGAAATTACATGTCGCCGTAAGGAGAGCGCTACTGCAGCTGCATGGTGTCACCGAGGCGCCAGCGGTGATAGAGCAGCGCGGGGCCGACGGGTGGGCAGCGGAGAGCTGGCGGAGGGCGTGAGCGCTCGCGGCGGGGCGGACGGGTGGGCAGCGGAGCCGGCGGGTGGGCTGATAGAGTTGTGGCGGCGGGTGGGCAGCGGACACTGCTCGCGATGACGCTACGCGTCATCGCTCGCAGTAGCGCAATGCATTGTGGAATTCGGCTACAGTGCCCGAATTTCAAACTGCGGATTATATAAATAGAAGGATGGATTTAACCCCTGTAGCTCCTCTGTATCTGTCAGAATCGCGGACCTGTTGTGGTTGGCAGCCACTGCCAACCACAACCAGGAAATGCTGAGTGACAGGCTCCGGGGTCAAGCCAGGACCCCAGCCTGTCACGTCAGCACCGGAAATCTCGCAATGTTATCGCGAGATCTCCCCTGGAGCCTGGTAAGCGTGCGCTGCCCGCTCCGGCTCCCTTTGATCCCGCTCTCAGAGATTGAGGGCGGGATCTAAGGGGTTAACAACACCGATCGGATGGTGGGACCGATTGGTGCTGTTAGTCCGACATCTCAGCTAGTGAGATCCGCTGAGATGTCGGAGGTTTGAAGTGAGCTCCATGCCGGATCTCACTTCAAACACCGGGTAACGACAGCCTGACGTCTAGGGACGTGAGGCTGTCGTTAAGGCGTTTTTAAAGGAGATTTTCAAAATTGGTTTTAAGAATTTCTCATGATAAAACAATAAGGCAATCCACATAGGATAGGATGTACATGTAATTTGGGAGTTGTGCACAGTGTATCAATAGTAGGGATGGGCGAACTGTTTGAGTTTGTGACCGGCGTTGCTGCAGCAAAGCAATAGTTAATACTCCTAATATACTTACCGGTCCCGCGTTTTGTCTTCCTGGTGTGACACGTTGCTGCGTCACTTCCGGGCCGTCCCTTATCTTCTTGACATATGTGATTGGCTCTTGGAGCCAGTCGCGTGACTAATTCACATCGGAAGCCCGAAAGTGACACAGCGCCGCGGCACAGCTGCAACAGATAGCGTCGACCCGGCAAGTATAATAAGTTTGGATATTAACCATATCCTTGCTTTAACACTGCAACCCTAGTCACCAACATGGGGGGAAAAAAGAGCTGTTCACCCATCCCTAATCACGAGCCACAGAGCATAGTCTTCATCCGATGTGCCATCAATGAGTCTTGGGCACCTAGGACTCTGTTATAAGTTGTCCTTCTTCGGATGACTCCTGGTAGGTGCTAACCAGTGTTTACAGGAAAGTACAAGAATAAAAGCCCCGATCCACATTCGATAGTGGACAGCCGAGCGCTTCTGTGTTCCCTTCTTCTGTAGTGGTGGTTTATCTTCTAAGAGAAGAAAATGATCAACAGCCGAAATTCAGCAAGCCGGATCCTTCTGTCCCCCAATATCACCTGTCAGGAGAGTTAGGAGGTCACCAAACATATAGATTGTTGACGATTGTTGGCCAGTTCCACTGATATTGGCTAACGTTTGTCTTAGGAATTCATGGGGCTTTCTAATTTCACAACTACCCATGCCCAAACTGCAGAGTGAAGCACGATTATTATTTTTATTCAGAAAACAAATTCTTCCCAGGGGAACAGCTATTTAACAACATTGGAAAACCCTCTTTAAAAAGTACCTATCACTTGTCGGGGGCTGTCTGTATTATTTAAGAAACAGTGGACAGTTACAGGCGGGTGAATTTACTTAAAAATGCACAGACGTGACCCTAGTGCCACCCAAAAGGACCCAATATTCTAGCAAAATTTGGGTCTTAACTTTTGGGTTGTGGGGTCCTGGCAAGCAGCTTAGAATCCCAAAAACCTCACTTGGAAAGACCAAAATCTTTGTCTTTTAACTAAAACATTGTGGTGTACTCTATATGCTGCACTTACTGATGGGTATTGTAGCTGCTACTAATCGGATGGCATTGGGGGCACTTCTGTGTTTTAGGAACAATTTTATAAAATTAATGTCCCCTCCAATCTGCAGTTGCCCACTGGTTTTTTTTCAATAAAAAGGGCAGCACCAGACTGGTGATCGGTTCTCTTTAAGACTACATGCCCATTCTGTCAGACTTTATTAGCCTTTCTTGCCTTGTTCATGAGCCCACCTATTCAGAGTTTTAAACGAGTAGAGATATATTGCCAAAATCAGCTGATCAACCATCTAAGTAATAGAGTCTCCTGACTCCTCATAGGTTGTTGGGAATTTTTGGTCCAGTTGTCTGATCCTTTTGTTCATGGGAAGGTAAGATGCTGCCAGTAGAAGTGTCTGGCTGTGACATACTTCCCTCTTCCTTCTGAAAACACGTGTGTGTCACGCTGGACTAGGGGGGGTGTTTGGCTACCGTGTGGGACTATGGCGCACGGACCAACAATGTCTGGCGCACTACACAAAACAACAAACGGGGAGACAAATACCGCGGAGGGCTCTACTCATAGAGAATGGGAGAGGTGACCTCCTGCACTCACCTGCGGCTGTGCCTTGATCTCCCTACCATCCCTATATATGTTCCTTCAACCCATTGCCGAGCAGGTATCCCTTGCTGGCCTTGATGTTAACCCTAAATAGAGAAATGGCCAGTGGGAATAAAAGTCCCAAGCACAGCAATAATGTCAACAAAAGAGAAGGGGAGACAGACAGGGAAACGACAAGACAACTTCACACCTGCTGCCAGCTCCTTGGCAGCAGACAGCTTGGCAGTAGTCAGCTCTCCAGAGAGCCTCCTTCAACTCGGGAATATATAAACGTATTCCAGGCCAAGCTTGAATGATCACGGACCAAGTGATCATTCCCATATAAAGGGGATGGGAGTGATTACACAGTAGCCACGTCTGGACAAAGAACTAGCTATCTTGCTAAAACAGAAACTATAGTCTTTTTCAAAGATGGAGGGATGGAGGAATAGAAAGGGTTGGTGATCTTCTCTGCCGTAAGGAATCCAGATGGCTGACAGGTTCAGAACTACTACAATCTATGACACTGCCAGAACACCATATGATACTGTTTAAACAACTAGAACATCATATTATGAACAAGCTGGTTAACGTCCAGTCAGAGTGTGTGATGAATACCTGGGACGACTTACTTTCTAGGGGGATAGTCAACACAAGTGTTTCAACCTTATATAAAGATCTAGGGCCCCATATAAATCAGAATACACAACCACGACTCTTCAAAGGGTGGGAAGCCAGATTGAATGAGGCAGCACTGGAAACGAAAATTCTAAACGGTTGGAGGCTATTTAGAGAAAATATCATTAATGAACAATGGCGAGACTCTCAATTCCGCCTGATTCACAGGGCAATCTACGGTTTCACAGCATATCAGAACAAGACAAATACAGACAGGATACAGGCGTGTCCGAAATGCCACACACCAAATACTGATCTCTTTCACTGTATATGGGATTGCAGATTAATTCGCCCTCTCTGGTCACACATTGAAGAGATGGCAGGGAAGATAGCTGGAGGTCAGAAAGAATTAGGTAGAGACGGATGGCTGTTTCACTGTATAGACAACTCCCATGGTACCAGGAATGAAAGACGCATATTACACACATTGGCAATTTTAACTAAACGTGCCATATTGCGCCATTGGCTGGACGCCAAGTCACCCTCACATGACTCCATACTAAAAGACATCAAGGCAGCAATGAGATCTGAACAAATAGAGGCAGAAACTAATAAAGATGAACTAACAAAAAAATTCTTCAACAAGTGGAAGGGCTTTATCTTAACTTACCTCTTAGATGAGGAGATTAAATCAGTAGTATGGCCATTTAGAGATTCTACTTGGTACTCGCTAGAACAGTTACAAGGTAACCTGGGGAGACTAGAGATCCACTAATGCACTAATGTACATGATATTAGATATATGATAAGAAGGCTGTATAAAATAAAAAAGATCAGTTACTACTTAATGTAATTACCATGATCGACACATACTTGAAACGCATATTGGATAAGAATATTTGCTCTGCAAGGGAAGGGAGGGGGAGGGAATTTACTCCAAGTTGGAGATTAGGAGGGTTTGACGTTTGTAACCTGTAATGTTTACTGTGTTGAACAAATTGTGAAAATGTTTGGAAAATCAAATAAAGAGATTTGTTAAAAAAAAACAGAAACTGACGTTAAGTCCTCAACTGCCAAAGGAAAGAAACAGATTTAATGTGAAGTCCCAAAACTGTTACAAGTCTCCAAAGTAAGAGACACCATCGTGACAGTGCATGCCTGGACCTTTCAAGTGTGCATGAATGTGGCGGAGTCTGGAGAATTTCTACTGACCACTGTTTAATATGCGGCCACCATGGAAGACGATCAGTGGTCATATAAAAAGATTGTTTAGACAGTCTGACAATGTTTCCATGTTATCGGCAGCACTACACATATACCCAGGTCAATGTGCTGCTGAACATGATGGTCTTTAAGCCGGCCTAAAAATCACATCAGTCGACAAACGATCGTTGTGTGATTGCCGGCCTCTTTTGACACGATAATCTGTAAATGAGTTTTCCTATGAATTCCCATTGCCAATTATTGGCCCCTAGGGTACTTACATTTCCAGTTAGTTCAGATACAAGATTGTTTATCACTATATCTTGTGCAATAAAAAGTCTGTCTATGAATATTTATATGGTGTATGACAAGTGATGACTCTCACCGTCCTCTCCTCCTCTCCTCTCTCTCCAATATAAAGAGGCCCAGAGATGACAGCTGCTTACACGTCCTCATCCTCCTTATTATAAGAAGCTAGCAAGGTGAGGAAGATGCCACTCTGCTATGACATCTTCTGCAAGGTGTTATATATTTACATGTTTATGCTGATTGTGCAACATGTTATATAAAGTAAGGAAAATATGTGATCTGCATGGTGCACGGATACATGAACCCCCCCTCCATCAATCTATGGATCATATCAGTCAGGTTGGGATGGTGGGGTAAAATATTGTAGTATGGAAAGAAGATGAAGCCTTCAGTCTCATTAACATTATTACACACAGATTTTACTACATTCTTGCTGCAAAATTTCCCTATTAAAATTTGCAGTCTACTGTTGGAAACCAGCCCTTAAACTTCTGATTCTACAATCCCATACTGCTCTGTATCGGAGATAGAAAGGCCACTGTCTGCACAGCCTGCTTATTAGATGTGGCAACTTCTGTGTGTTATAATCTGTTCATGCGGACCCCAGCTTCCCTCATTACAAAGGGAGTTCTGTGTGATAAGCTCGTCACATAGTCCTTCTGAATTGAAAAGGTCACCATGCTGTGTGCAAAATGTCGCTCAGAGAAGAGGAAGGGACAAAGGCATAAAGCAAAATATGGTCTTCCAGCTAGGACACAACTACAGCTTCCTGCATTAATAAGATAACCACAAGGAGAGAGGGCCAAAGTGTAGGGCGGAAGGAAAAAGACGTACTGGGTAGGGAGGAGAAGACTGCAAGAGGTGATGGAACAATAGGTGATGTTCCGCATTAGGTTAGTGCTACACGTGTACCAAGTGGCATAACAACACTGCTCCTGATACTTGTCAGTGGGATCGCATTGGGCTGCAAAAAGATCAAACCTGCTGTATTAGGATCGCTAGCTGTCCATGATTGTCTAAATCAGGCGTGCACAACCTCAGTCCTCAAGGGCCACCAACAGTGCATTTTTTTAGGATTTCCTTACTATTGTACAGGTAATAATTTAATCACCTGCACAGGGTATGATTTAGTCACCCGTGCAATGCTAAGGAAATCTTGAAAACATGCGCTGTTGGTGGTCCTTAAGGACTGTAGTTGTGCACATCTGCGCAGGTGATGGACAATGCTAAGGAAATCCTGAAAACATACACTGTTGGTGGCCCTTGAGGACTGGAGTTGTGCACACCTGGTACATGTGATGGACCATGTTAAGAAAATCCTGAATTCATACTCTGTTGGTGGCCCTTGAGGACTGGATTTGTGCACGCCTGTTCTACATAGACTTCAATGTGAGATGCATGTGACACATGTTGCTGTATACTCCTACATAAAGGTGAACACAATGCTAGTACAAGTGTGATAAGTGGTATATAAACAGTCATGGTTTGTGTGCTTGGGCTGTAAATTGTCTTGATAATGGCAGCGACAAAACTTATTTTTCTTTTACAAAGTTCTTAAAATTTCAAAAAGGATCGATAAACAGATACGGCACTCACCAACTCACTTTATTCAGTGCTAACACCAACAAATGAGATGAGCTGCAGGGCGGACAGGTAATTGTTGTTTCGCACACTGAGCACTTTCTCAAGACATTCTGGCGATTAACACTTGAGAAAGCGCTGAATGTGCAAAACAGCTCAAAAAATTGATCAGGATTATTTAAAGATCCAGTTAGTGAGTGTCGTGCCTATTCAGCTATCTTTTTTGAATTTTTACTGATATGTGGATTTTGGATATAGAGCATCACTATTTTATCAAAATAAAACTGTGGCAGTTGCTATTCTAATTGAAGCTGATTTGGTCATAGAAGTAGTGCTGACTATTTCTTGTATGGAATTGGATGTTTCTTAAAGGGACCCTGATTCTAGCGATGTGTCATTCTTTACTGGTTGCTGAGTTTTGATACACACTCCCTGGACACATGCTGACATGACCCACTGGCTGTGCAGAGGTTAATAAGTTTATTAGCTAAAAGCTGCTAATTGTCTGCATTTATTAAATTACATGAAATGCCGGCGGCTCCTGAGTTCTGGAGCTGTCAGCTGTAATTTATGCAATTTGCATACAGTACCAGCAGGGCAGCCTCCTATAATGAGGAACTGTCCTTGGTACTGTACGTAAATTGCATATAGTACCAGCCGCTGTGCTAATGTAAGTGAGGACCTGTCCCTGCTGCTGTGGTCCTGAAATCATAGTTCAGGGGACAGCTCATGGTGATTTGGAAAGGCACACACCTGTCTATATAAGACCTCAGAGCTCACAGTGCATGTCAGACCAAATGAGAATCATAAGGTCAAAGGAACTGCCTAAGGAGCTCAGAGACAGAATTGTGGCAAGGCACAGATCTGGCCAAGGTTACAAAAGAATTTCTGCAGTACTCAACGTTCCTAAGAGCACAGTGGCCTCCATAATCCATAAATGGAAGATGTTTGGGACCACGATAAGTCTTCCTAGACCTGGCCATCCAGCCAAACTGAGCAATCGTGGGAGAAGAGCCTTGGTGAGAGAGGTAAAGAACCCCGAGATCACTGTGGCTGAGCCAGAGATGAAGTAGGGAGATGGGAGAAAGTTCTACAAAGTCAATTCTCACTGCAGCCTCCACCAGTCGGGCCTTTATGTCAGAGTGGCCTGACGGAAGCCTCTCCTCAGTGCAAGACATATGAAAGCCGATTAGAGTTTACCAAAAAAACACATGAAGGACTCCCAGACTATGAGAAATAAGTTTCTCTGGTCTGATGAGACGAAGATAGAACTGTTTGGTGATAATTCTAAGCAATATGTGTGGAGAAATCCAGGCACTGCTCATCACCTGCCCAATACAATCCCAACAGTGAAACATGGTGAAGGCATCATCATGCTATGGGGGGGGGATTCAGCTGCAGGGACAGGATGACAGGTTGCAATTGAAGTAAACTTGAATGCGGCCAAGTACAGAGATATCCTGGATGGAAACCTCTTCCAGAATGCTCTGGACCTCAGACTTGGTCGAAGGTTCACCTTCCAACAAGACAATGACCTAAGCACGCAGCTAAAATAAAGGAGTGGCTTCACAACAACTCTGTGACCATTCCTGACTGGCCAGCCAGAACTCTGACCTAAACCCAATGGAGCATCTCTGGAGAGATCTGAAAATGGCTCCACCAATGTTCACCATCCATCCTGACGGGACTGGAGAGGATTTGCAAGGAAGAATGGCCGAGGATCCCCAAATCCAGGGGGAAACTGCATCATTCCCAAGAAGATCCATGGCTGTACGAGCTCAAGAGGTGCTAATATTCAAGTATTCAGCCCCTTTGCTCAGTATTGGTGATAAGTATTTAGCCCCTTTGCTCAGTATTATCATCAATACTGAGTAAAGGGGCTGAATACTTATCATCAATAATGAGCAAAGGGGCTGATTACTTATCATCAATACCGAGCAAAGGGGCTGAATACTTATCACCATGGAAGATTTCAGTTTTTCTTTTAATAAATTTGCACCCCATCTTGACTGAAAAAAAAAAACGTAGAAATTTTTTCAGAGTGCACATTAATGGGGAAAAAAATGAACTTTTTTTGAATTTACCAAATGGCTGCAATGAAACAGAGTGAAAAATGTAGGGGGTTCTGAATACTTTCCGTACCACTGTAAATACATAAGTCGAATTGTGTCCCTAACTTCCATTTATAGAGTATAGTGTATTGTTCCCTGTTATCAGTTGTCTCAGGGCTGACTCTAGTGTACGATATATCACTTTTACATGCTGCCCCTTTAAATCTAGACTTCATTTCAATCCTGCACACCGGAGTTTGTAGATTTTGCGTGTCCCAGCACTGACAGCTCATTTATTTTATTGATCTCTAATAACAGATTATGTGAAAATTAGCTGCGGCTCTTTCAATTACAAAGTGCAGCCGGCAGTTACGGCGCTGCCGCCTGTCCTCGTACTCGCTGTAGTGCCGATACTGATTAGGTAAACATTGATAATGAGCGCGCTGTGTGACGCTCACTGCAAGTGTGAAATGAATAAATAGAATATGGGTGTCAGTTTCCCAACTATAACAACCATCATAAGGAGAGGCTACATTAAAGTGCCACGAAACTGGCATTGCCATTGTATGATATAGTTCTGGGAAATATGTCCATATTACTTGAGCTTATGCAGGTGGTAATAGGATGGAGGGGTACGTTTTACTTTTAAATTAAATAAAGTGCAGCATTCTTTGTTTTTTTTCAAGGAGGCATTTATGCATGATGGTTGCAAACAGACACAGAAAGGGATAGTAAGCCTAGAATCATAGAAATGTAATATAAAAGAAAACAAGAGGCGCTTCTGGGTGAAACCTGGTGGTCAAGTGGGGCCAAGTTTAAATGATGTCACTCACCTAACCAGGTTGTGCATCCCTGCACAACACCGGAGAAGGCTTGGAGAGTGAAGACACGCTGATTCCGCCCTGTCCGCATTGCTCACCCGACGCGGATCCTGGACGTTACGTGGACATCACCGTAGGTCCTACAGTCCAGAGATACCATGTCTCCGATAACCACAGCGGCTCCTGACGCAATACCCTCACAGTGAGAAGTAACAGGACCAATTTGTGAAGCAGTCTGTTAGAGCACCAGGTATAAGAGATATAGACGGGACCTTGTGATCTTTACAATCCTTTACTCCTACAAACACTCTGTCATTACTCCATTATTAAAGAAAGCATCTCTTGACCCATTCTGCACAAATAACTACAGACCAGTCTCCAATCTCCCCTTCATCTCTAAACTCCTTTAGCGCCTGGTCTACTCCCGCCTCACCCGTTATCTCTCCACTCACTCTCTTCTTGACCCATTATAGTCTGGCTTCCGCCCCCTACATTTTACAGAAACTGTCCTCACCAAAGTGACCAATGATCTTCTGACAGCAAAACGTAATGGTGACCACTCTCTGCTTATCCTTCTTGATATCTGTGCAGCCTTTGACACTGTTGACCACCATCTCTTACTCTCCATGCTCCACTCTATCGGCATAAAGGACATGGCTCTCCCCTGGTTCTCTTCCTATCTTACTGACCACTCTTTCAGTGTATTATTTGCTGGGGTCCCTCAGGGATTGGTCCTTGGACCTCTTCTCTTCTCTCTACACGGCCCCGATTGGACAGACCATCAGCAGATTTTGCTTTCAGTACCATCTTATGCTGATGACACACAACTATACACTTCGTCCCCTAACCTTACCCCCACCGTATTACAGAACGCCGATGACTGTCTAACCCCAGTCTCCAATATCCTGTCCACTCTCTATCTAGAACTCAACCTTTCCAAAACTGAACAACTTATGTTCCCGCCCTCCACTAACCTCCCTAAATCTGACATCTCTCTCTGTGTGCAGCACCATGATAATGCCTAATCAACAAGCTCACTGTCTGGGTGTTATGTTTGATGCCAATCTGTCCTTCACCTCCTACATACAATCTCTCGCCCACTCTTGCCGCTTGCACTTGAAAAACATCTCTAGAGTCTGGCCCTTTTTCACCTTGGAAACAACAAAAACCCTCACCATGACCCTGATCCACTCCCGCCTTGATTATTGTAATTCTCTATTAATTGGCCTCCCCCTCACTAGACTTTCCCCTCTCCAATGCATCCTTAATGCAGCAGCCAAGATCACCTATCTGGCTAGCCGTTACTTCGACGGTTCCACTCTGTGCCAGTCACTTCACTGGCTCCCTATACACTATAGGATCCAATTCAAACTGCTTGTTCTCACCCACAAAGCTCTTCACAGTGCAACACCTCCCTACCTCTCCACCCTCAGCTCCATCACCCCACCTGTTCTCTTCGCTCTTGAAGCGACTTTAGACTCACTTGTGTATTAATCTGAACCTCCTACTCCAGACTCTAAAACATTTCCCGAGATGCACCAATTCTCTGGAATGCTCTACCCCAAGAAATTATGTCTATCCACAACTTACATACTTTAAGTTGATCCCTAAAAAGAATGGCTGGTGGCCACTTATGCTGCTCCTATCTATTCCCCATTCCCTCAAGTTGGCTGCACCATCATTGTAAATAAACCCCTGTACTCTGTGTCACCCCCTCCTCATTGTAGATTCTAAGCTCCTATGACCAGGGCCATCATTATTTTACTTCAATAATTATATTTTTTATAACTGTTTACTCTATATCTCTTATACCTGGTGCTCTGACAGACTGCTTCACAAATTGTTCCTCCTTCTAGACTCATAAAAAGTTAGAGTTGGAAGGGACCTCCTGGGGCATTGTGTGAAGGGACCTCCTGGGACATTGTGTGAAGGGACCTCCTGGGGCATTGTGTGAAGGGACCTTCTGGGGCATTGTGTGAAGGGACCTCCTGGGGCATTGTGTGAAGGGACCTCCTGGGGCATTGTGTGAAGGCTCCTCCTGGGTCATCGTGTGAAGGGACCTCCTGGGGCATCGTGTGAAGGGATCTCCTGGGTCATCATGTGAAGGGACCTCCTGTGTCCCACCAGCATTTTAGCACCACAATAATGGTGGCTACATCAGTGTCAGGCTATTCTTTGGCATTTACTGATATTGACGGCCAGGAAAAATACAATCAGCTCCTCCATACTGTGGCCACCAGCCTATTACAACGTGAAACACAAGGTGCACAGACAGTGCAGGGGCACACCGACACTGTTTATAGGTGACATCAGTGCATATACCTATGGAGATACATAGAATGCTCACTAATATGCAATATACCACCAAAGTCTTTTATGTGAGGGGAAGGATAGCGTTTATCCCCTCACCCGCATACTTATTCCAGGCTTTCCCGCTATGCAATATCAAAGCACAAATCAAAGAGATATCGTAGAATAGAAAGAATAAGAGATGAGAAGTGCTTATTATTTTTCTTACTGCCTTTCTGAACCAAGTGTGAACCCAAATTGGAGGCATCTGTAGCCTGTGATGTGTGGGAAGACAATGACTTGTATCTAGTGACATCCAGATAGGAGGGAATATGATCTGTGTCTTACATGAATTATGTTGTAATTCTCCTGTTTTGTTTACTGTTAAAACTGCTAACTAAAAGGAATCTGTCAGCAGATTTTGCTATGTAGTCTGAGAGCAGCATGATGTTGGGATTAAGACCCTGATTCCAGAGATGTGTCACTCGCTAGTCTTAATGATGTCATTTTGATACAATTGCTGTTTGTGCTGACCTAGCAAAGCTCAAAATGCTGAGCCATGTATTACCCCATCCACACCAATGATAGGTAACTTTCTGTGTACATTGTATATTTACAGAAAGCTGCCAATCAGGAGCGGGGTTACACAGTTGACTAGGAGGCAAGAGACAACTAGTGCTACAGTGATAAGCTCCTGATGGATAAACACTGATTTTATTGAAGCGGCAATACAGCCCAGTAAAGGGAACCAACCACCCCAAATGACCCCCCCGGACTATTAATATCGTTCCCTACACCCAGCACATACATGTGCTGCAAGCTTTTTTGCTAAAAAAACTGCTTTTTAAAAGTTGAGATAATGATTTATAAAGTATTTAACGAAGGGACGGGTGGGCGTTACTTAGCTGGGGCTAAAGCCGGGTTGCAGCTGCCAGTCATCATCCTGTCTCCCCTCGCAGCAGTAACGGCCAGCCCTTTCTTGTCGTCACAGCCTGCTGAGCCTGGTGCACGGGATCTCATGCCCGTGCACACGTCATCAGCTACAGCCGGGTCGCGAGCGCGCGCTCTGACTTCCACAGCCGAGCGCAGGAAGTCAAAGCGCGCGCTCGCGGCCCGGCTGTAGCTGATGACGTGTGCACGGGCATGAGATCCCGTGCACCCGGCTCAGCAGGCTGTGACGACAAGAAAGGGCTGGCCGTTACTGCTGCGAGGGGAGACAGGATGATGACTGGCAGCTGCAACCCGGCTTTAGCCCCAGCTAAGTAACGCCCACCCGTCCCTTCGTTAAATACTTTATAAATCATTATCTCAACTTTTAAAAAGCAGGTTTTTTAGCAAAAAACCTTGCAGCACATGTATGTGTTGGGTGTAGGGAACGATATTAATAGTCCGGGGGGGTCATTTGGGGTGGTTGGTTCCCTTAAGTGATATATATTGCTGGAATCAGGTTATCTGCCCCTACATCATGCAGCTTACATAGATCACATATTAAAAACTTGCTGACAGAATTTTTTTTAAATACAACCAGATCACATAATAATCCTTATAGCTATGCTCTTTTCCACCGGGTCTAGTGTGTGGTTGATGGATTCAGATGATGGTGTACTGTCACTGTCTGCTAAACATATGTGAAAATATATATGTATTAGGCAATACTTTTGCATCAGTCCATGATTGGGCCGTGGCACACGGTGAAGTAACAGTTTTGCTGTTATTCTTATTTATTTGTAGGATTTTTTTTAGGACAGGTTATGCGAGTTGATGCCCAAGTAAATAATTATACCTGACAATATGTCAACTTTAATCATTAAACAAAATGTTCCTGTGTCTAGAAACGGTATTGCTTTTTACAAATGTACAGTGGCGCCCCCTGGAGACCTTTGTAATCTTTTAGAGTGTCCACATTATGTGTCTAGTCTGGGGAGAGAAAGCCTTTTCTAGGGCTCTGATTCTTGTTGTCACTGACATATAATCACATGAGGAACCAAGCGGTTGGACTGATTGTCACGTTCTTCTGGGGCACCTGGGGGCAGGAGGTCTCAGTGTTTAATCGATTGCAGGAGCCTACTTGATTATTATCTTTAGGATGTACTTTTATTTCTATGCTGAAGGGGTTAAGGATCCTTTTTTCTTTCTGGCTGAGATTTCTCTTATCCTTAATCTCAGCTGGAGCTTATTATCACTCCCTTCCGCTATATTTACCTGTCCCTGGAACAACTCAATGCCGGACATGATTTCTCTATACTGACCACATTGTAGGAGCTCTTCTCTGTACTGTAAAGCTGAGGTGTTTGTTTTAATTGCAGCAGAAAAGTTTCCTACTAGTGAAGATTTGGAGTATTTTTTTACACGTTTCATTGCCTGTTTGTCTGAGTGTGTTCCCTTGTACTACTGCCCCTTCACTTTCTTTGGGGGGTGGGGGGACATATAGGCGAGTCATATCTAGGAGTATAGCAAGGTACAAGACCCAAGTGTCCCCCACCTTCAGGGGTAATCTTGGGATTTGGGATAGCCTAGGGACCCCTAGTGTGATGGACAGGTATCCCTTTATCCCTTGCTTCCCTATAATAATAGTGTGATACTGAGCAACTAAACATGAGACCACCAGCTCTGACACAAGATAGATGATCTGAGAGGACAACCCAGAAACACCAGGGGGCGCCATCAAAAGCAGCAATATCTACATACAGAAAGCATCTTTATTTTTAAATGATTGCTGATGAGAATGTGTTATGTTTTGCAAGATCGCACAGTGGATTAATATTTGTTTGTGTGAAAAGGCGTTTAATTTGAATTGTAAGGTTTAATGTACGGTACAGTGAGCTGAAAGGTTGGCGTCAAATATATTTCATGGTTCCTTTCTGTTTATCTGCAATAAAGCATTGTGAGATTCTGATGGTGGAATGAATCTGCGTGCCGACTCATTATTCCGGCTCTCTAGTCTGTATGAGGACTAATGGGGATGTCACACGCGTCAATATCGTGTGCAATATCGCTTCTGCACATGACGCTGCAGCGATATTGAAGCGTGTCACAGGGCGTTTCAACCAGCGATAAGCCGCTGGTTGATGATCGTCAGGTTTTAGAATCTGTTCTAAAACCTGACGACAGTCGCCCGGAGGACAGGCAGCATCGCTGCGTGTGACACCGGGAGATGAGTGATCAGCCAGCTCCCAGCGCCTCTCAGCAAGCGCTGGGAGCTGGTCTCCAAGGTAAACTGCGGGTATCTAGGCAGCGCACGCTGCCTAGATACCTGATGTATACCTTGGTTACCAGCCTTCTACGCTCACCGGCTGGTATCCAAGGTACACAGCGGGTAACTAGGGACCCTAGTTACCCGCTGTGTACCTTGGATACCAGCCGGTGAGCGGAGAAGGATGGTAACGAAGGTATACATCAGGTATCTAGGCAGCGCGCGCTGCCTAGATACCCGCAGTTTACCTTGGAGACCAGCCTGCTCCCGCTTACCGCAGCCTGGCAGCGGGAGCAAGACATCGTGGAAACGATATTTAAATAATTTCCATGATCTCGCTGGTACTGATAGCTGGGGAGTCTGCCTGTGTGACAGCTCACCAGCGATCAGCCTTCAATGACCCCAGCGATGAGATCGCAGACGACATTGACATGTGTGATGGCCCCATTAGAGCTTTTCCACTACCAATGTGACCCCCTTTTATTTGTCCTAGCTAACACTTCCCCAATATACTTCTACTACCTACCCTGCTCCTGTAAGAAGATCTCTCTAAGGTTTGTAAATTCCTTTATCATTGTTATTGCATTGATCTTTCCGGTCTGGAGACCGGAATGGGACCAATTGAGCAGAGCACATCTCTGGTGGGGGTGGAGCTGCCTCTCTCTGAGTGACAACAGTCTTGTGCACGCATGTCCAGATCACACTTCTCTCTCCTGTCGGCCCCCTCCAGTGATGGGCCCTGCTCAGTTAGTCCAATTCTTGTCTGCACCCCAGAAGCATCAAAGCTACAACAGCAATAAAAGTATTTACGAGCCTCAGAGAAATAAGATTACAGGAGCAGGTGATTAGCAGAAGTATATTAGGAAATTGTTAGTTAGGAAGAGTTGGGACAAAAAAGGGGGATCACCTTAGTAGTGGATAATACTTGTATACCATATACCGTTGTGGATGATTTGCCATCATTACAGGGGCAGCGAGTGCTGTCAATATTGGATCTTCGGGTGGAATATCCTACATTGCATCAATGTACTTGTTCGCTGTACTTTCACTGTTTCCTATCTACCGTATATAGTTTTCCCCCACAATAATTATAGCAAAATGATAAAAGCAGATGCCGCCCGGGGCGTCCACATTACAGAGCGATGCCAGCTGATCATTACGAGTGCACAGGGTTACTCTCCAGTCACATTGCTGGCCCATATAGACACAATTCACATTACGACAAAGCCAAACAGGCAGCATTTAATAAAGCATATTTTATAGTCATCTCAGGCTGCCATAAAGGACTTAACATCATTCAGATAGAGTGCAGCGAGCATAATGGGCTCGGCATATCTGCAATTTCTGCCTTTGTCAGATGCAAAGATAAAAAGTTTCTTTCATTCAGAATTCATTGCATTCAGTAAGCAAGTTAGACCCGGGACCCTTCTCGAAACAAAGCTCCTCAGTCCGCACTCTCCTGCTTCTTGCAGCATGTCATAGTCACAAAGCCGCACAATAATGGTGGATATAATGGTATTTATAGACACTGTAGAATAGATAGAAGTAAGGAAAGTACTTATAGAAGTGGCAGTCAGGGTAACTGGGGCTGATGAGCAATTAAAAAAGGCCCCTATAGCTGCCAGTATAGATGATATATATACAAAAAACAGAGATCTGGCACCATTCATCAAATTAACTCTTTATGGGACAAGAAAGAGGACAATGGGCACTAATTGAGGAAAAGGTGCTCAATCTTCAAATAGACTATGTAGCAGAGCTGCGTTTAGAAGAAAAAGGTGGCACTCACCAATCCATAAAAGTCCTTTATTGAGTTTGCTATAAATGCAGGAGAACGCAGGCAGCAGTGTGGACAATGGCCAGTTCTTGTGACACTTTGCTTTAAGGTGTCCTGTGCACAGTCGCACAAAACGGCTGTCGTCCAAGCAATAAAGCACTCTTCTGGATTAGTGAGTGCCATCTTTTTCTTCTATACTGGAATATATCATATATTCACTTACATATAAGCTTTAGTCTGTTTGTAAGTTTGTCACCAAAATAGCGCCACCTGAAGGACTCTCGCCGTAATGCAGGCAGACAGAGGTATATCCAGATTGTCCAGATTGTAAATAAGTCTTTCCATGCTCATGCGCAGTAACTGATGTGGCCGCCATCTTTGTACACCCAGTCATGTGCAGTAGTGAGCTGGGTGTAGTGATGGCCATATTGCTACCCCTGGTCATTACCTTAGGAAGAGACGTGTCTATGGACTTAATTAGAATTGTAGCGGGGGTCTGGGAGTAAGATCCAAAGGTGGGTGGGGTGCAGGAGGGGCCAAGGTCCCCTTGCTTACTCTATACTGCTATGCCCACCAACTAACACCCACCTCTAAGCACACCCTACATTCAGTAGTAAGCGTGAATGGCTTCTTTGTAGGGCGTGGAGACATTTACTCCCATCCACTAGAATCATTTCAGGGCGGCCTAGCACCATCCCTCAACCATGCCCCAACACATGATGCGTCAGACCTGGAAGGAGCACCTACAGTCTAGCATCTACCACCAGATCATAGCTAGCGCACCATGTTACTACACCACAGTAGCGCTCAGGGTGTAATGGCCGCCATATTAGTACAGCAAAACACATATGTTCTAGAATGTCCCGATGCAATAGAATCGGGCCCCAGTGTATAGGTAAAAATTTTGCAAGACATTATCTCCCCTTGAATCCACTGCTCCATTCACGGTGTATTTTATAGCTGGAGATGAGCTGTATTGATGGGTGATGTAGGTGCACCATTGCTCAAATCTAAAGAGGCCGTCATACGCGTCAATATCACATGCAATATAGCTGCTGCACGTGACGTTGCAGTGATATTGACGCGTGTGACAGGGCGCATCAACCAGCGATAAATCGCTGGTTGATGGTCGCCAGGTTTTCGGTCTGGACCGAAAACCTGGCGATGGTCGCCCGGTGTACATGCAGCATCGCTGCGTGTGATACCGGGACGCGTGATCAGCCAGCTCCCAGCGCCTCTCAGCAAGTGCTAGGAGCTGGTATCCATGGTAAACAGCGGGTAACTAGGCAGCGCGTGCTGCCTAGATACCCGATGTATACCTTGGTTACCTGCCTTCTCTGCTCACCGGCTGGTATCCAAGGTACACAGCGGGTAACTAGGGACGCTAGATACCCGCTGTGTACCTTGGATACCAGCCGGTGAGCGGAGAAGGCTGGTAACCAAGGTATACATCGGGTATCTAGGCAGCGCGCGCTGCCTAGTTGCCTGCAGTTTACCATGGATACCAGCCTGCAGACAACGTGGAAACGATATTTAAATCATTTCCACAATGTCGCTGGTCCAATGATTGCTGGTGAGTCTGCCAGTGTGACAGCTCACCAGCGATCAGCCGTCAATGTCGCCAGCGATCAGATCGCTGACAATAATGACGTGTGTGACGCCGGCTTAAGAGGTATGTTAAGGCTCAGTTCTCAGAATTGATGGGAGTGCTGTCAATCAGCCAGTTACTCACTCTTCTGACCATTTTGGAGAATCTTTTTGAGATCATGCAATCAATACTGACGACTGATGGTCGATGGCAGGAGCAGACACAGAGGGCCCCTGTGCAAGAACAATATTTGGGCAGTCAAATAGACAAGTCAACCTACTTTTCAGGTGGTTGTGGCCCCCTTACCTCTTGGGCCCCAGTTTGCACCAATATTTCCACCCCTGCTGTATGGAGTATGAACAAGTTAAGATCCATCACTCTCCGTATTGCATAGTGTTCCTGTATTTGGTCTTGTTGTAGTTGTCATACTACACGAAAACCTGGAGAAGGAATCAAACCGTTAATACTGAATGTCCAACTGATGGAGAAATACAAGCGCCATTGTTTTTTCATTCATTTTGCAAGAGCCTATACCAAAATGTAGCACGGATGAAATAGCTATTAGAAGACTTACCATTTCTGTATTCTTCATTCACGCTCGAGAGAGTTGATGATAATTCATTTTCATATGTTGACCTCCAACAAAGAGTAAAGTGGCCGTCTGTGAGTGGAAAGATCATGTAATCCTCATACCATGCAGCATGTACAAATCAAGGGTCAGACACGAGAAGCAAGATGCCGCCACAAGTTAAGGAAATAAGCTTTAATATGAAAAATCTTGACTGAATGCTGGAAATGCAAACAAATACAGTGTATATACATTATATAGTGTATAATATACATTGTATAGTGTATATACATAGTTAGCTGTCATGTACCTGGTCCATCTCTCAGTCTTAGTAAGGGTCTAATGGTGCTGGCTGGTATGACATGCAAATATAAAGAAGGAACCCATCACTCTATAATTCACAAAAAATCTAGATTTTAATAAGCATCTCAATCCAGAAACAAAATTGTTACATTTCGGCCAACAAGACCTTCTTCAGACTGATGCAGACATGAAACTATATAGGATATCGCTGATGTGATAGGGGTGGATGCCAAGGTGAATTTGGTTTCTGGATTGTGATTCTCATTAAAATCCACGTTTCTTGTGAACTATAGAGCGCCGGATTCCTTCTATTTATTTGCATATGTAGTGGTATCGTATCTGGGAACCATATTTTCATACAGAGGTACATGTACCCCAGCTAGATATCACATGCACGGGGCACCAGACTCATCAGAGCGCTAGATACTATTTCTTAATCTTCTGTGCACTGGGCGCTGTGCCAGATATAGGCGTTATTGATTCTTGGACGCTGATAATTATATTCTTGCCCAACACCTACACAACATCTGGTACCGCTCCTGGACCTTACACCCAGCTCTCTCCAGACTGAGCACCTGTCACTTCACCTGACCAGACTCGTATGGCCTATAATCCTGGTAACTATATTATTGCTTTACTAAACTGCACTGCTGCTCCACCTGTTTACCTGATATGTCGGGGTCGCTCTCCAAACACTGAGTAGGTCACATAGCTAAACCTGACGGGTGAGTCATTGCAGGAATAGGGGGTCTATAACAAGTGTAATTCATGCATAAAATGGAGGACACCCTGAGGAAACGAGCGGCACAGTAAGGGTTAAATCAAACCAGTAAGCAGGCTATAATTTGTTGCCACAGTGATGACGTCACCGGGCAGATGCTCAGGAGCGGGAGGGTACCCCAAAAACCACTTTGATTTGATTGGTTCTCGCCCCCAAGGATAGGCTATATAAGGGGGGGCGATTAGCATTGGGGGCATTGCAGCACACGGTTGCTGAATTCCCGCCCGCCCGCCCCAAAGTTTATATTCAGCAGCATGTTCATTGTTTAGCTGGCGTTTATTAGAGGGAGGGTCGCCCAGCTTTGCTGGGTGGATCGGTTATGAATTCTATCAATCCTACTTGAAGTTATATGGTTTACGTTTCAAAGTTATGAAACATGAATTGGAGTATGGAAAATGTGAAATGATCAATTATCTGTAACAAAAGGTACGCGGTAACCCTTAATAAAACCCAGCATGTTTTTCCACCACAATGCTCTGTGTCCTTAATGTGTCAGTATATAAGTTCGATAACAATAATAAAAGTGCGCTCTGTTGCCTCATAACCTTGCCTATAGGTGGTCGGTTGAAATGGTAACCAGACATTTGACATGTTTGAGGTTGCTATACATGTACTGTTGATGTAAGATCACTGATCCTTATCCCTGCACTCAGCACTTTATGATATCTGTCAATGTGAACTGTGACCCCAGTGATTGTTTCCCTTGTGGAATGTACCATAACAATTGTGTAACGCGTCTCAATCTTTTATTGTGCAACTTGGCATCACTATTAAACGGAGCACTAGCATTAGCCGTTGTTGTATTTTTACTTATGTAAGACATTTAATTGAGGTATCAACTCGTTTCTCTGGGTAAAAAGTATTGTTTGAGTTACCTCATGTTTACGGTTATAGCTTCCTGGGCTCTTTGTTCTTCCACCTGTTTACCTGACTACTGCTCCACCTGTTTACCTGACTACTGCTCCACTATAAGTGGCTATGTGGAGTGGGGTGGCTGTGATATGTACACATACACACTCAGCTTTATGTATTAGATATATAGCAGTGCAGGGCTTTTTTCTGTCTCATCACACACGGCTGTGCTGCATTGTTTCATCTGGATGTGTCTACGTTCTCTTATTCCCAGTTTTTGTTATGCCACCTAGCAGCCTGAAAAAGCTGGATGGATTTACAATTTCTGGGTGTCGAAGCAGTGGGTTATAAACACAATATGAACACTGCAAAGGAAGCAAGCTCAATAGGGTCTTATCGTTATATGTACAGTCTAGCTATGAAGCTGCTATATAAAACTGCTCACCTCTGGTTGTGACACACAACCAGATTGAAAAACATGTAATAGTAGCTGATGCGAAACACACACTTCCACGTGCAACATGGTAGGAAACTCCGAAGATTCAAAGGGATGGGGTGTTGTTGGTCTGCGCTGCTACAAAGGACACGAAGCCCAAATCTTCAGTTACTTGAAGTTTATTGGACCCACCAACGCATTTCAGAGCCTGCTATGCTCCTGCATCAGGGAAGCCATGCATTCCCTGAAGGAGTATAGCAGGCTCTGAAACGCGTTGGATGGATCCAATAAACTTCAAGTAACTGAAGATTTGGGATTCGTGTCCTTTGTAGCAGCGCAGACCAACAACACCCCATCCCTTTGAATCTTTGAAGCAGTGGTTTGGCCCACAAAAAATAGCCACGTCCTCTGCAGCGTAACGTCAGCAAACAAGGCCTTAAAGGAATCTGTCAGCAGGTTTTTGCTGTGTAATCTGGGAGAAGCATGACGTACAGGCACTGCAGGTTGTAATTTCAATAAAATAAAATCTGTGTTTTATCAGCACGAGATTAACACTAGAGAACTGGGTATCTAGTGATTTAGCTCTATATAGTCATTCTGAATAACCCCGATCCCACCACTAATTGGCAGTTTTCCGCCTATTTACAGTGTCTAGTCATTGTATACTCAAGCTGCCAATCAGTCATATGGTTGGGTTATACAGAACTCAGCATTTTGAGAACTACGACATATGGTACATAAAAAAACAGAGATTTTATCAAACCTGCCCCAAGCAGCCCAGTAATTGACACATCACTAGAATCGGCGTCTCTGTCCCTACATTATGCTGCTCTCAGATAACAGCAAACACATGGTGACCAATTCCATTTAACTCTAGCATAGTTTATTTCTGTGCCCCCACAGTGTCACCCTCGATTGTGATACCGGATATTCATTATCATCATCAACCCACCCCGCTGGCTCAGGCAGCATAGTTTTTTTTTTTTTTTTAAAAGAACCGCTGCTGAAACCTGAATTTTCTGAAATTTTAGCTTGATCTATCATCATGGACATGGGCTGCAGTTCAGTGCTGGAGTCCAGATTATAGTGTGTGCATAAGGTAGGAGAGGAGCGCTGCGCTGGGTATTAGGTGCTGTATGAGCGCCGAAAATAATGAGATGAACTGACATGTGGAAGCAGAGCGCCTACTGGTCCAGTGGTAGTCAGTCACCAAGGCCTCCACCACATTATCGTACAGCACACAGACATCTTGTAGTCTATGGGTGTATATCTGACTTTATTTTGCCATTGAATTTGTGGTCCTTAAATCACCAATTATAATGATCGTGTCACTGCATGGATGCAACAGATGGGTGATAAATGCCTGGCTGAACAGTGCAGAGGTTCCCTGTGCATGCAGGTGAGTGGTGCTGTTATTTACAGATGTCAGGGTGATGGTGTGGCCCCCCAATTCTCTGTTCCCCCTTTGGAGTTGCACCTACAAAAGACTGGCACATGACTTATTCCTTCCAAAGACCATGCTAAGGACTAGGGGGCGTCACTGTGGATGGGAGAAAGGTGATTCCAGCAGCTATATAGGAAAGGGTTCTTTACAGTTAGAGCAGTCAGACTGTGGAATACCTGACCACAAGAGCAGTCAGACTGTGGATTGTCTGACCACAAGAGCGGTCAGACTGTGGAATGCCCGACCACAAGAGCGGTCAGACTGTGAAATGCCCGACCACAAGTGCGGTCACACTGTTGAATGCCCGACCACAAGAGCGGTCAGACTGTTGAATGCCAGATCACAAGAGCGGTCAGACTGTGGAATGCCCGACCACAAGAGCGGTCAGACTGTGGAATGCCCGACCACAAGAGCGGTCAGACTGTGGAATGCCCGACCACAAGAGCTGTCAGACTGTGGAATGCCCGACCACAAGAGCGGTCCGACTGTGGAATGCTCTACCACAAGAGCGGTCAGACTGTGGAATGCCTGACCACAAGAGCGGTCAGACTGTGGAATGCCCGACCACAAGAGCTGTCAGGACTGTGGAATGCCCGACCACAAGAGCGGTCAGACTGTGGAATGCCCGACCACAAGAGCGGTCAGACTGTGGAATGCCCGACCACAAGAGCGGTCAGACTGTGGAATGCCGACCACAAGAGCGGTCAGACTGTGGAATGCCCCACAAGAGCGTCGACTGTGGAATGCCTACCACAAGAGCGGCAACTGTGGAATGCCCGACCACAAGAGCGGTCAGACTGTGGAATGCCCGACCACAAGAGCGGTCAGACTGTGGATATCCCGACCACAAGAGCGGTCAGACTGTGGAATGCTCACCACAAGAGCGGTCAGACTGTGGAATGCCCGACCACAAGAGCGGTCAGACTGTGGAATGCCCGACCACAAGAGCGGTCAACTGTGGAATGCCCGACCACAAGAGCGGTCAGACTGTGGAATGCCCGACCACAAGAGCGGTCGACTGTGGAATGCTCTACCACAAGAGCGGTCAGACTGTGGAATGCCGACCACAAGAGCGGTCAGACTGTGGAATGCCGACCACAAGAGCGTCAGACTGTGGAATGCCCGACCACAAGAGCGGTCAGACTGTGGAATGCCCGACCACAAGAGCGGTCAGACTGTGGAATGCCCGACCACAAGAGCGGTCAGACTGTGGAATGCCACCACAAGAGCGGTCAGACTGTGAATGCCCGACCACAAGAGCGGTCAGACTGTGGAATGCCCGACCACAAGAGCGGTCGACTGTGGAATGCCCGACCACAAGAGCGGTCAGACTGTGGAATGCCCGACACAAGAGCGTCAGACTGTGGAATGACCACAAGAGCGGTCAGACTGTGGAATGCCGACCACAAGAGCGGTCAGACTGTGGAATGCCTGACCACAAGAGCGGTCAGACTGTGGAATGCCCGACCACAAGAGCGGTCAGACTGTGGAATGCCGACCACAAGAGCGGTCAGACTGTGGAATGCCCGACCACAAGAGCGGTCAGACTGTGGAATGCTCGTACCACAAGAGCGGTCAGACTGTGGAATGCCCGACCACAAGAGCGGTCAGACTGTGGAATGCCGACCACAAGAGCGGTCAGACTGTGGAATGCCCGACCACAAGAGCGGTCAGAGTGAATGCCACCACAAGAGCGGTCAACTGTGGAATGCCCGACCACAAGAGCGGTCAGACTGTGGAATGCCCGACCACAAGAGCGGTCAGACTGTGGAATGCCCGACCACAAGAGCGGTCAGACTGTGGAATGCCCGACCACAAGAGCGGTCAGACTGTGGGAATGCCCGACCACAAGAGCGGTCAGCTGTGGAATGCCCGACCACAAGAGCGGTCAGGCTGTGGAATGCCCACCACAAGAGCGGTCAGACTGTGGAATGCCGACCACAAGAGCGGTCAGACTGTGGAATGCCCGACCACAAGAGCTGTCAGACTGTGGAATGCACGACCACAAGAGCGGTCCGACTGTGGAATGCTCTACCACAAGAGCGGTCAGACTGTGGAATGCCTGACCACAAGAGCGGTCAGACTGTGGAATGCCCGACCACAAGAGCGGTCAGACTGTGGAATGCCCGACCACAAGAGCGTCAGACTGTGGAATACCCGACCACAAGAGCGTCCAGACTGTGGAATGCTCCAACCACAAGAGCGGCCCAACTGTGGAATGCCCGACCACAAGAGCGGTCAGACTGTGGAATGCTCTACCACAAGAGCGGCCCAACTGTGGAATGCCCGACCACAAGAGCGGTCAGACTGTGGAATGCTCTACCACAAGAGCGGCCCAACTGTGGAATGCCCGACCACAAGAGCGTCAGACTGTTGAATGCAGACACAAGAGCGGTCAGACTGTGGAATGCCCGACCACAAGAGCGGTCAGACTGTGGAATGCCCGACCACAAGAGCGGTCAGACTGTGGAATGCCCGACCACAAGAGCTGTCAGACTGTGGAATGCCCGACCACAAGAGCGGTCCAGACTGTGGAATGCTCTACCACAAGAGCGGTCAGACTGTGGAATGCCTGACCACAAGAGCGGTCAGACTGTGGAATGCCCGACCACAAGAGCTGTCAGACTGTGGAATGCCCGACCACAAGAGCGGTCCGACTGTGGAATGCTCTACCACAAGAGCGGCCCAACTGTGGAATGCCCGACCACAAGAGCGGTCAGACTGTGGAATGCTCCTACCACAAGAGCGGTCCCAACTGTGGAATGCCCGACCACAAGAGCGGTCAGACTGTGGAATGCCCGACCACAAGAGCGGTCCGACTGTGGAAATGCCCGACCACAAGAGCGGTCAGACTGTGGAATGCCCGACCACAAGAGCGGTCCGACTGTGGAATGCTCTACCACAAGAGCGGCCCAACTGTGGAATGCCCGACCACAAGAGCGGTCAGACTGTGGAATGCTCTACCACAAGAGCGGCCCAACTGTGGAATGCCCGACCACAAGAGCGGTCAGACTGTGGAATGCTCGACCACAAGAGCGGTCAGACTGTTGAATGCCCGACCACAAGAGCGGTCAGACTGTGGAATGCCCGACCACAAGAGCGGTCAGACTGTGGAATGCCCGACCACAAGAGCGGTCAGACTGTGGAATGCCCGACCACAAGAGCGGTCAGACTGTGGAATGCCCGACCACAAGAGCGGTCAGACTGTGGAATGCCCGACCACAAGAGCGGTCCAGACTGTGGAATGCCCGACCACAAGAGCGGTCAGACTGTGGAATGCCCGACCACAAGAGCGGTCAGACTGTGGAATGCCCGACCACAAGAGCGGTCAGATGTGGAATGCCCGACCACAAGAGCGGTCAGACTGTGGGATGCCCCGACCACAAGAGCGGTCAGGCTGTGGAATGCCCGACCACAAGAGCGGTCAGGCTGTGGAATGCCCGACCACAAGAGCGGTCAGACTGTGGAATGCCCGACCACAAGAGCGGTCAGACTGTGGAATGCCCGACCACAAGAGCTGTCAGACTGTGGAATGCACGACCACAAGAGCGGTCCGACTGTGGAATGCTCTACCACAAGAGCGGTCAGACTGTGGAATGCCCTACCACAAGAGCGCTCAGATTGTTGAATACTGATAACAAGAGCGGTCAGACTATAGAATACTGACCACAATAGGCAGAAACTAAAGGGGGTGTCACACGCGTCAATGTCGTCAGCGAGATGATCGCTGACGACATTGACGGCTGATTGCTGGTGAGCTGTCACACAGACAGACTCACCAGCGATCAATTGACCAGTGACATCATGGAAACGATTTAAATATCGTTTCCACGATGTCCTGCTCCCGCTGCCAGCCTGCTGGAAGCGGGAGCAGGCTGGTCTCCAAGGTAAACTGCGGGTAACTAGGCAGCGCGCGCTGCCTAGATACCCGACGTGTACCTTAGTTACCAGCCTCCTCCGCTCACCCGGTGAGCGGAGGAGGCTGGTAACTAAGGTACACAGTCGGGTATCTAGGCAGCGCGCGCTGCCTAGTTACCCGCAGTGTACCTTAGTTACCAGCCTCCTCCGCTCACCGGGTGAGCGGAGGAGGCTGGTAACTAAGGTACACGTCGGGTATCTAGGCAGCGCGCGCTGCCTAGTTACCCGCAGTGTACCTTGGATACCAGCTCCCAGCGCTTGTGAGAGGCGCTGGGAGCTGGAATATCGCTAGTCCCGGTGTCACACGCAGCGATGCTGCGTGTCCACCGGGCGACAATCGCCAGGTTTCAGAGCTGGTTCTGAAACCTGGCGATCATCAACCAGCGATTTATCGCTGGTTGATGCAGTATGTCACACGCGTCAATATCGCTGCAACGTCACGTGCAGCCGATATCGTGCAGGCGATATTGACGCGTGTGACACCCCCTTAACAGCTTTTATAGAAGGGTCGGATGATTTTCTCAGTGCACATAATATTGTCCGTTATAAATGATTTAGTGACAACAATGTTTAATTTGTGGAGAAAGGTTGACCTTGATGGCGCGAGGTCTTTTTTTCTACCTATGTAACTATGATCCTGTTGCAGGTCTATGGCCAGAAATTTTGTTCATTGTGATTTTCTTTGTCTTTTGTGCTGCTGAGCAAAAGGAAATAGACATTTCTAATTTACAAAGAATAAAGAGACACAATAACCTAGAACTCCCCGACACTTCACCAAAGATATTCAGGTGGCAGAAGTAGAGCGCAGCTCTTGATCTGCAGCTTGTGAGAGTGTGCCCGTCTCCTGGTGCCCCGAGTACATTAATAGGATGAAGCTCCCCAGGAAACAATGTATGAAACCACTCACCGAAATAATGCTGCAAAAGAACAAAATAACATAGAGAGACAAACTACACAAAAGGACAAGAAGACATGTGAAATTCTATTTATTTCAAGAAAGAGATGGATAGTTGTCACTTACAGCTTTTTATACTTATATGAAAGGAAATAAAGAACAAGAGACACATTCATCAGAACAGTGAAAAGATCAAGGCACCTTCTAGAGTCCAAAGGGCTATTTAGCAGTGCACTTTGGTTCTGTTTATTATTATTGTATGGAAACCCTTATGTATATATATATTTATATATTTAGATTTTATTTAACAAAAAAAGAATTCACTCAGAATATACAAAAGGAAAACTAGAAAGTTACTCTACAGGGGTAGGAGGATTTTTTTTTAGGTTGCTGTTATTAAACAGTCCATGAACATGTTCATCCCTTAGGCAGACTGTTATAAAGAATGGGAGAATGCCTGCGCTTACAAACCCTCTACTATGTGACCGCTACGGAAGATATTAGTATGTACAACATGGAGAAGTCTCCAGACACCTTCATTATGTCGTGTTTCAGTAATACCGGCAAAAAAGTAACACCCAACTAAGACAATGGAAAGAAGCAGGACAAGTAAGAGGAAAAAGAAAGCTTTCTTCCTTGTAGTGATATGACGAGGCCCAGTAAATGCAGTCCTCAGCGTCAGTCTTTGTAAAGAAATGATAATATATTCAGAAAAGTTCCTGATCACAAGGTACACAGACCGTGAAAGGATTCCCTAGTTCCAGGATCATTTCAGCCTCCGCATCATTTTTCACTGAAGATAAGTGAATTTACATATTATTTTGCATATTCACAGTTTTGTACATTTGTAGCATTGACACATTATAAAAGTCCAACATGAATGAATACATTAGAAAATGTTTTCGAGGCTGGAGTGGGACTTGGATCCAGTTTTCGGGTACGGCCACATGAAGCAGCTGCAGAGGGGATAAGAACTCTGGACATGAAGTGGCTGCTGCGGGATAAGAACTCTGTTGCCTTCCAGATCAGAGCTGTTTTTAATAATAATTATAATAGATTTTAATTGATTATAGTACCAACATTATTTGTGGCACTTTACTTATTGCATCACAGACTGGTGCAGGAGCTCCTTGCCATTATATGCCCTGTCCATAAAATGGACAAAAATACACGCAGCAATTTTTATTTTCCCTTCTATAAAATCACTAATGCCACTAGTCTATGTTCAGTTTCTTGTAACTCAGCCTAATGATTGCATGTTTTACTTGCAAAACCATGTGGCCCACACACAACGATAATGGCAGCAGTTTGTTTTTTTGGCCATTTTATGTGGCTGTACCCTTTATAGCACTGGACACAGATTGTAACCACTTTTTCCTGCCTGTCCCCTGAGGAGCTCACAATCTAATATCACACAATAAGAGCGATGTCATCGGAAGGAAGGCGAGATCCCTATTATTCTGGGGTCTCAGGACAGTAAGAAACCAATGTATGTAGATGAGATACATGCAATAAAATGAAAATATACCAATGGTCGCTTCCATTAATGGAGCCAATGCATTGGACATATAAACCAAGTGCATGACATAAGTATCTGGTAATGCAGGCAAGCAACATTCATATCAAAAACCATAGCTGGAGATGACATAAATTGTATAATATATTACTGATTAGCAAATAAAATCCCACTGCGGTGATGAGATCGCTGCTCTGGTGGACATGATTGTCACATGGGTCCGTGCCCTCCAGGATCTCTGCCCGGCTCAGTATCATACTCCCGAGCTCTGACTTAATTGGTTTTACAAAAGACAGTTAATTTCCCTGTACATTTCCGTGCCTCCGTATGTGCCCTTGAGCATATCATTTAGTGCTATATGGAGCTTAATTTATTAATTTTCAATACATACAAATGAAAAATAATGATGTTTAATGCTCTGTTCAAAGACAACCATGCTGTCAGCATCAAGGGATGAAAAGTAGCTTGAGCAGAAGAAAAGTGCAAGGGTCTCACCAATGCATATATATATATATATATGTAATCCAAAAAAGGGCTCACAGCACTGCTGTTCTGATGTAGAGAACTCTTGAATCCAATATGTGCATAGGACGGCAACGTTTTGGGAACACACGCCCTTTGGTGTGTGTTCCCGACACATTGCCATCCTGTGCCCATGTTGGAATAAAGAGTTCTCCACATCAGAACTGGAGTACTGCGAGCCCTTTTTTGAAGAATTGAAAAGGATTGCTTGGTTTGATTTGCAGCATACCTTAACTGCTGTGCTGCTCCCCTTTTTTTTCTTTCATTTTTGAGATATATATATACACATGTGTATATATATTATATATATTTTCTTTTTTTAATCGTTGGGCTTCGGGGATATCAGAAAATTACCATCTGTGAAATCCACAATGCGCAGCCTTTACAATTTCTTATTGGTATGGTCCCTGTTGTGAAATGGCAGAAAAATGGCCCCATTGTGTAGTGTAATCTTTTTATAAGGGTTTTCAAATTATAGCTGTCAAGCTGTCAATGGCCGGCAAACATGGTATAATAGTCACACAATGGAGGGGCAGGGATCCGGGACCTCAACTGATATCCAGAATGAAAAGCTCCTTGCACTGATCTATATGGAGGCTCTCAGAGCTTCAATCACCTTTCCATTAAGATCTGTTGGGAACTTTTCATTCCGGGCACTGATCCGGTATTATCTTTCAGACGCCCACTATTGAAACAGGACAGGTAATGCTATAACTAGAATTCTCATTCCTAGGTATATATAAATAATCCAATAATGTACTAGCAATATTGTAGATGCACATAATAAAAATTGCAGCGGCAACTCTCCTCGAAATTTGAGCAACTTCTTAATTTCTCTAATATTGTGTATCGTAGGATTTTAATGATCATTGAATTGATGCGGTCACGGTGGAAACTTGTAGTTAGGATTAGCAACAGCCTTGCACAATGCAAACTCCCCCCCAAAAAATGTTCCTGTACCTACCCACCAGCCAACAAGAGCGATACAATCAATAGGAAGCTCTCCATTACCGAGATTCAAGAGGATTCTTGTCTTTTGATTCCTCACGGCTTTATATTGATTTATTCTTGAACATTATTGCTAAGTGGTCATATCTGATAATTGGTGAAATACTAGTAAACTTGAAGCTTATTTTTTTTATAGATCCTAAAACGTACAGAATTGTCCTATAGCTGTAACAGGGTCGGAGGCACGAAGCTTTTAATATCGTGCATCCCCCTATACGTTCACTCAGTAGAGTTTCGGGGATGTTGGGTTTTATTGTTCATCTAAAATTCATAAAGGTCTCTAGAAATGATCATAATTCTAGTCATACAGCCCTTATATTCATCCCTCCATGTACACTGCATGTTACATATAAGGAAGGATTTCTTACCCTATCATTACGGCACAGACGGCAGAGAAGGACAATTCCGCATATAATGAATGATCCCCAGTCTTCTGCCAGACATATAACTGTCGGGCTGACATTGAAGGCCTGTCAGTCATTGATTGATATGAGAACATTCCTAGTTTCCATATCTTGAATTGATTTCAATAAAGCTGTAGGGTGACCCCACTGCTAAAAATATAATGGGGACTAAGACTAGGTCTCCCATGTTCTTCACATGAGCTGATTTCCTATGATGGACCAGATCTCTATTATATACTGTAGTATCTCTGGCTCACTTTCGCTGTAGGAAGATTTTGGAAATGCTCCTTTAAATATCTTGGATGGGTATGGAATAATAATTCTAAAAAATACATTGCAAAATAATCATCAATGGTTATAATCCAGGAACTGAGCTGGCATGTGTTTTCCTCTTGTCTTTTATTATCCCGGTGGTGTGGTTTATGTAGAGGATGTGTCATGCCAATAAATGTGAATGTCTTTTGAGAAGTGAAGGAAAGCAGATCGTCTCTGAATCCGACTCGGTCACCCGGTCACAGTGCATGACGCTGGATAGTACTGGGTGCAGCACCAGGCGCTTTTCACATAAACCTCTACTTTGTTTTCACCTCTACAATCTGTCCTAAAGTCCGAGAACACATCTAAATAATCACATATCAATTCGGTAACATTTTCTTCTCTATTGGCCTTGAAATGTTGTGGTTGGTGGTGATGGTTGTGCGGGTCAACACTACTGATTATTGGGTAGGGTTGTCAGATAAAAGCTAGTTAAAGGCAAATTTAGTCATATGAACTTAAGTGAATTTGTCAGCAGGTTTTTGCTACCTCATCTGATAGCAACATAATGTAGGGAAAGAAATCTTGAGTCCAACAATGTCACTTAGATTACAGGCTGCATACGTTCTGACACTATTAAAGGCTTTAATTTCAGGAATACAGAAGAGCTGAGATGGCTGCACCCATCCACACCAGGCTCTGTATGTACAATGTCTATAGACAAAGAGCTGCCCCCGCCCACACCAGGCTCTGTATATACAATGTCTATAGACAAAGCTGCCCCCGCCAACACCAGGCTCTGTATGTACAATGTCTATAGACACGCCAGGCTCTGTAATACAATATCTATAGACATGAGCTGTCCCCGTTCACACCAGGCTCTGTATATACGATGTCTTTAGACAGAGAGCTGCCCCGCCTACACCAGGCTATGTATAGAGATTGTACACTGACAGCAAGGTGTCAATCAGAGGAGGATACGTGTCAGACTGCCTTGCGCGTCACTTTCTAGTTCTGTAATCGCAATCACAGGGTAATTAGGTTACGTAAGCAATTGCACACACTCTGATAAGTGAAACACAGTTGCTTTTAGTTTCTTAACCTTTGCAGCATGCTGTTTTCATCTTACATAGACAGATTCCCTTTAAAGGAAATCTGTGATGGTCTATTTAGTGATAAAATCAAAAATTAGCTACAGTTCCCTTCATCTTTCCTGCAATCCATAGAAGCATCCTCATTGAGCCTAGTCTGTATTTACAAATGTCCAGGACATTACTGCTGCAGTCAGTCGTGACCGACGACAACACTGAACAGGAGCCCTGATGCCAATAATAATGCACATGACCGCTGCAGCGGTGACTTGTTGGCCGCTTTTAAAATAAACCCCGGGACTGCTGGAGTTTTTGCACTTGGATGTTTGGAAAACAGAAAGGTGAAAAATGGTTTTAGTTACCGTATTTTATCAGCTGCAGTTTGTTAAGAATAAAATAAAATTCTATGGCTGACCGATGCCTTTAACAATTGGACTCTGTATGGTGCGCTATCATTTTGGGCTGAGATAAGAGACTTCACCAATTAATTGACATATCATCATCAGATCATTTTGACTGTAGTCCCCCTTAATCCAGATGCTCTAGAACCTGTCATACTAGTAACATATGCTGCAAAATAAACATCTGCTAATGAAAGTGGGTCCCATACATTAATAGTGTAGGGACAATATACTACTCCAGGCAAACTCTCTTAAAATTTTAACTTTGTAACTTTAAAGGCAATCTGTCAGCTTGTTTTTGCTACCTCATCTGAGAGCAACATGATGTATGCAAGGAGATCATGAATCCAACAAACTATCACTTATATTACTGGGTGAAGGGTTCTGACACAATCAAAATTTGTAGATTTTGCAATGCGTATAGCTGAGAAAGCTACCCCGCCCACACCAGGCTCTGTCTATACAATGTCTATAGACATAGCTACCCCCGCCACACCAGGCTCTGTCTATACAATGTCTATAGATAGAGCTGCCCCCCCACACCAGGCTCTGCATGTACAATGTCTTAGACAGAGTGACCCACCCCAACAGGCTCTGTCTAGTACAATGTCTATAGACTGAGAACTGCCCCCCCCACACAGCTCTGTCATTACAATGTCTAGTAGACATAGAGCTTGCCCCTGTCCAACAAGTTCTGTATGTGAAATGGCTATAGACTAGAAGCTGCCCCCCCCACATCAGGTTCTGTATGTACAATATCTATGGATAGAGCTACGTCCCCCCACATCATTCTGTATGTAAATCTCTATACAGAGTAGCCCGCACCCACACAGGCTCTATCTATTACAATGTCTATAGACAGAGCTGCCCCACCCACACCATGCTCTGTATGTACAATGTCTGTAGACAGAGAGCTGCCCCACCCACACCAGGCTCTGTATATACAATGTTAAAGACAGAGAGCTGCCCCCGCCCACACCAGGCTTGTATATACAATGTTATAGACAGTGAGCTGCCCCTGCCCATACCAGGCTCTGTATGTACAATGTGTATAAACAAATCGCTGCCCCTGTCCACACCAGGCTCTGTATATAAAAGTCTATAGATAGTGAGCTGCTAATCAGCCGGTGTCAGATAAGTTCCTGCTAGTAACAACACTGATAAAGTTACTGGTGCTATAGCAAACATTGCAGGTAAACAACCAAACAGTGCAATAAGAGACATATGGTTGAATTCTCTGTGAACCCCTACAGCATGACGTCTTCAGATTACATAGCAAAAACCTGCTGATAGATTCCCTTTAAGAGGGCGACTGTTAACATTTATACCAGCTGTACAAGCAAGAAACAAAATCTAAAAAGGGGGAAACCTTGACTATGAAAATGTCTAAATCTGGAGAAAAGGAACAGGAACCCTGGAGCAGATTTTAATATGAAGAGAAATGTTCTTGTTATTGATTGATCAACTCTGATCCTTGTGGAAGTGAGAGAAGCAGCAGGCGGAATGGTAACTGAGTATTTGTGCATTGGTAATCAGGCCCTTCTCATCTTGGCACCGATGTGCGGTTCTTTGCTGTGTACTCTCTACGACTGTCTACAATCCTGCCACATTCTGTAACTGCGCCGCACAAATAGACGTTATCCAATTTAGCCTCCCAGATGTTGGTGTCTTAGAGGTCACAGACTAACAGGTTTAGCTCAGACACAAGCCGGCAGAGATGACAGCGAGCCTGACAGCTGGGATTCCCACATCACTTTACAGTGCATAACTACTAACACTCCCATACAATGCTCCTGCGTCCTGCGGGACGCTCGATAATCTAATCTGCAGGCGCCTTCTTACATGATATGGGGCTGATTCACCAACAATGCCACATGAAAGTGTCTGGAAATGGAAAGAAGGGGGATAATTGGAACATAGTAAACTTTACATAAGTAGCTGTAGAGATGACTATAGGAACAGAACTGTGGTCAGAAGATTCCGGGCCGCATAGTGAGGGGTTAATGTATTCTCCGACCCATTATCTCTGACAGGTGACTACAACAGAGGAGAACTGTCACAGAAGGATAATTGATTTCCAAGGCAAGATAATGGCCAAGAATACATGACTGCTTTTCAATAGTGGAGAAGATGGCCATATAATAATCTTGCCACATGTACTAGTACTCATAATAGACATCACCTATCTGAATCTACTGCTACGTTCAGGGGACACAAACTACTAGACTAGATATAGTCAGCATAGATGATTTGCGCGGTAGTCAGGTAACTTTGTTATGTTCAAAGATAAAAAAAAATAAAATTAACGATGTTACAAAGCAAGCTTTCAAGACTCTTACGTCCTTCATAGAATGGTATAACAAACATTTGAAGAAACCGGAACAAACCTAAGGAATTGCATAATATTGTGTTTCTATATTTGTATACCGTGCTGATGAAAGGCATAGCAGTCTAGAAAGCTTGCTTTGTAACATTATTTATTTTATTTATGTTACCCTTTAAATAGTAAGGCTGGCTTCACACTTGCAGATGCATTCTCAGCGTTTTGCAGATGCATCTCAAGTATCACAATGCAGACCAACGGCCGTGGTGTAATGCTCTCATTGATCTATATGTACGTAACAAACATTTGCAAGAAACCGAGCACTATGGACCAAGAATTGCAGTAATGCGTGCGGTGTTTCTTTAAATATTTTGGTATACCGTGCCGATGAAAAGGCAATAGCAGTCTAGAAAGTTGCTTTGTAACATTATTATTTTATTTTTGTTACCCATTAAAAGGTAAGTGATGTTACAAATCAAGATTTTAGACTGCTTACTCTCATACAGGCATGGTATAACAAAACATTTAAGGAAACACAAATATTATGCAATGCCTAGCTCTGTTTCTTAAAAATTTTTTGTAATAACCATGCCTAATGGAGAGATGTAAGCAGCTCGATAGGTCTTGCTTTGTAAAATTACTTATCTTTTAAGGTAACAAAATACAATATGTTACAAAGCAAGCTTCGAGATCTAACGTCTTTCGTCAGCATGTAAACAAATATTGAAGAACACAAATATTTGCAATGCTCAGCTCTTTCTTGTTTCTTCAAATGTGATCTGTCAGCAGGCATACGCCTGCTTACGGCTCACATATAGGAATCAATGAGAGCATTCAGACCGCGGTGCGCCCTATTATAAACATAGGGACCGTCGGTCTGCATGCTGATACTTGCAGATGCATCTGCAAAACGCTGCAGATGCATCTGCAAGTGTGAAGCAGCCTAAGTGATGTTTACAAAGCAAGATTTTGAGACTGCTTACGTCTCTTCATCAGGCATGGTATAACAAAACATTTAAGGAAACACAAAATTATGCAATGCCTTGGCTCTGTTCTTAAAACATTTTTTGTAATACCATGCCTAATGGAGAGATGTAACAGTCTCGATAGCTTGCTTTGTAAAATTACTTATCTATTTAATGGGTAACAAAAATACAATAATGTTACAAAGCAAGCTTTCGAGACTGCTAACGTCTCTTCGTCAGCCATGGTATAACAAGATATCTGAAGAAACACAAATATTATGCAATGCCTCAGCTCTTTCTCTGTTTCTTCAAATGTATTGTTATACCATGCCTGATGAAGAGACATAAGCAGTCTTGAAAGATTGCTTTGTAACGTCATTTATTAGTTTTGTTAGCCATTAAGACATTTCCTTAGTACAGGTGTTAATGTGATCAAATGCACAGGTTATGATTCCAACCCCTGTGCAATACTAAGGAGATCCTGAAAACATGCACTGTTGGCGGCCCTCCAGGCCTGGAGTTGGGGACCCTTGCATTAAAAGGTATGAAAACTTCAAGATTATTATTTTGTTTCTCCCACTGAGAGCAATCAAAAGGTAAAATGTAATGTTAAACCTGATGGCAACATTTTATAAGGCTATATGTCAACAGATTGCTATATTCTTTTGTGGAAAAAAATTCAGTGTTGGGCTGCTTTCACATCAGCGTTATTTGAATTTGTGGCAGATCCGGCAGTTTTGCTGCACCTGCCGCATAACAGCTTACCTGTGGCAGACCAATTCATTCCCTATGGGATTTGCGGTCAGGTGTGGCAAGTGTGGTTTTGCCGGATCTGGCACTTGCGGCAGGTAAAAAAAAACGCTGCTAGCATGATTTTTCTGCACTGCCACAAGTGTCGGATCTGCAAAATTGCACTTGCCACACCTGACCGCAAATCCCATAGGGAATGAATGGGGCTTCCTGCAAGTGATCCGTTGCACGGCAGATGCGGCAAAGCTACCGGATTTGCTGCGAATGGACAAAAAATCCCTGATGTGAAAGGTGTGTTACTAGTATTTTATTCACTTTATTCTGGCTTTCCATGCTTAGGAATCAAGTGCATCGACCTACATAGTGATTGACAGTGATTAACATTAATAGCGTATCCTTGGGATATGGATCAATGTCTGGTCAGTTTGGATGCGATATTCAGCTCGGTGTCCGTGAGGTCTGACCTGCTCTGTTGGGGACATGCACATCACAGCTCTGTTAACTGTGTAGTGACTCAGGCAGGGTACTGGATATCTGCTCCTATTCATATAAATAGGGGGCAGATGTACAGTACCCGGCTGTGGCCATGGTTTCGCCAATGTAGCTGTGATGTGCAGCTCCGAGCTGTTCCGGACACTGCGAATAGTTGATCAGCAGGGTGCTGGGTGGTTGGGGTCATATTCCCCCCCCATTCAGACATTGATGACCTATCCCAAGAAAAGCATATGGGAGAAAAAGAACCACTGTATAGACGGGGGTGCACACTTTAGTGAGATATTTTTATTTTCTTTTTTCAAAATTTGCAAGTGGCAGTACAACACAGAGTATAAATAACAACAACTAAAACAGTTACTGGGTAACTTGTCACCCACCCAAACATACTCCTGCGTATGGTAGTTGGCAGGAGGGTTCAATTATAAACAATAGGCAAACCGTCAATGTATACAGACAGTAATTGAAAACCAGCAAAGGTGCAGAAAATGACTATATAATTAAGCTTAGAGGTGAGATAGGGAACATATCTGGGACATTCATAATACATCAAACAATTAGTGTGGTACTACTTTTTAGGCCGATGAGCCTAGTTCCTTCAATCTGCCCCACATGCAGTTGGTCAAAGCCTTTACATATACCTCTATGCAGATCACAGTGAATGTGCACCATTTGCTGCTTCCAGCAGCCACCCTATATGATGTTACCTATTGTGGACCCCACCAGGACTGATATAATCCTAAGGTGTATGGGGTGCGGTGAGCGGCCCGACTCGTATCGCCCAAACAGGTTTCGTCAGGGCCCTAGGCTCATCAGCCTAATAAGTAGCACCACACTAATTGTTTGATGTATTATGAATGCCCCGGATATGTTCCCTAACTCACCTCTAAGCTTAATTATATAGTCATTCTCTGCACCCTTGCTGGTTTTCATTTACTGTCTGTAAAAGGATATTATATTGACTGTTTGCCTATTGTTTATAATTGATCCCTCCTGCAACTGTGTGCACCACTAAAAAGAGAACAATATTGCAGCAGACCACTAGAGGTTTTAATCCCTTGAATCCCGAAAGTGCCCAGTGTTTTCTTCTCTTTACATAAATGTGTTGATTTGGTAAAATATGGCAGTCTTGCATCGTAATTCTGAAAAGGATACCGAGTCACGACATTTGAGAACAGGTCCACGGCCGCGGCTCGCCAACCTCCCCAACTACTCAAATTTGTTTTTCAGAATCGGGACATGAAATGTTACTGAAAAGTTGTATTGTGAGTCGTTGTGTTTAATCTGCCGGTAATTGCATTATAGAGTTTGTTGTAACACAAGTTGGTTCTGCTCAGGGGACCCTGATTATCCAACTACCTAAATAACTGGATTACTGTCACATGTCATCATGTTAACTGGAATAACTAATGTGTTCTTAAGTAGATGATAACAGGCTTATCCCTTCTGGGAAGAGCTGTGTAATATGGTTATAGACAGAGTATTCCTGGAAATGTTTCCTTGGGGAGTATGACGGCCCCATCCACCGATCTGCAGATTGTTTAAACCTATAGTACAGTCTTGGGACTGCTGCTCTCGTAATCCCGGCATCTCTCTACCCCCGATCTTTTCTTTGTCACTACTTATAGAGATCTGACTGGTATCGGTGTACAGACTGGCTATGGATTGGATTGGGCTCACCAACACTATGATGGCGGCCAAACGAATCTGTGACCATTCCCAGTGTGATTAGCTCTAAACAACATCCAATGCGGCATGTGAGAAATCAAATTTAAGGAGGGACAGATGGATAATGTATTCAGGATGTCCAAAGTACACGTGGATATGACAGTACAGCTCTAAAGCTTCCCGGCCGGAGCAGAACGTTTGGTCCTTGTGCTGCGGGAACACATCGTTCTGATATGTCCATCCAAAAAAATGTAGGGTATTCAGGAAACTTGTTTTCTCAGCTATTAGGAACACAGGCCGTGGTTATTACACAGCACTTTTCTGTTCTTTTGCACACCTTGCAAGAATTTTATTTTTTCCAAACCTTATAATTTGCAGGCTTTGCAAATGTCAAGAATATATTTTGTATTTTAACATAGACTAAACTCGACAGATCCAGACAGCAACTTTTAATTAGAGATGAGCTAACATGGAGCTGTTCGGGACTCGAACTTTGACTTGAACGTCACTGGAAGTTACTGATTAGTTGTATGGCTCGCCACCACATAAAGCTGGCCATTAGCAAAACACTTCCGTGGGTGGGAGGGTGGGGATTTTTCTATTCTGATTTTGCCCATCACACTACTGCCAAAACCTAGAATTTTAGCCCCAGTGTGCACCAATCAACCATTGTATGCGGCTTGTACTGGGCCAAGCAAGAATACCGGAGCACAGCACCACCCTCTCCAGCACTTAGGAGACGTCAAACCCCAAACAGGTTCGATCATCTCTACTTTTAATCTGTAAACTCTCCTAAAAGGGGATATGTCAGCAAGGGTTTGCTATGTAATCTGAAAACAGCATAATGTTTGGGCTGAGAAACTGATTCCAGGGATGTGTCACTTACTAAGCTGTGTGTTGTTTTAATACAGTCAATGTTTTTTCAGCAGGAGATTAACATTACAGGACCAGGTGCCTCTTGGCTTCTAGTCCGCCTGCCGTGTATAACCTTGCCCACACCACTGATTGGCAGCTATCTGTGTAAACTGTGCATTGCTGATCAGTGGTGTGGGCAGGGCTTTACACAGCTCAGCATTCTGAGCACTGCTAGATCTGCAGCAGAAAAAAAACAGGGATTTTATCACAACTCCTGCACCCAATAAACCTATTTGATACATCGCTGGAATCACTACATCATACTGATCTCAAATGGGGTAGACAAAGCCTGGGGACAGATTGTTTTAAGATTTTGCCATATCTAGTGTTATATTCCTCTGGAGTTCACTAGAGAAGAAGCTGGGTTGATTCCTCTTAAATTATTCAGGGCTCCAGTCATATAACAGATTATACTATTGATAAACATAGTAAAGTGCCCTTAATACAATATATATGGATATATGTAAAAAACTGTATACAGTACAGTATGCAGTATTCTTTTCTTATTACAAGGTAGTTGCAGCTGTACGCTATTGTTGGGCTTTCAGTGTAGTATATCTGTCTCGTGGAGTGCACCGCGCCTTACTATATCCTCAGAAATGAGGCCGGCAGTGTGATATTAATGGTTATATGACGGGGCTCAGCTGTATCCCGGTCCCATCTGCGCATTGTACTATTCAAATGAAGCAGATTAACATTTGTAGTTTTGATTGAATTATTATAACTAATTAATTCAGAAGTGCTGTTATTGTGCTCCTGTTCTGCGGCCTCCACTGTTACAGTGGTTTTATATTTATGGGCCTTTTCACCTTTCCTGACAATAAGAAAACATTAAAGTCAGAATTTCATAATGAGATTCTGTAAAGAAAAATAAAATCAGATTTGTATTTCTGTATCCGGGATATTGTGTCGGGAATAATTTGATAATTTCCCGTATATATTATTGACCTTGTAACCTGCTTTCAGGGTATTCGCATCCCAGTGCCCGTCTCTTATCAAAACTAAGAGCAGGGGAAACTTAATGGAAAATAAATGAATGGTATTCTGATGGCAGCTCATTTTTATAATCTCCAGTCTATAAATGGGGACTATATAAATGTAAAGCGGAGGTACACAAAACATATCAGAATGACCGACGCTCCATATCCCCCCCATATACGCGTGCTTGGGTTTAGAGTTTAGAACCAGAGCAAGGAATAAACAGCTGCCGTCACCTCTGGCCTCACTTTTTTTTAGGGATTGGACTTGTTAAATGCAACATGCTTACTCACTTGTATAGCTTAATGTCAGATTTCAGAGCAATTGTACTTGTTGGCTTTATTTGATGAGCTTAAAGGTAACCTGTCTCCTCGAAAAATACTACTTTCCTGCAGATATAGGGTTAGTCTGCAGTAAACTAACATTTGGCTGTGCGGCTGCTGGGAGAAAATGAACCTATTTCCTCCCAGGAGTTGCCTGTTTTCAGTCATGGGGCGTGCACGGAGTGGCTACAGTCACCGCTGACAGCATTGCTTACTATACTATTATTGGTGCTGTAAGCACTTTGATTGACAGCTTACTATGCATAGATGCATTGCAGAGCTAGCTGTCAATCAAAGTGCTGAGGCGTGCTTACAGTATAGTGAGTGGTGCTGTAAGGGGTCGTATTGGCTGCTCCATACACACCCCCAAGACTGAAAGCAGGTGGCTCCCAGAAGGAAATAGGTTCATTTTCTCCCAGTAGCCGCACTTTCAGTGAAAAGTGGACATACACATAACATATCAGAACGGCTGTCTGTCAGACTCCTCCATACTTGCATGCTTGGATTTAGAGAGTTAAACAGAAGAGAATAAGCAGCTGTTGTCACCTCTGTCCCTGCTTTTCTAAAAATTGGGTCTGCTAAAATACAACATGCCCACTCAGTGTAGTCAGATTTCAGAGCAATTGTACTTGTTGGCTTTATCTGATCCGCTTAAAGGGAACCTTATCTGATCAGCTTAAAGGGAACTTGTCACATCGAAAAATGCTGTTTTCCTGCAGATATAGGGTTAGTCTGCAGTTAAATAGCATTTTGCTGTGTGGCTGCTGGGAGAAAATTAACCTATTTCCTCCCAGGAGTCACTTGCTTTCAGTCATGGGGGTGTGCACGGAGCGGCTACAGTCACCACCAACAGCTTTGCTTACTATACTATGATCAGCGCTGTAAACACTTTGATTGACAGCTTACTATGCATAGATGCATTGCAGTGTCAGCTGCCAAAGTGCTGAAGTGTGCTTACAGCCAGACAGTATGGCTGCTCCATACAAGCCCCCAAGACAGAAAGCAGACTTCTCCGAGAAGGAAATACAGTAGTTAATTTTCTCCTAGTAGTCACGTTCAAGGAAGCAGCCGGGCAGCACGATTCACCTGCAGATTAACCCTATATCTACAGGTAAACAGCATTTTATGGGGCGACAGGTTCTCTTTAAAGCTAGCTATCAAAATACAATAGGTGATGGTCAAGTGTTCATTCGGCCAACAACTCTGCCGACTCCCTGTATACTTGAAAGGGCCAAATACCTGTGGCAGCATGTTCTCTTCTGAAGAAAAATGAGGTTTTAAAATCCAAACTGACCGTACACAACGGTAGACATCGGATGATTCACCGATACCACCGGGGTCAGTGGAGTTTAGGCTAGTGTGTAGGGGGTCATTTTGTTGCCTGTTGCCTGTCTTTCCTGCAAAAGTAACTCAAAATACTCTGAAGGAATGATCGGACATCATTCTAATGAACGTACAAAATCGGCTGGAGTAAGGCTGAGCCGGGCTCGAAATGATCTAAATCTATTACTATTAAATGAGGCGCGATAAATGATGATTCTCACACAGCTGGCGGACCTTTATGGGAGTCATTAATGCTCTGTGCATTTTTTATATTTTTCACTGGCCCAATAATTTACGCTTTTCATTTATGACTAATTAATTCAATTCATTAACGATGTGAGTTACCTTTAAGAGCATATATACATATGTCAGTTTTGTGCTGCACAATCAATGCAGAAAATTAAAAAAAAAGTCAAACCTGGATGTGTGAATACTCCTATTACCATAAATGATAACGATCACTGGTCTCTTCTAATATTTAGAACACATTTTTAGTAACAGCCACTATTTGGCAAAAAAATGGGTGCTGTTATTCTAATATACAAAGATGAGTGTATGTATGTATCATAGCTCCGAACACTCCAGACAGCCACGCCCATGGAGGGGTGCGGTTATATGGAGGAGCAGAGTTATGAAGTGGTTGTGGTTATGTGGAGATATGAAGTGGGTAGGGCTATGTAGACAAGCTATGAAGTGGGCATGACTGTGGAGAGGGCATGGCTATGTGAAGGTGCATGGCTATGTGAAGGGGACATGGCTATGTGGAGGGGACATGGCTATGTGGAGGGGACATGGCTATGTGGAGGGGACATGGCTATGTGGAGGGGGCATGGCTATGTGGAGGGGGCATGGCTACGTGGAGGAGCTATGAAGTGGGCATGGCTACGTTGAGGAGCTATAAAGTGGGCATGGCTACGTGGAGGAGCTATGAAGTGGGCATAGCTACGTGGAGGGGGCATGGCTATGTGGAGGGGGCATGGCTACGTGGAGGAGCTATGAAGTAGGCATGGCTAAGTGGAGGAGCTATGAAGTGGGCATGGCTAAGTGGAGGAGCTATGAAGTAGGCATGGCTATGTGCAGGGGGCAAGGCTATGTGGAGGGGGCATGGCTATGTGAAGGGGGCATGGCTACGTGGAGGGGCATTGCTATGAAGTGGACGGGGCTTTTAGATATATGTGCTGGTGTTTACAGGGGTTATATGGGGCAAATATTTCACACAGGGTGTTTATTAAGCACATCCTGTATACTGGTGGATATGTGTGTGTATGTAAATATCATCTCTACCCCATCAATATAGCCCCACCTGCTTCATAGCTCTGTCTATCCGGTTAACCCCACCCACTTCATAGCTCCACAGTTACTATGCCCAGGTAATGCTGGGACTCTACATCTAGTTTATAGTATATGGGACCCAGATTCTTCTCTAGTGCACCCCTAGTCATTACAGACAGGTAAATATGGATTTCACAGCCGTTATAGGGATAGGGGACAAGGGGTCCTTAGTAAGACACCCCCTCTTTTATGGACAAACACAACAAATCACCAATGTTACAAAATAGGAAAAAAAACGGAAAGGTGACAGGTTCTTTTTAATTTTAGGGTTTATAAAACAAATAGTTGTTATACAGCATGTAACTAATATGAATTATCTCTGCTGCTACTTGTACACATTCCTTCCTGTGCACATCCCTGTTGGCCGGTGCTACATCTTGTTGCATACTCCTACACACAGTGAATACAGATTGGATATTTTATAATCATGTGTCTGGTGTAAATATCACTTCAAATGTGATTTTATCCAAATCCTTGAAAACGAAGAAATAAATTGCAACCTCTGATAACCCACAATCCTGTAAAGTGTCATGCATTTTTCATGATCGCCTCTCATTTGCCAATGAGTGTGACAAACACATGCTCGAACGCCAGATAATCAAGGAAAATGTCACAATAGATACATCTCCACATTTGCACCCCTAATAAATGTCTTTTGTTCTTGGCTTCTTTGTATGCACAGGCAGATCTTCTATGGCGAGGTTCTTGCTTTCTGCTTGTGCCTCCACTTTCAGTGGATATTCCATATAACATCATTACCCTTCCGTCCCTGTGCCACAATGAAAGCTCTTGTCAAGTCTATGCACCTGGTGAAACCTGCCTGCTAGTGCGGCCGCCCGGATCACCTGTCATTGTAATGTCGCCCCATCAAACATTACTACGGTAATTATAAAAAACCTGTCCCTTACAGAGTAAACGCCGCTGTTCTCCTGAGAACAACGTTGTTCTTCTTTTGTCCTTGCGCCTCTCTGTTTTTAAGATACAGTCCTGACATCGGTGTATAAAAAAATTGAGTATTTTTTAGCCAAATAGGTGTGGTCTTCAGTTCTTCTCTTGAGATCTATTCTGTTAGATCTGAGGAATGGAGATGACCAAGGACAAAAGATAAACAATGCCGCATTCAGGGGAACTGCACCATTTACATCTGTTACAAAAATACATATTTATGGCAGGGGACAAGTCCTCTTTAAAATGTTAGAAAAGCCCTTTATATAATAAAGTTCTTCCTGCCTGTGGATGTCATTAGGGGTGGCTTCACAGCAGGACCCCACATTATTAAAGGGAATCTGTCAGTGAGTTTTTGTTATGTAATCTGAGAGTAGCATAATGTAGGAGCAAAGACTCTAAATCCAGTGATGTGTCACTTACTCAGCAACTTGTTGTAGTTTCAATACAATCAGTGTTTTATTAACAGGAGATTATCATTAGCCTAACTGGTGTGCATAGAGCACTAAGTTCTCTAACGTGTGTAACCCCACCACTGGTTGGCAACTTCCTGTATATACTGTCTCCAAGCCACCAATCAGTGGTGTGGGTGAGGTTATACACAGCTTACCATTTTGTCCATTGCTACAGCTACCTCAAAGAAAACATGGATTTTATCAGAAATGCACTCAGCAGTCCAGTATGTGACACATCGCTGGAATCAGGTTCTATGCCCCTACATGCTAATCACAGATTACACAGCAAAGAAATCTGCTGACAGATTCTCTTTAATACACTCTCCCTAGTGGTTATTGGAGGTGCACAGACTTTTACAACTCTATCAGAATCAGTGACAATGATATACAGATATATATAAAAAAAAGTAAGGTTTCGTTCACCTCTTGCCTTTAATCTGCTATGTAAATACCTATATCCTTCCTACACCATAGTGCAATAACTATCTGTATTGCACATTTGTTTCTATCTAAACCAGTACTTGGTTCAACTATGTCCCTATCCATCCTGCTATTTTCAGTATTTATGACTCTGATCTAGTAAGTAACTATAAGAATTTACCGGACAGGATGTCACACACATGTACAGTGGCTCTGCAATGCCAGTAAACCATGACATCCCTTCTAATGAGGAATAACCCAAACAGGAAAAACAAAAAATGGGATAGCTACATACTAAAAATAGTAAGTAGTGAAGAGGGAGCACTACCATGCTTGGGTGCTCGTAACAAGCAGTTGGACGCAACTCAAGTATCCAAGTATTATGGAAATCAATGGGAAACAAAGCTAAAAAATAGGAGGAAGAGCACATAGGGTTTTATCCGACGGAAGTTAAAGGGCATTTTAATCGGTTAGGCTCACCTTGTATGGTTGCGAGAGTCTAACCAACATAAGGGCTCACAATGGCTGCTGCAGACTCCCGGAGAAGCGGAGGAGAATTGAGTCTTCAACTCTGCACTGCCGATGGAACTGACGGGTCCAGAGGGATTTCAAGTTTTTATTAAGACCAATATGTTTCGTAGCGGTCTGCTGCTTCATCAGCGCACATTCATGTTCATCAGGGCACATTCATGAATGTGCCCTGATGAAGCAGCGGACCGCTATGAAACGTGTTGGCCTTAATAAAAATTGAAATCTATGTGGACTCGTCTGTTCCATCGGCAGTGCAGAATTGAAGTCCCGATTCTCCTCTTGTCCTTTAATGGGAAACTTGAGTATTTTTCCAGGAACTCTTCCGAAAAAATGTTCTGAGTTTCCCATACTCAAGTCGTGCCCATCCGAGCTTCCAAGTGCTTGTTTCGAGTACCCGTGTACCGAGCATGCTAGCGCTCGCTCATCAAGCTGTTTAGGCGGATCGTGGACCAAGTTGGGTGGACATTGTGGCCGGTGGTGGTGTATGACGACTGGAGTTGAGAATTTCCTATTTATTCTATCCCTTCTAGATCTGTACTTACAGGTGGCAATGTCATGTAATTATTATATATAAGAGAACACTTTTCTGATAAGAACAACACATAATAAAATAACTGCCAACACATTGCGTTTCATCTGTGAGATTACACATTGTCATCAGTACCTTCCCACCCCCTTTCTCCTGTTATAACTGTGAGAAATTTGCATTACCCTCCCAAATATATTTCCTCATATCGTTTTTCTGCTGTTTTCCACTTTCATATTTCAGCTCCCTTCCACATGTTGCAGATAGAGTTTCTCTAGCGGAAGAGAACTGTAAATTGCTTGTTAATATAAAGCCGGCAGCAAACAAAGACAAATCAGCGAGTGAAGAAAATGAATGCGAGGAATAAGAGAAGTAGGAGCGCTCCAGCTCACTCGGGCTGACTTTTTCGGTAATACATGGGGTCAGCTTACTGACGACTTTATGGCAAATACAGGATTAGATGTATTGGATTACAGTCCCAGGAACCCAGAACAGAAATGTAATAGACAATAAAATCAGTAAAACATGCCATACACCATGTTTTACAGCCTTAAAAGTGAGGGTGGCGGGGGTGTTCAAGGTTACAAAATGGGCAGCTTTCCAAAAACTAGGATTTAATGGGATATTGCAGGTCAGCTCCATTCACTTGTCAATCGACATGACACATGTTTCAGGAAGAAAGCAGCCATGTTTTCCAATTGCAGCAGATAAACATATTACAGTAGTTGCAGGAAATGTTATATTTTAAATCCCCCATTACTCATGTAGCTGATGCTCCAGTGGTCCCCGCGGATCTTTTAGTTTCTTGGAGTACATGCACATGACTGCTGCGGCTAATCACTGACCTTACTGATTAATGCAGCCATGTTTAGCATGCAACCTTTAAAACCAGTGATTGGCTGCAGTGGTCACATGCATGTATGACAAATCATCATTGTAAAGACTGGTGGGGATCATGAACCTTGCAGTCAATGTTGCCAACTTGACCTTGTTTTTTTTTTTTTCTTGACGGTTTATCAAAAAAATTATGAACAGAGAATATTTTTTACATATAAATTGGAAAAATCGTAATTAATCATTAAAATTAAAAGTCCATAATTCTGATATGGAGGACGTGCTTCAGTTACTGCAAACTGGAAAATGATAATTACAGTCAAATAATCTGTGGAAGTTTTTACAGCCTCCAAAAAAATCATGGACGCCTTCAATTTATTTTACATTCAGGGAAAAAAATTGTGATTTTTTTTTTTTTTTTTTTTTTAATGGACTGTCCTGCAATTTCTGGACAGTTTGGCAACCCAGTCTGGAGTAATGGGTATTTATCGTCTTAGTAAGGTTTCTTACGATCAGTTTCACCTCTATAAGAAATGTGTGATTAAATAAAAATGAAATAATTATGTAACAGCCTTTATAAATCACAAAGAGATCACTCTAGATGCCTCATTACCAAATATTGAAGGGAGTGTCCAGGGTTTATATACAGGGTGGGCCTTTTATATCGATACACCTTAATAAAGCTGGATCCAAAATAGCCAACTTCAAAATGGTCGCCATGGTCACCATCCATCTGGAAAAGTTTACCCCCATTACACTAATGTGCCACAAACAGGAAGTTAATATCGCCAACCATTCCCATTTTATTTAGGTGTATCCATATAAATGGCCCACCCTGTATACATGTTTTAGAACACTAAATATGAAATAGTAAACCAAAAAATTGATTACTCATCTGGTAAATCCTCCATTGCATCTGCAATGCTGATCCACGCTGGTCTTCGTTTCCTGTACTTGTGCTGCACCGATTATGGTCCTAAGACCGCTGCAGCCGATCACTGACCATGAAACTGATGAGGCCAGTGTTTGGCTGCAATAGTCACATGGATGTGTGGCATGTGATCGCTAAAGCACAGTAAACAAAGACTATCCATGTGCACTGGAGCGAGGGAAATGTAACAGGTCAGCATTATATCCTTTATTACTATCCTTTTTTTTTTTTTTTTTTTTAAACCTGGACAATCTCTTTAAGGAGTGTGTGGTTATCATATATGAAATAACGAGTGTGCATTAAATATAATGTTATAAAAACATCACTACCAGTACATTGCTATAAGGCACCTTCCGATCTACCTGCAATGTTTTGGTAGTTGGATGCAGAAAGCAATAAGACCATGCATGCTCACATGACGGAGTCTTCTACCTACAGACTTTCATTGGTTTTATGGCTGGCAAAGGAAAGGGCCACATGTTGCCTTATTCTGGAGTATTGAACAATTGGATAGAAGGGGTTAATCCGCGCTGCCGTGGAAATGAAGACCAAGAAGGGTAGATCCTGAGTAATTATTGTTGACACTTTTAAGAGTAAAACAACTCCTTCATCACAATCATTGATTGTCCTGAAGAACAAGTTGTTTTACTCTGAAACACGTCAACAATAATTACTCAGGATCTACCCTTCTTGGTCTTCATTTCCACGGCAGCGCGGATTAACCCCTTCCATCCAATTGTTCAATATTTCAGAATAATAGTAAGTTGAATTGGAGAGACAATAGCACAAGTAGGGTCTTATCTTTGATAGATAAGTGGTATAAGTGGCAACCATGGCAGCAAACCCACGATCTATAATGTTGGCTTAATCTGCATTTCTGTTGAGATGAAGACCAAGAAGTGTAGATCCTGGATAATGAATTGCCTACGCATTTTGGAGCAAAAAACTCCTTCACGACATTCAATCATCATTGAGAGTCCAGAAGGAGAAGTTTTACTCCAAAATGCGTAGACAATTCATTATCCAGGATCTACACTTCTTGGTCTTCATCTCAACAGAAATGCAGATTAACCCAACAATATACATCGTGAGTTTCCTGCTGTGGCTGAGACTGTTCACTACCTTGCCATTTATACCACATATATCAATGATTCAACCCTACTTGTGCTATTGTCTCTCCAGTTCGTCTTCCTATAATTCTGAAATATTACATTTCTTTTTCATCTGCACATTAGAAACAATATATAAAAATGCTGAATCTTCACCATCCATTATAACCTATACCTAGGGAATACAATTAATCCAAAGCATGAACATTAGAAATTATGCAACTGTATCAAATGTAACATACAGACAGCACAGTCCTATGTCATCTGCATTGACCGTACATCATTTCCATCAACTCCCATTGATTTTACTAAAAATCTGATCATTTTACCAACCAGAACAGAAAATGATAACATTTAGCTTCTACTTCATTTCTGAAATATACCTGTCTTTTTTCAGATTGATGAGCGGGGCCAGCAGTATATATTGTAGATGAGGCTGTCATTCTGCGCCTAATTAACCAACCCTTGGTTCTTGCGGTCAGGTAGTGGAGTGTAAGATACATTGGGATACTGAACACGTATATATTACCATCACACGCTACAGATATCTGCTGAAGGATCTGAGTGTCAGTAAGGGTTTCCACAGAGACTGAATATAAAAAGTCTATTGTATAGAAAGTCTATCGTAGGTAACGTTTCAATTGTTCTCTGCTTCACAACTAGTTTTCTATCATTCGGTTGAAAAACTTTTTTTGGGGGGGGGAATGGGAATTAAATGCAAGCTCAATATAAATCTGTGAAAACACATTTGAAATTAGCAAAAAAAAGTTTTTTTTTCTTTGTACAATTAGTTACTTTCTTATTTTGCAATTTATTTCCACTAGGATAAAATAAAATGTAAAAAAAAACAAAAAAAAAAACTTGCAGATGAGAAAAAAGATATATGGAATATTCATATGAAATGTAAAACAGATATTCATTGCACTGTGTCGTCATTTTCACCCTGAATTTAACAAAAGTAAAGGAAAAGAACCGTAAAGTTATATGTAAATTGTATCCAAGTGCTGTAATCTTTCTAAATTTATTTCCTTGTTCTAAAATGGTTTAAACTTCTGTAATAAAGTGACCGAGTTCTCCCGCGACCTGTTCAGTTTGCAGAATATGGACTACTGCGGGTCTCGTCTTTTTTTATTCTTCTTTATGCTCAGGTTTTGATACGAATATTGGTATTTTTCCATTCCTACAAATGATCCCATACAGTCTTGTTTGTGTCATAACTTAATTTACTTATATTTCTAATTCTTTCTCCTATGCTTCTTAGAAATCTTGTGGGCACCAGGAGAACCAGAGATTTTGCTATGGGAAGGAAGCTGATCAGTCCAAAAAAATAAAAATAATGGTTCATCATGTATAGGAGTAGTCTGTGTCAGGAATACCACCATCTCTGTATCCCCTATGAGTGCCATAACCTATCGTGTGGGTACTTTTGTAAAGACTGGTACCATTGGATGGGAATATGGTATGAATCACATACTCCTCCTTGGCTCGGTGAGGGTTTATTGGTAGCATTTGCAGCCCTGGTCCTCTAATCTCCAATATAGAGTTATCTTTCTTGGTGCCAGATTCAATGTAATCATCTTTCTTTCGGCTTCCCCGACTGCAAGCTCTTTCACGGGTTAGTAACTGACCAGCTCGATGGACATACCAACAGATTGATGCTAAGATGAGGAAAAGGAAGACAAGTGTGACAGCCCCACCAATAATGCCTGCCAAAGGTAAGCCGGCCAAGAGATCAGGATTTTGTTCTCGATTAAGTGTAGTAGTAGGGCCATAGATATCCCCCGTCTCTGCCTTGGCACATACAGGTGGTTCATCTGTAAGATACGTGTTCCCAGTTTCCATTGCTACCATACAGATAATATAGGTAGATCTAGGTTCCAGGGCAGTTAACAAATAATCTGTCTTGTCTCCTTGCACCAAGGTTTCTGTTATAGAGCCAACAGCTGGGCTATGACCTAGTCTCAACCAGCTCAGACGAAAAGAACTGGCAATAACTGTGGACTTCCAAGTGATGCGAATACTGTCAGCTGTCAGTGGTTTGACGCTAATCACCAAAGACTTTGTCCCAGCTCCGTTTTCCATAGGGTAATCCAAATTGGAATCTGGCAGTCGAAGCCCTGGCCTTTTAGATTTAAGGGTAAAGAGTGATCCTTGAGGAGGGGTAGTAATTGAAGGGCTTGCTGGAGTTGCTCGTGCAGATTCTACATTGCTCTGGGGACCTCCCTCAAAACATTCATCCATTTCATGAGTGATATCTTTGATAGCCATGCCCCTAACTTTCTCAGGGCCCTGACACATTAAGCCACGGACGTTGACAATAGTAGCTCTTGCTTTCACCCAGTCCCGAAGCCAAATAAGATTGCAACCACAAAACCAGGGATTATTCCTGAGAAGGAGTTGGCTCAGGTTCTCTAGGTCATCAAAAAGGCCACGAGGGAGTGCAGTAAGGTTGTTGTTGGATAGATCCAGTCTCTGTAATTGCCTCATTTTGGACAGGGTATTATAGGGAATATGCGTGATGGCATTATCCTGTAAATACAGCTTCTGTAGATGAGCACTTGGTAGGTTTACAGGAGGGGCAGCCAATGAATTTCTTACTAGTGATAGCTCAGTCAAATTTTGGAGACGGCTAAATGTGTCGTCAGCAATGCGCTGATTTGCCAGAAGATTGCCATCAAGCACTAACCTCCGTAAACTGTTGAGTCCCTTGAAAGCATGAAGAGGAATGGTAGAAATGCGATTATCATCTAATCTTAACTCTTCCAAAGTATGTGGCAAACCGTTGGGAATGCTGCTCAGATGGTTGCGTGAAAGAAAAAGTAGGCGAAGTTGACGACTATCTAGGAAAGCATCATCTTCAATGCTGACAGTGGATACAGAGTTGTCGTCTAGGTGAAGCTTTTCTATCAGTGGTATACGGGAGAGAGCATCCCGAGTCACACTGCGTATGTTGTTATCTTGAAGGTGAAGCTCTCTAAGTGAACGGGGAAGGTTGAGTGGGAACTCGTCTAGGTCGTTCTCGTACAAATAGATGACTCTAACATTGGTTTTAGTTTTCAACTCTGGTGGAACTCCAGCATTATTGATCTGATTGTTCTGGAGGTAGAGGGTGGTTGCATCATCTGGGATCTCGGCTGGGATAGACGTCAGACCTCGGTCATTACAGTAGATGAAACCATTGTCACAGCGACATACGTAGGGACAATTAGTGCTATCTATTACTTCTGTCAAAAATGCAATAAGTCCGTAACACAAAAATAGCCAATCTCGTAAGTCCAAAGTAGCTGTCGTCATTGCAACTGTGGTAGCAGTTGCAGTTGTCGTGGCCACTGCTGAGGCGGCTGCCGCGGTGGTAGTGGTGGTTGTTGTGACTGTCATGTTGCTGTGGAGTCTTCCAAATCACAACTGTCTTGTAAAGTTCTGATGAATTTGGATAAATTCCTGAAAAACAGAACAAAACAAAAGCAATCAGGTGTAATATAAACTAGAAAATTCCCATCACTACTGTCAACTTCACTGTTGAAAGGACTGTCACCTTTCCGGGTTCAACGTTGAGACTCCACCGCAACTCTCAGTGTCTGTTATTACATCGTGTCGACAGCATTGCAGCCAATCACTGAGCTCAGTGACTCTGCTGATGTAGATGGCATGAGCCGTTCAGAGCCACTTAGCTCACTGATTGGCTGCCGTATCGCAGACAACAGACAAGATGGCAGCGGCGGAGACTCAATGCTAGATCCGGGCAAGGTCAGAAAACCACAAATTTTTTTTTTTACTACTAATAGAGTCAATAGGAAAAACCTTTCATAAAGTGAACAACCTCTAATATATTATGGTCTTTTATGCCACATATTAAAATACCTTGTCACTACGTAATATGTTTTTTATAGATCTGTATCTCCAAAACTGTCAAGTATTGAGCATAAATCTTGCAATTGTTTCCCTGCATTCGTGTCACATTATTGCATGCCATGACAGTACTTCATGTGTGCGTATTTCCCGTACTCTGAATGGTCACATTAGATTGTTAGCTCTTTGGGCTTGGATTATACTAATGGTGTAGATTGTTATCCATTTATTACATCTGTTTTCTTTGCAGGCACACTAGATTGCCCGCGTGAATCGCAGTGCCTGAGTTTTGCTCGACATAAAAGCAAATTAATAAGTGAAGAGATGCAGAAGATGAAGTGATTATAATGTGTGAGGAAGTTCTGAGAGTGATTCTTAAGCGCATGATTGTAAAAGCAAGTCCATCTTTTGACTTACATAATAGCTTCTCCAAGCCATCTCAGCTGGGAGATTAAAGCCTGCGTCACTGGCATTATGATGGAAATCACATTCTGATAATGATTGAGCCCTTCTTGAGCCCAGTGAGATCGGCATAATATAACTCCCTTAACAATAGACGCTGGTACCTTGCCAAACTTTGGAAAATGAGCCACAGCTCATCGTCTAGAGAGTTAATAATATGATCGCCTTTAAGTTTAATGGAAGCCATTTTTAATATAATAAATGCTGCACAAGTTAGAGAAAAAATTATTTACGGACTCTATTCTAATTTGAGAGGAAAATACATTTCACTACAATATAATTATATGAAAACCAAAAATATTAACACAGCCTATAATATGATTTCTCACTGGAAATGGTTCAGTAACTTCTCTGCTTAGGATAAGTCATTAATATAGCAGTAGATGATCAAATCATTCGAAATGCAAGTTGACAAAGTTTGACAATTTTGTTTGAAAATATGGAGTCCATTCCAAAACTGTAATTTCCTTTAAAAGATGTGTGTAACACCCTGAGGTCTCCTAGGACTGTGGCCAACAGCTATCAAGCTCTTTAACATAACAAAGTAATTTCATACAAACAAATAGTAAACCAGTAGTAACCAACAGCCAATTTAATAATAGTGCAATTACAGACTTTACATGTTTTTTTAAATTAAATTACAAAACTGTCCAAAAATTATCCGTTAGTCATTTGTGATCAGATAAACCGTTCTGTGTGGAGCATTGAATCAAACTGATGGTGTCGCTGTTAGGCTATATGTCCACTGTGCATATTTTTATAAGCTTGTGTTTATGCTGCGATTTCAGCAACACAAAACCCAGCTGTTTCAAAAAAACACACCAACGCGTTTTTCGGTGTATTTTTTATTTTTTTAGTGCTGCATTTCCCAGCTGATTAAAATGGTTGGCAATTGGAAAACGCAGCCCAAAAATGGGCAAGTTAATTGCAGGGACGTTAAAAAAAAAACGCAGGCGATTTCTGCAACAAAAACGCAGCACCCAAAAACCTACATGTGGGCATAGCTTTTTAAAAATCATATTAAATTTCATTACAAAGCTGTTGGTGTAGAAACGCAGCCAAAAAACACAGCAAAAACGCACAGTGGGCACATAGCCTTAGAGGTATCAACATCCTGCTGTGACTAAGATAAGTGATGTACTATATGTTTCATAATGCCATCAGCTTTCTCCCCACTAATACACTTGCCAGAGGCAAAGGAGGCCAAGAGTGACCTGTGTTTATTTGTATTACTGCCCGAACACATGGTACCAGTGGTTGTGTTTAGGCTGCTGTGAGTAGCTCCCACATTCTTAGCGGTGGTATATTTTTGTTTTTTTTACACTACCCTGTAAATTGCAACTTTTTCTTTTACCATACATTTTGTGCAACACTATAATTCATTTTTGACCATGTTTTAATCCTAATTTTCTAACCCTTGCCAAAAACGATGTAACAAGAAATATTGGCTAGGTAGGTACAAAAAGCAAAATGAGATAGCGACCACATAAAGGTGTGGCATGTACATTTCTCAAATCAGGCTCCTTTCACATCAGTGGTATTGCAATTCGCGGTAGATCCGGCAGATGTCGCGGCTTCTGCCGGCTCAACTGCGTAACGGACAGCTTGCGGCACCGATCCGGCAAACCCAATCTATTCTCTATGGGGCTTTCAGTCTGGTGCGGCAAGTGTGGTATTGACGAATGGGACACTTGCGGTTCTTGCAGTACCAAAAAAAAAACCAGTGCCGCAAGTCGGCCATTACGCGGTAGATCCGGCAGGTGCGTCGACATCTGCCGGATCTAACTCAAAATTGCAATACCGCTGATGTGAAAGGAGCCTTAGACTAGTAAGACAGATGTGGAAAAACAAACATGCAGAGGTAATTTTATCTATTCAACTGACCTCCCAAAATTCACATAAAAAATGATATGCAGACATCCAAAATCCAGGAATTTCAACAGGATGATGTTTTGCTGTGGGATGTATAGATGTAACATACATTTGACTAGTAAAATGGATATATTTTTTTTTTTTTTTTAATTAAAGTATTATTTTTTTTATTTGCAAATATCCAAACAGGCATAGCAGTATATAATGCTGGAGATTCACAATTTTCAAAAACAACCCCAATAGAGAGAGAGCAAACCAGCCTGGTACCCACCCTCCCCCAACCCAATGCATCAACACTAAGGTATTCAGGTTAATCTAATCACTTCTGATTCCGTACATAAAAATTTAAAGGTACATTTATCCCCTTACTCCTTTTGGATTACAGTCTCTTAATAAATCGAAGAACACCAGCCCGGGGTAATCTAGCCAACCCCCCCCTCCAAACGTTTTCATACTGACTCAGCTTGCCCTGTTTAGTGTAGATGTTACGTTCTATAAGAATAATAAAGTTGACTTCATGTACAAATTCTTCCTTCGTTGGGTGGGGGATTCTTATCAAGCCAGTGTAGGGTGATTATCTTACGCACAATTTATAGCATTCTCTCAACTGCGGGCTTTCCCCATTCATCCATCATCAGGTCTCCTACATGCCCAAAATTCACATCAGTGGGTGTAAAATGGATATTTCAACAATTGTTTGTGACACACACATTGTAAAGGACACAGTCACAGTCAAAAAATCTAGACTTTGGGTGAGAATCTTCTTTTGTATTTCTTATAAAATTATTCCCCTTCACAAAAAAGGATCGCACAAAGAAGAGCAAAAACTTAATACAGTCACATTGTGATAAGCAAGCACTCAGTCTCTGACTTGCACAGATTTATTGTCTGAAAAAAAGAATAGTGGCTGCCTTGCAGCTGCTTTCTAGTGAATTAAGAATGAAAAAAAAGTTTAATTGTAACTCAAATACAACAGGACAGATGCCAGATATATCATATCAATCAATCTGGGAGTGTTGCTGTTACTTCCAGGGCTGTGGTGTCAGTAAAGGCCCAGTTACACAACACGACATAGTCAACCACATCGCTGATACGTCACGGGTTTGGAGGCGTACCAGCGATGTCATTACGACCTTGTTGCTTGTGACTCCGGCAAGTTGCAACGATAAATAGTTGGATTGGAGTTGACAGGTTTACCAACATGTTGGAAAACCTGACGATCTCAACTCCAGCAACCTGCTGCATCGTCCTGTGTGACACCGCGATAACGAGGTCGTTCACGACTTCGTCTATTTACAGCAATGAGCAGGGATTGTTTGCGGGCTTTGCAAACAATACCTGCTCACAACATTGTTGGTGAGTTGTTCACGATATCTAGACGTGTGACATCTCACCAGCGATGTTGCAACGATGTCAAAAACAACCGTGCGCACACGAGATTGTTGCTGACATCGTTCCAATGTCATGCCGTGTAACGGTACCTTAAGCCAGAGGTCCCCAACTCCAGGCCTCAAGGCCCACCAACGGTCCAGGTTTTCATTATTTCCTTAGAAATTTGACAGTTGGTAATTCAATCTCCTGCACAGGTGGTGATTCCAATTGTCAAATGCCAAAGAAATCCTGAAAACATGCACTGTTGGTGGGCCTTGAGGCCTGGAGTTGGGGACCTCTGCCTTAAGCCAAACCTCAGACTCCTCAATTTCCCTGAATCTGACTCCACGACTCCGACTCCCTCATACGTGGCTCATGTTTAAATGACAAATTTATTGTAGTACAATGTGAACATCAGGCTTACAGTCATATGAAAAAGTTTGGGCACCCCTCTTAAACTTATTCATTTTTTTTTTTTTAAATTTGGGTTTTTGCACCAGGTATTTCAGTGTGATATATGTAATAACTGATGGACACAGTAATATTTCAGGATTGAAATGAGGTTTATTGTACTAACCAAAAATGTGAAATATGCATTATTTCAAAATTTGACAGGTGCTAAAGCATGGGCACCTCAACAGAAAAGTGACATTAATATTTAGTAGATCCACCTTTTGCAAAAATAGCCTCTAGTGGCTTCCTGTAGCTGTTAATGAGTTCCTGGATCCTGGATGAAGGGATTTTTGACCATTCCTCTTTACAAAACAATTCCAGTTCAGTTAAGTTTGATGGTCGCCGAGCATGGACAGCCCGCTTCAAAACATCCTACAGATGTTCAATGATATTCAGGTCTGGGGACTGGGATGGCCATTCCAGAACATTGTAATTTTTCCTCTGCATGAATGCCTGAGTAGATTTGGAGCGGTGTTTTGGATCATTGTCTTGCTGAAAGTTCCATCCCCGGCGTAACTTCAACTTTGACACTGATTCTTGAACATTATTCTCAAGTATCTGCTGATACTGAGTGGAATCCATGCGACCCTCAACTTTAACAAGATTCCCCGTGCCATCATTGGCCACACAGCTCCAAAGCATGATGGACCCTCCCCCAAACTTGACAGTGGGTAGTAAGTGTTTTTCTTGGAATGCTGCGTTTTTGTGGCGCCATGCATAACGCCTTGTTGTATGACCAAACAACTCAATCTTTGTTTCATCAGTCCACAGGACCTTCTTCCAAGATGAAACTGGCTTGTCCAAATGTGCTTTTGCATACCTCAGACGACTCTGTTTGTGGCGTGCATGCAGAAACGGCTTCTTTCGCATTACTCTCCCATACAGCTTCTCCTTGTGCAGTGTGCGCTGTATTGTTGACCGATGCACAGTGACACCATCTGCAGCAAGATGATGCTGCAGGTCTTTGGAGGTGGTCTGTGGATTGTTCTTGACTGTTCTCACCATTCTTCTTCTCTGCCTTTCTGATATTTTTGTTGGCCTGCCACTTCTGGCCTTTACAAGAACTGTCCCTGTGGTCTTCCATTTCCTTACTATGTTCCTCACAGTGGAAACTGACAGGTTAAATCTCTGTGACAACTTTTTGTATCCTTCCCCTGAACAACTATGTTGAACAATCTATTTTTTTCAGATCATTTGAGAGCTGTTTTGAGGAGCCCATGATGCCACTCCTCAGAGAAGATGCAACTAGGAGAACAACTTGCAAGTGGACGGCTGAAATAGCTTTTCTCATGATTGGATACACCAGGCTATGAAATACAAAGCTCAATGAGGTTACCAAACCAATCTCGTGCTTCAGTAAGTCAGTAAAAAGTATTTAGGAGTATTCAAATCATGAAAATCAGAAGGGTGCCCATACTTTTGCACCTGTCAAATTTTGAAATAATGCATATTTCACATTTTTGGTTAGTACAATAAACCTCATTTCAAACCTGAAATATTACTCTGTCCATCAGTTATTACATATATCACACTGAAATAGCTGTTGCAAAAAAAAACAATTTTAAACAAAAATAAATGAGTAAGATTAAGAGGGGTGCCCAAACTTTTTCATATGACTGTATAATCATCATTATGATACAATAATTATTATTATTATTATTATTATTTATTATTATATACAACAATCAAGATATTTAGATGGAATCTCTGTATAATTTGTAGACTATTACCCTCATCTTCCTCATTGTGGCAGTTATAATAAATATTACTGTCTGGAGTAATGTTAGAGCTTTGCTTTATCTTCTTCTCTATTACGGAGTTGTTGGCTCTGGCATCCTGTCATTATCCTAAATTGCTCTAAAATGGGGGCTGCAATGCCTGCTTCAGCTTTTATACAGGTTATGATGGTCCCTCCTTATTGGCAGGGTTGCAGATGTGATATGATAGCTGCAAGGAATTATGTGTAAAATAGAAATAGGCATTTTGTTTTTCCAGTTTGCGCTAATTAAAAATTGTCCGATTTCCCTTGGAACTCAGTTTCATGAAATGCTACACAAATTTGATTCATATCAAAATGATTTCCTAATCTCTAGTGATGGGGTGTTAAGCTGGCCATACACGAAAAAATTGTTGTCTGTACGTTTGTTCAAAAGACAGCCATCACTACTAACTCCCCATACGCCTGAGCACCCAATTCGGCCAAGTGTTCATGAGTTTTTAATGGGGAGAGAGTCTATAGCTGCTGCCATACACCTCTGGCAAAAGCTCATCTTCCCTTAAAACAAAAGGAACGGCCCCACCAAAATTGGCAGTTTTGTCTGATTTTCAGAATTTACCATTACAAACTGTCCAAGAATGCACAATGCTGCTCTTGTGGGAGATGCATAAAAAGGTGAATAAGCGCTCCTATTTTATAAAACGTTTGAACTTAATATTAAGAGTATTCCAGTATGCATAACCCCTGTTGTCAGTGTTTAACAAAAGTCAGTAATAGGGAATTTATCGATCTAATTGCTCTACATTTTATCAAGGGAAAAACAATTATGACGCATAAGTGTTGAAAAATTGCAACTTTTAAAATTTTACACTGCTAATGCCCATTTAAGACAAAATAAAAAATAGGGTCTGTATTGGTGTAGGGGAATGGCCAATAGCACCAAGAAATTGGTATAAACTATTGAGAAATTCTACATCACTGTATACCTGCTGTAACGTCATATTGTGGTGCACAAGACTTACTGCACTTTACTTTAGCATGCGTTGGATATGCCAGTGTTAGTAAATCCTCCCCTTTATTGGTATAATCATCAAGTTCTGATGTTAAACACTTTTACTAGAAATGATAAGGTGCGATGACTCTTTAAGCCGGCTTCACACCACGTTTCTTGTTGTCCTTGATATCCGGGTCTGTCCGGTGTGTACCGGACAGACCCGGATCCGGTTTTTACCCCCATGTATTTCTATTGTGCCTATTTGGCATCCGGATTGCTGCTATTCTGGGAGGATCCGGTTTTGTCCCATTTTTGCATCGAACACAAAACTGGAGTCTGCATCATTTTTTGTGTCCGATGCAAAAATCGGACAAAACCGAATCCTCCCTGATCCGGTGCCCCATAACACGGTAGTCTATGGGCGCCAGATCCGACCCAAAATCAGACCGGTTCCCGGACGTCTGGGTGCTGAAAGAGTGCCTGGAGAACTCCTCAGATGAAATTTCAGCACGGTGGCTAGCTCACATCCAGCCGCTATGCTAAAATTCCAGCACCAGCCGCTGATTCCTGCAGAAAACAGGATCGGAGGGCATACTTGCTCTCTGGTTCTGTTTGTCCTGTGATATCAGATTCTGTACGGTGCATCCTCCAAAACACCGGACAGAACCTGCCAGCCAAAAACCGTGGTGTGAAGCTAGCCTTACTAGAAAAGAGCAAATAAATTTCCAGGACCATGATCCAATGACCATGTCAGTAGTCCGTATACTCTGGATGGGACCCCTGCAAACCTGACAAGTGTTTTGCATCTGGCAAAGACCTTTGCGGTATCTGATTAGAAAGTCACTGCGATTAGCTGATCACAGGTTCGCTTTGGAATCTGCTCAGCGATTAACATGAGTGGAGCAGATTTATTTTCACTTGGTGTTGTAGGGGTTAAGATTTCCTTTTTGGTCCTGCTGAGATTTCATATAGCTATAATCTCAGCTAGTGCTGCTTGCTGCCACTCCCTTTCATTACTTCAACTCACTCCTTACTCTACCATGTGCCAGTTATATACATGGTGGGCCATTTATATGGATGCCCCTAAATAAATTGGAAATGGTTGGTGATATCAACTTCCTGTTTGTGGCACATTAGTATATGGGAGGGGAAAAACTTTTCCAGATGGGTGGTGACCATGGCGGCCAATTTGGATCCAACTTTATTTTTTTTCAATATGAAGAGGGTCATGTGACACATCAAACTTATCGAGAATTTCATAAGAAAATCAATGGTGTGCTTATTTTTGATGTAACATTCTTTCAAGAGTTATTTTCAAGTTAATCTTTGTTTAGAGCCACTGACATGTCGCATAGGTTAACATGTGAGGAGCCGATAGAAATTGTGTTGATGTCTGGTCAATGCAAGACTCCCTACGAAACCACCCATCTCCCATGCTACAGTTAGCAAACTGCTTGTCAAATTTCGTGAAACAGGTTCAATGTTGTATTTTCCAAAATGTGGACACAAGAAAACTGTCACTAATGAAGAAACATCGGTGGCTGTCCTAGACATAGGATCAAGAGCCTACAGTGTAGCACTTGCCGAATGTCACTGGTGAGTGGTATCAGTCTAGGGCTGTCCCAGGGCTAGCCCAGGGACACCCAGGGCTTAGGCACTCAATCATGCACAGGGGGGAGGACCCATCTAGGCTCGATATGGAGTGCAGGTTTCAGTCTCAGGTGATGTTTAGAGGTCACCTCTCACTATTGTCAGGGCCCTGTTTTACCATTTCCCTGTTTTTTCCCTTCTTTTGAGCTACACGCTCTGTTGTGAAAAAACCTCCTCCTACCTCTAGGAATCCCTAACGCCACTTCTAATTATCCATTGATAAAGATGCGAACCAGTTATAAAACAGAATAAATGCTGAGGATGCCAGAGGGTAGGCGATGACTTTCAGGATTTCCGTCAGCCATGGCCATTGGACCAAGGTCCTGAAAATCAATTCGCTCATCTCTACACCTTATAGATTAGACTTTCAAAATTACATCACACATCACCATAATGATCCATAAGGCTCCTCCTTGCATCTGATTCTGGTTTTAGAGGCTCTCTTGACAAAACTATTTTACAACCTAATTGCCACTATTGGAACGCCAGAATCCACGGATGGACTAAGTGGAGAAGACATTGGAAAGTGTCCTTGGTCAATGTCCCATCATAACTCAATAGGGCTACTGCCAACTTCAGACAGAACACAGCGAGGGGAAGCGATGCCAGCAACCCAATTCATTAACAAGTTTTGTAGAAAGTATAATGTCTTCATGACTCTTCTTGTAGCTAATTCTGTCAAGAAATAATTCTGAGGCGACGATGAGCAAAGTGGACAACCCATATCAATGGTTATCATACGCATGCTAGGATACCTGAAAGGAAGCTTTATGTTATGCCATCAAAGATAACGGTTTAGCTTTTCAAATGCTCAAATAGGAAGAGAATAGAACTAGTATCCTTGAGAACGGGAAGGTATTCTTTAAAATACAGAAGAATCAGAGGAGAAACTGAAAAGACATATAGCCCCATGGCGGCATCTTTAATGGGGCCAGATCTTTCTACCTGTTTAAAGTATTCAAAGAGCAAATAGCTGATAGAAATAAGTAAATTTGCTCCAGTATGATGGTTTATTCATTCCCCAGAGTCAAATCCGCAAATGTTCCTTCCGCTCTCTCCCTTCTGTATCCTGGGATTACAGTGAAAGACTCAGAAACCATCTCACAGTGTCAATACTCTGCTCTCCGAGCTCAGTCTTTAATCTCTGTACTGCAATAAGAGCTGCCAGCAAGTTGTCCCTGACGGGTCAGAGCGGGAGGCTTACTTACCCCATCACTATTGACGGCGGCCTCTTTTTATGCTCCCGCGGGATGTATTAACCTCTCACCTTCACGGATAGCTAAATAACTATTTTCTGTTGCCGAAGCTATGATCTATTCGACTTTCTAAATATTGTATGAGCCGGGAGGGGTGTTTATACCATTATTCATTTACGAGAGGTCTAGCAGATCTGTAGTACAGTCCTAAGTGTGGATATATTCATGCGTTCGTGGCTCTTACTGTAAAGTTAGCTTTTGGCTCTTTTTTTGTTGACTGTGCACATTGGATGTTTCACTTCATTAATTCATCGTTTTCTTACGCTATATGGTCCATGGACTTGGACATAATCCATCAATGAAGATCCTCTTACACTTGTCAATGATATATATCACTCACTTCTTTGCCATCATAGCAAAAGTTGGCCTGGTAAATTGATCAAAAACATAAGTGTTTATCACCAGTCTTCATAAATTGTGTGGCCATAAATATTTTGCATTGTCGGAGGAATATACACAAAGCATTCCTAGTGGTATATATGTCTGTTAATCAAAGATGGTCATTTTACTAGTAGGTAGTGTTAACTAAATCTAATACTTTATTTACTATGATCTGATGTAAAATTGTCTGTGTACAGTAATTGCCAAAGGTTTTGTCAGGATTCCATCTCTTACAAATGACCTTTTGTCACAAAGCTCTCACTGATCTCAGGGAGACCAGTCGAAGAAAACACTGCGGGCAGCTGGCTAAAGCGCTCAAACACCGTGAAATCCATGGTGCATTGCCCCCTGGGAATTTGAATATACAAATGGAGTCCGTGGAGCCTCATTTAAGAGTCTAAAGCACGGGACTAGTCAGATATCCCTCCAGGGAAGGACCTAGCCCTGGGGTGGACTCCTTGTGGAGACCACCATAACCACCATATTAAGTGGCCCTTTCAGTCACAAGCTTAAGGATATGACAAGGGAATTACCAAAGCTAGGTAGCTGTTTCGGAGTATTGCCCCTCATCAATGTGGAGTAGGAATCCTCAGGAATTCCTCAGAGATTCCTACTCCACACTGATGAGGGGCAATACCCCGAAACAGCTGTCTGTGGATGGATAACCTGGCTTTGGTAATTCCCTTGTCATATCCTTAAGCTCGTAAATAAGCGGGATAGTGACTAAAAGGGCCACTTAATATGGTGGTTATGGTGGTCTCCGCAAGGAGTCCAACCCAGGGCTAGGTCCTTCCCTGGAGGGATATCTGACTAGTCCCGTGTTTTAGACTTTTAAATGAGGCTCCACGGAGTCCATTTGCATATTCAAATTACCTTTTGTGTCTCTTTACCCTTATTCAAGATGGCGCCTGCTACCTCATTCTGACTTTCCTGCTTATAGATACTCCGGTCTGTCTTCCAGGCTTCTCTTGAGTATTTTGCTTAAATCTTTGGACAGTTTTACTTTGACTCAATGAGATTGAAATCTTGAGAGCTTGCGGGCCATGGACCCAAAATGTTTTCTTTGACCCATTTAGTTACCGTATATACTTGCATATAAGCCGAGTTTTTCAGCCCAAAAATTGGGCTGAAAAGTCCCCCCCCTCGGCTTATACGCGAGTCACTGTATACTGTATACACTGTATACAGTATACAGGCCCCCCTTGCAGCACAAACCTGTAAAGGAAGAGATTAGTATACTTATCACTGTCCCGCCGCCGTCATCGCTCTCCTCCATCTTCTTCCGGCTTCCTCCGGTCGGCGCAGGCAATGACGTCATTGTCTGCGCGCCAGAGGAAGTCGGAAGACGCTGAATGAAGACGGAGGAGCGCGATGACGGCGGTGGGACAGCGGCAGCGGTACAGTGATAAGTATACTAATCTCTTCCTTTACAGGATTCTGCCCCAAGGGGGGGCCCTGTATACTGATGGGGGGAGCTGTATACACCTCTGGGGCTGCGTGTATACTACCACTGGGGCTGCTGTATACACCACTGGGGTTGCTGTATACTACCTCTGGGGCTGCTGTATACTATCACTGGGGCTGCTGTATACTACCACTGGGGCTGCTGTATACTACCACTGGGGCTGCTGTATACTACCACTGGGGCTGCTGTATATACCTCTGGGGCTGCTGTATACTAACCACTGGGGCTGCTGCTGTATATACCACTGGGGCTGCTGCTGTATATACCACTGGGGCTGCTGCTGTATACTACCACTGGGGCTGCTGTATATACCTCTGGGGCTGCTGTATACCACACTGCTGGGGGCTGTATACCTGTGCTGGGGTCCACCCTCGGCTTATACACGAGTCAATAGGTTTTCCCAGGTTTTGGGGGCAAAAGTAGGGGGGTCGGCTTATACACGGGTCGGCTTATACACGAGTATATACGGTAATACTTTTGCCAAGTGACATGATCTCCATCATGCTGGAGTTAGCATTGTTCATCACCAAATTGCTCCTGGATCATTGGGAGAAGTTTCTGTTGGAAAATATTTAGATCCCATTCTTTATTCACGGCAGTGTTCAAGGCAAAATTGTGGTGATTCCCCTCGATGAATGAGAAGGCCCCACACATGAACAGTCTCGGGAGACTTTATTTTTGGCACAGGACTCACGGTAGCCCTCACCCTTTTCAATTAATCTTACAGATGTCCCCAAAAATCTGAAGGGGGATTCATCTGAGAAGTTGAATAAAACTGAAGGAGCAAACATTGTAAAGCCAAAATCTGTCTTGGTCTCAAAACATTTGTTCTCAATTGTAATGTGTGTTTGTCAAGTGTGTGTGAGTAAATGTTTGTGCTGAAAGGGACAAGTTCAGTGTTACAAAAGTTTTAATTCCAACAACTAATAAAACCCATTTGATCGCTCGTTTCACCCCTCCACCTTCAGAATAATTGAATTCATTCAGCCCTTCCATTATTTTTCCAGCCATTAATTTTAAATCAGGAACGTTAATTTTACGCTTCCCTTCCATTACGTGTACAACCCTCGTATTCTGTCTCTGTTTTCCCTTCTGTCATTGCAGATCTTTACCCCTGAATTGGTAATGAGTTTGGTTTTGCAGACCTTCAGAATGATCTTTACATGAAGAACATTTTAATAAATATTTTGTAAGGGTGCAATGCTATCACATTTAGATATACTGACAAACGTTAGGGTATATTTACATAGAACAGTATTACCATGGTGCTAATTATCGCAACAGCGCACCTCTCTGCTGCACCATATTACAACCTCATTAGTCACATCACTGTCTATATCAAACATAACATTGAAAAATTTGCCCCTGATATTGTTGTCAAACTTGGAATTCAAGGAGGTCTTTGGTTTAGGCCGGGTTCACACACACATGTTTTTTTAAAGGTAAAATAAAAAGCAAATATATAAAATTGCAAAACAAAACAAATGTGAAAAACTGCACAGATGTGTAAAACTTGCCTTCATATTAATTTTTTTACACCCCTTCTAGATATCCCTAATTATTGCATACTTGTCACACTGAGTGGGAGATACTTTGCAAGAAAAGTACTGATATTAACTTTTGGGGTATGTTTGTTAAAGGGGTTGTCCAGGCATGTAGCTCAAGTCTGTAGTCATTCTATGTGACTACACACATTTTCACAGTGTGCACAGTGCACGCTGATAGGATGCTCTGATGCAGGTGTCGGGAGCAGGTGGGCAAGTGACTTATATACTTCTGGGACACAATTGGACTGGATGTGTTAGGCCTCACTCAATTCACTTGTATCGAGTGAGGCTGCAAATGTCTAGTCGGTGTCACGAGGTGGTATAACGGATAGGGGGGCAAGATGGTAAGATGGGTAAGGGCGATCAGGGAAGCTAGTCTGGCACTGGACTTTGGGTCCCTGACTAGCCCTGTTCCTGAAGGTACCTATGAGGGTGAAGAGGTTTGGGTCAGCCTAGACCAGGGGTCTCAAACTCGGCTGGGTTGGTGGGCCACACATAGAAAAACATTTATAGCGGGGGGGGCCGAATTCCTTGTAGGACTAAGTGATAATCTAGTAAAGTATAAATCCTGATCCCCTTCTTGTAGTAATGTCCCTATCCTGTAGTAATGTCCTTTTCTACTGATGTCCCCATTCTGATGCCCTTTTCTACGGATGCCCCCCATCCTGATCCCTTTTTCTAGTGATGTCCCCCATCCTGATCCCCTTTTGTAGTGATGTCCCCCATCTATCCTGGTCCCCTTTTGTAGTGATGTCCCCCATCCTGATCCCCTTTTGTAGTCATGTCCCCTTCCTGATGTCCCTTTGTAGTGATGTCCCCCATCCTGATCTCCTTTAGTAGTGATGTCCCTCATCCCGGGTCCCTTTTGTAGTGATGTTCCCATCCTGATCCCCTTTTCTAGTGATGTCCCCATCCTGATCCCCCTTAGTAGTGATGCTCACCATCCCGATCCCCCTTAGTAGTGATGCCCCCATCCTGGACCCCTTTTGTAGTGAGGTCCCGCATCCTGGTCCCCTTTTGTAATGATGTCCCCCATCCTGATTCCCTTTTCTAGGTATGTCCCCCATCCTGATCTACTTTTATAGTGATGCCCCCAATCCTGTTTTACCTTCTTTTTACACACTCACATACACACTCATTCACACTCACACACACCCTCACACACAAACCCACACACACACACACACTCACACATCCTCATACTTACACACTCTCATACACACACAAACTCACACACACTTTCTTATACACACATCCTCACTCCCTCACCCTCTCACACACACGCACACTTTTCTCACTTTAATGATGCATCGATCCAGTGCAGGGGGCCGCTGCGGTCCCCACTGTGCTGACTTCCGGCCTCCGCTGTGCTATGACTTCCTCCAGCCACCACTTAGACAAGCTCTGTCAGAGGCCCGCCTGTGACGTCATATTCCGCCATCAGCTGCGGGCCTCTCATTGGCTGGCAGCTTGCATTGATCTTGCTGAGTGGCAGAGCTTTTAGTGCCGCGGACAGAAGTCATCACACAGTGGGGACTGCAGCGGCCCCCTGCACTGGGGCGATGCATCATTAAGTTGTCCAAAGTGCCGCGGGCCGCATAGTGAAGCCCCAGGTGCCGCATGCGGCCCTCGGACTGTGTGTTTGAGACCCTGGCCTAGACTAAGGGCCCCTACTTCCACCCATGAACTGGGAAACCCAGCAGCTTCGATAGAAGTCAATGGCAGCAATGACACAGCTCATCTCAGCACAGCACAACTTCACACCACATAGTCCAGGTAGCAATAAGCTTTAACTGCAACACCTACTAGAGAGATAAGAAGCTATTTAAAGGCTGAGGGAGTGGAGATCTGAATACTAAGATACACCTCTCCAGCTCCACCCAAATGCTATGATTTACTCCTCCAATTGCAGCTGCAGCACACAGCATAGACTAGGAAAAAAAAAAAGTTTAAGCACAGCAGCAACACTAATGCACTGCAAGGCAGTCAACATGTGACATTATACTATATTACATTATATTATATTACCAGTTATACATACTAGATCCTTTGATAGGGTGTTGATCCAGGGAATTAGTCTGATTGCCATATCTGGAGTCAGAAAGGAATTTTTTCCCCCCAATGTGGAGCTAGTGTTGCCACATGGTTTTTTTTTGCCTTCCTCTGGATCAACATGTTAGGCTATGGGGTTGAACTAGATGAACTTAAAGTCTTCCTTCAACCTTAAAAACTATGTTACTATGTTACAGTCGGCATGTGACCTGCAACTGCAGCTTGCGCCCACCTGCACTGGAGAATCTTGACAGTGTGCACAATGTGCACTGTGAGGATTAAAAAGTCTGCAGTCACAGAGTTACTGCAGAACTGAGCCAAAAGCGTGGACAGCCCTTTTTAAGCATCATGCTGCCAAGCTTGTAGTCACAACTATACAGGATGAGAGAATGGAGACCATGGAGAACACTTGCTAGACAGGTGCCCACATTCACTGAAAGTTCAGATTCAAATGGGTGTATTTCATGGCTTGTGAACAGACTGCAATATCAGGTCTGATTGGAGAAAGTCTCAACCCAAATGAAAAAAAAGTCTCATATGCATATATGTGGCTGTAAGTCTGTCTCAGCAGACCAGCAGTTGTTCCAGGCATTATAGTCTGTATATAGACTGAAAAAGAGCTATCTATACTTAGCCTTGCCCTTTCACATCAGCGTTTTTTTTCAAATTGCGGCAGATGCGGTGAAAAAACCGCATCTGCCGCGATTACCGCATACCGGCTGCACTTGCGGCGCGGTTGCGGTAAACGCCATACAAGGTATAGGCGGACTTGCGGCAGGTGCGGCAAGTGCGGTTTTGGCACTTGCCGCAGGTGCGGCCGCAAAAAAAAAACGCGGTCAGCCGCGGTTTTTTTTGCGGCCGCACCTGTTGCAAGTCCGCCTATACCTTGTATGGCGTTTACCGCAACCGTGCCGCAAGTGCAGCCGGTATGCGGTAATCGCGGCAGATGCGGTTTTTTCACCGCATTTGCCGCGAATTTCAAAAAACGCTGATGTGAAAGGGCGTATTATGCCAGTCTATGTTAAAGAGGCAGTTCAAGTCATTTGCACCAAATGTATTAAAAGAAAATTGGCATTCTTTTAAACTCTTTGAAAAGAAATGTAAAGCTTTGACCAGGTATACTGTAGATATGCCCCAAATGTATCTGTATATATGTCTGGTCTAAACCACATTAAAATAGGAACAAAATACTACAATATTCTACAATGTTGCAGACAGTACAGGACATGGAGCAGAAGCCAGAGATGAACCCGGCTCTGCAGAATCACAAATTATCGTCCATTTGATTTCTCCTCTCACAGATATCATTAAAGTTTACAATCAGGAGAGCAGATTTCACAGGAGCCTAAGTTCTGAAACAAAAGTTCATGCTCTGTAACTAGATGTTCTGCTCAAGAAAATATACAGTAGAGAACAGTGAGGAGACCGACATTCTGCTATTCTTTCCATTTTTGTTTTTTTACTTTGCATATTTTATTACTGAATTATCTCTATATCATTATATCTATATCTATATATTGTTTTGTAAGTTCTAACAACATAAGAAGGAGCAGGTTTCTCAATGGTTTTAAACCTGTTAAAAAAGTGGAATAAATTATTATGGAAATAAAAAAAAAGTTGATTTGTCCAGCTAAATCCAGAGAACATCACTCCTTTATTGGTCATATAATGGAATCCATATTAAAGTGATAAGCAGAGTATATTAACCTCCGACGTCTTTTTAATGTTACATATGTCCATCATCTTGGTTGAGTTTTGTACTCTGCTTCTTATTGACGTGGACTTGCAAGGGCTGACTTTTTTGAGTAATTGTATTTTTAGTGACAGCGTTTTAGGTATATTTGAATGGATTCTGTCAATCCCAAAACACAATTTAAATTTATCAGATGATTATATAGGAGAATTAGTTCCTATAGGAATCATGCGGCTAGTCTATATTTGTCTCGGGTACAGTGTGCCACGTGTAGACTGCTTTTAAGTCTCTGTGAATTGCTCTGCAGTAGTTAATTGAGTTAATTTCCTTTGATCTATTAAGGGTTAACTTCTGTGGTTCTGCAGTACTAGTTGCTGTGTGTACCTGGTGATGTGGTTTACTCCCCCAGCCTTTACATAGTCCCATCAGCTGATATCGCTGATAGAGTTCATTCTCTGCAAAGACCGTGATTTGTGCTGATGCCATGTGCCGCTCTACTGAAGCTACACTGCAGTGTAGTTTTGTGGAGATTGTCATCGTTCTGGGAGTTGTTGTGCTTATCCCAGACCCTAGGTGGAGGTGAGGAGGTAATAGCCTAGGACTGACCACAAGCATGGCAAGGGTGGCAGCCCAGACATCCTCACCTTTAGAAGTACTTCTGGGAATAGGGTCAGACTAGATCCCCTGATCGCCTTTTGCCCGTCACTGCCATCCTGCCACCTAACCCCTTTGTCCGTTACTACCACCTGTCACACAGTTATCCAGAAAATGGATCTTTGTTTATTATGCAGATTATGGTGTGGCCAAGCGTAGTGCACTTTTGTCCCTCCTCCCCCTTTGTTGATTGACAGGACTCACATGTCCAGTGAATGTTGCCAGAACTAGAAATTAGGCCTTTTAAACTCCCTGCTTTCTTAATAACCCCTCAGTGGCTCACCATAATTAAAGTTAATATTTCACCTCTTAAAAGCTTTTTACGCCCAATGTTCATTTCTGATTGCTTTCTTATATGTATTTATAGCGGGCAGAGCTCCCCCTAGTGATAGTTGCAGACGTCCAAAATTGAATTATTTGACTGTTTTTGCAGGGGAAATGTGCAGACCCCAATGCTTAAGAAATTAAAGCATTTAGGGTTTAAAATTTTTAAAGGGTGAAATAATGATCAATTTAGAAAAATGCTTTGTATCTGCTAATGATGGTGACCCCAACTGCATCTCTGAGAGCAATGTGCAGATCCATGAGCAGTTAGTGGAGTATTCTGGTAAATGGCTATTATTTATCTGCATTATACTGACAGGCACACATTGCCATATTTTTATTGTTTTTTGTTAATGCCATGACATCACTAAGTTGGCAGTGCTGTAATTATCCGGACAAGGATCTGCCTGGAAATGCTGCTCAGATTTACATCCCTGAGATGTCACATCGATTAATTACATGATGAGTGGCCCCTTCTGTAGTCAACCAGATGCTGCCCAGTGTTTTCTCTGACCCCATAGCCACTTTCCTCCTGGCCAACCAGATCATTTCCATGTCATTTCTATAGCGGGGATAGATGAGACATGGCCGTGACAATCCAGCTGCTGGCTCATGACCACGAGCTACTGATCAATGCCTCGTTCCAAAATCACAAAAGCAGCTGCTGGTTCTGTGCAAGGAAGGAGTTATAGATACCATCAACAACCTTAGGTCAGCTCCTGCAATTCTGCAATATCTCCAAAGCATATGTCTAGCCTTACCATATTCTGCTCCCGTTACCTGCCAGCTACAATAATGGGAATAATGACCTCTGTACAGCAAAATGTAAGAATATTGGAAACCGCCAATAACCCCATTGACCACATAAAAGCATAAGGCTCATGGCCAAGTACTTTTCATAGTAACATCCTTTATCTTGAATAAACCATAACAATCCTTACATTCCATGCAGATTGTAAGCAATAATACAACAATAGGTTTTTATGTATATATGTTAAAAATATTCCACAGTGCATTTAAAGGGGAAATACAGCTTCACTCACTTCCACATTGGGAATTGAGCAGGACCGATGAAAAGCATGTGTGCAGATATCTATCGACTGATGGACGCCACTACCTGTCCTATTGCAATGCATATGAGCTGGGAGATATCTGCAGATATATTGTCACTGTCCCCTCTTATCTTTCAATACAGAAGTGAACTGAGGCAGTTTACCCCTTTTCATCCTCCTAACCAGGTGTGCGCCTTATCCAACAGCTACACATTACACTATTGTCAACCAACCGATGCCTCTCTAGCTACGGCAAAACTACAACTCCAAGTCTGCAAATTGTAGACCAAGATAATAGTAATAGTTTGCAAAAGCTTTAGTCACAGGTTGGAGTCCAACTATATTACACTAATGCTTCCTCCCTAAAGCTGGCAGTGCACACAAGACTAGGGATATGGAGTCTAAGTTGGAATCATGGAGTCGGAGTTAGTCTCTATTTTGGAGTTGGAGTCGGATTCAGGGAAATTGAGGAGTCAGAGGTTTGCCTTATCAACTGCACACCATGACTGTAGAGTCAGTCAGTGTTCATTTTGGTGGAGTTGGAGTCAGATTTAGGGAAGTTGAGGCGTCTCAGTTGAAGTCGGAGGTTTGGCTTTCCGACTCCACAGTCCTGCTCCTGACTTTCAAATACATGAGCGCTTGGCTCCGCTGGGCGTTCATGTGTCTTCAGTGGGGGGAGAGAAGAAAGCCAATGTCAGAAACCTCTAGCATGAGCTTATCTTCCCTGAAAATAAAAGAATGGGATATTTAAAAAAGGCCTAGAATTTCCTAAAAAAATGTGCATTTTATACATTGTAAAAATCCCTGAGCTCCCCTGATTCTCCAACTTTTTTTTCTATTTTGCACTGTATCGCCCAAATCCACTGTGATGCAGCGGTTGGCTGCATTGCTGTTGTCGGTGCTGGGACTTCTGGTTCCACTGCTTGGGTAAGGCATTACATGTGCTCTGGGAGTGTCTGTCAAACCCAGATCCGCCTGTGGGCGTGACACATCAGGCTTAAGCAGACTCCCTCCTGGTCACAGGGGCTGTGCTATCAGAACAGGTCCTTCACAAAGGAAGTGGAGAGCCTGAAGATCTGAAGAAGATGATTGTCAGAGCGTCTGATAGGTTAGGAGACCTTGGGAAGCCAGGTTCATCCCGAGGCTCAGGGAGCCCAATCCTGGTCGTAGCCCGGGCAGACGAGTCTGTGAACCTCCAGGAGGAGGAGGTCTCTCACCTGGGCCTAAGGTCAGTAATTCCCTCCTATGGACTAATCAAGATATGTGTGTGTTATACCGCCCATTGGGACAGTCGGAGGAGATATGGTTATGTGATATGTGCAGTTTATGAGCATGTGAATAAACTTCTGAACTTTAAAACACGGTTGTCTTCATTGTTTTCCGTTCCCAAGCAGTCCCCTTGGTGTGTGCAACACCACATATTCACATTTGTTGGTTTTGGAGCGCAGTATGTGAAATCTCAGCTTGTGGTACAACTGGGCATTTCTTAAGAACTTTCTCTGGGAAGATTCCAATCATACCAGAGTAGCGCTTGAGACTGTTATACTGCTACATCAGCAGCCAAGTGTTTTGGCAACATTTGGGTGGGAGAGGTAAAAGTGCACACCCCAGACAGGACTCTGTAGAAATGCTCGGTTGGACTGCCAAGCAGAGATTTCCCATAATGCTCTCCCAAAACAACAAATGTGAATATCTCTGCGTTGGAGTGACCTAGCACAAAACGTAAAAAAACAAGGAGGCGCAAAGATTTTTATAAGGTATTTGACTACAATTTTATTGAGCAAGTGATTGGTCCTTTTCATATTTCAACAGCCTGATCTTATTCTCTAATCAGAAATCATCTCTGGTAGGAGAGTGACCTCCCCCACACACATTTCAGATGGTGGCAAAATTTATGAGCTTGGCCGACTTTCATCTAATGTGTATGGGGAGACTTAAGACTGCTAATCTATAAAGATAAGAGCACCTGATAAAGCTTTTCTCAGGTTAGCCTATCTTAACATTACATACAACCAGGTTAATAAATCAAACAGCTATAACTCAGAAAAGAGCAGAAGATAAATGATTAGGATAATATTCTATCTATACAAGGAAAGTATCCCGGACGAGCAGTCTCAATACTCCTGCGCCCCATGCCTGGTCATCAAAGTGCCGTGGTTCCAGTGATCAATGGGCAGCGTGCCCTCGCTATTTTCAGCACACAGTGCATCCAGTCAGCATGGCCAAGCCATTGTCAGGCCACACGGCACGCACAGCGCACTTCTGCTGATATATGAACAGGATCTATGGGTTAATTGTTTCTGAAATGTATTAGGCCATTTTTAAGAAAGACTTAAAGGTTACAGAGTCAGCTGGCCGGCTGCTGAGCTCTGCGTATGGGCAGGGATCAAAGAGGAGACAAAGGGGGATTAAAAGTCCAGACTTTGATGTATTCAGTTTATACAGAGTCTCGAGAAAATGTGCAGAATTGCTGGAAAAGCTTCACATGGAGCTTTATAACTACGGACAAAAATAACACCTGTATTGTTTAATGTGAATCGGGGACCTGAGCGCCTTTCTGGCCACGCAATTTACATCCCGTCATACAACCATCTGCATCGTATCGCAAAATATAAATGTGTCGTCTTGTGAATCATTCAAGAACATCTTTTACTTCGCCCTCCATCCGTGGACAATGGGAAACTCATTGGGCTACATTGAGCGTTACAGCATACACTGCCTATAAGTGGTACACAATGCAGGATGGTGTCTCCATTCATCCAGGCCGGATCACAGAATAAACAGTCTGTTTATTTTCCTTTATCGTCTCCCGAGCTCTATTGTGCACCTCACTGAATGGGGCAAAGAATGGAAATATCCTTCTCGTATTCTACTATTCGTTCCCAATGGAAATGCCCAAGTCATGGGTAATGTTTTATTTAGAGCGGCAGAGAAGAAACATAAATTACGGTAGTAGAGTAGTAAAGCCGAATTTACTATAAAGTGATTTAGGCTGTGTGGCGCAGCCCTATCTCATGGCAGAGTTTACCATATTGAAGTTTTTTTCCTTTACGATTTGTAAAGTAAATAAACTTTCACAATTGTTGAATTAATATATTATTTGTTTATATTAATTCATTCATTTTAGAGACAAAACTTTCCTTCACCCATAGAAAATAGTTAACAGCAATAGCTGAATTTACACTGGAGACCTAATCATTGCCGTAGAGGTAAAAAAACAAAGAGGGCTTTGAGTTGGCGCTGCAAGGCAGGTCGCTCCAGGAGAGCAAAAAGATTTCAAAATCCTTTTATTGTGATAAAAATTAAAGCACACAGCACAACACGCGTTTCAGGGACGGCCTGTCCCCTTCATCAGGTGCATCATTGCCATTAGCTGAGAACAGAGAGTCTTCTGGTTCTCCGGATGCCCTAATATGCTGTTCCTGTATAGCTCGGCTCTACTTTGAGCTTAGGGTAGTTTCACACTTGCATTTTTCTAACCAGCGTCCTAATCTGGCTGAATCCTAATGCTTCCTAATCAGACCTGTCTCCATAAACTTGGGCTAGGTTCACTCGGTGCATTATTGCACCGTTATTGCTGCATTCCTTACAGATCTGCAATTGCAATGAACATGCAGTGAAATGCAGTGATGTTCGCTGTCCCAGTCAAATCAATGCATTTCACAAGTCTGCATTCACACACTGCACTTTTACGCATCCGTTCTTGAGCTCAAGAACAGATATGTAAAAAGACTGGGCATGTCGATACTTTTTGTGCTTTTCAGATGCGCAATTTAATCACCTGCCCGTGCTCCCACGGTGCTCACTAGCGATGTTCCCTCATGCTGAGGCCGCAGGACCTGCGGGAGGACCTGGCACTGCACCATGTAATAAGAAAAGGGTTTCTTGGAGCCACGTCTCAAATTTTCTGTCCTTTATTGGTGTAAAAAGATTAAAATCATCACAACATCCCTCACAACGTTCGGTCCCCTGCAAGGGACGTCGTGATGATTTTAATCTTTTTACACCAATAAAGGACAGAAAATTTGAGACGTGGCTCCAAGAAACCTCTTTCTTATTACTTAAGTGGTGGAAGCTGAACAGCCTGGGAGTCCGGAGAGCTATTGTGGTGGAAGCAGCTAGTTTCCCTCTCCCCTTCCCAATCCTATGGTTCACTACACCATGTGACTGAGTGACATCATCTGGTCACATGCGCAAGGTCCTAGAGGCACAGAACGCAGCAGCATTCAGGATGAGGGGACATTGCCGGCGGTCACCGTGGGACTGCAGGGAGGTGAGTAAATAGTGCAGCAGCATTCACACACACAAGGCTGCACTTTGTGAGGATACTGCAGTTTCTGCACCAAAAATGGATCCTCACAAAACACAGCAAAAACGCTGTGTGTGAATGTAGCCTTAAAATGGGGCCGTGGCATAAGGTTTCCACCATAGTTTACCAAATAAGTTTTTTTTTTTTTTTTTTTTTTTACCTCCTCCCCGGACAAAGTTGCGATTTTGTGGCTGGTGAAAAAGCCTGATGTCATGGGATGTGGTGCACAGCAGCAAAAGTAGAATGGGCTTCAATGGATCAGGATAGGGGCAGATCCAGCAAGGCTATATCCAGCTTTCACACTAAGCATGATGAGAGCCCCTCCCAACACCCTCCCATTAGGCGTGTCCTATGTAAAGTTTCAACATTTCGACAGATCAGGCAAAAGACGGATGTAACCGTATGCAACCGCAGCGTTTTTTTGCCTGCTCTGAAACTCAGATCAGGCATAATACTTCTGAAGCTGCATACGGTAGCACTAACCCAGATGCCTTCGGACACATTTTCAGCCTGATCACTGGAGTGCAAGTGTGAAACCAGCCTTACACCTCCATTTATATCTAAAGCTGCCATTGATAAGAATTTCTCACCAGATCTGAGTAACAACCCATCCAATCCACAACGAAATCAAATCATAGATGTCCATAAATCACCGTATGTTGTGATGTTGTGTAAGAATTAGAAATTATGAGTATTATATGGATGTTTTTTGCACTGCCCTTCTGATGGGATAAAGAAAAATACACTATCAAGAGAGTTAATTATTAATGGTAGTTTATTTCTAACCTATCCTAGATTCTTCTTCAAGAAAACTACAATCATGATGAAATGCGTAGATGTAAACTACACTTGATAAATCCACGATCAAGAGAGTTAATTTTCTTTATGATGTCAGAAGGGCAGCATATAGAAGTCCATAGAATACTCATTATCATTGTCCTCCAGCTTTGGATTTGCAGCAGCCCTACTTACATGTGCTGTATCATTTCTACCACGTGACCAGACCTAATATTATTAACCTCTGCTTTACCACTGGATATGCACTCCTTTTTAATTCCCCAGTATTTCCTACTAATAATGAGAAACTACATAAAAATATTGAACATAAAATAAAAGTGGTACAAAAAGCAATGGAAAGTCATAACTGCTGAAATCTATCAGTAATTAGAAAGCAATCTTGCTACTCAGGGAAAAGGTGTTTAATTACCAAGGTGCCACACAAGAAACATATGTTGAGTAAAAGCAGTGAGCCGTCTCAAGACCTTTACAGCCTTATTGTTTCAAAAAGTACTGATGGCATTGGTTACAGAAAGCTGTCATGAATGGTGTATTTAAAAAGGACTGCTAATGTGCTGTTTTTATGAGTAATGCACCGGATGGACTTATTTTAAAGGGATCCTGTCACCTCCAAACGCCTCCTAAGCTACCAAAACATGTCCCTGCAGCATGTGATCACTAATCTCACACTCCTTTTGTCTCCTAAAATCATCCTGTGAAAGTGCATAAAAACGTTTTAATACTTACTCATTAGTGATTATAACTAGCAGGGACTATATTCTTTAGTCCCCAGGGCACGTTGTTTTGCAGCCTGAATGATCCACCCTCTCGCTATTTGTGCTGCTTTGCTTGTGCAGGCATTGCCCTCCCCCCCCTCTCTATCACTCACAGAATGCAAATCATTAGTCATGCCTTCAGCTCCACATCACAGCAGCACAGACAGAGAGAGGATGGACCCTGGAGCTGCAAAACAACATGCCCTGGTGACTAAAGAATATAGCCCCTGCTAATTATAATCACTAATGAGTGAGTATTAAAACGTTTTAATCCACTTTCACAGGATGCTTTTAAGAGACAAAAGGAGTGTGAGATTAGTGATAACATGCTGCAGGGACATATTTTGATAGCTTAGGAGGTGACAGGATCTCTTTAATGAAAAACGAGCCTGTGTGCCTCAATCTCTCTACCCTTTGAGTGTCCACCATTACACTCAGTAAGCACATCACCACAATATGTAGGTATATACTACTCACAAAAGTTAGGGATATTTGACTTTGCGGTGTAACTTCAGGATTCACCTAAAATGCTCCCTAACCTTTTCAGGTGACTGTAATGTGACCTTCTTCTAAACTTCTGAATGCACATAACCAACTGTTTAATGTGTTTGCACAACTTCCATCAGCTACTGTTGTCACCATACGAGCCTTTGGGTGTCATTTTGGGCAGGTGTGTCTAGTCCATACAGAACTGTGTCCATACTAATTTAAATGAGTGTGCTTCAATCCATATGGATAAACCCCACAGTTACTGTGCGCAATATGTATTAATTACATCGTGCTTGGTTGCTTGGCAAACTATACCGCGTGATCATAACATATATCCACACTATGACTTGTCTCTGGGGCGGTTTAACTGAGGGGCGGTAATGTGCACCATGCATATATTTGCTGAACAATCATACTGCGTGATTGTAATACATGTCCGCCCAATGATTTGTCTTTGTGGGCAGTCCTGCTGGGAGGCGGCGTTATACATGAGGCTTATTGCAATCGGTTGCTAGACAACCAAAACCATGTGATGGTGACGCACTTCCACCTCTGATGTTGTTGGATGCGTCACTGTGGCAACAGTACCACATGACCGTGACACACTTCCGGTGCGGCGGTCACCGCTGAGGCACACAGCGGTAATTATGGATTGTATTTAAGATACAATTTAACAGAATTGTGGTTATCCCCTGACGAATCTGCAGCCCTAAGTAGCGTAACGCGTGGGGTGGGTGGAAGGGGGCTTCATGGTTAGCACCTGCTGGTAACTATGGTATACATTAGACTGTATAAACCTTGACCTGGGTGTACTCATTAGTTGAGGGAAACCTCTTGATTCACATGGTCAGCTATATGGGCTTCATGATTGTGCTCCTTCTGCAGTTATCTATCTGTATTGTTTTCACATTAGCACATATTGGCTTGGATTGCAGCACTTTCAATTTATACTTCACCATACTGCTTGACTGTAGCTATACTGTGTTTCCCATGGGGTTTATACATAATACAGTATTGTATGTTTTTAGTTGCTATTTATATATGCCCCTTTGGGTGGTCCATATGTAATGTGCAACGTGTTAAAGTCCTGGATCGACACAAATATATGTGATGGATATTATATGTTTGTAATAACCATATGATTGAATTTATAATCTTTGCAATCTGGTTTGATGAACCTTTAATTTATATCCTGCAATTTACATCATACAGCTTTACTACTTATATTTTAGAGTCTGGATCTGACTATGACTACTTGGACACTCTCTGATGGTCTGGGTGCATTATGTTAAACCCATTATATTAAACCCTTGAGTACTACCTCTTGCTTTGATATCTTGATTTGTGTACTGACAATTCATGCAGATTTGATTTCAGGGCATTCATTTATTGTTAATTATGGTTTATTGAACCTAATATTTGACATATTGTAAAAACTCCCTGACTTGAATTGTGATTGTGTGCTACCTGAATCCCCCTATGATCATATTTTAATTGATTTTATCTTGTCTGTCCACATTTTTGTAAATAAACTTGTTATATTTTTTTCACAATATGGTAGTGCTCCCGCATTATATGTCAATTTCTTTTCTTGTCTGTAATTGCCAAGAAAGTGAAGATTTCCTACAACAGTGTGTCCTACTCCCTTCAGAGGAGAGCACAAACAGGCTCTAAAAAGAGTAGAAAGAGAAGTGGGAGGCCCTGCTGCACAACTGAGCAACCAGACAAGTACATTAGAGTCTCTAGTTTGAGAAATCGACGCCTCACAGCTCCTCATCTGGCAGCTTCAATAAATAGTGGAGCATTCTTTGACAAAAGCAAAGTTTTAAGGAGAAAATTATTATTTCAAATAAAAATCATTATTTCTAACCTTGTCAATGTCTGGACTATATTTTCTATTCATTTTGCAACTCATTTGATATATAAAATTACGAGTTTTCATTTAAAAACAAAATTGTCTGGGTGACTCCAAACTTTTGAACGGTAGTGTAAGTAAACCAGGATGTTCCAAAGGTTTTAGGCCAGGTCTTGGGCCTCTCGGATCAACCATTTAAATATTTGCTAAGAAAAAACTAAATACATCCGCAAATATTAATTTACAGCCAAATAACTGAACCAATCGACCCCAAATTTAGCAAATTGGAAAATCGGACACTTTGGAATATTTTAGAATGGGTTTCAGCTCTCTAAGACCTAATGTTATTGAAACATTCACCAAAAAACGTAATGTATACTTGTTTGAGATGTTTGCAAAAACAGAATGTGAAAATAAACATTAATTTAAAGCCAAGAGACTAGACCAATTTGTCCCAATTTTGACACAAATAAGTCAGACAATTTGGAAGATTTTGGAGTGGGTTTTAGCTGCCTAAGATCTACTGTTATTGGCATATTCAACAAAACTCGAAAGCAAAACATTATTTTACTATTAAGGCTGGTTTCACACTGCAGGAGTTTCCCTGATTAGGGTTCATCAGGTTTTTCTTTCAATTATATTTTTTCTCTGCAAGTTTCACTCCTGGTTTTGGCACACAAACCTGATCGAACCTGATCAGGAAAAAACTGCAGTGTGAAACCAGCCTAAAGGACTAGATAATTTGCCCAAAACTTGTTACATAGGTAAATTAGACACTTTGGTAGCTTTTACACTGTGTTTTTAATTCTCTAGCACCTACTGTATCTCAAAATACTCGCCAAAAAACAGAGCACAAAAGCAAATATTAAAGAGAACCTGTCATCCCCTTGGTGCTTTCCTAAGTGAAAGCACCCCTGAATTCAGTGTGTCTGTTGCATTCAGGGAAAGGGGTCCCCTATGTCTCTAGCCCCCCTGTAAGTTGTATAAAACACTTTAGAAAGTGTAGTTAATGAGTCCTCGCTGCTCCCTGGTGTCCTCCCTGCCTCCAGCTCTCTCTGTGCCACCTCCAAACCTCTCTGTGCCACCTCCAGTCCCCTCAGTAACGCCTAATTTATGTGTCTCCCCTCCTCGACCGCTCAATGCTGCTCTGTGTCTGAAGTCATGCAGTGGCAGAGCGAGCAATGGGCGGGAGCGGTCCCGGCAGCTGTAACACCTCCTGCCGGTGACATCAGCGCCAGAGCCCGCCCTGCTCCAGATTATGCTGATGCTGTATGTACATAATCTGGAGCAGGATTATTTGTTACATTTTCACATGGATGAGATACATGCTATCTTATTTCTATTATGGAGAATTAATTCAAAATCCTTATTTTATTGCAGCATACTTTACTTCATTGGCTTAAATAAGTATTTATACCCTGTGAACTTTTTACATTTTTTCAAATTACACCCACAAATTTAATGTTTTTTAGAGGGATTTTATGTGATATACCAAAACTAATATACAAGAATTGTAAAAGTAATTATAAATAGCTTTCTAAATATTTTAAAAATACAAATCTCAAAAATTGTGATGTACGTTTGTATTCAGCCCCTTGTAGTTTGGCACCCCTAAGTATCCAATTGTTTCCAAAAACTATAGAATTAGTAAATTGAGTCCACCTGTGTGTAATTTATTTTCACTATAAGAATGACCTCGGAGGTTTGTCTAAGAACTTTAGGATTCAAACAGATAATGAAAACCAAAGAGCACACCAGACAGGTCAGGGGTAAAGTTATGGAGAAGAGTAAAGCTGGGTTAAGTTATAAACAATAATAGCCCAACCTCTGAACATCTCTCGAGCACTGTTCAATCCAACATCCAAAAATGGAAGGGGTATGGCACAACTGAAAACTTACCAAGGCATAGCTTTCCACCCAAACTGACATCCTAATGCCCCCTTCACACTGCGTTTTTTGCACATCCATGTGGATCCTTGAAATTCAGGGACCACACGGACAGGCACTGATCTCTGCCAATGGATGCCAACTGATGCCCACAGACCCTTTTTTTAATGGATCTATCATCAGTACAAGAGATAGGGCTGGGAGGAGCTGTACCTCGCTTCTGAGCATGTTCAGTACAGCAAAACGGATCCGTTTTTTTCATGGATCCCTTTCCATAGGCCCCCATGTTATTTGACACGGACAACTACGGATCCGTGTCTGGCTGTTTGTGTCCGCTTTTTTCAAGGCAGCCCAAAATCACAACAGTCTCCCAATTCTGGGTGCATGAAAAAAACTGACACCAGTGGATCAGTGACAAAACTGACACACACGGAGGCCATAAAGGACCAATCCGTGGCCATAGGGATACATGGGAGGCCAAAACTGATCCCTGGCTATCAGTTTTAAAACGGATAGATGCTAATCACAAAAAAACAGTGTGAAGGCAGCCTAAGTAAGGAGAGCACTAATTAGAGAAGCAGCCAAGAGGCCCTTGGTCCCTGGAAGAGCTGCAGAGATCCACAGCTTAGGTGGGAGAATCTGTCCACAGACTATTAGTTGTAAATTCCACAAATCTGGTCTTTATGGAAAAGTGGCAAGAAGAAAGCCATTTCTGAAAGCAAGCCATAAGAAGTCCCGTTTGCAAAAAGCCATGTAGGGGACACAGCTGGCATGTGCAAGAAGGTGCTCTGGTTAGATTGGGGCAGCATGGTGGCTCAGTGATTAGCAGTGTATGGTGGCTCAGTTATTAGCACTGTATGGTGGCCCAGTGATTAGCACTGTATGTGGCCCAGTGATTAGCCCTGGGGTCCTGGGTTCAATTCCCACCAAGGATGACATCTACAAGCAATTTGTATGTTCTCTCTGTGTTTCTTGAGTTTTCTCCAGTTCTCCAGTTTCCTCCCACACTCCAAAGACAGATAGATTGTTTAGATTGTGAACCCCAATAGGGACTTACTCCTTTTTTTCCCTCCCCAGTTCAACGCCCAAACGGGCTAAACATTTGTAATGTGAATATTATATTTAACCTTGGATGCAATTGTTCAGCTGTACATTCTTCTGTATCTACAATTTCTCCCTATGTATTGCTTAAACTTTAATAAAACTATTTAAACACAGAGATAAATCTCATTGAGAATCTGTGGAAGGCTTGAAAATTCTGCTTCAAACGTCTCCAACCAATGTCACTGAGCGAGAGCGAGTGTGCAAAGAAGAATAGGCAAAACTTTTCAAAAACACCTGCAGCAGTAATTGGAGCAAAAGCTGGTTCTACAAAGTATTGATTCATGAGCACTAAATACGAATATACGTCACAATTTTCAGATTTATATTTTAAAAATATTTTAAAAAATCATGCATCATTTTAATTACAGTTCAAAAATATGTGCTGGTTTGTGTTGGTAGATCACATTAAATTCCACTAAAAACACATTTAACGTTTCTGGGTGAAAGATGAAAAAAGTGTGAAAAAGTTCCAAAGGTATGAATACTTTTGTCAGGCACTGTATACAAAGATTTAAAAAAAATTGGTACACTGGCATATAAACCCTATAAGGGCACTCTTTCTTCATCAAGTCAATTTGGCCCTATGGTGAAGATAATTTTAAGCACCAACAGTTTCTTGGTCCACACGACAAACATGTTGACAAACCGTGTTGTGATGCATGCTTATGCCTCATTTCCACCTAATCACCATTCACCTTTTTCTTCTCCTCGGTCGTGACATTGAAATGTCAGATGCAAAATGGTGCAAGACCTTATTAAAGCTATTACATCAGACCCTTTAAGGTGTGTGCAATCGACAACTTATTCAAGCCAATACCACTCCCTGTTGATTGCTCATTTGGTTCGAAGGCGGGGAGGCAGCAGCCGGCAATAATTAGACACTGGCCTAGCATGACGTTACAATGTCACATGAGCCCTGAACTGAGATTATCTACAAGGCTGGAATAGTGACAACATGGGAGGTGAGTACAAGGCTCTATTATTTTACCTGGCGGAAACCAATGGAATCTGAAGGGGTTATTCTAGTAATGGAAACCCTAGTAGTGGACAACCCCTTTAAGGAGCCTCATCGTCAAACACGGCGGTGTTTGTTGATCCTGCTCACCAATTTTTTAGTAGAAACTGGTAAAAAAAAATAAAAAAACTTGATGGATTTTTGACATAATACTATATAAATAAAGATTATTATTATCAACTGTGATCAATTTACGCACAAGAAAACTAAACTGGATGGCACACGTGTTTCAGTTTTCTTTGCTGTTTCAGTCAGAGGTTTCCATCTAAAGCCCAGAAAGATGTGATTCACACTGAAGCCTTATGAAGCCATAGAGTATAACAAGGCAAATGGAGTGCCAAATTTGCAAACACCGTATGTCTGTTTGAACCAGGGCTGTGGAGTCTGTGCCGAAACTCCAACTCCGAGTCCTTAATAATTTCTCTGAATCTTCCTATGACTCCTTCATACACGGCTCATGCTTAAGTGATAATTGTAGTGCAATGTGGACATCAGGCTTTTAATCATTATTATGATACAATAATGAAGATATTTAGATAGAGCACAATAATTCATAATATTCAGCACATTTTGCATTGAATTACTGGACCCAATTCATTAGAAATTTTAGTGGTCTGTCCATTTTATACTGACTCCAAAATGGGCTCCGACTTCGACTCCATGACTCCAACTCCACAGCCCTGGCTTGAACTCCTTCTCTTTGCAGTATGGACCATTTTTTTCTATGCTGTACACAATGGCGCAGTAGATTAGGGTATTGTGGCTCAGTCAGGATCACATTTTTCTGGGCTTTACATAGAAGCCTTTGGTAGAAACGGCACATAAAGCTAAAACGTGGTGTGAAACTACCTTTACTCTGGTTCCCTTCATCCCATATAACATTTATAACATCTTGTATAATGATGAGAAATCAATCAGTCTGAGAAATATGCAATAACGGGCCATCCGAAAAGGGTCAAATACTATTTCTCAGCAGTGCAATTTAACTGGAAGCAGTATTGGTATTCTCCTGTTTAATACAGTAATTTACTATACAGCTTTTTACTTTTCATCCATCCTTACAAAATTCAATACATCTGAGGAGAAGGACTAAGTGCGCCTTTATAACCGCGCTTTTCATGCTTCATTATACGGATGAGGATCTGCTCCATTAAAAGACATGCTACAGTCTGCAGATCCTCGGAGAAGCGGAATATCACAATGGCGTATAGTCATGCTGTATATGATCATGTAAACGTGTGTCATTATCTGCACATTGTGTTACGGGTGCTGCATGCAGCCATCGGCTACCGCGTCCTTATACTCTATTCTTTAGGAATTGTATAGCTGTCTTAAGTGGATACATAAATGATCATGTAGAATTGTATGAATGTATAAAAAGCAATAATACTGTACTGTGTTTTTTATATATATATAGTTCATAATAATGGGGATTTTTTTTAAGCTTAAGAGATTCAATAACTGAGAATATTGATGGAAATCTAACAATGTCTCCAATGCTGGAAAATCTTTTCTGTCTCGTCTCTGGAGGCAAAATGTTATCAATCCTCCATCGCTTCTGCACAATATCTAAGAAATGTCTACAATAAACCACCGATCACAAAACTTCTCGACTGGAGGATGGTAAACTCTTCATTAATCCTTCCTTGCCGGTGTGTAGCCAGCTGATCGTTATGTCAGACGTCTTCTGGTTCTCCAGTCACCGGGTCGGCGCTTCTCATACTATTACCAGTCATTTGTGTGGCTGTTCTGTGCTCAATAGCGGATGATGGCGCCCACTGTCTATGACCAGCTGCTAAAAGACCAACTTTATTAACACCAGATACGATCATAATAAAATTACCACCAGGGCTCTGAGCTTAGATTACGGTATTTTATAGGTGCCCTCTGCAGATAAATACAGCATTGTATAAAAAAAATTACTACCTTTGTCCGCACAGAGGAAGAATAAATGTATTTATCGGTATCGACCAGCTTTCAGGCTGGTACCCGACATACGTTGGTGAATATATCTCAATGGACACTGACTATAATCCCTCCATAATATAGATTGGCTTACAGCACCCATTATGGGATATAAAGGGTTATTATTTACCCCAATAGTGGCGCACGTCACATCCAAGGAGTCTTCTTGGCATCAAATACGTAGTCTGTAGCAATAGAACTAGAAGGCAGAGCCTCACATGGTCGATGATTCAAGCAAAAATTTCCTTTATTCATTCCATCTGTTCAACGTTTCGATCCATAAATGGGATCTTTATCAAGCATTGAATAATCCTATGATGAGCAGAGTATGGACTGTGTACACACTCGGCTTCAACTTCAATAAGGCCATGTGCAAATAGAAGTTTTATTTTGAGTTTGGATTTGCTTTAAAAGACGCCCTAAAAATTGCTAGAAAAATGTCTGAAAAACTCTTCCCATTCATTTTCCTAGTCTTTTCTTTCTTTTTTTTCTGCTTTAAGTCACGAAAAAAAGTGCATGTCACTTCTTTGACGTCTATGTGTGCACCTTGAGCATTGGTCGATACATTTTCTGCACCAAATCTGCATCTCCTGGCTGACAAACACAACAAAAACGCAATTTGTTTTTGGAGCATTTTTGCCGATGGTTTTCATAATGAAGTCAATGGTTGGAAGAGGTGAAAACAGCAGGGAAAAACACACCATGAATTGACATGCTGCTGATTTTCTGCATCAAATCTGCAAGTAAAAAATAAGCAATGTGTGCAAAACACTTGAGAATTCTCATTGACTTCACTGGCGTAAGGCTAGGCATGCAGTTCTGTGACAAAACAGCACAAAAACACATAAAAAAAATGCACTGTGTGCACACAGCCTTGACGTATTCTAATGGAACACGTATCAAACTAGGTACTGTTCAATCAGATGAAAAGAAAACTCCCCAAAAATGAATGAAAAATTCTTTAAAATCGATTCAGGAAACAAAAACCAACTCCCAAAACTCCCCAAAGATGGAGCATTTCCTGAAGCCAATTTTACTACAAAACTTGTATTTTTTTTTACCTTGTCAACAAATACACCATGTGCACAAGTCTAAAAGGTTGACCTGCACTTAGAGGTTAGATGCCAGTCATCTATATTAGTAATTATGTATTCATTTTGACTGAGCTCCCTATTCCTTCCAGCACAAACGTTTCCTTTTTTCAACTAAAAATAAGGGCATATAAACCCATTCACATTGCACAACTCTGTCATAGTGTTAGGACCCAGTGGGAAGGAAGCACCTTGTCGTTGGTCACCGGGCACTCCGCAGTGGCCACTGCTGAAGCTAAGTCTTCCAATTTGCATTATATTCTAGGACAGTGATTGTCATAATACATTTTATCATTTTACTTGTATTAGCTGTGCAGCTCGGCCGCTCATTGCACTCATGAATTGTGCACACTTAGTGTCAGTGTTGCAGCAGATATCTCCCATTTTTCATTAGAAGGTTGACCAAGTGACTAATTTACAGGGAATGTTTGTGCAGATTGCTCCATACTACACCATAACAATGCCAGGTGGCACACTTGTGAAGATGTGAGTACATTCCTAGCTTTGCGCCTGCTGACCTGGCAATGCCGAGAAGATGAACTGTTCATCTTTATGCAAATTGTGTCCAATGGGCGTTCACATCTACACAAGTGTTCTGCCTGTCATCACTATACCCTCTTCCACTCCTCCCCTTTGGTGTTGATTAACTGGATATCCGTGCAAAACCTGTCGATGATGCAGGACATTGATGCAGCTAATCATCAATAATGGGAAGGTGTTGAGCAGTCAGTGATAGATGACGGGATCCAAAACATTTGCCTGGCTTGGGACCCAACTGAGTGCTTCCAAACTGATATGCATAAAAGTTTAATTTTTCAGCAACATTAAGTCAACTACCGTCAAGAAATGTATGTTTTCACATGACTTTAAGAGTACAACCCAGTGGTGTTGTTGGTTTAGTAGGGAGAACCATAAGGAGAGTTGGGCAGACAGCACTTCTCATATGCTACCTGCCTGGGGTTTGGATATCTGTAGTCTGATACCTCCCATCAGTGGCTTAACTTGACGCTCATGGGCCCCGATGGGAAATCTCCAATTAGCCCCAATTATTGCAAATCTTTAATATCAGTGTTTTTTTCCTATAGGCCGAAAAGACTTTTGGGGCCCCTAGGCTCCGTGGCCCAGGTGCGATTGCAACCCCTGCACATATTGTAGTTACGTCCCTGCCTCCCATCTACTGTATATACTCACACAAATCATCTCTTCAGAGAGGAACAAGACTCTAGTGCTATTTCTTGGAAGTAGCAATCCTAAAAGTCAAAATCGACCCTTTAACAAGCCTTGCAGTATGATTTGCAGTCATGGTGTTTTGGGGTGTTGCCCCTTGTTAGTGCAAAGTTTGAGATCTGATTTGTCTACGTGAGAGGCGGAGACTGGGGATGTAAGGAATAAACTGAGACGTGCTATTTCTCCAGTTTGGTGGCTCATTAGTTTACATTCTCATCTTGTAGAACTGCTATCTTGGGTTTGAATCTGACCCATGGCAACACTTGCACAAAGTATTTACGCTCTTCACACATTTGTGAGGCTTTTGTATGTGCACTCTGGTTTCCTTCCTCTTTCCATGGATATGCTGATTGTTTAGTTGTAAAATTGAGCAAAAATATTCTCAGGACCCAGGTCCAGAAGCCTCTTCAGTAGTCTGTGGCCACCGGACCAGAATATTACAAACCTCCTACTATATTCAACATTGCCTGCGCCTCCTCTGATTAGCAGGCGCCAGGATGATTCGCTTGCATCGTGCCAAAATGTGATGACGTCTTGGCGGCCTAATTATCAGCAAAGGTGCTTGGGATGGTGCAGTTAATAGGTTTGCAATGCTCTAAACTACTCTGATTAATATGCCGCATTTTGAGACTGTCTAGTGCAGTGATGGCGAACCTATGGCACGCGTGCCCAGGAGGGCACGCAGAGCCGTTTTCCCTAGCACGCATTTTTCCCTGGCTAGGACTGAAGACGTGAGGAGAAGAGCAGCGGTAAAGGCGGGAGTACTACTAGGTGAGTATGATTTTTTTTATTTTATTTTAAGCTACGGTATAATGAGGGGGCAGGATGGTAACATTAGGAGGGGGCAGAATGGTGAAATTAGAAGGGGGCATGATGGTGACAAGAGGGGCATGATGGTGATATTATTACAAGAAGGGGGATGATGGTGGCTTTATTACAAGAAGGGGGCATATTACTGCAGGATATGGCATTACTGCAGGATGGGGCATTACTACATGACGGGGGCAGGATGGGGACATTACCACAAGGGGACAGGGATTGAGCATACGACAAGGGGATAAGGCTGGAGACATTACTACAAGAAGGGGGTCAGGATAGGGACCTTACTGTCAGGAGAGGGTCAGGATGGAGCACATTACTGCCAGGAGAGGGTCAGGATGGAGCACATTACTACAAGGAGAAGGTCAGGATGGAGCACATTACTAGAAGGAGAGCATCAGGAAGGGACACATTACTAGAAGGAGAGGGTCAGGATGGAGCACATTACTAGAAGGAGAGCATCAGGAAGGGACACATTACTAGAAGGAGAGGGTCAGGATGGAGCACATTACTACAAGGAGAAGGTCAGGATGGAGCACACAGCTAGAAGGGGAAGGTCAGGATCGAGCACATTACTACAAGGAGAAGGTCAGAATGGAGCACATTACTACAAGGAGAAGGTGAGATGGAGCACATAACTACAAGTGGAGGGTCAGGATGGAGCACATAACTACAGGGAGGAGATCAGGATGGAGTACATTACTACAGGGAGAGGGTCAGGATGGAGCACATTACTACAAGGAGAGGGTCAGGATGGAGCACATTACTACAAGGAGAGGGTCAGGATGGAGCACATTACTACAAGGAGAAGGTCAGGAGGGAGCACATTACTACAAAGAGAGGGTCAGGATGGAGAAAATTACTACAAAGAAAGGATCAGGATGGAGCACATAGCTACAAAGAGAGGGTCAGGATGGAGCACATAGCTACGAGGAGAAGGTCAGGATGGAGCACCTAAATGCAAGGACAGGGTCAGGATGGAGATACTACTACAAGATAGGGACCAGGATTTCAGTATGAAATTTGCTTGCTCTGTCTAATATTCTGTGTTTTTCCATACAGATCAATCCACCTGCTGTGTCTGGAAAGGGCAGTGAGAGCAACTGACTGCACACATGAGCTGGATGACCACTGCTGAAGAGAAGACTGCAAAGGTAAGACTACCTTCACATTTGCGTATGGGAAGGCAGCGTATGCTGCGTTCCCATACGCAGTCAAACGCATGCGCACTGCGTTCCTATGTTTAACATAGGAACGCATAGTGCCTGCGTTTGCTGTGTTCGAGTGCGGATGCGGATGATATCTGCTCCCTCCAGGGTCTCCCGTCTGCACCCGGGACGCAGCATGTTGCATTTTTTGTGCGCTCGGGGACCTTGGAAAATCAGCAAGCGTCCCCAAGCGCACAAAAAACACCCTTTACAAAAAATGCATTGGCGTCAATGGGTCCGCAGTGTTCTGCGCAGGAGAACGCTGTGGACCCATTGAAATCTCTCCCGGTGGCCGCTGGTGATGTCACAGGAGATCACCGACGGCCACCGGGAGATCAGCTGAGCCTCTTATGATCTCCTCCTCCCCGCCGCCGGTAATCTGCTAGCGGTGTCGGCGGGGAGAAACAGCTGATGTGACAGCTGTTTGAATCTTCCCACGCCGACATCTCTCGGTGTCGGCGCGGGAGATTCAAACAGCTGTCAGATCAGCTGTTTTTCCCCGCCGACACGTCCCGGAGCTTACCGGCGGCGGGGAGGAGGAGATCTACGGCGCTGATCTCCGATTGGCTGCCCGGGCTCCACAGTGATGTGTCCGCAGGCGGACATTCTCCGCTGCGGACACCTCAAAATGACCTGCTTTTCACTGCGTTTGTGTCTGCATGCCATCAGCATGCAGACACAAACGCAAATGTGAGGCCGGCCTTAGTTTAAAATAGATTAATTGTTAAAATAATTGAATTGATCATAATTGTTTCAGGACTACATGCCCTGTACAGGGAAGAGAGATGGCATCTGCTGGCTTCCCCCCCTGTGCAGCACTTGTGACAGATAACTACTGCTGTAATTTAGGTTAAATTACAGTGTTGGCACTTCGCCATAATTAATTTGGTTTTGGGTTGCAGTTTGGGCACTCTGCCTCAGAAAGGTTCGCCATCACTGGTCTAGTGTAGGTTTGCACTGTGTAAGGATTCAATATTGATAAATTTGCTGCATTGTTTATATGGGGCTGCAGAATATGTTGGTGCTATATTCCTCCTTCACTGAATTAGCCTACCCCATAAATCTTGCAGAACAGAGTCACCTTCATGCCTCTTGCATTTAAAAGCCCAAAAAACTCACACAGAGGATATAGTGAACATACACCGATTGACTTTGTGAGCTTGTCAAGGCTAAATGCTAACAACACACTGAATGGTATAATCTCTTATGTAGGGTTATCAATCGCCTCTAGCTCCACACGATTCTCCTCTGACTTTTCAGCTCACCCTGATCAGATACGATGCCATTATCAATATTAGCAGTTCTTGAAGATCTGCTCTGTCTGTATCTTGTATGTAAAGCTGTGACCTGATGGCAGAGCTTTCTGGAGACCCTCTACCAGGGACCTGAGCCTCTGGAGACCCTCCGCCAGGGGCCTGATCCTCTGGAGACCCTTCACCGGGGACCTGCGTTGTGACAGCGACACTATAGCGCAGACTGAGCATTAAAACCGTGTGTATTGCTGATAATCCATGACATGACCAACGGATTACACCTCAGTGTCACCAAGCACATTTTAATAAATACACGGTTTAATGGTTTTATTCTGATTTATGTTATCAAAATAGCTTGTAATATTCCATTGCTTTAACTAGCAGTGACATTACTGGAAGCTCTGGGGCTCGTTATTACCATATGCCCAGTACAAGGCATAGCATTGGTCTTCACAATTACTGCAAAGGAAAATGTGAAGCCTCCTGAGTTTATTAACATGTACTTATTAAACCCCAACTCTTAATTACCAATGTGGAGACCCGAAGTTGGTCTGGGTATCGCAGCATTTACAAAGACCATCAAATATAACAATCTAACCTGGCCTCAAAGTCATATGCATAAGGCCCCTTTCACACCAGCGTTTTCGCTGATGTGCGACCGATCTGGCAGGTGGTGCCGCATCTGCCGCCTAACGATCACACTTGCTGCCCGGATCCGGCAAGCACCATGCATTGTCTATTGGGCTTGCGGTCCGGTGCGGCACGTGCAGAGTTGTCGGATGTGGCATATCCGGCACTTGCAGCCGCGAAAAAAAAAACGCTGCTTGCAATTTTTTTTTTCACGGCTGCAAGTGCCAGACCCAGCGTAACCGCACTTGCCACACCGTACCGCAAGCCCCATAGACAATGCATGGGGCTTGCCGGATTAGGGACGCAAGTGCGGCCGTTAGGCAGCCGATCTGGCGCCACCTGCCGGATCAGCCGCACATCAGCGAAAATGCTGTTGTGAAAGGGGCCTTAGATAACTGTCCCGACTCCTCCATGCACAGTAGAAATCCTGGGGCCCCTTAGCAGAATTTCTAATTGAGTCTCCTTCCCCCCAAAAATAAAGTAATTAATTACCGGGTCACATAAATGCATATCTCACAACTTTGTAACCCTTACAAGATATTTTTTCTTTTATTGAAGCATCTAGATTGCTCTTTCATTACACCCATACAGTATGATGCCAATAAAAGTGCCCACAAACACTATGATCCTCCCATAATGATTTTTTCTATAGTGCCCTCAACATGCACAGTATGATGACCCTGCTACACCCCCTTCTGTACTACAGAAAAGTACTGTGTTTCCCCGAAAATAAGACACAGTCTTACATTAATTTTTGGTCCAAAAGCTGCACCATGTCTTATTTTCGGGGGAAGGGGGGGCGCCTTATATTAAGCATCATCCACTATCCCTCTGTAGCCCCCATCATCCTCCACTATCCCTCTGTAGACCCCATCATCCTGCAACATCCCTCTAGCCACAAACACACACACAGCCACACACACACAGTCAGACACATCACTGGAGCCTGCCGGAGCTTACCGCTGCCACTTGATGTCCCGCGGTGCGTACATAGCCGGGGGCCGTAGATGTACGATGGTAAGCCATCAGCCAATCAGGCGTCTGCTGGCGTTTGATCGGCCGCGGCATTACCTTACATCTACGCTGAGCGACGCAGATGACCTCTGTACAGGAGATGTACGATAATGCCACGGCCAATCAGATGCCAGCAACCACCTGATTGGCTGATGGCTTACCATCGTACATCTTCGGCGCCCGTCTATGTACACACACCGGGTTGCATCAAGCAGCGGCGGTGGCAAGCTCCGGAGGAACAATGGTGGCGGCATAGGCAGCTGAGTAGGTGAGTATGAATTTATTTTTTTTTCCTGTCTGCCACGTCCTATTTGCGGGGGGTGCCCTATATTAGGCACCCTGGCCAAATCCCCGGGGCACCTTATTTTCGGGGGGCGCCCTATTTTCAGGGAAACAGGGTATGGTGATCCCAATGCACTATGATCCCCTACTGTGACCCACACACAGCCCTTTAAGCAGTATAATGGGTCTACATATAGTGTAATGGCCCCACTAATTCTCCACACAGTATAATGCACCTCACTCAAACGGTCACACTGTATAATTGCTTGCATACAGTATAATGGCCCCATATAGCCATTCAAATAGTGTAATGGGCTTGATATAGTCCTTCATATTGTAGAATGCACCCCCCATAGTCCTCCTTATAGTATAATGGGCCCCACAAAGTACTCCATATAGTATGCATCCCCATTGTTCTCTATATAGTATAATGTGCCCCACATAGTACTTCATGGAGTGTAATTCAACCCTATAGTCCTCCGTATCGTATAATGATTATAGTCTTCCATATAGTATAATAATAATATTTATTCATTTATATAGCGCTATTAATTCCATAGCGCCTTACATACATTTGCAACACTGTCCCCATTGAGGCTAACAATCTAAACATCCTAGCAGTATGTCTTTGCAATGTGGAAGGAACCTGGAGAACCCGGAGGAAACCCACACAAACACAGAGAGAACATACAAACTCTTTGCAGATACAGTCCTTGGTGGGAATTGAATCCAGTACCTCAGCGCTGCAAGGTTGCAGTGCTATAACCACTGAGCCACCTTTACGCCCCTAGTATAATGCATTCCCCATAGTCCATATAGTATAATGTATTCCACACAGTCTTCCATATATTATAATGCACCCCCATAGTCCTCCATGTATATAATTAAGCACCCCCCATAGACCTACATATTTTATAATGCACACCGCATAGTCCCCCATCTATTATAATGCACCCCCCATAGTCCTCCATATATTATAATGCAACCGCATATTCATCCATATATTAAAAGGCACCACCATAGTATTCCTTATTGCGTAATGGATCCCCTCATATTCCTTTGGCCACCTTTAGTCACTGATTAAAAAAATAAATAACAAATCAAATCTCCTCTTTCCCCTGTTGCTCCGTGATGAGCGTTCTGAAGCTCTGCCCATCCCGGCACAGCAGGCGCGCAGTATTGACATCATCGCACCCACTGCCCTGAGACATCAGATCACAGACTCCGAGGGAAAATGATGGAGGGAGTGGAGCGGACAGCGGGACACTCCCTCTTTCATAATTGCTTTGAACTATATCTGTATCTTTATCGCCATGTGCGCACGTATTGAGTATTTGATTGCAGAAATTTCTGCACCAAATCTGCATCTCCTGCGTTTTTTTACACATTTCGGTGCATTTTTGACACATTTTTTCAATGCATTTTCCATGTATTCTGGGGTGGAAAAACGCTGCAAAATTGTTAAGAGTTGACATGCTGCAGATTTATTTCTGAACCAAATCTGCAAGGAAAAAAAAAAGCAACATTTGCAGAAAATGTCAGGATTCTCATTGACTTTGCTGGAATAAGTATCAAAAAATACGATGAAAACACACTGTGTGCACAGGATCTAAGTTTTATTACTTTGATCATTGTCGTAATGCAATGCACAAACATTGCAATACATTACGCCTGTCAGTGTTACACTGACAGAGTGCCTTTTAGACCATGCTCCTGTCATGGTCTAACAGGCCCCCATAGCTGGCATACCAAGAAGTCACTATTTAACGTTGACGACATATATACTAAGCTGAGGACATATATACCAGGATGGGAGACATATATACTAGGAGGGGGGACATATATGACAGGATGGCGTAATATATAGCAGGTTAGGGGACATATATAATCCCAGGATGGGGGCATACAGTGGTGTGAAAAAGTCCTTGCTCTCTTCCTGATTCCTTATTCTTTTGCATGTTTAACAGGATGGGTTACACATATAACAGTATGCGGACCTATACACCATGATTGGGGACCTATAAACCAGGATGGGGGACCTATATACCAGGATGAAGGACCTATATACCATAATGGGAGACATATATACAAGAATGAGAGGCATATATACCAGGATGAGGGCATACAGTGTCTTGTGAAAGTATTTAGCCCCCTTGAACCTTTCAACCTTTTGCCACATTTTAAGCTTCAAACATAAAGATATAAATTCTAATTTTTTTGTGAAGAATCAGCAAGTGGGACACAATCGTGAAGTGGAACGAAATTTATTGGATATTTTGACCTTTTTTGACAAATAAAAAACTGAAAAGTGGGGCGTGCAATATTATTCGGCCCCCTTGAGATAATACTTTGTAGCGCCACCTTTTGCTGTGATTACAGCTGCAAGTCGCTCGGGGTATGTCTATCAGTTTTCCATATGGGAGAAAAACAACCACTATATAGACGGGGTGCATCAGTTTTCCAGAGAGACTGAAATTCTTGCCCATTCTTCCTTGCAAAACAGCTGGAGCTCAGTGAGGTTGGATGGAGAGCGTTTGTGAACAGCAGTTTTCAGCTCTTTCCACAGATTCTCGATTGGATTCAGGTCTGGACTTTGACTTGGCCATTCTAACACCTGGATACGTTTATTTTTTAACCATTCCATTGTAGATTTTGCTTTATATTTGGGATCATTGTCTTGTTGGAAGATAAATCTCCATCCCAGTCTCGGGTCTTTTGCAGACTCCAACTGGTTTCCTTATAGAATGGTCCTGTATTTAGCTCCATCCATCTTCCCATCAATTTTAACCAACTTCCCTGTCCCTGCTGAAGAAAAACAGCAGGTCCAAACCATGATGCTGCCACCACCATGTTTGACAGTGGGGATGGTGTTTGGAGGGTGATAAGCTGTGCTGCTTTTACACCCAACAACATTGCGTTTTGCATTGTGGCCAAAAAGTTTGATTTTGGTTTCATCTGACCAGAGCCCCTTATTCCACATGATTGGTGTGTCTCCCAAGTGGCTTGTGGTAAACTTCAAACGAGACTTTTTATGTATATCTTTGAGAAATGGCTTTCTTCTTGCCACTCTTCCATAAAGGCCAGATTTGTGCAGTGTACGACTGATTGTTGTCCTATGGACAGACTCTCCCACCTCAGCTGTAGATCTCTGCAGTTCATCCAGAGTGATAATGGGCCTTTTGGCTGCATCTCTGATCAGTCTTCTCCTTGTTCGAGATAAAAGTTTAGAGGGATGGCCGGGACTTTGTAGATTTGCAGTGGTCTGATACTCCTTCCCTTTCAATATGATAGCTGCACAATGCTCCTTGAGATGTTTAAAACTTGGGAAATCTTTTTGTATCCAAATCCGGCTTTAAACTTTGCTACAACAGTATCTCGGACCTGCCTGGTGTGTTTCTTTGGTCTTCATGATGCTCTCTGCACTTGAAACAGAACCCTGATGGTGGGGTTACACGTCCCGATATCGGGACGATATCGCATACAACGCCGCGGGGAGCGCGCATTTTTTCAGCCCTTTTCCCGATATCGCATCGCCGGTTTACACGCTGCGATATCGGGAAACAACGTCCCTCCGATGTCTACGCCCACCAACCCAGTAACGACCATTTAACATGGGAGTTAATGGGTGAGGTGCGAGTAGGCATCGGAGTTGGGCTGTCACACGCAGCGATCCTGCTACAACGGCCTTGCGATATCGGGGAGTTGAATAGCTTTGCTATTCAACTCCGATATCGTTTTGGCATCGTTCCAGCATCGCGTTGTACTGTCAAACAGCACAACGCGCACCCGATATCGGCTCCAACTCGCGACCCACGTGACTTTTTGTCGGAGTTGGGTCGGAGTTGGACGCCGATATCGGGACGTGTAAACCCACCATGACACTATCACAGAGCAAGGTGCATTTATACGGAGACTTGATTACACACAGGTGGATTCTATTTATCATTGCCAGTCATCTAGGACAACATTGGATCATTCAGAGATCCTCACTGCACTTCTGGAGTGAGTTTGCTGCACTGAAAGAAAAGGGGACGAATAATATTGCAAGCCCCACTTTTCAGTTTTTAATTTTTTAAAAAGTTTAAAATATCCAATAAATTTCGTTCCACTTCATGATTGTGTCCCACTTGTTGTTGATTCTTCACAAAAAAATTTTAATTTATATCTTTGTTTGAAGCCTGAAATGTGGCAAAAGGTTGAAAAGTTCAAGGGGGCTAAATACTTTCACAATGCACTGTATATACCAGGATTGGGGACATATATACCAAGATTGGGGACATATATACCAGGATGGGGAGACATGTACACCAGGATGGAGGACATGTATACCAAGATCAGGGACATATATACTAGGATGGGGGACATGTATATTAGGATGGGGAGACATGTACAATAGGATGAAGGACATACAGTATATACAAGGATGGGGGACATATGTACCATGATAGAGGACTTATATGCCAGGATAACGCACAGAATGTGGTGTTGAAAAGTGTTTGCTTCATTCCTGTTTCCTTATTCTTTTGCATGTTTATCACACTTAAATGTTTCAGATCACCAAACATATTTAAATATTAGACAATGATGACACAAAATGCAGTTTATAAATTAAGGTATTTATTATTAAGGGAAAAAGAAATCCAAACCTACAGGGCCTTGTGTGAAAAAGTGATTGCCTCCCCCCCCCACCCCCTTTCCAGCACAAATTAAAGGAAAACAGTCAGGCCAAAAATCCATATGCAACTGCTATCATTTTCTAATTCCTTTCTCTAAGCTTTCTCTATCCAATGTATTTCTATTATTTATACTCCCCTCCTATCTTCTGTAAACTTCAAAATATAAGATGAATTCCTTTGTCACTCACAGTGATTCCTCTGCTGCCTACTCCCATTCATTGAATATTCATGCTTCATGATACTGTCCTGCCTCCTCTCTGATCTGTCTGTTGTGTGACTCATTCACCGCAGACGGAGAAGGGAGGGGGAGGAGGTGTGTGCTCTTAGCTGCAGCTCTTTGTGTAATTGTGTGTATGAGACACATGTGTAGTGTGTACAGTCTGAGATATTTCTATTTGATTATAAGAACATTTGATCATTTGCTCAGCAGATACACATATTACATGTCTGCAGGAAAAAGTTTATATATACACAAAGAAATCTTACAGACTGCAGCAAAAAAACATCTCCCCCCTCCCAGCCCAGAGCACAGAGTGGAGGGAGTGAACACAAGCCTGGATGGGTGTGGATATTTAAATAACACTTATACAGCAACTGGGCTATTCAGTTGGAAATATAATGGAGCTGGACTAATGCAGCAGCTCTCTACATGGTATGAAGATGCTGATAACATGGAAAATAGAAAGTGCACAATAATAGTTTTACATGTTTTTAAAAGGTTTTCCTAGACGCTGTTCAAGGGTAATTTTAGTATTACAGTATATTGAAAAATGACATTACAGTGTCCCTTTAAGGCTGCATTCACACTGGTTTTTTTTTTTAAAAATGCGACAATTACAGTAAAAAAATGCATCTGCTGCATTTACCGCATAATGGCCGCACTTACGGCACACTTGCGGCAAGCCCCATGCACTTTCTATGGGGTTTGCGGTAAGAGTGCGGCAGCCGCGGCAAGTGCAGTTTCGGCAGATGCGGCCGCAAAAAAAAACCGCCGCTGATTGTTTTTTTAATGGCCGTATCTGCCGAAACCGCACTTGCCGCGGCTGCCACACACTTACCGCAAGGCCCATAGACAACGCATGGGGCATGCCACAAGTGAGGCCGTTATGCGGTAAATACGGCAGATGCGGGTTTTTTTTACCGTAACTGCCGCATTTTTGATAAAGCCCCAGTGTGAAAGCAGCCTAAAGGCCACGTTACACACACAGATACAGTGCCTACAAGTAGTATTCAACCCCCTGCAGATTTAGCTGGTTGACACATGCAGAATTAACTTGGCATTGTGACATTTGGGCTGTAGATCAGCCTGAAAGTGGGAAATGCACTGCAGCCAAAAAGATTTTTTAATTATTTTTTTTTTTTTTTTAAAGCGTTAAAAGTTAATTCAGAGGGTCATTTATTATTCAACCCCTCAAACCACCAGCATTCTGTTTGGTCCCCCTAAAGTATTAAGAAGTAGTTCAGGCACAAAGAACAATGAGCTTCACATGTGTGGATTAATTATCTCTTTTGCCAGCCTTTTCTGACTATTTAAGACCCTCCCCAAACTTGTGAACAGCACTCATACGTGGTCAACATGGGAAAGACAAAGGAGCATTCCAAGGCCATCAGAGACAAGATCATGGAGGGTCACAAGGCTGGCAAGGGGGAGTGAAAGGCTTATGGAACTACTGTTAGCCTTCCACGGCCTGGACAGCCTTTGAAAGTTTCCTCCCGTGCCGAGGCCAGGCTTGTCCGAACAGTCAAGGCTAACCTAAGGACAACAAGGAAGGAGCTCCGGGAAGATCTCATGGCAGTGGGGACATTGCTTTCAGTCAATACCATAAGTAACGTACTCCACCGCAATGGTCTCCGTTCCAGACGAGCCCGTAAGGTACCTTTACTTTCAAAATGTCATGTCAAGGCTCGTCTACAGTTTGCTCATGATCACTTGGAGGACTCTGAGACAGACTGGTTCAAGGTTCTATGGTCTGATGAGACCAAGATCGAGATCTTTGGTGCCAACCACACACGTGACGTTTGGAGACTGGATGGCACTGCATACGACCCCAAGAATACCATCCCTACAGTCAGGCATGGTAGTGGCAGCATCATGCTGTGGGGCTGTTTCTCAGCCAAGGGGCCTGGCCATCTGGTCCGCATCCATGGGAAGATGGATAGCACGGCCTACCTGGAGATTTTGGCCAAGAACCTCAGCTCCTCCATCAAGGATCTTAAGATGGGTCGTAGTTTCATCTTCCAAGAAGACAACGACCCAAAGCACACAGCCAAGAAAACCAAGGCCTGGTTCAAGAGGGAAAAAATCAAGGTGATGGAGTGGCCTAGTCAGTCTCCTGACCTTAACCCAATTGAAAACTTGTGGAAGGAGCTCAAGATTAAAGTCCACATGAGACACCCAAAGAACCTAGATAACTTGGAGAAGATCTGCATGGAGGATTGGGCCAAGATAACTCCAGAGACCTGTGCCGGCCTGATCAGGTCTTATAAAAGACGATTATTAGCTGTAATTGCAAACAAGGGTTATTCCACAAAATATTAAACCTAGGGGTTGAATAATAATTGACCCACATTTTTATGTTTAAAATTTATTAAAATTCAACTGAGCAACATAACTTTTTGGTTTGTAAGATTTATGCTTCTGTTAATAAATCCTACTCTCGTTTGCAGTTTGAAGGCTCTAACTTATTTGCATCTTATCAAACCACCTAAATCTGCAGGGGGTTGAAGACTACTTGTAGGCACTGTATCTGTGACCAACTTCTGAACAGATCTCTGGTTGCAGTGAAATCATGGACACATTGTTCCATTTTGTGGCTGTGTACAAAATGGAGCAATGTGTCCATGATTTCACTGCAACCAGAGATCTGTTCAGAAGTTGGTCACAGACATATGTGTGTGTAACGTGGCCTTATCTGTGGTTTATCATATCTTTGGGAAGCTGAGTTCAATTTACCTAGCCACACCCAAGCCTGATTATCATCTTACTTGTTCTCAGTCAAGAAATCACTTACACCATGTTCCAAATTATTATGCAAATGCTCTTTTTCTCTGATTTTCCTAAATGGCCGGTGCAAATGACAGTCAGTGTAATAAAAGTCATCACCCGTTAGAGTATACATCGAATTTTATTGAAGAAACCTCCCAATGATAACAGTATCTTCAAAATTAAAAAAAAAACTCTAAATGCACTGTTCCAAATTATTAGGCACAGTAGAGTTTCTAAACATTTAATATGTTTGAACTGAACTGAACTGAAAATGCTCATTTGTTGATTTTGCAGCATTAGGAGGTCACATTCCCTGAAATAAAAAGCTATTTAACTCCAAAGCATCCTAACAGGCCAAGTTACATGGTAACATAGGAACCCTTCTTTGATCTCACCTTCACAATTCTTGCCTCCATTGAACTTGTGAGTTTCTGGAGAGTTTCTGCTTGTATTTCTTTGCATGATGTCAGAATAGCCTCCCAGAGCTGCTGTTTTGATGTGAACTGCCTCCTACCCTCATAGATCTTTTGCTTGATTATACTCCTAAGGTTCTCTATAGGGTTGAGGTCAGGGAAAGATGGTGGCCACACCATGAGTTTAGCTCTTTTTATGCCTATAGCAGCCAATGACACAGAGGTATTCTTTGCAGCATGAGATGGTGCATTGTCATACATGAAGATGATTTTGCTCCTGAAGGCACCTTTTTGCTTTTTGTACCATGGAAGAAAGTTCTCAGTCAGAAACTCTATATACTTTGCAGAGGTCATTTTCATACCTTCATGAACCTTAAAGGGGCCTACCAGCTGTTTCCCAATAATTCCGTCCCCAAAACATGACTCCTCCACCTCCTTGCTGACGTCGCAGCCTTGTTGGGACATGGTGGCCATCCACCAACCATCCACTACTCCATCCATCTAGACCAGAGGTCCCCAACTCCAGGCCTCAAGGCCCGCCAACAGTGCAGGTTTTCAGGATTTCCTTAGTATTGCACAAGTGCTAATGTGATCATCTGCACAGGTAATGATTCCAAGCCCTGTGCAATACTAAGGAGATCCTGAAAACCTGCACTGTTGGTGGGCCTTGAGGCCTGGAGTTGGGGACCTCTGACCTAGACCATCCAGGGTTACTCGACACTCAACAGTAAACAAGGCTGTTTGAAAATTAGTCTTCATGTATGTTTGGGCCCACTGCAACAGTATCTGCTAGTGAGCACTGTTTAGGGGTGGCCGAATAGTAGGTTTATGCACCACAGCAAGCCTTTGAAGGATCCTACATCTTGAGGTTCAAGGGACTCCAGAGGCACCAGCAGCTTCAAAAATTTGTCTGCTGGTTTGGAAGGCCTTTTTAGCAGCTGCTCTCTTAATCCAATGAAGTTGCCTGGCAGAAACCTTCCTCATTCTGCCTTTATCTGCATGAACACGTCTGTGCTCAGAATCAACCACAAATCTCTTCACAGTATGATGATCACGCTTAAGTTTTCATGCAATATCTAAGGTTTTCATCCCTTGTCCAAGGCATTGCACTATTTGTTGCTTTTCGGCAGCAGAGAGCTCCTTTTTCTTTCCCATGTTACTTGAAAACTGTGGCCTGCTCAATATTGTGAAACATCCAGTTTTCCTTTTATTGGGCTCACCTGCCAAACTAATTATCACAGGTATCTGGGATTGATTTCAGCGATCCAAAGAACCCTGAGACACAATACCATCAATGGGTTTCATTAAAACAAAAACAAAACCCTTTGACACTTAAAACCAATTTGCATAATAATTTAGAACATGGTTTAAATAGGACCTGCCTGACAAAGTGAAGTAAACCAAAAGATCCTCAAAAGCTAGACATCATGCCGCGATCCAAAGAAATTCAGGAACAAATGAGAAAGAAAGTAATTAAGATCTATCAGTCTGGAAATGGCTTTGATACTCCAGTGAACCACAGTGAGAGCCATTCTCCATAAATGGCGAAAACATGGAATAATAGTTTAAATGTCTCCCATCCTGGGAAGAGTCGTATACACCGGGATGTGGGACATTACTACATAATGAAGCGGAGGGCAATTTGGAAGTCTTTAATTTATATAGAACACAACAAGGACCAACACATCTGACCAATGTGCTAAGGAGGGCCCAGGTCCAAATTTCTTACCAGGGAAAATCTGACTCTAGTTACAGCACTGTCTACTGGTTTCTCAGGTAGTCTGGGACATGCCTCTGTCTCATTATTGGGTCATACTGCGTCTCTCCCTCTCCTCCCTGTTTCTCTTCCGCCTCTGGTTTAGCTGCTGTGTATAAAACACAAGCATAAATTACTAACACATCAGTAAGGAAAAGAGGATCATCGAGTAACTGTAATTAAGCTATGGTGATGGAGAATCTACGTCACACTATTTCCATGACACTTCCTTGTAGGCAGGGGCACTCTTTGACTAAGGGTAGGTGCACATGACCATTTTCTCTCCATATGAGTAAAGCAGTCTATTTATGCTGATCAGACTGGGATCAGTTATTTCTGGAGGTGAAAAAAAGGTTTCTCTACCTCCTACATTATGATAGTGCCTAAAAATCGGACTGCACTCTGATGACATCCAAGTGAGCTCCAATATTTTCCATGGACCCAGGGACTTGCATTGTCGATTTTGATCCAACACTAAAAATAATTTGGACTTTGTCACCAATTCTTTATTCTTCAGAGCATTCAGTCTGAGGACAATATCAACTTGTGCACAGCCCCATGGAATAACATGTGCACAAGCCTTAATGGCTCATTTCTATGTCCGTTTTTCACATGAGTGCTATCCACGTTTTGCACAGATTGCATTTGCACAGGTTATAGTCTATGGGGTGCATTCATTTGTCTGTGACTATGCAGTTCGCGTTAAATTGTGGAGACAGCTCCAATTTTAATCCAGATATCGGATCAAAATAGCCATTTTAAGTCTATGGGTGAAAATATTGGACTGTCAGAATTGAAAAGGTAGAGAATTTTTGTTTTCTTATTTCTCCACTAGATGTGAGCCTCAAGCTATTGCATTGGGAGGGCAGTGACGTGATGGGGACAGCTCTGTGGCGCTGGGGGCGGCAGCCGTCTCCCCCGTGTCTCTTCCCCCCTCCTCTCCCACCGTGCTCTCTCCCAATGTATGTAAATAAATGTGTTTTTAGTTGAAAACCTGTTTCTGTGGGGAGAATTAATAATAAAGTGTCAATCTGGCAATATATTTAATTTCCTGGTAAAAATTGTTTAGGGCTTTACTGTATTTTCTCTTGCCAGCGGAGATACACCAAGCAGCTACTGGCTGACAACCCCCACTGTCTGGTGTTTTTTTCGCTGTGAATGAAAAATACAGAGAAGCCCTAAAGTTTTTTTTAGTTCTTTAAATAAATAACTTTAAAAAAATTAGCATGGGCTTCACCGTACTTTCTGTTGCCAGCCAAGGTAACCCAGGCAGCTGGGGGCTGGAAGTCTCAGCGTGGTGAGGCCCAAGCATTCTGGGCCCCCACGCTAAAAATTGCAGCCACCCCAGAATTGGCGCCTCCATGAGACATACCAAAATTGGCAGCTACCCTGCTCTTCCAGCTGCCGTGTAGCAGTGGACACCGGGTAATAAAGGGGTTGAAGTCAGCTTTTTTTGGCAGCTGATATCAAGCCGTATTACGAATGTCAGCCATCAGTATGACAGTCGGCCATAGACTTTCATTACAAAACTGTGGGTGCTGCGTTTTTGGTGCAGAAAACGCATCCAAAAAAAAGCAGCAACACACAGTTGGCACATAGCCTAACAGTGGTAATGGGATTGGAAGCTTGTCAGTATCACACACATATACAACCTACATAGATACAGGTCTCTGTAACACAAGTTTACTCTATTAGTGCACTAATTTGCTGACTACAAGGACTCTTTTCCTAATACAATCTACCACCCCAAAAAATGGAGAGGTATACAGAATATATGTATGTCAAGGGTGCACCTGTGGCCAATAATGCTGTTCTACATGGCACCCAACCATCCCTGGTACCACTATGTATAAAAACTCCTCAAGGTGGACATTATAAGACTTATAAGTGACAACTTCACGTACCCAGCATTTTGCCTGACAAAAGATGTGCCTTTGGTGCAGAAATATCTTCTGCAAATACTTAATGTGTGCATATACCCTAATGGGTCCATGTGCTATCACTGAAAACCAGGGCTGTGGACTCCTCAATATCCCTGAATCTGACACCAACTCCACCAAAATGGACACCGACTCCGCGACTCCGACTCCACAACCATGGCTGTGAAGTCAGTACCGTATATACTCGTGTATAAGCCGACCCGTGTATAACCCGACCCCCTACTTTTGCCCCCAAAATTTGGGAAAACCTATTGACTCGTGTATAAGCCGACGGTGGACCCCAGCACAGGTATACAGCCCCCAGCAGTGTGGTATACAGCCCCCCCCCAGTGGTATACAGGCCTCCCCAGTGGTAGTATAAAGCCCCCAGCAGTGTGGTATACAGGCCCCCCCAGTGGTATACAGGCCTCCTCAGTGGTAGTATACAGCCCCCAGCAGTGTGGTATACAGCAGCCTCCCCAGTGGTATATACAGTGGTATATACAGCAGCCCCAGTGGTAGTATACAGCAGCCCCAGTGGTAGTATACAGCAGCCCCAGTGGTAGTATGCAGCAGCCCCAGCAGCCCCAGTGGTAGTATACAGCAGCCCCAGTGGTAGTATACAGCAGCCCCAGTGGTAGTATACAGCAGCCCCAGCAGCCCCAGTGGTAGTATACAGCAGCCCCAGTGGTAGTATACAGCAGCCCCAGTGGTAGTATACAGCAGCCCCAGTGGTAGTATACAGCAGCCCCAGTGGTAGTATACAGCAGCCCCAGCAGCCCCAGTGGTAGTATACAGCAGCCCCAGCAGCCTCAGTAATCCAGGTCCCCCCCCCTTGCTCCGGAAACCTGTAAAGTAAAATCTTTATACTTATCACTGTCCTGTCGCCGCTGTCCCCGCCGCTGCTGACATCGCGCTCACCCGGCTTCATCCGTCTTCTGCCGGCTTCCTGTTCGGCGCAGGCAATTACGTCATTGCCTGCGCCGAACAGGAAGCCGGAAGAAGACGGACGGATGAAGCCGGGTGAGCACGATGTTGGCAGCGGCGGGGACGGCGGCGACAGGACAGTGATAAGTATAAAGATTTTACTTTACAGGTTTCCGGAGCAAGGGGGGGGGGGGCCTGGATTACTGAGGCTGCTGGGGCTGCTGTATACTCATGGGGGGCGTATGACTCGCGTATAAGCCGAGGGGGGTACTTTTCAGCCCAATTTTTGGGCTGAAAAACTCGGCTTACACGCGAGTATATACGGTGAGTCAAACATAGAACCCCGAATCCTCAATTTCCCTGAATCCAACTCCACCAAAAGGGACACCAACTCCTAACACGTAGGTGAAAGACTGATGTTTGAATGACGCCGAATACTGATCAGAGTAGATGAGTGTTACAACTCCTTGTCTTTGTAAATGTTTTTTTCCGCACAGAATGTGACCATGAAGGAGACATAAAGATTATAAAGAAGGAATGGCAGGTTGAAAGTAGAGATTAGTGAACTTTTCGAGGTTCGGTTTAGTTCACCAAACTTCCCAGTATTGAACAAACCTGTTCTGGTTCAGAGTTCGGGTGCATTTTATTTCCAAAGCCCTGGAGTGAGCATCACTGTGGTTGGGCACACTCGGTTGAGTGAGCATCACTGTTGTCAGGTACACTCGGTGGAGTGAGCATCGCTGTGGTCTGGTACACTTGGTGGAGTGAGCATCCCTGTGGTCTGGTACACTCGGTGGAGTCAGCATCGCTGTGGTCTGATACCCTCGGAGATGAGCATTGCTGTGGTCAGGTACACTCAATGGGTTTATTTAAACTAGCCTGTTTCCCCCTGGTCTCTCCATACTAGATTTAAAGGAACCTCTCCATATTTACTCTATTTGGGTCTATTATATTCCCAAACCAGTCTAATACCTACTAAGGTTGAAAGCCTTTCAACGGTTGATTGCCTTCTCTTTTGGAGCACCCTCAGTTTACTAATATTTTATTTTTGTTACTTAATGCTGCAGAACCTTTTTGTTGCTCAGCTACATGTACTATGTATGACAGGTGCTATCATGGTTAATTGACTGTATGTTTTGATATGTTGGGGTTCCCTTGCTAATATCAACAGCTACAGGGGGTTTGTAAATTTGTACTCTTATCATCTGTTTATTTATAGGGATCCGTATTGTAAAATACTTTTTTACCTTTATAGGTTCACCTTATATCGGGCTGGTATGGGCAACTGGCAATGAGGTTTTCTATGATATATTATTATCATGTGAATTGTTATAGCTGTATTAGGCTATTTTAAGTGATTTTATTCTTTTGTGTGACCATTTCTTGTGTGTGTTTTTTGATATTGAATAAATTTGTTAATATTGATGATTACTTTTTGAGGTTGTATGGCTTTTTCGGACCATTCTTTGCTTTTCTGCACTCAATGGGGGGGCATCACTGTGGTTGGGTACACTTGGTGGAGTGTCACTGTGGTCAGGTACACGCAGTGAAGTGAGCATCACTGTAGTCGGGCACACTCGGAGTGAGCATCGCTGTGGTTGGGTACACTCGGTGAAATGAGCATCGCTAAGGTTGGGTACACTCGGTGGAGTGAGCATTGCTGTGGTTGGCTACAGTTGGTGGAGTGAGCATCGCTGTGGTTGGGTGCACTCAGTGGAGTGAGCATCGCTGTGGTTGGGTACACTCAGTGGAGTGAGCATTGCTGTGGTTGGGTACACTCGCTGGAGTGAGCATTGCTGTGGTTGGGTACAGTTGGTGGAGTGAGCATCGCTGTGGTTGGGTACACTCAGTGGAGTGAGCATTGCTGTGGTTGGATACACTCAGTGGAGTGAGCATCGCTGTGGTTGGGTACACTCAGTAGAGCGAGCATCGCTGTGGTTGGGTACACTCAGTGGAGTGAGCATTGCTGTGGTTGTGTACACTGGGTGGAGGGAGCATCGCTGTGGTTGGGTACAGTTCGTACTTGGCCCAGTGTGAGCCGCCTGCAGTGTTTGATCAGTTCACATTGAGGTTCGGGTCAAGTTCAGGGCCACGATCAGTGCCAAAAAGTACATGTGCACGCCCGAACTTGAAAAGGTTTCCTCATCACTGGTTGAAAGGACACCGAAAAGAGAATTTCAGTTGCGAACCTTCTACAGTTTTCTTTATTTCCAAGGGTAAAATCCTTCACATTTACAGAAGTCGGTTCGGCTTCTTTAAGATTTAACACAAAAGCAGAGTGCACAGGAATGGAAAACTATAAAACAATGATAATTATGAATCCCTGGGAGATGAAGAAGGATCACGTTTGTGCCGATTAAGCAATTGTGGTTCATCACATCACTTAGATGCCGTAGCTCTTCGCCTGTTCTGTTTTATAAAGAAGAACAGCAGATTAGAGATTAGTTAAATGTATGGCTGCTGCAGAGTGACCCGTGCGCCGCTTATCTGCCGCAGACAGTTTTAGGGAGCGCTTGTTTCTATCTTGAGCAGGGTGACTTCTACGACTGCACATTATCAGGTGCAGTCTTGGCCATTGCTGGTCTTCCAGCTGAAGGACCTCCAGAATACATTTATCAGGAGGCGGCTCAGGCTGCAGCGTTATCTGCACTTTCCTCCTATTTGTATTTTAGCCTGTACCTGGCATTATTTCCATAACTTGTCTCTGCAGGGCCCATGAGGTTACTGCCTGTGGAATAAGTAGTGCAGGCGAGTCAAGCTGAATACAGAGCAGGCTGGCGATAAACTTTCAGCATAACGAGCGGCATAGCTAGATAAGGCCTTATTTTATAACTCGCCTCTGTGTCTAGTGTTCTCCTGGATATTAGGCTGAATGATACAGTAGTGCTGAGTGTTACAAAATATCTAAAGATGTTAAAGCGGTTGTATCGCATAACAAAATGTGGCTTCTTTCTTCTAGATACAGCGCCACCCCTATCCAAGGCTTTGCCTGGTATTGCAGCTAAAGTAAATGGAGCTGAGCTGCCAAACCAAACAGACAGTAGAGAAGAGTGGTGCTGCGTTAGGAAGGAAGTACATGATATTTCTATCTCATCCAACCAATTCGCGTAAGGCCAGGTTCACATTCTTCCTGTTTTCTGTACGGAGCACTGCGTTGGGATCCAAATCCACGAAAACCATCATTCAGACAAAAGTCCAGATGGAGCAACTCACTGCAATGATGCAGAAGAAGTCACTTTTTACGCCATGTGGCACAGAACATTTGTGGACCCGACTATTGTGTTCACCTATAAGATTGGATAATGCCAAAATGGCAGCAAGACACAGTACAAAGTGACTCCTCCTGCCTCTTTTTAATGAATATATACAGTACCGTATATAGGGACTTCCGCCAGAACTGAGTTTTCTACGGATTTAGATTGAAACCCCAACACACTGCTCAGTGAAGAGCACAAGACATATGTGAACCTGGGTCACAGACATTCAAGGATCAGCTGTGGTTTCAACATACTTAGACTGTTCACATTATACCATGTAAGCAAGTTAGATGTATGTGCTTGGAAATTTACTGATCCAAACGCCCTGCACCACAGACCCTAGACCAGGGGCAGGCACCTCCAGCCCACGGCTGTAAACAGCCTGCAATGTCGTCTTCTTAAGACCCAGGGCAGATTCCCAGGTACTGCAGTGCTCGGACTGACTGTCCTGTTTTACCTGATCTTAGTACTTTTTAAGTACTCACTACACAGTGAACACACGCATGCAGGATTCACCAGAGAATGCTGTGCACATGCAATAAAGGTTTATGTCTGTAAGCTGGCCAGGGCAAACCTTGAAGGCTCTGCACTCTTGTTCCACCGATGAAGACAGCAGTCCCTGTGTTTCCTATATGATGGATACACAACAGTCTGTGTATTTTATATGATGTATCCACAGTAGTCCCAGTGTCTACTATGTGATGTATATACAGAACTCTTGGTATCTCCTATGTGATGTATACAGCAGTATGTTTCTCCAATGTGATGTATATAAATCAGCCAGTGTCTACTATATGATGTATACCGCAGTCTGTTTCTCCTATGTTATGTATATAGCAATCTGTGTCTCCTATGTGATGTATATAGCAGTCTGTGTCTCCTATGTAATGTATGCAGCAGTCTGTGTCTCCTATGTGATGTATGCAGCATTCTGTGTCTCCTATGTGATGTATGCAGCAGTGTCTGCTATGTAATGCCTCCTATGTTATGTATACAGCAGACTCTGTGTCTCCCATGTTATGTATACAGCAGTCCCTGTGTCTCCTTTGTTATGTGTACAGCAGACCTCCCACTGCTCGAGTTTTATAAATTTAACATTAGCAGTGATGAATTTCCCACTTTGAGGAGACCTGCATTGTAATATGTATCTGTGATCAGAACAGGTTACTACTGAGATCAGCAAGGCTGTGGAGTCGGAGTCAGTATAAAAAGTACCAACTTCGACTCCTAAAATATATAATAAATTGGGTAAAGTAGTTCAATGCAGAATGTGCCGAATATTATGAATGTCATGCACTAAATATCTTGATTAGTGTATCATAATAATGATTTACAGTCTGATCTTCTCATTGTGCAACAATAAATTTATCACTTAACATGAGCCATGTGTGAAGGAGATGGAGTCGGAGTCAGGGAGATTGAGGAGTCGGAGTCTGGCTTACCGACTCCACAGACCTGGTAATTAGTTGTTAACAAAACTTATCATTGTGAAGAGTTGACTAGAAAAAGTAGTTGTTTGTAGTATCAACACCATCAATACCACATAAGGCCGGAGACTTACTGAGAGCGACGCATATAAGATACTCGCATGACTTATCTGGAACAGCTGCAGACTCTCTGGAGAGAAGCACGTCAGCTCCATAGACACACAAGCAGCTGACCCACTTCTGCCCAGAGAGATGGCAGCTTTTTTGGGTGAGTCATGCGAGACTCGTGCACGTATCTCACATGCTTCTCTCTGTTTCTCCGGCCTTACACACATCTCACCAAAAGGAAGCAGCTCTAGCCACCTTATTAGAGGTGAATTAACTGTTTGACCAAATATAGCAAGACCATTTTACAGTTGACCATTTTGTATGTCCCAAAAATGAGGTTATAAATATCTAAATGGCCATTGCCAGAAAAAAGGTTCCCCACGCATACCCTAGTAGATAGCTGTAGACTCTAATTCATCCAAAGGGAGACAAAAAGTTTATATTTTCCTATATAGTGGGCCATCAAAAATAGAAATAAAGTGTATATATAATATTTTTACCAAAGTGGCCAATAGACAACATATGGCTATACAATGAGACATGTTGGAGTTATATGTCTGGGAATACTTATCCACTGCTCTTGGCTTTGTGGTTCACCTACTACGACTACGACTTTTTAGACCGGCTCAGTTAAAATTACTATTATGGTTTATTCTGGAGCAATTACAGCTATTCTTAATTTCATTTTATTATTATTATTATTATTTATTTTTATAGCGCCATTAGATTCCATGGCGCTTTACATATGGAAAGGGTATACGAGGACAAGTACAGTATGTATGGACAATTGAGTCGTACAGGTACAGGAGGGGAGAGGACCCTGTCCGCCAAGGCTCACAGTCTAAGCAGGATGCGTGGGGATACAGTAGGAGGTAGGGATATCCCAAATCCTGGTGGATCCATGTGACTTTAGCAGGGTCGATCCAGTTTCCAGTATTTTCAACAGAAAACAGAATAATGAAGAGTGTGTTATTTTCGCCATCAAAATCCTAATCGTAACCTCAACACTATAGATGCCTTTGTCTAGAAAATATTTGTATTTTTTTATTTTACTAAAGTAAATTTTAAAAAGTGATTGATCACCATAGAATCCTGGATAAAACCTGTTGTGTCTTTGCCTGTGTGTGTGTGTATAGTGGTATTTCTCGAACATTCTATGAATGGGTCATTACGAATCGCCCAATTCCACATGGATTAAATAAAAAAATCAGTCTAGTGTGACATGATTCGTGATTTCATGCAGATAATACATGGAGAAATCTGCTAAAATTACTTCATCTTCGTTCGGTCTGGAGAGAAAGGAAGAAATCTCATGAATAAACATGACGGAATGCGAGGTCACGTGACACTTTTTATTCTCAGTAGTCAGGTAAAAAGAGACAAGAAATTGCTCTTCTCCAGTAAAATAAATCATTAATTGGTGACTAAAGACAGAATAAAGTATGTTTCCGTGAACCAGAGATTGTGCTTTTTTTGACGTTCATGTAACGTATTGCCTGAAAACAGCACTTAAAGATAAATATTAATTTAATACTGACATTAATGTTTGTCACATCACTATATACAGATACACGAAGTGTAAAGGAAGAATTAGGATTCTACTGTATTACTCAAAGATGGAAGCAGAGCGCAGAGGATCTGTGGTAAACCCGTAGTTCATTATCTTCTTTATATGTCAAAAGTATGCAAACATAAATCCAGAAAGGACGGTGCTTCTATGATCTACGCTTAGCTGTATGTAAAAGAATAAGGACCACAATCTGCAGACAATGGTGCAAACCTCGCTCCTTCCTCAGGAATACAATCATCCCTGAAAAACCGCATTTGCCGCACCTGCCGCAAGCCCACCTATACATTGTATGGGGCTTGCCGCAACCATGCCGCAAGTGCAGCCGGTATGCGGTAATCGCGGCAGATGCGTTTTTTTCACCGCATCTGCCGTGATTTCAAATAAACGCTGATGTGAAAGCAGCCTTAGAGTAACAGAGTAAAACACACACTCTGTTTATTCAGCCTATGCGTTTCGTGGCAAACAGGCCACTTCATCAGGGCATCCATCCTTACTTTTCGCCTGGAGCCTGCTGCGACCATACGTGCTTGTCCAAGGGAGTTGTGACCATTCACAACCAGACCAGGTGAGTCTGTATTGTGGGAGTCCGTGTGACCATCAAACCCGAAGGTATTACTCTATATGGGCTTCTTTTCCTTCTTATTCGTAAATGTTGCGGCATTTCAAAGTAAAACTCAGGGCTGCAATAATTGTGCTGCACCCCTATTCATGCCGCTCATTTTTCAGGTAGTATGAGTCTGCTCATGAGTCTGATCATTAAGATCACACTATTAGTGGAGGAAAACGTTACACTGGTCTCTACTAACAGATAACATCCAGTGATCAGCCGTTCTACCGCAGACTGATGACGACACATATTAGTAGTCACATACCACTCCCCCTGCTGTCCCTGGTATATTCGCTCATTCAGACCTCAGTGAATTTTTTCGTATGTAAAAAAATTATCCAATTCCATCAATTGTCCGTTTTCATCATCATTAAAGTTTTTTGTTTTTTTTTATGCTACAAAAAACAAAATAAAACAAAACTGATGCAGACTTCACAGATTTCTTCTATCAAACGATCAGTGAAAAACCGAAATGCACTGAGATGGTATCAATGTGATATCTGTGTATTTTCTAAGACTAAAGGCCACTTCACACACTATGATACCGTTGAAACATCACGGATTTGTGATTGTTCAAACAATATCGTTTGTGCGTCGTTGCGTGTAAACAAATGATGATGGAAGGATAAATCGTTGGATCACTCATCCAAAATTTTAGATCCTGACATCAAATCTATCGTTCGTTGTCCAATTAACGTTCTGTGAAGCAGCAACATCGTTCAGTGTGACACCTTTTTGAATAATGTCATTCATATTTCTCCTATTCCTGCCGCTTTATAACATCGTTCAATCGTTCTTCTCCAAATAGCTGGCGCGTTGCCAAATTTAAGATCGTTAACGATATCTTTGCGTGTGACAACGCACTAACTATGTCGACACGATCACGGTCACGTGAGATAGCTAACGATATCGTTCACCTATATCCTAGCGTGTGACGTGGCCCTTATGGCGGGTTTACACGTTGCGATATCGTAGTACGATTTCAATGAAAAGTCACGTGGTTCGATCGTTGGATCCGATATCGTTCCTGCGTTGTATGGTGTGAACGTCCAATACGATGCAGGAACGATGTCAATGCGATATCGGGGATTGAATGAGCGTGCTATTCAATGCCCCGATATTGAAGGGAGATTGGAGCCGGATCGTGCTGTGTAAACGCACAACTACGATGCGATTTGAAACGTCACCCATTCACTCCCATGTTAAATGTTCGATCCTGGGTTGGGGGACGTAGACATCGCACGGACGTTGTATTCCGATATCGCAGTGTGTAAACCTCCGATGCGATGCGGGAGAAACGTGCACTAAATGCGCGCTCCCGCGCCATTGAGTTGCGATATCGCAACGATATTGAAACGTGTAAACCCACCATTACACTTGCATTGGCAAGTTTATTCTGAGACTCAGATCAAAATCGAATGTCTGTGTTTCTGTGCAAAACACTCTATAAGGCTACGTCTGCATGATGAGCATTTGGTTGCAGAAATGTCTGCATGAAATCTGCATCTCCTGGCAGAAAAAATGCATATTGTGCGCTTTTGATGCATTTTATCCATGCATTTTTTTAAGCATTTTTCATGCATTTGGGGTGGAAAAATGCTGTAAAATCTCTGAAAGAATTGACCTGCTGCTAATTTATTTCTGCACCAAATCTACAAGGTTAAAATAAACAATGTGTGCACAAAACTGTCATGATGGTCTCTCGTACCTGGGAGACTTGTGACAGTTTTGGGACCGGTCTCATTCCTGTATTAAGACTTCATATTAAACGTGTTTATTTCCTTTGGCAGTTTAGGAGTTAATGTCAGTCTCTGCTGCCAGCAAGCTAGCTAGTTCTTTGTCCAAGTGTGGCTACTCTGTGATCACTCCCATCCCCTTTATATGGTCACATGGTTCCAGCATCCTTTGCTGGAAATTGAACTTATTTCTGGCCAAGCTTTCTGAAGTGAAGGAGGTTCTCTGGACAGCTGACTACTGCCAAACAGCTTAGCAGCAGGTGTGAAGTTGTTTGTTGTCCCCCTGTCTGTCTCCCCTTCCCTCTTATTGTTGTTATTGCAGTGATTGGGACTAGTGCTCCCGTCAATCATTTCCTTATTAAGGGCTACCATCTGGGCCAGCGAGGGAGTAGGAATTCTGCTTGGTGTCAGATTGAAAGAAGTCATAAAGGAACAGTAGGGAGATCAGGCCACAGCTGCAGGTGAATGCAGGAGGTCACCTCTTCCCCTTTCCCTATAAACAGGGTCCTATGCTATATTTGTCCCCCCTGGTGTCTCCCTAACTGTTGTTTTGTGTAGTATGCTGTACAGGGCTCTGGAGTCAGAGTCGGAGCCCATTTTAGTGGAGTCAGAGTTTGAGTCGGTAGAAAATGGACCAACTCCGACTCCTAAAATATATAATAAATTGGGTGCAGTAGTTCAATGCAGGATGTGCTGAATATTATTATTAATTATTTTTATGTTCTATCTAAATATCTTGTTTATTGCATCATAACAATGACTAAAGCCTGATGTTACCATTGCACTAAAATAAATTTAGCACTTAAACATGAGCCGTGTATGAAGGAGTCGGAGTCTGGGAAATTCAGGAGTCAGAGTCGGTGGTTTGACTTACCGGACTCCATAGTCCTGGTGCCGGACATCGTTGGTTTGTGCGTCACTGCCATACACGGTTGCTGGACACCCCCTTCTCACTGATTATGCTGGCAGAAGGATTTGCTTTTAGTTTTGTAACTAAACTGTACTAAAAACGCATTAAAAAACCCAAGATAAAAATGCTTTGTGTGCACTGGGCCTAAGAGAGTTCTATCCATGAAAAACACAGATTCAACTTGTACGTGTAAAACTAATGGCTGAATGAGACTTTAATTTGGAGAGAACATAAAGTATTGCACCCTGTGTTAGGTAAAGTAGCACAAGGCGCCTCTCCTCCACAAAGTCACTTTGGAAATGACTCCAGCTTAGTTTGACCATTTCCACGTTCTCTGCATCATTTATACATTCCTAGTTTTTGCACTTTAGAGGGCACCGATATAAGAGAAGTGGAGTGTAACCAGGGCATAGGTTAGTGAGGGGCTGGTCAGTATGAGGAATAGTTTTATGACTGTAATGAATGCAGCACTATCTGATGGTCACAAGCAGTTAAAGAGCTGATTTGTCCATTCAGTGACCACAGCATAACCCTATAATGAATGGACAGGAAACTCATTCTTTGGACATAGAGCTTGTGGTTTAACATTTGCTGCCTCTTACTGAATGGACTAATGGTGATGTGCAAACAATGGGCGCACTGCTTGCTGCATTAATGAATTATGTGACGCCATAAAAATCACATGCTTTTTAGTAAGGTCGGCCCTATGCAAAATTTCATGTCAGTATAAGGAGCATCCACCACCAGAACAAAGCCACAATTTTAGATTTTGAGCTTGAGGCTCCAACAGCTGCCCTATTGACCAGTCGTTAAACCCATGACCTTTCTTGCTATGACAGTCCCCTTCCTTTGTCTTTTAAAGTCACAGAATTTGTAAAACTTATATTGCAATTAAAGGGAACCCCTCCAGCAGGTTTTTGCCCTATAAAGTAGCGGCAGTGCCATAATGGCGTTAGGATGCTGATGAAACTGATTCCTTTTAGCTGAAAAATCTGAAGCTAATTAAATTCCTATTGTGAGGATATATTCAATAAAATGGCGCCGTAATCACCGCATGCACGTATCACAACCTCCGGTGCCATTTTATTGATCACACAGTCGAGACGAATATAAGCAGCAGGGACATGTGCACACATTAAAGGGAACCTGCCACCCCCTTTGGGCATTTTAATCTGTGCCCACCAGCTTACATATAATGTAAATGGGGTTCTAGAAACTCTTCTATGTGCCCAGATGTGCCCCTCATACCTGAGAAAATAACTTTTATTCTGTCCAGAGCTTAAGTCCGGGAGGCTGCTATATGGTCCTGATGGATTATGACCTCGACGCCCCCCTGGCTGCAAAACCCACCCTGCACTTTTTAAGATTAACGCCCCCATCTGTGACAGCCGCACTCGTGCCTGTACAGTGGAGTGGGTGTCCGCGCTCCATTGAACATATTGCCAATGTCTCGTGAGACTTCACAAATCTTGCGAGATGTCGGCACTATCCTCAATGGAGTGCGGACACCCGCTCCAATGCGCGGGTGCGAGTGCGGCTGTCACTCAAGCGCTGGTCACAGCTTGGGGTGGCAATTTTAAAAAGTGCAGGGCAGGTTTTGGAGCCAGGGGGTGGTGAGGACATAATCCATCAGGACCATACACCATGTTCCAAATTATTATGCAAATATTCTTTTTCTCTGATTTTCCTAAATGGTCGGTGCAAATGACAGTCAGTGTAATAAATCATCAAATTTTATTGAAGAAACCTCCCAATGATAAACAGTATAAACTTCAAAATTATAAAAAAAAACTCTAAATGCACTGTTCCAAATTATTAGGCACAGTACAGTTTCTAAACATTTGATATGTTTGAAAGAACTGAAAATGCTCATTTGTTGATTTTGCAACATTATGAGGTCACATTCACTGAAATAAAAAGCTATTTAACTTCAAAACATCCTAACAGGCCAAGTTACATGTTAACATAGGAACCCTACTTTGATCTCACCTTCACAATTCTAGCATCCATTGATATTGTGAGTTTCTGGAGAGTTTCTGCTTGTATTTCTTTGCATGATGTCAGAATAGCCTCCCAGAGCTGCTGTTTTGATGTGAACTGCCTCCCACCCTCATAGATCTTTTGCTTAATTATACTCCAAAGGTTCTCTATAGGGTTGAGGTCAGGGGAAGATGGTGGCCACACCATGAGTTTATCTCCTTTTATGCCCATAGCAGCCAATGGCACAGAGGTATTATTTGCAGCATGAGATGGTGCATTGTCATGCATGAAGATGATTTTTCTTCTGAAGGCACATTTTTGCTTTTTGTACCATGGAAGAAAGTTCTCAGCCAGAAACTCTATATATTTTGCAGAGGTAATTTTCACACCTTCAGGAACCTTAAAGGAGCCTACCAGCTGTTTCCAATGATTCCGGCCCAAAACATGACTCCCCCACCTCCTTGCTGACGTCGCAGCCTTGTTGGGACATGGTGGCCATCCACCAACCATCCACTACTCCATCCATCTAGAACATCCAGGGTTGCTCGGCACTCATCAGTAAGCAAGACTGTTTGAAAATTAGTCTTCATTTATGTCTGGGCCCACTGCAATCGTTTCTGCTTGTGAGCACTGTTTAGAAGTGGCCGAATAGTCGGTTTATGTACCACAGCAAGCCTTTGAAGAATCCTACATCTTGAGGTTCGAGGGATTCCAGAGGCAACAGCAGCTTCAAATATCTACATACAGGAAAAAGGAGCGGCACTCATCGAATTGTGGTTGTATGGATGTTTAATTCAGTCCATAACAGGGTTACAAATGCAGGGAGGGAGGGGGTGCAGAGCTGGACGACAATCGACTGTTTCACGAGTCAGCGCTTCAACAGGTCCATTGACCTGTTGAAATGCTGACTGCGTGAAACAGTCATTTGTCGTCCAGCTCTGCACCCCCTCCCTCCCTGCATTTGTAACCCTGTTATGGACTGAATTAAACATCCATACGACTGCAATTCGGTGAGTGCCGCTCCTTTCTCCTGTATGTATTGATTGACTTGTGCTTGAGCTGAGCAACATCATGCGGGTGTGTCGCAGCCCACATATTGGATTAATGGCCCGAAGATAGGACCCAGTGCCCAGTTTTCTCTCTTTAAACCTGCTGAGGTTCAAATATCTGTTTACTGGTTTGTAAGGCTTTTTTAGCAGCTGCACTCTTAATCCGATGAACTTGCCTGGCAGAAACCTTCGTCATTCTGCCTTTATCTGCACAAAAACGTCTGTGTTCAGAATCGGCCACAAATCTCTTCACAGTATGCTTACGTTTTCGTGTAATATCTAATGTTTTCATACCTTGTTCAAGGCAGTGCACTATTTGTTGCTTTTCGGCAGCAGAGATCCTTTTTCTTTCCCATGTTACTTGAAAACTGTGGCCTGCTTAATATTATGGAACACCCAGTTTTCCTTATGTTGGGCTCACCTGCCAAACTAATTATCACAGATATCTGAGATTGATTTCAGTGATCCAAAGAACCCTGAGACACAATACCATCAATGTGAGGCGCCCCCAGGCCGTGGGGTACTCCGGAACCGGATCGCTGTTGCTGTCGCTGTGGAGTCATGGGGGCCGTGACCCGGTCCTGTGGCCTGGGCGTCAGTTGAAAAAGGGGATATGTACAGGGCAGGTTGTCATGGCGCCACCCGTAGTATGTGGTCAGTGGGGACCACCGCTGCCATATTTCTGCAGGGGGACAGTGATGAGGGGCAGCGTAGATGGTAAGCCCTTCACGGGTAGGGCTGGGTGTCCCTGGGGCAGGTGTAGTGTGAGGGCTGCGTACTCTGGATGCTGCATCGGCTCTTCTCCAGCCAGCACACAAGGGACAGCAGGCATGCGGCTCCGCAGGTGGAGATCTCTGCAGCGGCGCAGTAAAGGAACAGTCTCAGGCCATTGTGAGCTTACCGGGTACTTAACTGTTTTAAGTTCTTTAGCAGCAGGTTACAGTTTACAGTTCTTACAAGTTAGCACTGCTCCGGGTACTTGGGTTATACTGCAGCTCAGACCGTTCCTCTGCGTTGCTTCCCTCAAAGTACCTTTCAGGCCCTGCTTGTTGCTCTCTCTGTCCTCGCTCACAGGTTCGGTCTGGCCGTCACGGGCTCTTTAGTGATGCTTCCCTCTGCTTTAGGGTCACTAGCCCTAGTACGACTGCTGTGTTCCTATTCTGTGGCAGTAGGTAGGTCGCGGGCCATAAAGTCCCTGCACCATGCCAGTGTGTCTTGTGATTAGGGCCTAAAAGTCTCCCCTGTCACCTCTACAGAGCCGGCTCTCTGGCTGTCGTGGCCTAGCCCTTCAGTGACCCAGGTGTGATTTGGGCTCACCAGGCTCCCTCTATCTCTCTGGTTGTCAGCTCTGAGTCCTACGGCCAGCTATATTAGTGATAGCTGCCGGGCTTGGTGTTCTCCCACTACTCTGTGGTGTTCACCTGTAGGGTGTGTCTGCTTGCGGTGCTTCTTCCCTCGCCTCTGTCTCTAAAGCGAGCTTTCTCCCTTGGGAAACTGCCTCCGAGGTTCTGCATCCTCCAGGGAACCACTCCTCCTGGGAATCCACCCCTCCAACTTAAGGCCCCATTACACAGTATGATGTCCTAGTCATCCGACCAACGATGGGGGTCACTGGGACATCGTTAGCTGATTGCTGGTGAGTTGTCACACAGGCAGACTCAACAGTGATCAGGACCAGCGAGAACGCTGGTAACCAGGAGAAACATCGGGTAACTAAGCGCAGCACTGCGCTTAGTTACCCGACGTTTACCCTCGTTACCAGCTCCCAGCGCTTGCTGTGTGGTTCTGGGAGGTCGTTCATCGTTGGTCTCCCGCTGGGCGGCCAGCGTCGGCGCGTGTGACAGCGGGAGACCAACGATACATTTTCAGTCTAGTCCATTTTTCCATGATCAACGAACTTATCATTGGTCGTTGATACGTGTCACACGCAACAATGTCATTTCAACATCGCTGCAATGTCACCAAACCGGTGACGTTGCAACGATATCGTTAACGATATAGTGTGTAATGAGGCCTTCAGTATTCCGTTGTTTTTAGTACTGTTCCTCCACCCCTTTGTCAGGGTTCTACCTCTCTCTCCACCCACACTTCTCTCAACTCCCACCACGCCTTGCCCTAAATAGAGTCAGTGGCTTAGGATCAGAGTGGGTCAGTGTGTGTGGGTGTTTTTTGTTAACCGTCTTTACCTTCTCTGGCTCCAGTTACCCTGTGGCCGCCCTGGTCGCAGGGGCACTTCAAATGGGTTTAATTGAAAAAGAAAAACAAACCCTATGACACTTAAAACCAATTTGCATAATAATTTGGAACATGGTGTATAGCTACCACCCAGACTTAATAGGAGGCCAGCGCTGGACAGGCTAAAAGTTATTTTCTCAGGTATGAGGGGCACGTCTGGGCACATAGAAGGGTTGCTAGAACCCCATTTACATTATGTGTAAGCTGGTGGGCACAGTTTAAAATGCCCAAAGGAGGTGACAGGTTCCCTTTAAAGAATTGTTTGATCTGTGCATGCGCCGATGCTGATCAAAACCTTCACAACTATGAACAATGTTGATTCTGAAGTATACAGATTTATTAGTTACTGTCAAGAATATAATTATTAGACATGCCTCCTTTCATATCATTGCTTGAGATGTATGCTCTCTCCTCCCTCCTGTAGCTCAGCCTTCTCTGATTGGCTGCTGAATGTAAACACAAGCTCTGGACTTCCCCATGAGGAAATCGGTGCATGGGAAGATGATTTCTATTAAAGAATTAATATTACTGTATATACTCGAGTATAAGCCGACCCGAGTATAAGCCGAGGCCCCTAATTTTACCCTCCAAAACTAGGGAAATTTATTGACTCGAGTATAAGCCTAGGGTGAGAAATGGAGCAGACCCCCATCCTGTTATATAGCCCCCCATCCCGGTATATAGCGCCCCAAATCAGTGGTATACAGGCCCCAATCAGTGGTATACAGGCCCCCAGCAGTGGTATACAGGCCCCCAGCAGTGGTATACAGGCCCCCAGCAGTGGTATACAGGGCCCCAGCCGTGGTATACAGGGCCCCAGCAGTGATCTACAGTCCCCTGCAGCAGTATACAGGCCCCCTGCAGCAGTATACAGGCCCCCTGCAGCAGTATACAGGCCCCCTGCAGCAGTATACAGGCCCCCTGCAGCAGTATACAGGCCCCCTGCAGCAGTATACAGGCCCCCTGCAGCAGTATACAGGCCCCCTGCAGCAGTATACAGACCCCCTGCAGCACTATACAGGCCCCAGCAGTGATCTACAGTCCCCTGCAGCAGTATACAGGCCCCCAGCAGCAGTATACAGGCCCCCAGCAGCATTATACAGGCCCCCTGCAGCAGTATACAGGCCCCCAGCAGTGATCTACAGTCCCCTGCAACAGTATACAGCCCCCTGCAGCAGTATACAGGCCCCCTGCAGCAGTATACAGGCCCCCTACAGCAGTATACAAGCCCCCTGCAGCAGTATACTGGCCCCCATCAGTGATCTACAACCCCCCTCCTTAGTATTTGTCCCCCAGGCTGCGGCACACATTAAAATAACAAACACTTCATACATCACCTTTCCGTCATCTCCTGGCTGGCAGCGCCGCTCCTCCGGTCCCGGCTTCTTCCTGCTTGTGCCGGCTTCTTTTGCTGTGGCCGACGCAGCAGATGACGTCATCTGCTGCGCCCGGTCACATGACACCAGCACAAGCAGGAAGAAGCCGGGACCGGAGGAGCGGCGCTGCCAGCCAGGAGACGCCGGAAAGGTGATGTATGAAGTGTTTGTTATTTTAATGTGTGCCGCAGCCTGGGGGAGAAATACTAAGGGGGGGGAACTGTAGATCACTGATGGGGGGCCTGTGTAGTGCAATATGCACCGCTCCCCCCCGCCGCTGATGGACGGGGGGATGCCGTGGATATTCATTACACTAATGAGGTGGCCCCACGTGACCTCCCGCGGTCACTGCGGCCCCCTCCTGCCTCCTCCAGCCCCCGGTTACAGCCCCCCCAAGCATATACCGAGTGACTCGAGTATAAGCCGAGGGGGGCACTTTTCAGCACAAAAATTGTGCTGAAAAACTCGGCTTATACTCGAGTACATACGGTAAGTATGGAATAATAAACCACTGGTGAGATAAAGATGATAATATGATAACTATGGCGCTTATAATAAATCAAATAAGCCTTCGTAAGGAGGAGCCTGGAGCATCACTTTGAGACTGGCAGAAAATGTACAGGAGGCCTCCATACCTCAGGTTACTAAGAAGGAAAGCTACACTTTAGGTGCTAGTACATAACTTACCACTAGATAACACAGGATTTATTTACATCTTTCTTGGACACTCATATGTCCATCATATGCCTACGCCAAGGATGGGATTCAGCCGGGGCCTACGACCTGGTTGTTGATATCACAGTCAGTTCTGAGGATCGGCAAGAAAAAGTGTCCCAACCCAGTATGGTCTTGGCACAATCCTCCAGCTGGCCTACGCCCTAGTCAAAAATACTGAGGTCCCATTCTTATGCTTTCTATGTGTGATTGAAGGTTAAAATTAAATATATTGCAGACTTATCCTCAGGGCAAGCCATCTGTCTGATGAGTGGGGGTATCTGTCCTGTTACAGCTGTTTCATTCAGCTGATCATTGGGTTTGCAGGGGTTGGACCCAACCAATTACACATTGACTATCTCCATGCCATCAATGTGTTTTTCTAAAACATTCCTTTAAGTTATCTGTCCCATTACATGACTTCCCTTGATATCCTGTTAGATGATTTTTGCATCATTTAGCTATGAAACATTTTTTAGGTGCATACAAATAATTTGCATGTCACACGATTTTAATTGTAGGGTTATGTCATTAAAGAAAAAATAAATAATAAAAAGCCAAATTTAAATCAAACAAATCATCCTGAACATTAATTACTGTCGCACTGCCTTATACATTAATCATGCGAGCCTCCCATCCTCTCTATGTAATTACCAGCACACGCACGCCAAGCCGGAGCGCTCAGTCAGCTGCACAGACTTCATTTAATCACGGCGGATAAGGCCTGGGCTCGCAGACTCGGAAAGAGAAGGGAGAGGTGTATGTCAGATTATATGAGGCAATTGAAGGAATATTATATTGAGAGCGATAAAATGAGCTGTAAAGGACAGAAATTAGAAGACCAATATTAGAGTAAATATAAAAGAGCAAATAGCTTTATGAGTTAAAAGGAGGAGCGAAGTCTACCCTGCAGCGTCAGCAAACCGGTCTGGAAGTGAAGCCATTGTCGAAACGTCTGCAAAATAAAATTTATCATAATTTACCGTCAATCACAGTCATGGTGAGATGTGCTCTACATAGATATCTTATTCTCAGGCTGACATTGGATGTAAGATCTCAAATATGGAACCACAGGGAAAAGAATAACGTTGTCAAAATCCAATTGCGTTATAAAGGCAGGAACAATAGGCAAGGGTAAAAGTCCATTCACAATGCACGATAAATTTTATGATAATTATGTAGTCTTAGGCTGCTTTCACATAACGATTTTCGGTCATCCGATTGTATCCGTTTCAAAACGGACACAATCGGATTTGAAATCGGACCCCATGTTCCCCTATGGGAATCGGATGGGAACGGATGTGCCACTATTGGCATCCGATTTTGGCACCATCCGATCCCATCCGATGTAATCACGGGCACAAAATCGTAGCCTGCTACGATTTTGTGTCCGTGACTCACATCGGACAGCATCGGATCACTGCTGATCCGAGGCTGATCCTAGTGCCCACAGCCATAGGAGCCTATGGACATCGGATCTGAGTTCACCTCGGATCCGATGTCGGCTCCGTATCCCCTGTCTTTCCCTGCTTCTTCTCCTCCATCTTCTGCCCTCTCCTATTCTATATGCTGTGCCCCCGCTATTCTTTGCTGTGCCCTCTCTTCTCTATCCTCCTCTATCCCTATCCTGTCCCCTGTCCTCTCCCTGTATGTAAAAAAATAAAAAAAACTCCTCCGGGAGTATACATCACCTGTCACCGGCTCCAACGCTGCAGCACCATCAGGGCAGAAGAGCCTGTGATGATGTAAGAGACCCGGTCAGCTGATGAGTCATGTGACCGGGCTCTGACATCATCACAGGTCCTTCAGTCCTGATCGTGCTGCAGCGTTGGAGCCGGTGACAGGTGATGTATACTCCCGGAGGAGTTTTTTTATTTTTTACATACAGGGAGAGGACAGGGGACAGGATAGGGATAGAGGAGGATAGAGAAGAGGGGGCACAGCAAAGAATAGTGGGGGCTCAGCATATAGAATAGGAGAGGGCAGAAGGTGGAGGAGGCAGGAGTAGGGAGAGACCGGGGACCGCAGGATCCACACGGATCCTGCAGATCGGATGGCTATTTGCCATCCGATTGCAGGGATCCGTATGGATCCGTGCCTGTCCGTGGGATCCCCCTTCAAAGTCGGATCCCACGGACAGGCACAAAAAAGTTATGTGAAACCAGCCTTAACAGGCTGCCACCAGATCATCTGGCAAACCAGCAAAATGCTCGTTCGTCGGGTGAAACAATCTTTTGTACTTCACAAAAGATCATCCATAGTTCATGGCAGCACATTGTTTTGTTTAAGCAGGACCTGCTCTTTTAAGACCACTGACAGTTTATACAAACCCAACCATCTATTGTTCAGAGTGCATCTGAAACTGGGTTGACCTGTGAACAAGTAACTAATCGGGAGTTGTATAGAGCCAACCATTGGCTCATGTCGCACTGATCGGAGGTCTCTTACTTTCACAAGGGCCAGAGAATCGCTAAAGTGACATTCTTGTGTGGTTCTTCCAGAACTTATCAAAACTCCAAGTAAAGTCAGTCTGTGAACTAGTGACAAGGTCATAGGCACTCAAGGCTCACCAATAAGAGTGGGAAGCAAAGGCTAGCCTGTCTGATCCCACACAAGAGATACTATACCAAAAACTGCTGAAAATGTTACTACTGGGTATGATAGCAAGGAACATGCAACATCACAACAAGTAATCTAGCTCTAGATCCATCATAAAATCCAATCCTGTTCTTCTCCACCACTGAGTGTTTACAATATCTACAAGAGCATCAGAAAAGAACCATGGAGATATTGTGACGGGGTGGTTATAATGGACAAAGGAGTAAGGTCACAGGATGGCAGTGATGGGCAAAGTCAATCAGGGGAACTTTTCTGACCATTAGACTGGGGGTTCCTTGCTGACCATGTTCCCAGAAGTACCTCTGAAGGTGAGGATGTCTGGGCTGACATCCTTACCCTGCTCCTGACCAGCCCTGGGCTAACACCCCTCCACCTCCACCCAGAGATCAGGATGAGCACAGCAACTCCCACACTCGATAGCAATCTCTAGGAAATTTACAGGACAGGTTCAGAAGGATCTGTAACAGCATCCACACAGCTCACAGACAAGCAGAGAATGAACTCTATCAGCGACATCAGGTGATGGTCATGGGGCTACTTAAAGGCTGGGGAAGTGGTCAACCACGTTACCTGATACAACAGCAAGTAATACTGCAGAGCCACAGCAACAGAAATTAACCCTTAAGGGGTACAAAATGGAATTTACTGCCAGTTAACTACTCACTCTGCAGATCAGTTCATAGAATGCAGAGCAGTCTACACATGACAGGAATGGAAGAAGTAGCCTGGTCTGTGGGCACCTGGGTACAGATGACACTTAGGCCTCATTTCACAAATAGATCACATATCCAACCCCAATATTCCCATTATTATCAATTGGGTTGTTTACAAGTATATGTCCAGAAAGATAGAGACATCTGAGTCAGTGAAAAACTCAGGACGCACAACAATGTGACATCTTAATGCTGTTTTTGCCAATATATTGGAGCGAAACGTGGAAGCCATAAAATGTTAGAGAAGTGGATGTCAAACTGACATTAAAAATGGACACATGGATTAAAGCTGTATAAAAAGCTAATAAAAACAGATTTGTTTTTTACTGTACGCAATAAAACTTCTGAATGAGGCCTAAGATGCAATATGGAAAATAGGCAACCCAGTGGTGGCGTAATGACCTGGGCAGTGATGTGCTGGGAAACTGTGATACATGCATTCATGTGGGTGTTAATTTGACACATGCCACACACCTAAATATCGTACATGCTTTCCTGAGAAGTTGAACTATATTCCCTAAAGGTGCCGTCACACCTTCCAACCTCGGCTGCGATGTCAGAAGCGATGCCGCGGGTGCGCTCTCGCTTCCGACATTGCAGCCTAGCTGTCACACGGCAAGATGTTGCCGGATGTGGCGCTGCGATGTTGGTGCAGTGATCGCTCGCTGTGCTGTGATCAACCCAGCGAGCGATCCGCTGCAATGCAGCGAATAGGTGGGATCGGCCGTGACATCGCTATTGCGGTGTCACACCGAATGATGCCGCAGGTCGTTGAAGTTGACAGGTTTTCCTGCATGCAGGAAAACCTGTGAACTCCAACTTGAACAACTATCGTTGTTGAATAGTGCGTTTACACGTAACGACGCAACAACTATGTCGTTTCAACATTGTTCCTGACGTCACTTTTGAATGACGTCGGAAACTATGTTGAAAGGTTGATGGTACCTTAAGAGCAGCAAAATGTGCTGCACCGCACAACTAAGGGCCCTTTGACATCAGCGGTTTTCGCTGATGTGCGGCAGATCTGGCAGGTGGCGCCAGATCTGCCGTCTAAGGGCCGACTTGCAGCCCGGATCCGGCAAGCCCCATACATTGTCTATAAAAGCAAGCAGCGGTTTTTTTTTTTTTGCGGCCACAAGTGCCGGATCTGCTGCATCCAGCGGAATTGCATTTGCTGCACCAGATCGCAAGCCCCACAGACAATGTATGGGGCTTACCGGATCCGGGCCACAAGTCGGTTGTTAGGCGGCAGATCCGGCAGATACAGCACCACCTGCTGGATCTGCAGCACATCAGTGAAAACCGCTGATGTGAAAGGAGCCTTAGGCTCCTTTCACATCAGCGGTTTTTTAAAATTGCGTCATATCCAGAAGATTTATCGCATCTGCCGTCTAATGGTCGCACTTGCAGCAAGCCCCATGCACTGTCTATGGGGCTTGGGGCAGATGCGGCAAGTGCGGTATTGCTGTGATCTGGCAGTTGTGGCTGTGAAAAAAACCAAAGTCAGCAGCGTTATTTTTCGCGACCACAAGTGCCGGAACTGTGAGTATACCACACTTGCCGCATCTGTCGCAAGCCCCATAGACCATGCATGGGGCTTGCCGCAAGTGCCAACGTTAGGTGGCAGATGCGGTAAATCTGTCGGATCTGCCGCAATTTGCAAGAATCGTTAGTGTGAAAGGGGCCTTAAACGACTAAAGAATCTGGTGCTAATGTATTGGATTGTTGCCAGATACCACAGGACTGGAGCGGAGCAAAATAATTTACAGGACTTTGGTTTGGCATCGACATCGGTACCAGATTGCTAGAATTCTGGGCACCTTTGGTGATTACGAGGCCCCATGACATTATGATATTGCTTGCAGGGCTGTGCAGCCGGACTCGTAGTATCTGTATTCATTTTGGTGCAGTCTGAGTTGAATTCAGACAAATTGAGGACGATATGAGGTAAAAAGGTATGATATAATGAGCGCTAGGGACAGAAACAGGCACTGGGCTCTTATCGAATATTACCTTTCAAATTTATTGTGAACAGTAGAAGTTACAGGTCTCCTCGCCACAACATGTTTCGACACTAAAGGTGTCTTTCTCAAGTGGACAAATTGAGGAGTCAGCATTGGAGATTTGGTTTACCAACTTCACACCAGGGCTGTGGAGTCTGAGTTGTAGAGTTTAAATTGGTGTCCATTATAGTGGAATCGGATTTGGAGGTTTGGCTTACCGACTGTATACCAGGGCTGTGGAGTCAGAGTCGTGGTGGAGTCGAGGTTGGAGTTGGGATTCAGGCAAACTGAGGAGTCGGAGTTGAGACTGAGGTTTGGCTTTTCAACTCCACAGCCCTTGCTGCTAGAGGCCTAGTGATCAAAAGAAGTGGCTAAGGTGCCGGCATTCGACTCTGGCCAAGGAAGTCTGAAGGACCCTACTTTGGCTGCCAACAAGTATCTACGTAGATGCTGAACCAGAGTTCTGGAATTCTTTTTGTTCAAAAATGATTTTAATGTTCTAGAGTTAAATCAGCGTTATAAGAAGACGCATAGGGGAGATTGCTGCATCTCAATTTATTCAGCATGGAGTATGAGCGCCAAATATGAAAAACTCCGCATTTACAGCCTTGGCTGCCATCAGTACTTTGGTCAGTAGTGGCACAGGAAGCTGCCAGCGGCAGATCTTGATTGTTTGCCAATGACATCCCAGATGTGCTCAATGGGAGATGAGTCTGGAGACGTTGCAGACCATAGTTGTACATTTAGGCCATGCAGGCTGCTCACATTAGAAAAAGCAACATGCAGTCTGGGGTTAACGCACTGAAAAACAGCTCGTGGGACCCTTTGGAGAAATGTATTCTGAATAGCGTTTTTTTTTATTCTAGCTTATATTTTTCCATCCTGTAAATGTGGAATATATTATAAGATAGAAAATATAATAAAGTGTAGATTTACATGTTTCAGCGTTCTGCCTGGAAGGATCCGAATCAGTTAAAGTGTAAGACAATTATCCTTATATATTCTTACTTTTCTCTCCAGAGCCCTGGTAATAAATAGAAGTGTATGGGTGGGGGCTGTTGCTTAGAAAGCAGCAGGTTGATGAGTTAACAAGGCCCAGAGGAGAACCCTGCGCTCAGCTTACATCATCCTTTCATCACCTGGATCCACCCTTATCCTCACCGGTGCACTGTGCGCGGTACCGGCACCTCGTATCGGGCTCCAGGTCCACGCTGACTGTCTCATCAGATGGAGAGCAGGAGGATAGACCTTGTTACCATGGAGACAATTCCATCTTATGGTGATTTTTTTAACACATATAATCGCCTTTTCTTTTCTGCAGAAGATATATATACTGGTAATTATAGAAACTTATATTTATTAGCAGCAGTAACAATACGAATATCTGCTACAGATGAATTGATTGCAACCAGTATATTGCTGCACTGTAAATGTGCCAGGAAATTCTCAGGATGTCCCAGCACCGAAAGGTCTGCAGGAACATAATGGTCTGTTCATTCCATCTTGCTGCACCACCAGATTTTAACTATTTATATGGATCTTCATTGTCCGGTTCCCTTTGTAGCTTCATATAACGGTTCAGTTTTTGATAACAGCTTCCAGACTCCCCCTTCCCCAAATACATATAGCATTAAATAATCTTCTGACACTAGGGGGAGCTCTAGAGTTTACTGGATACAGACTATGCACAATATAACACACCATGCTCATGAGCTCCCCCTTAGTGGCCACTGCTAACCAATATGAATTCTATGATGTATCAAATGACTTTGTAGACAGGTATGCATAGCTATGGGCATGTCCAGCCACCACAACACTTCAATTCTCACAACATGTGATACTCCAGGGTCCACAAATGGGGAATACCACCCCGGACCACCCACACCCTCATACAGTCATCTATGTCTTCTGGGTGAATTTTTTTAGGCTTTAAAAATGGTTAAAATCCAAATTGTTGTATGGTATCACCTTTTGGCTACTCATTACCTTCTGTCAAGCAACTACATATCACTCAATATTGTGTGAAACTAGAATATGGGAACGAATCATTAAAAATACTGAAGTACGTATTGGTGTGTAGTTTCTCCAAGTGACTGTATGATATAGATGGAGTAAGGAGAGGGCATAAATTCAATAGGTGCAGGAGTTGGAGTTGAAATTCTAGAGCTTAGGGGGCCCCAAAAGTCCCATTGGTTATAGAAAAAGACTAATGCTATTAAACATTTGCAATAATTGGGGGCCCCGTTGGAACTTTTGCATCAGGGTCCATGAGCTTCAGGTTATACCACAGGTAAGGAGCTGAGTGGTCTGCTCAACTGGAACAGGCACACTTTGACATTGACATCTAGTTAGTACAGTGAAACCCATGAGTTTTATTTATGTTATGTATGGGAATCTCCAATACTAAATTGGTTTTCCTCCGTTGCGATGATAGCTGCTTCCTGCCGAATGAGAATCACAACTAGAGAATTCATATCTGCGTGGACTGAGAAGCACATAAACCAACTTGCCCAGATATCTAAGCCCCTTTCACATCAGCGTTTTTTTCAAATCGCGGCAGATGCGGTTTTTTTAACCGCATCTGCTGCGATTTGAAAAAAACGCTAGTGTGAAAGCACCCATACCCAGCCTAAAGTGTGATTCTGCAAAAGAACGAGGCTTTGACCTCTGCACAAAGATATTTATGCCTCATACGACATGCAGATCCATGCATGTGAAATGAATGTAAGAATTATGTCACTTGTCATCTACGGCGATAAATTTAATATTAGACAGAATTAGGGCTGGTAGAGATGAGTGTATAATCTGTCTGTGTGCAGTCTATGTGCCACAGGTCTCACAAGTCCGATTTTCCACACTGATCTATGGTCTGAGTGGGAAACATTGCAGCAAACACTATTCTGTACTATGTATGGTAAAGGCAACTATAGCACATGTCTACAATGTCAGCGAGCCAACCGTGCTGCACATGGAGCCAGTCACTTGTGCACTTTTCCAATACAGATTTCTGAACCCAGCTTTAAAAGGAATCTGTCAGCAGAATTTCACATCCTAAAGTATTTATATGCGCATGTAGCTCCTTTAAAAACATATGTTTACTTGTCCAGTCCCTTCCTTAAATACTAAGAAATCAGCATTTGAATTGAAATGCAAATTAGGCTGGAGAACCCTTTGTAGATCTGAAGCCTCTGTCACTCCAGCTCTATTCCTTATCAACTGCTGCCGCCTTCTTATTGACTGTCGTCACATAGCATAGAGTCTGTCTATCAAGAAGGATGAAGCTAGAAGGGGGTTAAGGTGGCATTCAAGTGGTAGAAAATCGGGGACTGCGCCCACTCCATATGAAGAACGGGAGACAGTAACAGGAGAGATCCGTTCCAAGAGCTGATCAGGTTAGCATTATATAGGAGCGGGGTGTCATTGTGCTACCCAATCAAAAAATTTATTTTTCTAGCACACCAACACCCCACTGCTAAGCAGGATGAGGTGACCAATAAAGCTGGAGTGACAGAGGCTTCAGATCTACCCTAGCACTTCAGCTTCATTTGCGTATTAATTTAATTACTAATATCTCAGTACTGGTGAAATAGACTGGCCAAGTAAAGGGATTTCAAGACTTGTTTTTGAAAGAGTTGCATGCGCATATAGTAGTGACAGATTCCCTTTAAGTTCCGAGTTTAGTTTTGACCCTCCACAACAGTTAGTTTCTGAAGTGTCCCCTTTGGAGAATTAACTGGAAAGAACACTACACAGTCCTACATTATATTATTAGTATGTTATATGTAAGACACCATGAAAAAATATACACACCCTTTGTGAACTATACTTCTATATGCTATGTGATGCAGAACTTATTTCCCCTATATGTTGAGTGGGAAATACGGTGTATCCTCTATTTGTACTTTGGCTGGAAATGCATGATTCAGCTAATGTAATAAAAACCATTCATCCTATATATGTTGTAAATGTCAAGTGCAATAAACCACACTGCTGTCCGTGTCATGAAAAACTAACAATTAATATAGGACAAAAACATAAAGTGAAGCTGAGTGAAGGGTGCCGCTTTGCTTTGCTCAGCATTGATGGCGCTGGGACTTTGGAGTCAGATTTTACGGTTCCCAACCGCACTCCTTTCCTTGTACGTAGTAATGGGTAAGAGGTGCTTATAGGACTGAAGGGACGGCGCACCGTCTATCCAGAATACATTACACTGTCCCAGCGCTAGGCGTGTCCGCTATATTTCACGTCTGCGGATCCCGATGGACCAATAAGCCGCAGCCATCTCTGTGATTTCTTGTTCCCAAGAAGTAAATACTATAATTATTATTTCTCTTTATTAGGCGTCCTCTATATTACACTGCCCACGCATTTTCTCACTTTGTGAAACTCTTAACTACTTCATGAAGCCTCAGACATAGTGGAGAAATGTCATTGCTATAGGACATCATTATCTCTCTCCGTAGAGAACATAAGAGGGTTTTGTTGTTAGTTTGCTTCACATATACTTATGAACATTGTATCATTTAATTTCTTGTCTCTCTTTATCTTCTCTAGTGAAATAACAAAGGCGATGGTAATGATAGAGCATCAGGTATCGTTTATAGATGCAGTAGTATAATCAGGGGTGGACAAATCATTGGTGCAGCCGCACAGGGGCCCAAGAGGTAAGGGGGCCCATTTCCAACTCCAAATCAGCTAAAGGTGTGTTGTATTAAAAGTTGCTATTGGACCATAAAGGGCCTATTTACTGTTCTTGCACAGAGCCTCTTTTGGGGCGACAGCGCTTACATTTTCCTTCATAATTATAACAAACCTTTCTTACCATAAATGAAAAGAGAGAACAGAGCATTGTGGTTATAACAGGCTGGTACTTTATTAAGATTTAATAATGTATCCATTTCAGATTGTTTATTCATCAAAAACATTTTTTAAAACACGTTCCATCCATAGTCATGTAAACAAATGACTCTTTTATTTATAAATACTGAACTGTAACTTTATTTAATGCACTGATCCCCCCAGCAAAGCTGGGTGACCCTATCTCTAACAAAGTACCAGCAAAATTTACCATAACATAAACCATATTCTTGGGGGCGGGCGGGCGGGGACTTCAGCAACTGCTGTTGCCACTGAATTGTTTGGCCAAATTACCCCCTTTATATACCCAAGCCAGAGGGTGGCTGGCCAATCAAATAATTCAAATTTGGCGGGCTTCTTCCCGCTCGATTTTAATTTCTGACGTCATTTCACCCAGCAACTATTCTGCTGGACCAATGACTGTGCTTCTTCACAAAATATGCCCTATTGCAGCGCGTTGCCCCAAGATGGCTCCTATCCTATGTGAATAGTTGCCAATTCATTCTCTATGTCTGCCACTGAGTACAATCATTCCAATGGGGCTTCTTGGAGACCTGTTCTCTGGATCGGTGAGACCCCCAGAAAGCAGCAAGTCATCACCTATCCTTCAATTACTCACGGGGTATTAAGGCCGGCACTTCCTCTTGGATACTGGAGCTTGTATCATAGGCGTCCCCAAGTATTAATATGAAAAAAACCAGATTCGCACTCGCATAAATTGCTTTCCTTCCTTTCAAATTTTATCCCATGATTGTCACAAATATGACATGTTTCAGCTTATATTCTAAAGATAAAGTGATTTAAGTTGGTTTAAGGGCATATACAGGTTCAATTCCATCCATGAACACAGTCAACAGTATACATTTATAAAGGGGTTTTCCCACAAACTGAGATCATTTTAATCAATAGATCTTGGAATAATAATAATTTCCACAATTGGATGTGTCTAATAAAAAAAAAAATGTTCCTGTGCTGAGATAATCTTATACATGTGTCTCTGCTATGTCCTGTGTAATAGATGTGTCTGACCGTACAGAGACATGGTCTGATCATACCACATCTCCTGTGCTGAGAGAATCTTATATATGTGTCCCTGCTATGTACTGTGTAATGGATGTGTCTGACCGTACAGAGACATGGTCTGATCATACCACATCTCCTGTGCTGAGATAATCTTATATATGTGTCCCTGCTATGTACTGTGTAATGGATGTGTCTGACCGTACAGGGACATGCTCTGATCATACCACATACTTTTTTATTATTAGTATATTATTATTATTATTATGTTGGTTCCCTGAGGAAAGAGTGGGGACACCGCTCTGAAACGCGTCAGAATAAAGCCATCATTACCTGACATTTGTGATCCTTTCATCGTATGGGCATCGTGGATCTGATAAACACTGTCCCCTTTGGATCTCCCTGCTTGGAAGAGACCGGGCTCGCGGCCGAGGGCATGACACCAATCACTGGCGAGGGTGGCGCTATAGACTAGCATGCATGTGAGACCTAATCCTGCAATGATAATTTCCTTCTGATAAGACACTGATTGCATTGAAACTACAGCACACAGCCTAAAAAGTAACACAGCTCTGGAATCAGGGTCTCAACTGAGATATTATGATGCTCACAGAATAAATAACTGACAGATTCCCTTTAAATATTATTCATGCAGTTTGGTCTCTCCACTGTGGTTACAGGTAGCCAGAACATCTCTATATATAATTGCTCAGTGGCTCCTCCACATCCATCTGGATGTCTGCCTATGTCACATGTCACTTCTGCCACATACACCCTAATGGGTGTAAGAATATGGCATCCGCTGGCAGTGGTGGTTCCTGGCACACACTACCACCAGCGACACTCAAAACAACACACCACACACCTCCTCACCAACGCCACCCACCGCACACCTTCCGCCACATTCCGCACCCCAAACGCAGCCCCCACCTCCATCATATACTTACCAGAGGGATCAAGGACCTGAGGTGATGTCACGTCAAGTGATCAGTCACGTGATGGGGTGGAGCCAGGTTCACGTGACTGATCACTGTGATGGTCCGAAACTGCATAGGCCACAGGGAAGGGGGGAGAGAGCAGCTCAGGAGAGAGAGAAGCCATAGGGATAGAGAGACTCCATTGTCATTGTCCAAGTCATACTGACCAGGATCAAAACAGAAAAACAAAAAAACAATTGCTAATGCAGATGTGAAAAGGGAGTAAAAATAAAAGTTCACGAGCGGCTTCAATACCTTTTTTTTATTGTAATTTTATAACAAGTTATAATTAGTGCATTAATGCAAATGGGCATTTAAGGAGTTTTTCAATGCAATGTTTAGAGTTCAATTTTCACAATATATATAATATATATATATATATATATATATATATATAAAACCCTTTTTCCTTTATTTTAAACTGCAAACTCAGTAGAATTATTAAAAGCTATAGTGCACAGTAAAGAAAGGGGGAAGGAATAATTAGGCCCTGTATACTAATCTCCCTCCTCACTCCTACCTCACAGCAGGGGTCAGCACCCTAGTATTCGATTTGGCGCCCCCACTCCACGGTGGTTTCCCCTATGCTAGCCATTATTAGTCCCTGCAAGGCAGAAGATGGTGCAACCTATAACTATTGTGCAAATGCCGGTTAATGTTCATTGGAGAAAGCACCATAGGCAACTACTGTACATATAGATATTAAAAAATGGCATGAATGAACCTAGTTCCTTAGTCCTACCTGTCGGTGGGAGTCAGCCCCCTATATTCACAATGTGGTGCCCCCACTCCCGACGACTGGTGCCTAAGCCTGTCCCTAGAAACAGTACCCCAAGGGGTTAACTGAATGGTGCAGATAGTAAGGGACACAAGATGGCAATGCAGCACTTATCTCTTGCTATGTCCCAGGGTCATCCATCAATTGTTAGCGCCTCAACTTGTTTTTTTCCATTGAGTTTATCAGGTGGCTTGTTTCATGCACTCCTTCCAGTGTGCTCACTGATTCAAGTGATATGGCAGGGCATTGCCATCTTGTATGACATAGATGACTGTCAGCAGCATTTTTGACACAACCAAAGCTTTTAGTTTTAGCCAGGCAGCAGAGTTGGTACGGCTGCCCCCGTCCACACCAGGCTCTGTATGTACAATGTCTATAGACAGAGAGCTGCCCACACCAGGATATGTATATACAATGTCTATAGACAATGAGCTGCCTCTGCCCACACCAGGCTCTGTATATACAATGTCTATAGACAGAGGAGAGTTGACCCTACCCACACCACCCACACCAGGCTGTGTATATACAATATCTATAGACAGAGAGCTGCCCCCCTCCCGTACCAGGCTCTCTATGTACAATGTCTATAGACAGAGCTGTCCCGCCCACACCTGGCTCTATATATACAGTGTATATACTGTAGATAGAGAGCTGCCTGCAGCCACACCAGGCTCTGTATATACAATGTCTATAGATAGAGCTGCCCCCGCCCACACCAGGCTCTGTATAGAGATTTACACCTCACTGTCAATGCATAATCACAGCAGGGGGCGTATCAGACTGCCATGTGTTTGACAAAATAGTCTTGTAATGGTAATCATCGGATGATAAAGCCTTTAGTTCAGAGGTCCCCAACTCCAGGCCTCAAGGGCCGCCAACAGTGCAGGTTTTCAGGATTTCCTTAGTATTGCACAGGTGCTAATGTGATCATCTGCACAGGTAATGATTCCAAGCCCTGTGCAATACTAAGGAAATTCTGAAAACCTGCACTGTTGGCGGCCCTTGAGGCCTGGATTTGGAGACCTCTGCTTTAGTTCATCGAAACAATAGCACACAGACTAGTCAGAGAAACACAGAGATTTTTGTTTTCTAATCCCTTACAGCATGAAGTGCTCAGCTTTCATAGCAAAAACTTGCACACCAATTCCTTTAAGGACTTATTTTCAACATTAAAACTTATTTGGCTGCTGTGATTTTTGCCAATCTGGAGAATTGGGGTCTGAAGTACCCTGATTGGAAGAGATCGTTGGCCGCCACCACTGCACGCCTTCTCTAGGACTGAGCTGAGCGCTGGACTCTGCCACGTCCGGAATTCCAGGAGAGAACGACTACATTAGATTTCAGTGCCCCATTCTCACCAATCCAAAAGTTATTAATCACGCTTTGGATAGGGGATAACTTTTAAAGTTGGTAATAACTCTTTAATACGTAATAATTTATATGTATCAATGTGAAAAAAGCCACCAAAATGCTGTATATGATGGATGCAGCCTAAGGCATCAGCGGAAGGGATTGTTGCAGACGTCACTGATATATTGATGGCACTGGCAAAAGTCATACATTAATAATAGTTGTCACACTAACCTTTTACTGAAATAAGGGCAAGAAAAAATATCGCTGACCGGCATACGCAAAGACGGGTGTCATTCTTTAGTTAATATGTGTGTTTAGTATGTGTGCCAAATACTTCATCACCAATATTTCTCTCCTTGATTTATACATCCTGATATTCTCCAGTACACCCCAAGAAAACAGTCTCACCAGTAAATCATGGGCGCTTCTAACTTTACTCCTCTAAATCTATGCAGATCCTGCGCTCGCAGCAGATGCTTCACATCCACCATATGCTTCTACATTGATTAAATATCTGGTAAGGATTCTCTGAAATACACATAAAACCAAATTTATGCTCAATTTCAAGAATGTGACTAATAAAGGCTGATATGTCACCAAGCAGACAAGACAGGATGGGTAATGCCGAAAACAAACTTCTATTGGAGAATAATTGACAAATAGTGGGCACCGCCGTCATTTACATTTATTTAGTATATTTAATCGCATCCATTAAACTCAGGAGGAAGAAAATTTGAGCATTTTGTTATTCGCCTTATTGATTTGCAACGATTCTCAGGCAAATTCTTCTAAGCGATAATATGACGGCGTCAGTGATATACACACACATATATACATATATTATATATTACACCATGTTCCAAATTATTATGCAAATATTTTTTCTCGGGGAAGATGGTGGCCACACCATTGGTTTATCTCCTTTTATGCCCATAGCAGCCAATGGCACAGAGGTATTCTTTCAGCATGAGATGGTGCATTGTCATTCATGAAGATGATTTTGTTCCTGAAGGCATGTTTTTGCTTTTTGTACCATGGAAGAAAGTTCTCAGTCAGAAACTCTATATACTTTGCAGAGGTCATTTTCACACCTTCAGGAACCTTAAAGGGGCCTACCAGCTGTTTCCCAATGATTCTGGCCCAAAACATGACTCCTCCACCTCCTTGCTGACGTCGCAGCCTTGTTGGGACATGGTGGTCATCCACCAACCATCCACTACTCCATCCACCTGGACCATCCAGGGTTGCTTGGCACTCATCCGTAAACAAGACTGTTTGAAAATTAGTCTTCATGTATGTCTGGGCCCACTGCAACCGTTTCTACTTGTGAGCACTGTTTAAGAGTGGCCGAATAGTAGGTTAATGCACCACCACAGCAAACCTTTGAAGGATCCTACACCTTGAGGTTCGAGGGACTCCAGAGGCACCAGCAGCTTCAAATATGTTTGTTGGTTTGTAAGGCCTTTTTAGCAGCTGCTCTCTTAATCCGATGAACTTACCTGGCAGAAACCTTCCTCATTCTGCCTTTATTTGCACGAACACGTTTGTGCTCAGAATCAGCCACAAATCTCTTCACAGTACTATGATCACGCTTAAGTTTTCGTGCAATATCTAATGTTTTCATCCCTTGTCCAAGGCAATAGTGCAATCACTATTTGTTGCTTTTTGTCAGCGGAGAGATCCTTTTTCTTTCCCATGTTACTTGAAAACTGTGGCCTACTTAATATTGTGGAACACCCAGTTTTCCTTTTATTGGGTTCACCTGCTAAACTAATTATCTGAGATTGATTTCAGAGATCCAAACAACCCTGAGACACAATACTATCAATGGGTTTCATTGACAGAAAAAACAACAACCCTATGACACTTAAAACCAATTTGCATAATAATTTAGAGCATGGTCTATATAATGTGTGTGTAATATATATATATATATACCGTATATACTCGTGTATAAGCCGACCCGTGTATAAGCCGACCCCCCTACTTTTGCCCCCAAAACCTGGGAAAATCTATTGACTCGCGTATAAGCCGAGGGTGGACCCCAGCACAGGTATACAGCCCCCAGCAGTGGTATACAGGCCCCAGCAGTATGATATACAGCAGCCCCCAGTGGTATATACAGCAGCCCCAGTGGTATTGCAGCCCCTATATACAGCAGTCCCAGTGGTATTGCAGCCCCAGTGGTGTATACAGCAGCCCCTATATACAGCAGCCCCAGTGGTATTGCAGCCCCAGTGGTATTGCAGCCCCTATATACAGCAGCCCCAGTGGTATTGCAGCCCCTATATACAGCAGCCCCAGTGGTATTGCAGCCCCAGTGGTGTATACAGCAGCCCCTATATACAGCAGCCCCAGTGGTATTGCAGCCCCAGTGGTATTGCAGCCCCTATATACAGCAGCCCCAGTGGTATTGCAGCCCCAGTGGTGTATACAGCAGCCCCTATATACAGCAGCCCCAGTGGTATTGCAGCCCCTATATACAGCAGCCCCAGTGGTATTGCAGCCCCAGTGGTGTATACAGCAGCCCCTATATACAGCAGCCCCAGTGGTATTGCAGCCCCAGTGGTATTGCAGCCCCTATATACAGCAGCCCCAGTGGTATTGCAGCCCCTATATACAGCAGCCCCAGTGGTATTGCAGCCCCAGTGGTGTATACAGCAGCCCCTATATACAGCAGCCCCAGTGGTATTGCAGCCCCTATATACAGCAGCCCCAGTGGTATTGCAGCCCCAGTGGTATTGCAGCCCCTATATACAGCAGCCCCAGTGGTATTGCAGCCCCAGTGGTGTATACAGCAGCCCCTATATACAGCAGCCCCAGTGGTATTGCAGCCCCAGTGGTATTGCAGCCCCTATATACAGCAGCCCCAGTGGTATTGCAGCCCCAGTGGTGTATACAGCAGCCCCTATATACAGCAGCCCCAGTGGTATTGCAGCCCCAGTGGTATTGCAGCCCCTATATACAGCAGCCCCAGTGGTATTGCAGCCCCAGTGGTGTATACAGCAGCCCCTATATACAGCAGCCCCAGTGGTATTGCAGCCCCAGTGGTATTGCAGCCCCTATATACAGCAGCCCCAGTGGTATTGCAGCCCCTATATACAGCAGCCCCAGTGGTATTGCAGCCCCAGTGGTGTATACAGCAGCCCCTATATACAGCAGCCCCAGTGGTATTGCAGCCCCTATATACAGCAGCCCCAGTGGTATTGCAGCCCCAGTGGTGTATACAGCCCCAGTGGTAGTATATTGCAGCCCCAGCGGTAGTATACAGCAGCCCCCGTAATCCAGGGCCCCCCCAGCCTGACTCCGGTCACCTGTAAAGGAAACTATACTGCCGTACGCGATCCTCCATCTTCATGCCTCTTCTTCCTGTTTCCTGTGCTCGTCGCAGGAATGACGTCATTGCCTGCGACGAGCACAGAAACAGGAAGAAGACGCATGAAGATGGAGGATCGCGTACGGCAGCTGCGAGCGGGTGCGAGCGGGCGCGGACAGCGGCACTGTGATAAGTATAGTTTCATTTACAGGTGACCGGAGCGAGGCTGGGGGGGCCCTGCATTACGGGGGCTGCTGTATACCGATGTATACATCGGTATGTACCGATGTATACATCGGTATACAGCTCTGACTCGCGTATAAGCCGAGGGGGGTACTTTTCAGCCCAATTTTTGGGCTGAAAAACTCGGCTTATACGCGAGTATATACGGTATATATATATATATATAATATATACACACTAGAAATAAGCCCGGGAGTGCGGTGAAATGAACATCTGTGGCACACGACCAATCAGCTGAGCAGTGGCGGCCAGCTTTAAGTCTCCTGCCAATACCGCGCTGCTCGGGTGAATGGTCGCGCGTTGCCTGGTGCGCGACCAATCAGCTGAGCAGTGCGGTATTGGTGGGAGATTTAAAGCTGGCCACTGCTCATCTCCCGGTGGAATAGCAGTGAGCAGCGGGCCGCTGGGAGATCAGCAGCGGGAGATGAATGGATGCCACCGCCAGGAGATCAGCGGCGAGTGACACAGATCTCCCGGCAGAATAGCAGTAACGTGTATGTCATTTGCAGAGGCACAGTTCATGGCCTTGCGGCCATGAACTGCGCCTGCGCAACTGACAGTGCCGCAATGTATTATGGTGATAGGGTTACATCTCCCACTGGCAATTATGTATGTAGATATATACAGGCACACACGCCCTTTGTTCAGCTGGATGTGTGTGCCCGAAACGTAGCCAAACTGTACCCGAGGCCAAAATATGGGCTTGAGTCTGTCATCCACAACTGGAGTGCTGCAGCCATTTTTCCTGTATGTATAATATAATGGCATGTGTCGGGTGCCCGCCTTTTATGTGAGCTCCAATGCGGAGCTCATATCATTTCCCCAACATCTCAGCTGATATCATCAGCTGAGATGTTGGGCTTCTAGGTTCTGTTAACCCCTTGGATCTGGCTGTCATCACTGACAGCGGGATCCAAAACCGCCGCGGCGGGGATCGTGCCGTTTCCCGCTTGCATCGGAGATCCCGCTATAAGATCGCGGGATCTCCGGTGCCCTACATAATCGCCCCGGGTCCTGGTGTGAACCTGGAAGCTATCAGGGGCTGCTTCCTGTGAGTGGTTGGCAGGCGCTGCAAACCACTGAAAGTGAAAGTAAGTGCCATGTCCTGATGTGCTGTAGCTCATAGGGCCATGGCACAAGCAATCGGACCCTGCAGCACTGTGGGGCCCTATGGGGCTGTGTTAAATAAAGATTCAATTGTAAAATAAAGTTTTTTAAAATATGTAAAAAAAGAAACACAAAAGTTCAAATAAATAAACATATTTGGTATCACCACGTTCAGAAAGCCCGATCTACCAATATATAAAATCAATTACTGAGAGCCGTAAACTGCGTAACGGAAAAAAAGGTCCAAACGCCAAAATTATGCTTTTTTGGTCACCGCAACATTGCTATAAAATGCAATAACGGACGATCAAAACAGCGCATCCACCCAAAAATGGTATCATTAGAAACGTCAGCTCAAGGTGCAAAAATTAAACCATCAAACGGCCCCAGATCCCGAAAAATGAGCACGATAAGTGCGATTCTTTTTCAAACTTCTGAATTTTTTTTCACCACTTAGATAACCATAAAGGTAACATGTTTGGTATCTAGGAATTCGTACTGACCTGAGGCATCATACCGTCACATCAGTGTTACCATATAGTGATCATGGCGAATAAAAACCCCAAAAAACAAACATGAAATTGCACTTTTTTTTTTGCTATTTCACCACACTTGGAATTCTTTTCCCATTTTCCTGTACACTATATGGTAAAATAAATTATTGCAGCTGAATGTACAACTCGTCCTGCAAACAGCAAGTGTCATATGTCTATATTGACAGAAAAATAAAAAAAAATATGGCTCTTGGAAGCAGGGGAGCAAAAAAAAAAAAGAAAAATCGCCAGGTGGTGAATGGGTTATTATCAAAAAATAATTGACAAAAATATGTATACCTGTGTTTATCTGTCTATCCATCATCCATCTGTACAGCATCTGCCTGCCTATCTGTCTGTCGATATATGTAATAAAGGAGATAAGAGGCGCAATGAGTGTACCTGCTAATGTAAATCAACCTAACTATTGTAATGGCGCTCACCTTATAGGCACAACCCAGGTGTAGACGTTGGTGGTGGGGAGCTTTCCTACTTCCAGGCTCTGATGGCCGCCGGATCCTCTGTTCTCAGTGTGGAGCCGCTGTTCCCTGGCCTCAGCCGCGATCATGTGACCGGCCCAGCCGGAAATACGTCACCACAGGTCCTGGAGAGTCAGCTCTGTTTCCCGGCAACCGCAGGTCCTGTTCAATTTTAACCCTCCAAGCTGCTCCAGTCACTGAACCTCAAAGAGGACTTCCAATGGAAATTAAACAAACAAGTGGTCTGTAGGAGCGCTAAAGTAGGGACAGGATTCTTTTTATGGTTTATAACTTAGTGGGATATTGAGGAAGAATAAAGCTAAGTTATAAACCATAACAAGAATCCTGTCCCTCCTTTAGCGCTCCTACAGACTGCTGGTTTGTTTAATTTCCTGTCGATAGATATACACACACAAACTATCATATATATATAATAAAAAAAGAAAACAGACCAGCGGACAGCTGCTTCAACTGGTCCTTGAAGCAGCTGTCTGCTGCGAAACGGTCACCGTCGTCCACCTGACGTCCCTGCACCTCCCTCCCCTACAGCACGATCTCCTCATGTAACTTTGTCGGAATCATCAAATAAACAGAAGATTCAACTATGGTGAGTGCCGCTGGTCTGTTTTCTTTTTTTGTGATATATTACACTTACCCTTAGCGAGCACCACCTGGTATTGTGCCATCAATCATTTGGACTGATTCTTACCACGGATAGTGCCCGGTTCTCTTTACCTCTGTGCTTAGAATATATATATAATATTCATGTAACCGAAATCCTGCGTCGCTGATTGGTCACCGAGCGGCCACGTCCCCCAGACAGTGCTTGCACCCGATTGGCTGTCCCTGCTGTCATTCACTACACCCAGCCCTGATTGGATGCCAAGTGGCCACGCCCCCCAGCCAGGGCACCCACCCGATTGGCTGTCCCCGCTGTCACTCACTACACCCAGCCCTCTATTCTTTTTACTATAAAATGCAGCTCCAAAAACACAAGTGATATTGTCAGCGCTAAGGTATCAGTAACCAGGACTCGGCTCATTCAAATATTACCTCTCGGCTTTAATGGTTCAGTATAAGGATCCCTTTAGCCACAACGCGTTTCAGCGCCAATTGCGCCTTTCTCAAGTGATCCGGATCTGGATTACGTGCTTCTTTCCATCTTGCCGCTCGGAGCCCATGAGGAGAGCCCAGCTGTGATAAATCTAAACCCACAATCCAGTTGTGCGGTCAGGCACAACAGGAGAAGGTGAGCAAAGGGGATCTTTGACCGACCCCACACTTGTTTTAAGCTGTTTGGCGCAAATCTATTTGTTTTTTTGTTTTACTATAAAATGGGAAGAGTTGTGTTTCGGGAAGGAGATGAGAAGCAGAGCGGAGGACGGGGCACCTGCCTGCTCCACTGCGGGGGCCACCGCACTGGGATGGAGAGCACACAAACTCCTGGGGATCTGGGATCAGCTGGAAAAAGCTCCAAGTACTGACAGATCCCAAGATCTCCCTCCAGGGCAAGTGGGTGTAAGGTGCAGCATCTCCAGAGGAGCATGATCAGGCAGATGGCTCCCAGGACACCACACCCCTGCTGTGATCTCTGCTCCAAGGACCCCTGCTGTGATCTATGTAATCTCTGCTCACTGGATCCCTGTGATCTCTGTCTTTCCAGCACATACCTGTGAACTACACACAGACACTGCCGCACACAGACACTGTCGCACACAGACACCACTGAACTCCGACACCACTGAACACAGACACCGCCGCACCGACACTACTGAACACTGGCACTGCTGTAGGTATCTACTATATAATCGTCTAATTCTGTCTGTTTGTCTGTAATGGAAATCCTGCGTTGCTAATTGGTCGCCCCATCCGCCCGGTGACCAATCAGTGACTGGCGCAGTCCGGTCACGAATTGGCATGGGATTTAAACCCAGCTTCGCATTGCGTTATTCTTAAATCTTCATAAATAAACTATATACATAATCTAGAATACCATAGAATCGGGCCACCATCTAGTATATATATATATAATTTGCCTACATGAGTACTGAAGAATTACATGGTGTGACTTTCATGGGCTGGACATGCAATTCATGGATGTGCAGGGTCCTCTACAACTCTGCAGACTGTTCAATGAGACTCCAATGAAGGGCCTTCGTCTATTAACTCTACATCTTAGTATCTTAATTGGGTATTTGAAAATAGTTTTCTAAGGGCCCTTTCACATCAGCGTTTTTTTCAAATCGCGGCAGATGCGGTGAAAAAAACGCATCTGCCGCGATTACCGCATACCGGCTGCACTTGCAGCACGGTTGCAGTAAACGCCATACAAGATATAGGCGGACTTGCGGCAGGTGCGGCAAGTGCGGTTTTGGCACTTGCGGCAGGTGCGGCCGCGAAAAAAACCGCGGCTGACAGCATTTTTTTTCGCGGCCGCACCTGCCGCAAGTGCCAAAACCGCACTTGCCGCACCTGCCGCAAGTCCGCCTATACCTTGTATGGCGTATACCGCAACCGCGCCGCAACCGTGCCGCAAGTGCAGCCGGTATGCGGTAATCGCGGCAGATGCGTTTTTTTCACCGCATGCGATTTGAAAAAAACGCTGATGTGAAAGGGCCCTAAACCAGGCAATCTCTCTGGAATATCCTAAAAACAAAAATAAAACCTACATTTAGTGCCCAATGCCCTTTCGTGGCGCTTTCACGCAGTGTCTTCTTTTTTCAAGTAATTTCTGGTGAAAATTTTAGCAAAAAAAGCATCAGTCCAGCCGCCAATTATCATGTAAGTGTCCTTCTCACTATATGGTAAGAGCAGCGAAGGAGTCACAGCTGTAAAACATTCCTATGATTTAATGTACATAATCCGATCTGGATCCATTACAAAGGCTAATGAAAGCGGAGGATAGTTCACCATATATAACAATCGTATAAGGCGATACATCTGTGTGTAATGTAATAATGAGGGGGAGACGGGAGCCACATTACTCCATTAGTACGGAAAATTAACACATTCAAGGATTTCTGTCAAAACAATATTAAAGAACAATTGGATCATTGGACGCCAAAAAACTTTTGAGCTTTTTTTTGTTATTCTGTATGGAAAGACGCACAGAAATGTACAGCACATCTGTATACATGCGATCAGTGTGCATTGCTATAAGGGCATTACTGGAGGTTATTTTATATGGCATAAAAAGATAATCATGACAGTACGTGCAAAATTATTGTACTCAAGTCAGTTTCTATGGCAAAACACGGCTCCTTGAAAGGCAAGATATTCTAATTGGAAAACTCTAGAAAAGCCTCACCTGTAATTAACTTATCATTGTCACTAACAGCAGAATCACCCGAGTAAAATCACAGAAAAGCAGATTAAAAGGAAGTGTATCATCAGAAAATGACGGATTGTGTAAATTAGGATTTTGTGTTAGGCCGGCTTCCCACCACGATTTTAGGGATCCGGGGCTGTGAAGCCGGCCTTATATGTGTTGTTATGTTATATTATATAATGTTATGCATGTCTGTGTGTATATACATATATATATATACATAAAATTAAAAAAAGAAGTCAGGCAGCACTCAAATTATGATTAAAAAATTTTAAAAAAAGGCTTTAATGAGCCTGTAAAAGTGGCACAACAATTCGGTGCGGGGAATGCACCTTTCTCAAGTACTTTTTTTCCGGATTCATCATATAGCTGGACTCTATATGTTTCAGGACTCTTTGCACCAAAAACCGTAAAGTATTATTTATGCTATTCAGTTTTTCTTTTTTATATATATATATATATATATATATATATATAAATAAAAAAATTTGGAACAGCACCAACCTATGCAAAATAGTGCAAAGCTTTTTCCACCTGTTAAAGTGTCCAAGTAAGAAGATTAAAAATTAAAAAAAAAACAGCACAAAAAAATTTAAAAAAGTGGACCTTTATTGCCAAGCGTAGGCTGTTTTTCGTTCTTCATCATATATATATATATATATATATATATATATATATATAAAATAATAAAGTCATATGAAAAAGTTTGGGCACCGCTCTTAATCTTACTCTTTTTTTTTTTTTTTTTTTGTTTAAAATTGTTTTTTTGCAACAGCTATTTCAGTGTGATATATGTAATAACTGATGGACACAGTAATATTTCAGGGTTCAAATGAGGTTTATTGTACTAACCAAAAAATGTGAAATATGCATTATTTCAAAATTTGACAGGTGCAAAAGTATGGGCACCTCAACAGAAAAGTGACATTAATATTTAGTAGATCCACCTTTTGCCTCTAGTGGCTTCTGTAGCTGTTAATGAGTTCCTGGATCCTGGATGAAGGTATTTTTGACCATTCCTCTTTTCAAAACAATTCCAGTTCAGTTAAGTTTGATGGTCGCCGAGCATGGACAGCCCGCTTCAAAACATCCTACAGATGTTCAATGATATTCAGGTCTGGGGACTGGGATGGCCATTCCAGAACATTGTAATTGTTCCTCTGCATGAATGCCTGAGTAGATTTGGAGCAGTGTTTTGGATCATTGTCTTGCTGAAAGATCCATCCCCGCGTAACTTCAACTTTGACACTGATTCTTAAACATTATTCTCAAGAATTTGCTGATACTGAGTGGAATCCATGCGACCCTCAACTTTAACAAGATTCCCCGTGCCGTCATTGGCCACACAGCCCCAAAGCATGATAGACCCTCCCCCAAACTTGACAGTGGGTAGCAAGTGTTTTTCTTGGAATGCTGTGTTTTTGTGGCGCCATGCATAACGCCTTGTTGTATGACCAAACAACTCAATATTTGTTTCATCAGTCCACAGGATCTTCTTCCAAAATGAAACTGGCTTGTCCAAATGTGCTTTTGCATACCTCAGGCGACTCTGTTTGTGGCGGGCATGCAGAAACGGCTTCTTTCGCATCACTCTCCCATACAGCTTCTCCTTGTGCAGTGTGCACTGTATTGTTGACCGATGCACAGTGACACCATCTGCAGCAAGATGATGCTGCAGGTCTTTGGAGGTGGTCTGTGGATTGTTCTTAGTAAAAGTTAAACAAGCGGTTTAAGCAGGCGCATTCTGAATAAACTCCAGGAAGTTTGTCCAATTCAATTATAAAACTTCTTTAATGAGTATTACTGGTCTCTCTCACTACGCGTTTCGGCGTACTAGCGTGGATTGTTCTTGACTGTTCTCACCATTCTTCTTCTCTGCCTTTCTGATATTTTTGTTGGCCTGCCACTTCTGGCCTTTACAAGAACTGTCCCTGTGGTCTTCCATTTCCTTACTATGGTCCTCACAGTGGAAACTGACAGGTTAAATCTCTGAGACAACTTTTTGTATCCTTCCCCTGAACAACTATGTTGAACAATCTATTTTTTTCAGATCATTTGAGAGCTGTTTTGAGGAGCCCATGATGCCACTCCTCAGAGAAGATGCAACTAGGAGAACAACTTGCAAGTGGACACATGAAATAGCTTTTCTCATGATTGGATACACCGGGCTATGAAGTACAAAGATCAATGAGGTTACCAAACCAATTTAGTGCTTCAGTAAGTCAGTAAAAAGTAGTTAGGAGTATTCAAATCATGAAAATCAGAAGGGTGCCCATACTTTGGCACTGGTCAAATTTTGAAATAATGCATAATTTCACATTTTTGGTTAGTACAATAAACCTCATTTCAAACCTTAAATATTACTGTGTCCATCAGTTATTACATATATCACACTGAAATAGCTGTTGCAAAAAAACAATTTTAAACAAAAAAAAAAAGAGTAAGATTAAGAGGGGTGCCCAAACTTTTTCATATGACTGTATATATACACACTGTATATATGTATAGATATATACTGTGTATATATATATGTATGGATATAGAAAAGAGGAAAAAAAATGGGACCGAAAGGTTTTTTTAATGGGGTTAGTGATTCATCAGATTTAAGGCCACCTTGCTGCGGTTGATGGGCGGGCAACTATTGAATATGAACCTTATTCTATAAGATAAGTAAGTTCCCCCAAAAAAATTTCCACCTGAAAAAACGTAAGTTTTTATTTTTTCTCAAACAAAAAATCTTTTAATACCATCTAAAACACCTTTATCTGCATATAGTTGGCCTTAACAGTGTGCTACTGTAGTTTTTCTTTCTTCCGATATCTACACTACCATTCAAAAGTTTGGGGTCACCCAGACAATTTTGTGTTTTTCATGAAAACTCATACTTTTATTAATCAAATGAGTGGAAAATGAATAAAAAATATAGTCCAGACATTGACAAGGTTATAGATAATGATCCTTTAAACTTTGCTTTCGTCAAAGAATATTCCCTTTGCAGCAATTCCAGCATTGCAGACCTTTGGCGGGTACTATTTAATGAAGCTACCAGATGAGGAGCAGTGAGGTGTCGATTTCTCAAACTAGAGACTCTAATGTACTTGTCTTGTTGCTCAGTTGTGCAGTGGGGCCTCCCACTTCTTTTTCTAGTCTGGTTAGAGCCTGTTTGTGCTCTCCTCTGAAGGGAGTAGGGCACACCGTTGTAGGAAATCTTCAGTTTCTTGGCATTTTTTTGCATGGAATAGCCTTAATTTCTAAGAACAAAAATTGACTGTCGAGTTTCACATGAAAGTTCTCCTTTTCTGGCCATTTTGAGAGTTTCATGGAACAAACAAATGTACAGTAATGCTCCAGATTCTTAACTAGCTCAAAGGAAGGTCAGTTTTATAGCTTCTCTAATCAGCCAAACCATTTTCAGCTGTGCTAACATACTTGTGCAAGGGTTTTCTAAGGTTTTCTAAACATCAATTAGCCTTCTTAAGGCCAGGTTACACGTAGCAATGTTCCAGCGACCTGACCAATGATCGGGATCGCTGGAACATCGCTTTAGGTACCTTTACACGGCACTACAGAAGGTTAGAAACAACCGGGTCTCTCACGTGCACAAGCACATTCCAACAGTTGCTAACGGTACCCGATACCGCCTCTACACGCCGCTACAAGGTGCTCTACAGAAGGTTTAATCTATCCCTGGAGGCACCGCCGGGTACCACAAGTTACCTTCTGTAGAGCACCTTCCCTCATTTACACGCCGCTACAGAAGGTAATATGGGAGGACCTGGGGTAGCAGGGACAACACATAGGCGTGCCAGAATTGTGGATTACGAGACGCTCGTACGATGATTGGACAATGCAGTAGCATAATGATTGGCCAGCCACCGCAGGAAGGCTGGCTAATACATGATGCTATTGCAATTGTGTAGTGTGACTGGTCAGCTCCTTAAATATGCCGCCCTATGCAGCGACAACCAATCGTAATGCAGGAGCTTCCACTAATGATCGCTGATGGGTCACGCCCCAGGGAGTTAGCTAGGTGGCGAAAAAACCTTACCCTACCTTATTTAGACGCCGCTACGATCAGGTTGAAACCAACCTGTTTTAGAGCACTGCTCTGAAACAGGTGCCGAAAGTTTCGGGTGGCAACAACCTAGTTTACACGCCGCTACCTCGGGTTGATTTGACGGTGCAAGATACATTTGTCTCCGAAACCTGGTTGTATCCAACCTTCTGTAGCGGCGTGTAAAGGTACCTTTTGTGATCGCTGGTGAGATGCCAGAGAGGCAGATCTCACCAGTAATCATCCAGCGATGTGCCAACACCCGCCGGTCGCTGGAATCGTTCAGGGTGTCGGGAGCACACTGGGTGTCGCTGGCCATTACCCCTGTCACACATGCCAATGCATGAGTGACATCGGCAGACCCAAAAATTGAAAAATGGTCCCGGCCATTTCGCAACGATCAGCGATCAGCAAGCTGATCGCTGGTTGTTGCGACATGTCACATGCGGTGACATCACTGGCGAGGTCGCTGTAACGTCACAAAACCTAGCCTTTACACAGTTAGCAAATACAATGTACCATTCAAACACTGGAGTGATGGTTGTTGGAAATGGGCCTCTATGCACATAGAGTATTGCATTAAAAAACAGACATTTGCAGCTAGAATAGTCATTTACCACATTAACAATGTATAGAGTGTATTTCTGATTCATTTAATGTTAGCCTCATTGAAAAAAAAATTTGCTTTTCTTTCAAAAATAAGGACATTTCTAAATGACCCTACACTTTTGAACAGTAGTGTATATATATATATATAGAGAGAGAGAGAGAGAGAGGATATATCATGATTAAAAAATAAATAATGTAATCTTTACATTACCACACAGCCAATGAGGATTTTTTAAAACAGACTTTTCTGCAGACTCTTTATCAGCAGAATTAGGATTGTGATGACAGCTAGAAGCCCTATACACGGCTGATATCACAGGATTCACCATTCACAATAGTTGATGTCACTCTATATTTTGTATTAAAGCATCTAGTGAGCGGGTGCAGAGTCTGAGCAGTGTGGCTAATGTATATGTGTCATTACTGAAAATAACAGTAAGTTATAATGTAAAAAAACTTCAGTGGCCAGGATGAATTTGCAAGATTTCTTAAAAAAAACATTCACGTGAACACCTGATTTAAATAATAGGTCTTTTTCTGATCACTGCTACCCTTTTAAGGTACCGTTACACACAGAGATCTATTGCTTGCAATTCACTGGTTGCAGTGAAATCATGGACACATTGTTCCATTTTGTACACGGCAACAAAATGGAACAATGTGTCCATGATTTCACTGCAACCAGTGAGTTGCAAGAAATAGATCTCTGTGTGTAACGGTACCTTTAAAAGGAGTATCTTGGACTCATTTAGGAAATTGCCTCAAATAGGGAAATGTGATGAAGTTAGATCTACTGCCACTGGTCATATGCTCCTCGCCAGTCATTGGTGTACGTGCAGACATCGCCGCTGATGTAACTAATCGGCTGCAGTGGTGATGAATAATGTATGTGGCCCCAGTGCTACTGACCTGGCAGGAGCCACAAAACTGCAGATGAATGATAATTTTGTTGCATCTTAAACTAAGTTTACATCTCATATCAGTTGGGTTCCTTTGTGGCAACTATTTTCGCCATAATTTTGGAACATTTTTGGTGCATAGTGCCACATTTTATCTTGCACCACTTTTGCGGGGAAAAAAACAACCACATTCCACCGATCGAATGTGTTGAAAAATAGGGCCAAAAGACAAGTGATGTAGAATAAGATAGGGCATTAAGCAATTGAGCTGTATTACTACCATTATGTGTTGATGAGCCACACATTGATCATCTATTTCATCTACTTGATGAGAACCAGCTCCAATAATGAACGGGACGGTGTCCTATAGGCTGGGCACTCTTATAAATCATGTATTAACAGTATATAGTCATTAAATACGCGGCGCAGTCTGTCTTCTACAAGGAAAGATCATTGTAGATCAATGCGTGATGCCTCCAGAAAGGTCCGAGGTCCTCATGAACTTGTCCTCTTCTTCTGCGGTTATCTATGTCTCCTGCCCCAAGGCAGAGCTTCTCCCCTTAACCCGTGTACACCTGACAGATGGACATAGGCTACTTTACAAAAGATTAATGAGCTAATGTGAGCTGGAGACACATTTTATGTTCCTCCCGCATGTTCTCGTGTGCGCACCGTCTGGTAGGAGACCTTCGCCGTTCTCCAGGTTTGTTTTCGAGCTTTGTTTTTTTCCTATCTTGTTGTTTTCCCAGTTGACTGCTCGCTGTAACATTTATACTGCCATCCACCAGCGATGTCTCTCATACTTAATACTGAAATGTCAGGGAAATGATATCCGTTCTGACTGCTGTGTTAATGGACTTCTACTCTCATGTGACAGTTCATGAAGAATCACATCTGCACACAAAGATGACATTAGCAGGAGAGCGTTTCTATGAAGAGCTGTACAATCGGAGGCATGTAAAAATGGTTGTTATTTGTCACCTTCCGTTATTACCTGCTCAGTAATCTGATAAAGCTGTTAGTGCTGCCCAGATACTCTACGTCCTGTTGTGTAAATGACAAAGATTGAAATATTCATTGTTTCTGTGGTCCCTATGTGTATAGGGTATATAAAGCCTGGCCTTATCCTTCAGTGCCACTCGCCAAATTTTCCTTGTCCTGTGGCACTGAGTTACGTTTCACTTAACATATAATTAAAAGATGCTTAGACCATAATTAGGGCTGTGGAGTTAGTCGTTTTGTTGGTGTCCATTTTGGAGTGGAGTTCAAGGAAATTGAGGCGATGGAGTCGGAGGTTTGTCTTGCGACTGCACACCAGGTCTGTGGAGTTGGTCTTTAGTCATAGTCCATTTTCGTGGAGTGGGATTCACAGTAATTTAGGGGTCGGAGGTTTGGCTTACCAACTGCACACCAGGGCTGTAGAGTTAAAAGTCGTTAAGTTTGAGTCGGATTCAGGGAAATTGAGGAGTATGAGTTGAAGTCGGAGGTTTGATTTACTGACTGTAAAACCCTAACCATAATACATGCTAATATTCCTCCAAAATGTTTATTTCTTGTTGTTTATATTGCACCAACATATACCACAGTGCTATTGATATTTTTTTTATTGTAGACATTAGTTATCAGCTTGAATGCATTTCACAAGTCCATCTCACTTTTTCAGTTACACTAGTGCCAATTTCATTACAATGTGTTGGCCACTTTTAGGTCACATTTCTAAACTGCCAGCTGCTTTCTACAGAAAATGGCCTAACACATTGGAAGCAATGTTCTCTACACCTATGGGAATGGCAAAGAGGGAGGTCACATAATTTTCTTGTGCGCGGTTACTGCACCCATTTAGCACGTGTGCAAATTTATGCAGCACAATCTCCAGTGTCTGTGGTGAAGTAGATGGAGCAGGGGACACCCGATCTCCTGGACTGGTGATGGCTTTCCGCACTGTGTCTGCTGGTGGTCTACTTTTATGAGCCACTGGGAAGCTGCTCAAGATGGAAGGTGAAGGCTGAGGCTGATGAAGGATGTTGATGCCAAGAGACCATCCGGTGACACGTTCTGGACTGGCGCTGCTCCTCCAGTCTTATTCTAAGTACAAGATTTTTATTGTTTTCCTAAACCACCCGGGCACATTAATGCACCCTTCACATGTCCGTGTTTCCAATATGTGTGTTATCCGTTTTTTAACTGATGCCACACGTACCTATTATAACTTGTGGGGCTTCTCAAATGTCCATGCTTTTACACAGACCGCATGTTAGTGCAAGGCAGACGGAGACATGTCCGTTTTTAACCAGCAGTACAGATGACAAAGGCCAATAGAAGTCTATGTGTCATGCCAGTGACTGATCGATGGAAAGGAGAGCATGCACCTAAGGTGTCCCTTAAGCTAGGCGGGGATCTCTTAACTAAGCTCTGTTCCAAAGATTACCCCCTGAAGGTGGGATGCCTGGGTCTCATACTTTGCTAAGCCCCTGGATATGACTCTCCTAGATGTCCCCTCTCCCTCCCAGGACACAGAACAGGGCTCAAGGAACATCTACAGATAGAAGCTTTGCTGCTGCTAAAGGAACAACATCTCTGCTTAACAGCAACAAGCTCCTCCACAAGTCTGAATACAAATACTATCTCCAGCATGGAGTGAGGTCAGGGACAGGTAGATATAGCAGGAGGGAGAGATATCGCAAGCTACAGCTGAATTGAAAGCTAGGAGAATATTCAATCAGAAGGAAAATGAGTCTTTAACCCTTTCAGCATAGAAGAGAAAGTAAATCAGTAAGACCCCAGTCAAGTGAGCTCTACAGAAGGCCTGCGATCGATTCAACGCTGAGACCTCCTAACCCCAGGTACCCCAGAGGTGACATCAAGACGTGGTATACTCATGACACTTTGGGTCAGTGAAAAATGCGTAAAACACATGGATGGTATCCATGTTTAACATTGTAAAGTATAGAAGAAGCTTTGTAATTTAATTCTTTTTTTTTTCTTTATCCATAATGGAAAAACACTCACGACTGATCGTAAAAATGAACACAAAAATGACACACAGGTCCAAAACTCCTATAACCCCAGTACCATGTTTTCACATGTTATGAAACCTAGACATGTGAAGGAGGCCTAAGATGAACTTGTTTAGTGGTGGAGAACACAGATCAGGCCAGGTTCAGATGAGGGTATTTCACAATCTATATTCAGACACAGCAAAGCCCTAACTGACCAGAGGGCTCTCACCCCAAACTTACAGCCTTATGTGTATGTGGTATGTGTAATCGGTCAGTATACAGACTGTGAACAATGCCTGTCTGAACTCAGCCTCAGTTAATAACTTTTATGCTCAAAAGAGAAGTTTGAGGTGGAATAGAAATTCTACCAAAAACAGACCATTTCCTTTAAAGTGTCACCATCGTTTTAATTTTTCTTTATTAAATAAATAGTACCCATGAAAATAAGCAACTTTGTAATATATTATCAACCAAATCTGCTTCTTTCTCCGCCAGAATTGATGAGACATTATCAAAATTCAGACATTATCAAAATTCTCAATTCTGCTGAAAAATCTGTGTTCAGTGAAGACTTTCACGTTACTGAGATAGGAGATGGCAGGTGGTGCTGATGAGGTTCTATGTAGATAGAAGAGGGAGGAGTGGGCTGAGCTCTACATCTAGCTCCTCCCTGTCTCTAGCTCCTCACACCATCATAGAATCTCATCAGCACCAACTGCCATCTCCTATCTCAGTGATGGGAAAGTCTTCACTGAATGCAGATTTTACCCATTAACTGAGAATTTTGATAATGTCTTATCAATTCTGGGAGGAAAAAAAATCTAATTAATCTGATAATAATATATTATAAAGTTGCTTATTTTCATGTGATTTATGAAATTAAAACGATGGTTACATTTTGAGTATATTTTTTTAAAGTGACCGGGAAACTGAGGAAAAAAAGAACACAAATCAACATGAAGGAAAATAAGTAAATATACAAATATAACTGAGTAATGTTTATTAGGGCCGCTTTACACACACCAACTTCTGTGACCAACTTCTGAACAGATCTCTGGTTGCAGTGAAATCATGGACACTTTGCTCCATTTTGTGGCTTTGTACAAATGGAACAATGTGTCCATGATTTCACTGCAACCAGAGACCTGTTCAGAAGTTGGACACAGAAGTTGGTGTGTGTAAAGCGGCCCTTATATTCATTCACTGCTATATTTCCATGGAACTGCATTACAATATACTGCCATATTCACTATCGGCACTTACGGTATCTATGTTAAGAAGTAATAGATAATGTACATAAAGTAACGCTCACTATCACTTCATGCTTTGCATTTATTTCCTTTCAACTTGTTTTATCTTTTCTTTATTAACTGACTATTCATACCATTGAGGCTTCATGTAGTTATTGTTCTATGTTGTGGCTACAATTGATTTCACCATCAGCTAATTCTTAATTATAGAATAACTGGATATATGTTGACTCATTTTTAACATATACATTAAATGTTTAACTTATGTTCTTTAGACACTTCAAGATGTCTAACGAAAAGTAAAAACACACCCAAATCTCTCCATGTAGACCTGATCACGCCATAATAGATATGAAAATAGTTGTTTTGAAAGGTAACAATCCCAAAGAATCTGAAAAGTTTGAGAATATAAACTTAAGATGACCTTTGACACATTCATAACAGGAATAACATGGATTTATGTCTTTTTACATCAATTGAGGAAGTTTCAAATCTTGGACCACTAATCAAAGGACAATAAGCTATCACATGTCTTATCTCTGAACTCTGAGGTTTACTATCCAAGATGCTCTTCCCCCTCCCTGCTTATTCACCCCTGTATATGTGTACATATATATATATATATATATATATATATGTGAGTTCAGAATGTGTCATTATTAAGCCTGAAGAAGAGACCCGAGTTGTCTGGAAAGCTGCTATTATTTGCCATCTTTTCAGTTCGCCATTAAAAGATATCAACCACTGAGCACTCTCAGATTCTAAGATTTTTCTATATATTTCTACATACAAAGAGCAACACAACCAACCTCTCCCGATCATGTCCTTACCTTTTAGTGAAAAACTGAAGGCATCTGGATTTTGCTATTCACCTGTCCTCATCAGTAGTTGCTTTTTCTGTTCACATCCCTGAAATTTTGTAAATCCAACAAAGGGTGGTAAAAATAAAAAGTGCAATCCACGGGAGGTCTCTCCTTCCACCGTCCAGATCAGAAACTGGAATTACAGCTTTTCTTCATTTTTGCTTTTTTTTTTCCAGCAGAAAAATAATTTTCTTTTATTTCAGCCCTTCTGTATCTTGAGTTTATAGCAGTGAGTGATCCTACTTCATGGCAGGGCACAGGCGGAGGGGGCAGGGTTGAATGTATAGAATCAGTGCAGTGTGGCGTGACCGGCAGAAACCTTGGGACCTTTCACCAGAACGTATTCATAGACAAGTAGCGGTGGTTTGATCTTTCTCTCCAGTGTAAAGGAGCATGAGGGATCTTTCTTCCCAATATATCGCTACTTGACAACATGAATTACTTATTTGACTTTTCTAAGTTATATCTGGAAGAGCGTGGAAAGGAAGACTGTACACTCCACGTAGGTTTTCATTTTATAATCCCACGGAAAACCCATACGCTGATGTTGCGTCTTTCTGACGAGCTGAGGTCTTGAGAAATGTTTTAATACCTGTATGGAAGGAAAAAGAGAAAGATACCATTTAACAAGGCAGAAACAATCTGGTGTAACGTAACCTTTGCTCAAGTGATAATAAGATGTTTACAGTGAAGGAGATAGTGTGCCGGAGTATTGTTAAATCTGCTAATTACTCTCCTCTTTATCAATGAGTCCATGCCCTAAATCCTATTATAATGTATAATATTGTTCACAATCGTTGTGTTGTGTCTAGCGCTGCACAAGGCTCTTGGTAATCACTGACTTTGGAGAAATAGCTTGTGCTAATAAAGAAGACGGCAAATTAATGCTAATATGCTAAACAAGGGAAAATGCGCTCTTTATTCAAGAGTTGCCCATTCGCCTTTAATGGCGAAGATATTTCTGGTGGTGGCTTATCATCGCCGAGAGAAAAATAGATTGAGTCATTCATTAGGGAAGCATCAGGGTTCATATGCTATATAAGTTATATATTAAAATCTAAATTAGTGGGTTCAGCCAAGTTCTCGCTATGTGCACCCCCACTACTGTAACATAGGATTGTCTTCAACCTCCAAAATAACTACTGCATCCAATGGTGACAGCAACAGGTGTCAAGTCCTATCGCGGGAGCTCCCAAAACTGTTTAAGATGTCAAATATTTCACTAGTTTAATACTTGCTTACATAGCACCATCATATTCCGAGGCACTTTACACACATCACCATTGTCCCCATTGAGGTCACAATCTACATACCCTATCAATATGTATTTGGAGAGGAAACACGCGCAAACACAAGGAGAACATGCAAATTCCTTGCAGATGTTGTACTTGTGGGATTTGAACTCAGGACCCCAGTGCCCCAAAGCAGCAGTGCTATACACCGAAGACAAATCAAACTCCTAAAAATCTTTCCTTTATTTCATATTAAAATTTACAAAAAAAAGTATGCATTGCAATACAGAAAAGTACACAGACAAGATGCACATGAACTATTTGCAAACAATTCTGCTAAAAGGCTCAAGATGATAATATGCTTATTGCTAGAAACTTCCTTTGTATAGCCATAGGTTCCTATTATCAGCAGTAGTGCCCCTATTTCTTCAAGGCTGACCCTTCTAAGGCTAAATGTCTCAGATTAGGGTATTTTAGATTTTTCGAAGTCTGACAAGTCCCTATAGTCAATAGAGAATGGATCTGTCAGGCAATATTGCATCATCCAAGATACTCAGTCCACAAGTCAAGCATGGAGTGAGATTTTTAGTGGGTATAGAATCATGGAGTCAGTGATCATTCCTTAGTCATATAGACCTAGGCGTAATGTACTGTCAATAGGTCCAAAATGTGTCATGTGAACATCCCAAAGCAACAGTGCTAGCCAATGAGCCACCTGTTCTGCCAAGTTTTTTTTGTTGTTTTTTTTTCAATGGGGAAAGTGAGTAAATCTCTGCTAAACACCTCTTGTGGTGGATTATCTCCCATTGGAACAAAAGGACCAGGCATTAAAATTATGCTTGACCTATCTCTCCCCTGACATTATATCTAGGAGGAGCGTTGGGAAGCCCTTATACATTTAAGAGGGGCATTTGGTTTTGTCAAAATTAGCATGTTTGGCTTCAGAGAGTTAGGTTTGTGTAGGATGAAAACCAGAAAATCTGGAGGAAAACTACGTAAACACAGGAATACCATACAAACTCCCCGTAGATGTCGTCCTTTGTGGGAGTTGAACCCAGGACCCCAATGCTGTAACTTTGCAGTTCTTGTATACATTCATGTATTATTAAGCATCTAGAGCACATATAGATACCCCTAACCACCTAAACAGACTATACATGAGACGTATTGCCATACAACGTGCCATCTCTACTGAAGACAAGGATGTTTGAGTGCTTCATTCCGAAAGTGTGTGCGCAGAGTTTAGTTATTTTTAGTTAGCTGGCCCTTTTCGTCTTTTTTTTTCACACAACAGAACACAACATCACACAGACACCAGCCATGAATTGTGGCAGATATAACAGAGCCTGGAGGCGTACACACAATGGTAAAAACAGGCTGACGAGAAGGAGAGAATGATAGAGAAAAGAGGGAGGGAGAAGTGAGAACAGACAGTGCTGTCTATGCGCTGTGAACCCAAGTAACGTCTCAGGCTAATTAAACTTCTTCGTAATAACGTGTACAATTGTCAGATGAACCGGAATACAAGTGCACGAGCTCTTAATGTGTTAACAGAAGGTGGGGAAGAGGCAAGATAGCGAAATGGGCTCGTTTTGATACTTGTTAAGCTTTGCAGGCTTCTTAATGAGATGAGAGGCGGCAGAAGCAGACGTGAGGAGACATCAAAGCCAAGAGTATGGACTTGGTCCCTTAGAAGAAAATTAGAGCCCACCATTATGGGTCATCGTAGGGTTCATCTTGCCATTATCTTGTGATGGGCAAGGGAATTAGTGGAGAAAGGATTCACAGGTGAGGCTCTAGGGTGCAACAGGAGGAGATTGGAAACCAGAAAAAAAGATGCAATAGTGGGCGTTCTGCTGTCTACAACCGGAGCGGAAGCATGAAATGGTCATGTTAGTGCAAATCTGAGCTACTAGTCAGAAATCCTGAATTATCCTAGAAGAATGAGTCAGATAAGGTAAAGAGAGGCGTATATGTGAAGCCACAATAATAATTAATGCCAAAGATATGGTTGCACATAGATATATACGCAGTGATGTGAGATAAGTTCTGTGTGACAACAAATATGTACATGACAAGATAATGACCTTGTATCGCGCGGCAGAAAAAAATAATAGAAAGCGTCCTATCTACAAGGAATGCTTATTAAGTGTTTGTGATAAGGAATAGTTTATGGGGCATTTGCAGATTGAGCCTAAGAAGTAGTTTCAAGAATCTGTTTTATAGCTCAATAGCAGCACTAACAGAAGAATAGGTACGTAAGGAATATGAAAACCTGGCACCAAACCAGAACATGTCCTGTAAAACGCATTCAGATGGAAAGAAATGCAGAGATATGAGGAAGGAAATATAGAAAGGCATCTTTCTCACCGCTCTTATACATCGCAGTGCAGAAGCCCTTGTAGACAGGAGAAGATTTTCATATACGGTAGAGAAATTGCTTTCTTCCTGGGTCCAATCGCCTCCCTGAATCTGCCCCCCTCCATTATGCACCCCAATAGAATTGGTGACTGCGCTTGGTTAGCTTGACCCCCCTTAGGGTAAGCTCTCAGGGGAGTGAATAAAGATTGTATTGAATATAAGGGCACACTCGTGAAATGCATTAGAGCAAAAGCATAGGGAAAGGGAGGAGGAGAGAGAGGACGAACAGGAGGAGGAGGAGGAGAGAAGGAGGGAGGGAGAAGAAAGGAGCAGAAAGAATATAGAGAGCAAGCACAACCTGAAAATGGTCCTAGAAAATGAAAAATAAAGAAAATAAACGTGGAAAATCCAAACTTAGGGATGAGCAATACAATACTGCGGATGGTGACCTGTTTATATGTAAGTCTGGCAAGACGGTGTTTGGTTATAGAGACATTTAACTCCGTATCCTAAACCACAATGCTAGGGGCTCTTATAGGTATCACGAGGACACCGCCAAATTCCCCAAATTATGTTAATGTGATCAGCAAATAACCACAAGCTGCTCATATATTGAGGCCTGAGGATTTGTAACAATTCTTTGTTTCTTAGCCACATTTTCTAAAGAGATAACAGTGTATGAATTACTGATTGGTAATAAGAATGAGATTGTACCACTCCGGAGCTGACATGCAACAGCTCAACGTTTCAGGGTTACTAATCATAAGCTGCTGGTGGAGTGGACTTGGGACAAATATATTTGGGACATTATTAAAATAAACCTTAAATCATTAAAACCTAATGATATATTTTGTCCTGCGTGTCACTAAAGTAATCCAAATATGACTCTCTTGGTAGATGGACATGGTTCTTTATAGGACTGGAGACTTTTGTGCACCCCAGTCCTTTATCTCCCTATGGAATCATAGAATAGAAGAGTTATAAGGGACCTCCCGGGTCATCGTGTGAAGGGACCTCCCGCGTCATTGTGTGAAAGGACCTCCCACGTCATCGTGTGAAGGGACCTCCCGGCTCATCGTGTGAAGGGACCTCCCAGCTCATCGTGTGAAGGGACCTCCCAGCTCATCGTGTGAAGGGACCTCCCGGCTCGTCGTGTGAAGGGACCTCCCGGGTCATCGTGTGAAGGGACCTCCCAGGTCGTCGTGTGAAGGGACCTCCCGGGTCATCGTGTGAAGGAACCTCCCACGTCATCGTGTGAAGGGACCTCCCGCATCATCGTGTGAAGGGACCTCCCGGCTCATCATGTGAAGGGACCTCCCGATTCATCATATGAAGGGACCTCCCGGCTCATCATGTGAAGGGACCTACCGAGTTATCGTGTAAAGAGACCTCTTAGGTCATCTGGTCCAACAGCCTGCTCTAAGAAGGAATCACTAAATCCACCCAGACAGATGTCTGTCCAGCCTCTGTGTGAAGACTCCATTGAAGGAGAACTTACCACCTCTTGTGGCCGCCTGTTCCACTTGTTGATCTCCCGCACTGTCAAAATGTTTTTTTCTAATATCTAATCTGTCTCTCCTCCCATTGTTTCATCCATAGCTTCTAGTCTTTCATGGTGCAAGTGACAATAAAGATGATCCCTCTACAGTGGGCCAGCCCTTGCATATATATAGTGCTAGGCAGCATGCTTGGTCTAATAGTATGGGCGTGATCAATAGGCTGTATACAGACACTTTGTATCACACATACGGTACCTGTGTGACTGACGCCCTATGGAAACCTTATGTGTGCATATAAAATACCAACAATCACCTCCCTCATGTCATGGCCAGTTGACAGTGATTGTTGCATCAGTATTGTGCACCTGTGTTGCCTTTATAACTGAGGCCTGTTATGTTCTTCTAAGTGCAATAGATATCCGACCTTTTGACTGTTTTTGGTAAGTCCCTTCAAATAATTGTAGACAGCTATTAAGTCTCCTCTCAGTCTTCTATTTGGCAAGCTAAACATTCCCAAATCCTGTAACCGTTGCTCATACCGTGGGACATGGTTTACAGACTGGTCACCATTCTGTTCTCTCTTCTCTGAACTTGCTCCAGTTTGTCACTATATTATTTCTAGAACAAAAGTGGGTAAGTGTCAGGGGTCCGAACAGACAAGTGTTACTAAAGTAAACAGGTCTCTGGCTTCTGAAAGCTCATTACTAATGATGAAGTAGACAACACTGTAGCTTCATAGATGAAGCAGAATATTATAAGCCCCATACACATAGGACTAACGTCAGCTGAACCCACAAATATTGAATGGTTTGGTCAACAGTTTGTATACTGTGTATTGGAGCCCTCGTAAAAAAAATGGTCACATAGCACTGACTGTGAAAAAGTTGCCTACTGCACTATTTATTTATTCTGGACAACATCAAGAAAATCAGACATGCAATATTTTTTACAGACACATTGAAAAACCATAATAAATAATTAAGATTATGAGAGATCCATGTCTACAGCCTATAATTCTCATATGAAGAAATCAGCTGGTTTCACTGAAAACTGTAAAATCACAAACAAGATAATCTGTAATATTTTCTTCAGCGGCAAGAATCATAGACGTAAGCTCAGAAAGAATAACCCCTTATTGGGTTGCTGGATTTAGGAGGCAAACCAAGGTAATTATTTTTTACTAATTTTGCCATTGACTACAAATAACTGTGAGGCTTGGCAACCTCCATTTTCTGGCTAGTGATGCCTCAGTAAAACAAATATTGAGGAGCATTGACCTGTATATTAGAGATGAGTGAACCTGTTCGGGGCTTGACGTCTCCTAAGTGCTGAAGTGGGCAGTGTAGTGCTCCGGTAGGCTTGCTGCCCGGCCCGGTGTGCGCCACATGCAATTGTTGATTGGCACACACTGGGGCTGAAATCTTAGTTTTCGGCAGTAGTGTGATGGGCAAAATAAAAATAGAAAAATCCCCACTTTGCCGTCTTCGGAAGTGTTTCACCAATGGCTGGCTGGTTGTAGGGCTCGCCACTCACATACAATCAGTAACTTCCAGAAACGTTCAGGTTAAAGTTTGGGACCCAAACAATGATACCTTGAACAGCCCCATGTTCGCTCATCTCTATTGTGGATATGCTCAACCTATGTTGAGGAGGAAAAAGGATTTGGTATGATAAATTTCAACATGTCTAATCCTTTTTTCCCACTGGGCAAAAAGCCACTGCCAGGTGTGTTTGTCAGCTGCTTACTCAAGTTTCCTTTCTCAGAAAACAAGTACAGATGGCTGAACCATGCACATGTTTTTATCGAGTTCTTTAGGCCAAAGGAGCTATTGAAAGTGTACAGCTAGTAAAAAAAAAAAATAAAACTGGTAAGGGACGAATAGGACAGACATAAAATAATATTATATAATCCAAAAACATAAAGATATGTTCCACTTAGATCTGTAAATTCTAGCCTATGCCGTTGGGTATACAGATTACAGTTTACAATTAGAAATCTGACAGATATAAGATGGGAAATGGAACCGAAGCCCAAGAGCTTCTGGCGCTTATGTATGAATGATGCTCCTGGAGAACGTAATTATAGTCCTATGAAACCATTACATAAATGAGTGTACAAGTAACGAGGAACAGACTGCAGATACTACCATACTTTTTTATTGTGTGTGTGGTGGATTACTGTCTGGAAGAATATTAGGAACTGTATAATTTTGTGTGTAGCATAATATCCTGCATCATATTATGTTAGTAGTGTCCTGGAGTGAATATTTTGAAGCATTATTCTACAGTATTACTAAAGCTATCCATAGCCTCCTCGATTTAGCTATTGGAGATGAACGTTATAAGATCCTTCAGCCGTGAACAAACATGTTTTTCTACTGGAAAGCCTTTCTATGTCTAGCAGAAATGAGTAAATTAATCTGTCGGGGTCCTTTTACATGCTGCAACTTTCCATCGATCGCGACCACGATACGACCTGGTAGGGATCGTGGTGCGTCGCTACGTGGTTGCTGGTGAGATGTCAAACAGTCAGATCTCACCAGCGACGCAGCAACAATACGGCGGGTGTTGGGAATCTGTCACTCTCGGGGGTAGTATTGAGATCGGTGGTCGTTGTCCCTTTCAAATACAGCGATGCATGCTGCCCAGCGGGAGCGCAGTCACCAAAAAATGGTCGAGAACGATTTGTAACAATCATCGATCTCACAGCAGGGGCCTGGTCACTGCTACGTGTCACACATAGCGAGATCGCTGGCGAGGTCGCTGTTACATCAAAAAACCTGTGAAGTTGCAGCGATATCACTGTGTTTGAAGTACCCCTAAGAGATCAATGATTGGATTTAGAAAGGTTAATATTGAATTTGTCTGTCTGTCTTTCTGCAAGGAGAAACTTCTGTTGCTGCTCTCATCCTCTGCTCCATAGACAGAAGTGGAGGGAAGTCTGTGAGTCTTTCCCAAAGGACTCATAAAATGCAGCAGTTATCGCCTGTCACTTCCACTGAGCGGACGGCATTAACATCAGTGTATTTAATTATGCTTAACGATCCTAAAACATCAAATATTTAGAACTGAACTCTGCTTCTCTTCTGGCTAAATAAACCATCCCCTCCCTGTGCTCATCACATGGAAAGCAGCCCGGATCTAAGCACAATGTTGCTTCGCTATTACAGACATACCAACTTTCTGGCAAGAGAAAGGCTAAATATTTGTTGTAACTGGGTACTTGCATCACAGGGGTTAAGTGGTTCCTGTAAGCAAAGATCCGACCCTGTTTTAAATAAGTGTATGTACGTGTGGAGTAGCTCAGTGACATGCGTGTGTCATGTTTAATTTGCAATGTCACTACTGCCTGCTTTCAGCCTGTCCTCCTGAATCACCAACAGAAAACAGAGCGCATCCCCAAGAGGTAAATGCAAACTTCCCTTTTGCTAAGCGTCGCCTTGAACGGCTGATTTGCAAAACATTTATTTCTTAACAAAGACCTACAAATATCACAATTCGCCAACGTAATCCAACAAGGGGCACACGTGGCACATCGTGAGGTATGTTTACATCAAACGTGGCATCTACTGAATCTTTGTTTCTGTCTTGGGGCCTCTCATCATCTCAGGTTGGGTTTACTCAAAGATGTATCTGATGTATGACTTCAAAGACATCAAAAGGTCTTAGTGATGATCACTGTATACATGGACTTTGATCAGGGCCGTGGAGCCGGTAAGCTAAACATCCAACTCCAAATCCTCCTCCTCAATTTCCTGAATTCAACTCCAACTCCACCAACGACCATCGGAGTCGTGGATTCACAACTCCGACTCCACAACCATGGATGTGAAGTCAGTAAGCCAAACATCCAACGCCGACTCAATTTCCCTGAATCTGACTCCACAACTCAAACTCCACAACTATGGCTGTTAAGTCAGTAAGCCAAACATCCGTCTCCAAATCCTCCTTCTCAATTTCCCTGAAACCGACTCCAACAGCACCAACGACCATTGGAGTCGTGGACAACTACAACTCCACAACCAGGGCTGTGGAGTCAGTAAGCCAAACATCCGACTAACTCCTTAATTTCCCTGAATCTGATTCCAACTGCACCAAAATGGACTCCGACTCCACGACTCCCGACTCCACAACCATGACTGTGAAGTCAGTAAACCAAGCATCCAACTGCAACTCAACTTCCCTGAATCCAGACTCCATCTCCACCAAAATAGACTCTGACTCCACAGCCCTGCTTTAAATCATTGGAAGGTTTGGAAATTTGATTGCCCTGCTTTGACCGTTGACCCCTTGCCAATGTATTCCGCATAGGTCACATCATTATTCCTAAACCCACCAATGATGAGAGAATAGCTCAAAGTTCTAGAACCCTTCTTGGTTTTCTCCGAGCCAACACTCACTTCCCGTCAGACCTCCGTCTGTCACTTCGTCTGGAAGTTTCAAGTGTTTCTTACGTTAATTAAAAAAAATCCTATTGACAAACCTGTTACATCTGACACAATGAGTGCCTTGCATCAGCAAACATCTGACAGATTGTCCGTCTAAGTGCACCTAGATTTATATATTTAATGTATACCTTTTATGACCCTCTAAGTGCTTACACCTATATTTATACCTCTATATATTACTTGATTCTTTCACCCTTCAATTCTGAAACTTACTCCCACTCAAGTTGACCTCTAGATACCATTCACCCAAGACACCTACGCTAATATATATGTACATGCTAAGGATATTGTGTGCGATTGTTGCCCAGAATATACACTTATATTATAATATTATTTCTTAACCATCCACGAGACTCATAAATCAAGATCCTTAATGGATTGGGAGTGAAGCAGTGTGTGTTTGTGCGTGAGAAGGGGGGAGAAGGGAATAAATATATCTGGCAAGTGTTGGAGATAATGAATTAATATTGATTTGGAGACGCAGGAAGGAGAGAGAGAGAAAAGGGAGTAACAACTTGTGCTTTGCTGATGTTTTATGGGGGGCGATCTCCCTGGACCTACCTACTAAGATCCAGAGAGGGCAACTTAGAGAAAAACAAAGCCGTAAATAAGATATGAAAGAGAGGAGAGGCGCTGTTTTCCCAACCAACTCACTATGGGCTTTGCTGAGTTACAGAGCCCCTGGCTCCTCAATATTTATAGCCATCCAGCACTAATGCACTTGGCACAACTGCTAGAAACCTAAGCACAGAGACTGAGCCCAAACAAGATACAGACAGTGTGTAAGCTGCTAGTCTGAGGCTCTGGATAGCCCATGGGGTTAATGAATGAAAGACCAAAGCTATTTTCAGGTCAAGCACTACTTTTCTTTACGTGCCATGAACAAACCCGAAGGTGTGCATAACGTCTGCACCTCAGACTATGAGCTGCCTTTGCCAGATCGTTCTGATGCAAAGATGCTACGGTAATACCAGACTGATGCAATTAGGACTTTAAAGACATTTATCTTCCTCATGGAAAGTTATAGAACCATTTCCCTTGAACTATGACTCTGTGCAGGTAAACTATTGAATGGAACAACCAAGGTTGATATATCCAATGCTTTGTCGTTTCAATTTTACACACTATAGTAATGCAAAAAAGTTATTAAAGCACCACTCTAATGTTCTTTATTTATTGCACCGCTGGAGTCAAGCTTTAAATGAAAGTCCCCTGCCCCTAGTGTTATACTCACCTTCCACCTACTTCATCGTTTACATCAGCGCTCTGTTCAGCCGGTGGTGAACTGTCGGTAGCTCCAGTGTTTCATGGAGTGCGCCAGAGGTCTCAACTCAATGTAGCTCTATTAAGCCTCGTTCTGGCTCTCATACACTTGCACTGAGCACTTGTGACATAACGACTGACTTCCGACTAGTCAGAAATTACAGTCATAGGATGGGGCTGCTGGAACCTATATGTATATGACGGGAGGCAGGGGGATTACATTTATAGAGCAACTCCAGCGCTGAAAACAAAACAAAACACTGGAATGGTGCTGTAAGTGCATTGGAAAAGTGGTGACACATTCTATATATCTAATATATGAAGCTGAATGTGTGTATGTGTGTGTGTATGTCTGGGATTGGCATCTACACTGTCGCAACTACAGCCACAAAATTTTGCACAGTCACACGTCTGGACCCCGAGAGTGTCATAGACTATGTTGTGAGGCGAAATTTTAACCCTGCGCGTTCCAGTTCACCAAACAATTTTGCCACTATCTACATAATAGGGAAAAAGTGAGTTACCAGTTGACAGTTGTGAATGAGAGGGGCTTAATGACGGCGCCAAAGACTAACAGCATATACCATCATATAGTCACTAAGGTGGGGCCCCAACATGGGATATTCACCACGCACAGGGACATGTATACACACCACACGCACACAAAGAGTAACAGCAAGTGTATAGTCGCTAAGGTGCAGCCCCAACATTGGATACTCACCACGCACCCAAACACACACACACCACAAAGAGACACACACAACACCGAGACACACAAACACCCCCGCCCCCAATGGGGACACACACACCCTATAGCGACACATGCACTCACCCCACAGGGACACATACCACAAAGAGACACACACACCACACAGACCCCCCCCACACAGGGACACACACATACACACCCTATAGGGACACATGCACTCACCCCACAGGGACACACACACACCATAAAGACACACACAACACAGACACACACACCACACAGACCCCCCCACAGGGACACACACACATACCCTATAGGGACACATGCATTCACCCCACAGGGACACGCACACACCACAAAGAGACACACACAACACAGAGACACACACACCACACAGACACAGATGTGCACAAATCGCCTGACACAACTCGTCTCATACGTGTGCTATCTTTAATTTCCAAAAATAAACATTTCATTGAAAACAGCCAATGTGCAACACATGTGCCATATAGGAAATTAAGAATCCAGAAAACAGTAATAAAGAGCTGGAATTCTCTTTTAATTTATATAGGAAATTAAGGCAGATGTCAGTCACATGAGCTGTCTATTATGTGTATATGTGAGGTAACATATACTGCCTGGCCGGGGGGAGGGCTTACTGTTAGCTGGAGATTTATCAGGCTGCCTATAGCAACCAATCACAGCTCAGCTTCTATTTTCCTACAGGTCATTAATATGACATATTCAAATTCTATTTTGTTATAGCTAACAGCAGTTATTTATTAACCCGGGCGTAGCCGGGTACTACAGCTACGGTAGTATATAATATTAGGTAATATACACATTGTATTTTTGTCCTTACTGTGGTGGTTTCCTCAGAAGATAACATTCTACTACCAGAGGATAACAGCACAAATTTAGCTTGTTGTAATGTGAAGTTTTATTTCCCTCATTGCATTCTATGTCTCTGTTAATGGTGCTATCTGAACCCTGTTTAGGGTTTACCCTTTAGAAAGGCCAAGATGCAATGTGAATGTTCACTCAGAGTCCAAAATTGGCCCTTAACCACAGCATGTTAAGTGTCTGTTGTTACTTCAGCAACCAATACAATTTTAGTCTTCATGTGTTCAAAGCAGGTTTGTAAATGAGCCTTCGTGCTTTACTGCTATCTTTATTCCTTAGTCCTCCCTTTAACTCAAAAAGAGACAATGGGTGCAAAGTGTCCCCAAAGTGCTGTTTAGGAATAAGCACTGTGTATATGAAGAATAACATTGATTCTGGCCATAGTATAACTTGTATTTTGCAATTTTTACAGTTTCTCCACTGAACTAGAAGCCTCAGCAGTGCCTCTGTGTCTTGCACCCCTCTCAATATACTTTTTTAAAACAGAAATAAAAAAAAAGGGAATATTGACCGCGCTACCATATATGACAATCAAAAAATGTGTGAATTGATTGTAATTTTTATTTTCTACGCGCAGATGTACATTTTTTTTCCTGATGAAGGGGCCAGAGAGCACAGAAACGCGTAGAGAATAAAAATCACAATCAATCCACAAATATTTTGACTGTCATATATGGTAGCGCGGTCAATATGCCCTTTCTTTTTATTTCTGTTTTATTGGGAAGACTGTAGCAAACCGAACACGCTTTTGTAGTGGTTGTGGCTTACACAACCCTGTCAGGTTGAGCACCTATTAAACACTTCCAATTGTTATACTAGTAACACCCTAGATTGCGCCTTTTCCATCCCAGCTTTTCTTCAGTTTTTGAGAGTGAATGATCTTTTCAGGGGCATATGTGGTGGAAAGAGACATTTTACTTTAAAATGAAATATTACAAAGGTTCTTGATCTTCACATTCACTGTTGATTTTAATAATAAAATTAAGTGCAGTTGCTGTTTAAAGAAGCTCCACTGTTCTTATTGTTTATTGGTGATATGTAAGGGTTAATATTTTTCTCAGTGCTATATTGTGTTATAAATTATATTTAACATTTTTCAAGGTTTAATATTTTCTTATCTCCTATGCAATGTTCTGAGAAAACTGTGTTATGGTTCGTACACTGGGAAAGGCATGATAGCTAAAAGTTATGATGGCAGATTTCTGAGAAGGGGATGGTTGTGAAACTTCCATTGTTAACTTTCCATGTCATGTTACCCAGTCTGTAAATGGCAAAAGAAAACTGATTGTGAGCATAAGCAAGTCTGTTTATTGCCCTGTAAGCAGTGCACATTCTCTTTTCCGAACGTTCATGACTAAGAGGGCCTAGTTCCACAATTTGACAACATTGGTTATCCCATTAGGGCTGTGGAGTCAGTAAGCCAAACTTCCGACTCCTCCATTTCCCTGACTCAGACTCCAACTCCACTAAAATGGACATCAACTCAGACTCCATAAACAGGGCTGTGAAGTCGGTAAGCCAAACATCCGACTCCTCAATTTCCCGGAATCTGACTCCACCAAAATTGACACTGACTCAAACTCCACGACTCTGATTCCACAACCAGGGCTGTGAAGTCTGTAAGCCAAACATCCAACTTCGACTCCTCGATTTCCTTAAATCCAACTCCAACAAGATGGACACCGACTCCGACTCATTAACCAGGGCTGTGAAGTCTGTAAGCCAAACAACCGAGTCAGACTCCTCGATTTCCTTAAATCCAACTCCATCAAAATGGACTCCGACTCCATAACCAGGGCTGTGAAGTCTGTAAGCCAAACATCCAACTTCCTTGGATTAACTAGTAGGTTGAAGGCTGTAGCTTTCTTGAAGAGAAGGGTTTTGAGGTTCCATCTGAAAGTTCAGAATGTGGCAGATTATGAGACGTGTTGGGGCGCAGAATTCTAGAGGATGGGGGATAATTGGCAGAAGTCTAAGAGGCGATTGGGTGAGGAATGTACAAGTGGATGACAGGAGGAGATCTTGGGAGGATCGAAGAGTACGTGTTGGAAGATATCAGGAGATTAGTTCAGAGATACATGGAGGAGATAATAATAATCTTGATTTAGATTATGGACGGATTTGTAGGACAATTCTAGTAGTTGCAATTGGATATATTGGGCAATTAGGAGCTAATGAAGGGATATGCAGAGAGAAGTAGTGAGGAGAGAGGTGGATTAGTTGGGCAGCAGAGTTAAGGGCAAACTGTAGAGGTGCGAGATTTTAGGAACAGATGATGGCATTGCTTCCATTTCACATCCTGTCCTTTGTTTCTTTCCCACTTTGTATACATTACCCTCATTTCTGAACTGTCCATCATCTAACACACCAAATATTATTTTCCTCAAAATCTTTGATTAAAATGCAGTCATGAGGAACATATTAGATTGTTATTCTTTTCTGTTTGTTTGTCTTGTGCCATTTATAATACAGTTTTAGAATGAAATAAAGAAAGATACAAAGGCGCTCCTGGGTGAAACCTAGTGGTCCAGTGGGGACAATAAACTTATTTCACTCACCTAACTGGGTTGTGCACCCCTGCACAACCCCAGAGATGACCTGGAAGGTGAGGAACGCTGAAAGCCGCCGATCCGTGCTGCCCGTTTGATTCCAAGGCGTCAAGTGACTGGAAGGAAGTCACCGAAGGTCCTGTAATCCAGTCTTGACGCGTCTCCGATACCCACAGCTGCTCCTGCTGCAATACCCTCAAGGGGACGGAGATACAGTAAACAGAATAGAGTGGTCTAATAGAGCATTGGTTAAAGGAGATGTAGAGGCGTTTTTTTAGATTTTACAAACCTTTATTAATTCAAATCACAACATGGCATGCTACCTTCATCCGGTGATCAATGAAGGTAGCATGCCACTACCGAAACGCATTGTGAATTGAATAAAGGTTTGTAAAATCTAACAAAAAACCCTCTATGTCTTTTTTACCCAACTCTCTATTAGAACACTCTATTCTGTTTACTGTATTTATAACACAGTCGTCTTTCTCTGCAGTAAAGGGGTCATTGGGCCCCCTCAGGCTCTAGCGTCTTATTGTGATTGCACCTTTATAACTATGCCCCAAAGCACCTTAAATTGTAATATTTTCTATGAAATCCTCTATAAAGTGTGGTTAATCCATAATTTGCATTCCTCCCCAAACCAAGCTCTAATATTAGAAATGTCATACATTAAACAGGTCCAGCAGATCTGAGAAATGAGAAATATTGATTGACAGCTTCTGCTTTTTATACTTATACCTTAAGAGTGAACTTGATAATAGGATTGTGTTTTCAGTTTCTTGCCGTCTGCAACCCATTTTTTGGAAGCAGATTTATTTATTTTATATTTTTCGGCGACTCAGTAAAACTGCAGCTTTCCTGGGCTCTTCTCCAAGGGATCCGTGTTGAGTGAGGGGGTGAGAGTGGGAGGGAGAGCTGCAGAAGTCAAATCTCGGCATGACTAAACAGCCATCACCATTTATTTTAATGTCTTTCTGGGCACCCGCTCTGTAATATATATCTATACACACACACACGCCGCAAATTTTACTGCTACACGCTGCTAAATTATTCCAGGTCAAGTTCCCGCTCCACAGACGCACTCCTATTTATGGGGCTATCCCTTAAATATCATCTGTTTAACCGCAGCAGATAGGGAACATTATGTTTTGGTATTTATGCAGTTGTCTGGATTGTGCGCCCGCCTTCCCCGCTGACGGCCGAACCGCTACCTCATAGGAAGTCTCATTTATTGGAAAGCAGAGGAGCTCATTTCCAGGCAGGCTTTGGAAAGGTTTTCTATCTCAGGATATCCTCATATTTTACCTGGCCAGGGGAAGCTGTCCATGGTGCCAGATTCTGTATATTCACACATCTTAATTATATGTGTATAATGCAGGAAAGTCAGCGTAATACAAGAACCAATGGTCACAATCATATTCTTATTGACATGCCTAAGACCATCCAAACACTGCTGTGCTCCCCAGCTGTGCCACATTTCTAATAATGTCATAATAATTCTGGCATTACTGTAATGTTTTACATGGCATCAAAACTACTGTTTTTGGTAAACAACTTGAAGATGAAATGATCTCTAAAAGGCATAAAATTAAACATTGATTGTTTTGTATTTCAGATAAAAAATAATATTTTCATCTTTTACATTTTAAAAATTACAAAAAGAAAAATGGGACGATGCAAATATTTGTGCACCCTGCATGATTAGTGCCTAGTAGCACCCCCTTTTGCAAACATCATAGCTTGAAAACACTTTTTGTAGCCTCCTAGAGTCTTTCAATTCTTGTTTGAAGGTTTGTCATCCATTCTTCCTTAGTACCCAAAGGACAAAAGATATTTCAATCCACACTGCTGTATATAATGACAGACATCCTGTGTATTATAAACCGGTGATCTTTATACCTACGCGTTTCAAGGTCGTCCCGACCTCTCCATCAGGGATACATTAACAGACTCTGTTTACCGATCAAGGTGAGCAGTTCATACACTGCGTACATTCCTTTGCACCAAACAGATTAGACCCATTGCGCCCTTGTCTACCCCCTTTTTTAGATCCTTTTTTCTTTGGAAAGGTCTTCCAGTTCTGTGAGATTCCTGGCTTATTTTGCATGCTCTGCTCATTTTGGAGGGTTAGACACAGATTTCCAATGGTGTTACGCTCAGGGGACTTTGAGGGTCATTGTAAAACCTTCAGCTTGCACCTTTTGAGGTCTATTTTGGATTTTTATGTGTTTGGTAAAATTATCCATTTCTATAAGACTTCCTATTTTCAGTTTCAGCTTTTTACAGATGGTGTTATGTTTGCATCAAGAGTTTGTTGAAATGCCATTGAATCCATTCTTCCGTCTACCAGTGAAATATTCCCCGTGCCATGGACTGCAACACATTCCCAAAGCATTATTGATCCTCCCCCATGCTTAGTGGTTGGCAAGATGTTCTTTTCCTGAAATGTTGTGCCCTTTTATCTCCACACATACCTTTAATTGTTGTATCCAAAGAGATCTATTTTAACCTCTTAGTCCACAGGAATTGTTCCCAAAATGCATCAGTCTGCTAAATATTTTTGAAGGTCTTTTGCAGTCAAGTGGAGGTTCAAACAACGCTACAAGCAGCTTTCACTGAAATTTTGCTTTATCTTCCAGACCTTATCTTGACCTCCACTCTTCCTGTTTACTGCCATTTCTTAATTACATTTTCAACTGAGGAAAGGGCAACTTGAGAACGCTTAGCTATCTTCTTAGAGCCCCTTTACACACTGAGACTTTCCAGCGATCTCAGAGATCTGACCTGGCCAGGATCGCTGGAAAGTCTCTCTGCAGTCGCTGGTGAGCTGCCAAACAGGCAGACTCACCAGCGACCAGCAAGCAGCGACATCGCTGGTAACCAGGGTAAACACCAGGTAACTAAGCAGCACGCGCTGCTTGGTTACCCTGTGTTTACCATGGTTACTAGCATCCTCCGCTTACAGGCTGGGCTAAGCGGGAGGACGCTGGTATCCAGGGTAAACACCGGGTAAGTAAGCAGTGTGCGCTGCTTAGTTACCCAGTGTTTACAGTGGTTACTAGTGTCCTCCCGCTTACAGGCTGGGCTAAGTGGGAGGACGCTGGTAACCAGGGTAAACACTGGGTAACTAAGCGCTGCTTAGTTACCCAGTGTTTACCCTGGTTACCAGCATCCAGGATCTGTTGAAGAGTAAGCACTACTCGAAAGGGGCTCCGTCATCCCGGCACCTCCCTCCCCGCACTCTCTACCTGATGTAATATCGCAACTGGAATAAAGAAACCTGTCTTCACCGGTCCAACAAGTGCCGACCTCTTCTTTCTTTATGGATAAAAATGACTATTTTATGGCTGAGCAACGCTGGACCTGGTTTTGTACCACAATTTCAGTTGCAGCAATGTAAGGTCAGTGCCCGGTTTTCCTTCTATATGCAAACAGGACAGAATACTATTGCAGTCAATATAAAAATCCTTTAAAAATATCCACAGCAGATAATACAAAAATACCCCTGAGTCTACTCAAGACTTGGCACCCTCTATATCTGCAGAACTCCTGTGAATCCAACTAGGCTAAATATATGCTGACACAATCAAAAGCTGAACAAGCCAACAATAAATGAATAGTACATAAATCCTAGGAAGAAAACTTCCTAACAGAGAGCAGGTTAAGACAGACATGCAGACTAAATATCAACCCACAACTCTGAGCAGAAATAGACAATTCCAAAACAAGCACACAGCATGTGTGCCACAAGAAAACAAAACCATTCACTTAGCTTGGAAGTTTGCAGCAAGGCAGGAAGAGACCAGGCAGAGGTGAAACACCTCAAGGAACAATTGACAACCTGCAAGGACTGAGGGAATCCTGCAAACCTAAATACCCCAGTCTGAATTCCAATTATCCAATTCACCTGACCAAGACTGCAAACAGGATCAACTGCATTACCTGCCACAACCACTGGAGGGAGCCCACAAGCAGAATTCACAACAGAATTGTCACTCTCGGGCGTAGTATTGAGATCGTTGGTCGTTGTCCCCTTCAAACCCAGCAATGCAGTGTTCACAGCGGTAGCACAACGACCAAAAAATGACCCAGAGCACTTTGTAACGATCAACAATCTCACAGCAGGGGCCTGATCGCTGCTATGTGTCAAACGTAGCGAGATCGCTGTTACGTCACAAAACCTGGGACGTTATAACGATCTCACTAACAATCTTGATATGTGTGACGGGGGCTTTAGGTTATGTCCACAGTAATTCAATTATCAGACCCGCAGGAGTGTAATTTGTACACAGGAAGTTGGGGAAGGGGAAAATACACAGTGTAGCAACAACAAAGCACTCCAGTAAAATATAACCCACCATATCACACCATCACAACCCCAACTACCTTGTGTGATTTCTATACGGGCGGTCGAGGGGTCAGGGCAGGGGCTGCTGTGACCTCTTCACTCTACAGCCATATCGCTATTAGAACTACTAGCATTATCTATAAATGCTCTTCTTGTTTTCCATTGCTATTAATCATGCTGACAGATATATTTATATCCATTAGTAATAATGACAATGTCAGTAGTGTTACTTATTATTCGATACTTGTTACTGCATCAAATTAGAAATGTTACTAATCTCAAAATCCCATTCATGTGCAGTGAGAATACAATCTGTAAAACCTTTGATCAGTATGTATGTGTGCAAACCAACAGGAGCTTTAACATAAGCGCCGACAATCTCCTCGTATCTTTCATGATACTATAGATTGCTTAGGTCAGTCCAGAAATCAATAGCATACCTACAATGCCTGTTCTGAGTAAACCTCACCAAATGTCACGTCTGCACAGTGCCCACGGCCAGCGCCTGACCTGTGCCCAGGTAATATGAGAATTCACAAATTACATTTTTTACTCGATGAATGCGGTATAGAACTTGTATGGATATTGGTCTCCATCAGCCTTAACAGGTTGCAATCTTATAAATATAAATAAGGTTGCATAGGGCAATGGATTGTTGTTCATGGGTCCTTACTAATTTGCAATAATGTCACAACTCTGGATATATGTGTCACGCTGGGTGCAGGGAACGTCTAGAAACTGTGCATGACAGTGGACGCACAGACCAACTGTGTCCAGCGCACTACTCGAAACTACAGACGGAGAAACACCGGGGAGGTGTAATACAGCGGAGGGCCCTGCTGATAGGGAATGGGGAAGAGGTGACCTCCTGCACTCACCTGCGGCTGTGCCCTGATCTCCCTACCCTCCCTATACGGGTTCTTTCAACCCGTCGCCGAGCAGGATACCTAGTCCCTCGCTGGCCCTCATATTAGCCCTCAATAGGAAAATGGCCAGCAGGAGCACTAATCCTAACCACTGCAATAATAATAACAAGAGGGAAGGGGAGACAGAAAGGGAAACAACAAGGCAACTTCACACCTGCTGCCATGTTCCTTGGCAGCAGACGACTTAGCAGTAGACAGCTCTCCAGAGAACCTCCTTCTCCTCAGGAAGCCAGGCCAGGAATTTGTTCAATCACCAGCAAAGGATGCTGGAACCATGTGATCATATAAAGGGAATGGGAATGATCATAAAGTAGCCACACCTGGTAAGAAAACTAAGGAGTCTGCTAGCAGCAGAACTGACATTAACTCCTGAACTGCTAAAGGAAAGAAACACGTTTAATATGAAGTCTCAATAGATGAGATAGAGGTCCCAAACCAGTCACAAGTCTCCAAAGTAAGAGAGACCATCATGACAACAAGATGCACAGGTTCTATGTATTGTATAATAATAGAGAAATCATTAGGAAACATCAGCTAGTATCATCGTGTGATTATAATGATACGTCATTGTGCCACTCCGCCATCTCCTCACACTGCTGCCATCGCTTTATATGTCAGGAGACCCCATGGGACCCTGAAGCATAAGGCCCCATCTGCGACTTCTACGGTCGTACACTTGCCTGGTACACACCGAGGAATCTGTAATAAAACAGTAATTTCTTGTTTTTCTGTATAAAATCTCTTTGTGTTGTATCTTTTCATCAGTAAAGTGCCATAAGGGAATGTAATGAAAAATATTAATGAAATATATTATACCCTTTTGGTTACAAGGCAGTCTGTGCCACCATATGTTTCTGGCTAAGCTGAAAAAGGAACAGGCGAATGTTGTGTCTTCCATGCAAAAACAGGCCCGTGGCTCGATTAATAAAATTGGACAAATGTTTTCAGGGAGAGAGTAAAATAAATAGTATTGTCATATTAATGTACATCTCATTTCTATTCGGAAAGATTAGTATCCCAATCCTCACTGCTAATATAGAGCCTATATAATATGCATTGTTTTTAGTAGCTGGAGTAGGAACATTGCTGCGATTAAGAATAAGCTTTCAGGTTTTATGCTCAGCGTATGTATATACACAACTCTATATGACTAACCTACCTATATAGATTATCATTAGTCAAAATTATATAAAGGGTATTCTTTTGGCTGAAAATTGTCTGGTGCTGTATTTAATTTACTTATCAACCTTCAGCTCAATCTCGGCCGTGAAGACTTGAGGAATGAACGCTCTGTAGGGAGATTGATCTTGCGCAGCCTAGATAGGTCCACCAGGGTCTTCTCCAAGCCTGGATAGGTCCACTAGGGTCTTTTCCAAGCCTAGACAGGTTCATCAGGGTCTTCTCCAAACCTAGATAGGTCCATCAGGGTCTTCTCCAAACCTAGAAAGGTACATCAGGGTCTTCTCCAACCCTAGGTCCATCAGGGTCTTCTCCAAGCCTAGATAGATTCACCAGGATCTTCTCCAAGCCTAGACAGGTCCACCAGGATGTTCTCCAAACTTAGGTAAGTCCACCAGGTTCTTCTCTGCCATTATCTTGATAGTATCAAGCCATTAGGTTGCTGGTCTTCCTCTTCACCTTGTTCCTTCCATTCTTCCGACCATGATGTCTTCTCCAGTGATTGCTCTCTTCGTATGATGTGTAGACAAGTCATAGGTTGGTGATCTTTGCTTCCAGTAACATGTCTGGCTGGTTCTTGTTCTTCTTACCATCCATAGTATTGATAACATCCTTCTCCAGCTCCACAGTATGAAGGTGTTGATTCTTCTCTGTCTTGTTCTTTTATTGTCCAGGTGTCACTTCCATATGTTACTACAGAATAGACCAGACTATGTACGAGCTGTGTCTTCATCACTAGTAAAATGTTCCTTGATGTGAAGACCTTGTCCAGTGACTTCATTGTGGATTTGCCAATAGCTTTTCTCCTATTGACTTCTGATGTCATCGCTGCCTCTTGAATGATCATTGATCTGAGTAGGGTGAAGTCCTTTACAACCTCTAGTTCGCAGCCATCCATCTCAAATGTGTCCCGGTCGTACATGGCAGTAGTTAAAACCTTTGCTTTCTTTATGTCGAGTAGCCATCCCATGTTGGAGCTTTCCATCTTGACTTTCCGTATTAGGTCCTTCATTCAATCTATGCTTATTGCAATTGTCTGCGTATCTTAGAATGTTGGAATGTTGATGATTTTTCCACGCATTTGCCTCAACTGTATGGTAAAGTATATTATACTGGTTGTATGCAAATAAAATGTATACTGCCTGTACATATCATTACTGGGATCATATAAATTGTACCAAGAATGTCAAAGCACTGGAGGGCACAGTGAGGGGGCTTCATGGAAACATGGCCCCTCTTTTACAGTTTTCCCAAGTTAGAGTTAGGTTAATTGAGTGTGGCTGCTTTCACACTGCCATACTTGCAAATCCGTGTCCATCAGTTTTGAAACTGATGACATTGATCCGTTATGTGCTCCCATGTTAAGATGCCAACAGACGTCCATGGAATGTATTTCTTAACAGATCCGTCATCAGTCACCAGAGATAGGGCTAGGAGGAGCTGGACCTCGCTTCTGAGCATGCTCAGTACAGCAAAACGGATCTGTTGCACGGATCCATTTTTTTCATGGAACCGTCCTCCACAGAGCTCCATCATAATTTCATATGGACACCAATGGATCCGTGTCTATCCATTTGTGTCCACGATTTTCAAGGAAGCCCAGAAATGAAGTAGTCTCTGTTTCTGTATTTACATGAAAAAAGCGGACACCAACTGACAGATACGGATCCGTTACAAAACTGACACACACGGATGGCCACTTAAGACAAATCCGTACTCATAGGATAACATGGGAGGTCATAAAGGCTATCGGTTTGAAAATGGATGGACCCGGATTTGCAAATATGCTAGTGTGAAAGCAACTTTAGGTGTAAGTAGGTTAGGGTTAGGTAAATCTTTTATACATTCTTTAATACAAGCGGTTCTGTAGGTCTTGAGTTATCTTCAGGTTCTAAGGCTGGCTTCACACCACGGTTTTATCAGGTCTGAAGCTGTCTGATGTGAACCAGACAGCCCCGGACCCGATTTTGGACATAATGTAGCTCTATGGGGCTGGATGGCAGTGATTTGCCATCAGGGTTTGTCCCTGTCTGGCAGCATCAGGCTGAATTAGATTTTTGCCCCGGACACAAAATCAGAGCTTGCAGCGTTTTTGTGTCTGGGGCTAAAAGTTAAACAAAACCGGATCTTCTCGGATCTGGCGCCCAATAAAATGGGAGTCTATGGTCACCGGATCGACAGAAAATCAGATCTGGCTGCTGGACGCCGGGTGCTGAAGTTCAGCGGCGCCCAGCGCTGAACTTCAGCACCTGGAGAGCTTCCGGCTGAGATTTCAGAACCGCGGCTAGCTTTGAAATTTCGGCAAGGGACAGTTCCTGCAGCTGTGGACTGACGATTTCTGCAGAAAACAGGAGCAGAGGGCATATTTGCTTTACAGTTCTGTTCTGTCCGGAGCGGCCAGGCTGTGTCCAGTGCATCCAGCAAAACAACGGACACAGCCTGACAGCTCCAAAACCGTGGTGTGAAGCCAGCCTTAGTGTCATGAGAAGATTTGCCCTAATGCTATAGTTACAGGGTCAGAGCACGATGTAACTAATTCTTTTTGGTGTATATATATATTGTATACACACACACACAAAACCTTTCAATGAACATCAGATGTATCCGAATACATGCCCTTTGTTCTAAATAATGTTCAATTAAAGTAATGCAATGGGAAAAAAAAACAAGCCTTTCCATTTCCCAAACTGTACACCACAAACGTGACGTGAATCCAGGTTTACTGTATATATTAAACCTGTTTTATTCGCTGTCATGCTGTGCTGTCTTGATTTATGTTGTTTTTATAAGTACATGAGGAGATACGGTATTTTTTTCCACCTCTTTTGAATGTTCTGTGAACGGTTTCAGGTCATCACCTTACATGTAAATTTATGTTCAGTGATATAAAAAAGTAGATCCAAAGCCGTTTGCTGTAGGACCCCAAACTACGCCTTGCATATCAAGACCAGCTGCCTCAATAAGTGTAAGACCCGGCTCTTCTGTGACGCATGCGGCTGGAACACTTTGTCTTAACTCGTATAGTGAAATATTGTTATGAATATTCTATGCTCGTCGTCACTCGGAATCTTGTTATTCAGGACAACCCTGTCTGTGAGTGTATTTATTGTTCCAAAATCTTTCATCAATATTGTGACTTGCAGAATGTATAGATTATATGGTGCAGGGTCTATTACATATCAAATAATGCCTTGTTCATGAAAGTTGAAAAAAAAAGATAGTTGCTTACAGTTCCCCTGCAGGAAATACAGAATATTAAATATAAATTGTCAGATTATTGATATAGTACTATTTTCCCAGAGGCATCAAATCACTAGACGAGCTCCCGAAGGCGGCGTGCTTATTTACATAGCCGCAGTGCTTGCTGCATTTGTACATAAGTCAATCTGCATTTTCAAAACACAAGTTTTTTTCCCATGGAAGTTCTATAAAGGTAGTGATATATTTTACCCTCGAGCACACATGGCAGCTGTAGACTAGGCTTAAGTCTCATTCACACAAATTAAGTAAAAACTGTATTTCCTCTGACCCTAGGGAAAAAAAACCATTTGTTTGTAGCTTTATTGTTTAGTCAACTCCGAGGACTTTTTGTACTACCCCTGCCCTCCTTCATGATGAAGCAGAGCTGGGCACTACAGTTCTAGGATCTGTAGATCATTTATAAATCAATAAAATCATATCTGCTCTTCAGCTCTCACCCCTCCCTGAAAAATTCAGCCTCATGCTGCAGCAGTGACAGGAGGTGTTTGAGGCATGGACCCTGGGGGCTCCAGGATCATCTTACATTCCTACCCTCTCATACTTCTGTATGAACAGGGGGCATGGACCCTGGGGGCTCCAGGATCATCTTACATTCCTGCCCTCTCATACTTCTGTATGAACAGGGGGCATGGACCCTGGGGGCTCCAGGATCATCTTACATCCTGCCTTCTCATACTTCTGTATGAACAGGGAATGTGGACCCTGTTGGCTCCAGGATTATCTTACATTCTTGCCCCCTCATACTTCTGTTGAACAGGGGCATGACCTACAATCCAGCCCCTGATATACCATCCTATGTAATATAAGAACAACGGTGTTCTCCCTTCAAATAGCAATCATGTCACCAAACAGATATCAGATATAAATACATGCTGTGATCCTCTGCTGTAAAATGGTCTGTTGGTGCATAATGTGTGCTGTCATATATCAGGCTAGGAGCAGAGGTAAAGAACTGCATTGATTGATTCAGCACTGCCATGGTCTCCCCTCCCTCATATTAACTTGGTAGCTTCCCCTGAAACTGTAACACTATGTCTGACTAAATTTCTCTGTCCTATGAAGGGAGGAGTGAGAGCTGAGGAGCAGATATGATTTTATTGATTTATAAGCAATCTATAGATTCTAGAACAGGTGGTGTCCAGCTCTGCTTCTTCATTAACTTTATTGGATTTGTGGATTATTTGGAGTGGGAGCACAGTCACAAGTCCCTTTTCCTTCAACATATTAACCTAGATCTTCATGTAGGAGGGCAGGGGCAGTACAATTTTTTTTTATCTCGCCAGAGATCCCCTTTAAAGGGGTTGTCTAGTTTGTTTTCTTCAGGTGCGTGCTGCTTCCCTGCCTCCTGCTTGCTGAGGGGCAGTGCACTACTTAAGGTTGTCTGTTTAGATAAGTGTACTCTGTCTCCCATGCAAAAATTAGGGGCAGCTCTGTGTAGCAGCACATCCAGAGAAAAAAGTTTGTGGCACTCACCATCTTGTAAAACAATGCCTTTATTTCATCATTAAAAATTCATGCAGGAGATATGTGGGCGCAGGAGGTACTAGGACTGATCACACTTTTATATGTCATGTAGAAGTGTGTTCATCACTTTTAATGATGAAATAAAGGCATTGTTTTAATCGATGGTGAGTGCCACTGAAACCTTTTTTTCTTGATTTGGTTTATACAAGTGTGTTTTTGCAGTGTGGACCGCATCTTTTTTGCCCTTACCTTATGCCATGGAAGTATACTGGTGGTATCCAAATTGGTGAGGAGGTGGTAGTGCCGGATATTACTTCCATTTTCTATGCATAGCAGCACATTGGCATAGAAGCTGACCGGATCCAACAATCCAGATTTTTGCAAGCTCTAAACCATAGACCAGGGGTCCCAGACCTTTCTGACCCGAGAGCCACATTCAGCTCCCGCCTCACAGTAGTGGCACCCAGAGCCCCCATTACCACCGGTATAATGACAGCCAAGCTTTTCCACAGAAATCACACTGAGGCAGTATACCAAGGATCCAGGGGTTCCCACCTTATCCCAATACAAATCTGCTTTATTGTGTGGGGCTACTCAGAAAAGTCACCTTCTAGAGACCTGCTGTTCATAGCTGTTTGCTAGACCTGGTGCTAATGCAACAAGATGCAAGACGGTCATGTGCCACACATCACTAACCGGTGAGCCACACGTCATGGGCAAATGAGCCACACATCACTAGCCAGTGAGCCACACATCACTAGCCGATGAGCTACAAATCACTAGCCGGTGAGCCACACATCATGGGCGCATGAGCCACACCACTAGTGGGTGAGCCACACATCACTAGCCGGCGAGTCACACATCACAGACCTGCGAGCCACATATGGCTCCTAAACCAAAGGTTGGGGACCCCTGCCATAGAGCATGTAAATGTGCTTTTCTTGCCTTGGATACTGGTCACGTTCGACAGACTGTAGAGGTGGCTGGAAATCTAAGCAATAGGAAGCAAACTATAAAATTTAAAAAACCTCCGTCCTAAAAAATGGAAAGAATTATTAAAAAGTAGAACATTTGCAAAGTTGCTTCTTTTTATACTTTCCAGTTATTCCCATTTAATAAGTTGAGACAACCCCATTTAAGGAAACATTAAATAGGATTAATTATGATGAAATCCTACAACTAAAGACCTGTCGGGGCTAATGGTCCTTTCATTGTAGAAACATTAAAGATGCTCTATACAATTTACAATGCAATATAAAGAAAACATTGATGACTCTCATATATGGTCATAAAATAAAATGGCTCGCTTCGATCATACTCATTCTGAAATGCATATGGTTGAAGGGTCATTTACTTTGCTTGACTTAATAATTTATTTTTGGTCATCAATTGTCTAACCGTGCGGTTTTAGGCGTCGTCTTAGTTTAGCGAGGCATTTTCTGTCTTGTTAAAGTGCCCTTATCAAGCAGAGATAATCCCTTTCCTAACCCTTCCCCTTTCTATAGATGTATTGATCATCTAGTGCAAGGAGGGGAGACTTGTTCCTCACTATTGACATCTGCATTAACATTAATGGCCTTCTCTCCACCATCCTGTGCAGTCTCTCTGGGATGCTCCCCATAACTCTGCGCAGAGCAGATGTAGGTGGAGTAATGAGTCAAATCGCTATTTCACGGGACACAGTCAGCCTTGTGGGAGCTTAATGAATCACAGAGGTCATGAGGAGATCAGCCCTTTGTCTGAATGATGGATAAATAATAAATAAAAACACATCACTTCTTATTACGGATTCCTTTAACCTCCCACTAACCCCCTCACGGACATATTCCTCTGTGGTAACATAGGATGTGGATATTTCCATTGTCTTCTATAAAAGCTTATTTCCATTCAAAACAAAAAGCAGAAGGTCTTCCACCAGCTTCACTAATTGCAAGGTCATAACCAGAGACAGACATATCATTGGTGCAAGCTGTGCAGCCGCACAGGGGCCCAAGAGGTTAGGGGGCCTATTTCCACATCCAAAGCTTGTGGAATTGTGTATTATGATGAGCTATAGGACTGCTAAGGAGCTCAGAAAACTATTCTTGTACAGGGGCCCTTTTCAGTCTTTGTCTGCCATGGGTCATAACCATATGCCGGATACTAACTAATATGGTAGAAGAGTATTGTGCATACGCTGCATTGTCAGGGATCAATCTCCAATAGAAGTTAAAATGTGAAAATGATTCTTTTATTACGCATTTCAGAGCAATAACCTATCTCTGGAGCGCCCTGGAATGCCCGTTCCATCTGTAATAAACTCCACTTCATTCACAACCTTTTTACCTCTCGTAGACTCTCCTTCCTGGGCCTCACAGAAACATGGCTGACACCCTCCGACACGGCTGCCCCTGCTGCACTGTGTTATGGTGGACTTCATTTCTCCCACACACTTCGCACTGGCAACAAATACAGTGGAGGAGTGGGTGTTCTCTCTAGCAACTGCACCTTCAACCCGATTCCTCCACGTCCCTCCCTTATCTCATCTTTTGAAGTGCACTCTGTCCGTATCTACTCTCATTCCAACCTACAAGTGGCCGTCATTTACCAACTCCAGGGCCCGACTACTGCCTTCTTTGACCAATTTTCCATCAGGCTTCTATATTTTCTCTCTGCTGACATTCCCACCATCATAATGGGCGCTCAAGCAGTGGGAGGTCTGCAGTATACAAGATGAATTAAGAATTTCCTACTTTGAGGAGACTTGCAGTGTAATATGCATCTTACTCAGTTCTTATCAAAACTAAACATTTCAAAGAGACAAATGCGCCCCAGGCCGGATGACACAGACCTGGAAAAGCAGCAACGAGTTGCAAGATCAATATCAGCAATCTCTCACCAAAGGGAAGTAGTTCCAGCCATCACACTAGGGGTGAGTTAATGAAAGGATTGCCCAAATACTGTAGGCTAATTTTCCAGTTGAACATTTTGTATGGCTCACAAATTGTCATAAATATCCAAATTACCTATGGCAGAAATAAGCTTCCCCTGCCTTGGTGAAGTTTGAGCTTCATTTACACATTTTTTAACAATATCTCTCAAAACCATTCTGATGAGTGATTGGGTGTTAGTTGTTCTTTCCTTCTCTTGCTCATGGAGGGAGGTTTTGACTCGAGTCCCCCTCTATATAACATCGATATGACCTACCTGGGTATCATCTGGTTTACTAAATGGGATAAGATATTTTATTTTCATTCATGAACCACCAAAAATACCAGATACCGTAATTATGTGACAGATGCTTAGGATATGGCACTTTTCATCCTTTCAGTTTTGGATAGTACAGTCTGTATGTCCTTTCAGTCATCATATAATATGACGTATGGATCAGCAAAATCATGATTACCATCATATAATATGACGTATGGATCAGCAAAATAATGATTACCTAAACTATAAGAAGAATTGAAAGGAAAAAAGCAAAACGAAGGATAAAAAAATTAAATGAAACCTTTTTTGTAGCCTATAACATTTTACACATATTCACATTAGTACCGGTATTTTGTGTAGTTTAGTTGTTTTTTGAGAAAGCAAACTTCAAAGTTACTCCTAATTGTACCTCTATCACCGTCCTTTACATTTACATGATCTATATTACCATTCCTCTTTAATTGAATATTTTAGAGCATCAATAATAACCGCTAAGATAAGGATATTTACCATATGTTTGGTTAAAGGTCACCGCTCCAATCTGGGAATTCGTCTGATGCTTCATGTATCCTCTCTGCAGACAAGTGTGATGGATGTATACGGGCACAAATGCTAAGTGTCTCTGCAGGTTCTTTACCCAATATCTACCTGAGGATTGCAGGCATAGAGATACCCCCGCAGACTCGAATCATCTATATCTTCCAGTTCATAATCTGCCCACTGCATTAAAGCAGGCAATTAATAACTGTCCTCAGGAGGGGCCGAGAGGTCACAACCGGTGCTTAGTAGCCTGGTGCGTGATTAATACTGATACATGGTGCAGCCTCCATCTCCTGTGCTGACTCTGTTGAATCATGCACCTTAGGATGCTCTTTTTTATATTATTTATTTAATTTTTAAGGGGAAAAAAATATGTCACAAAGATCTTCAGAATTCCTGGTCAATATAGCAGGGAAGACGTCCGAGCTGTCGTATTCCCAATAGAGCAGTGCGGCCAAAAGTCCATATGTAACGGGTAAGAATGAAGAAAAGCAGTAATGAAGTCCTGTAAATTCTGGATCTATTGTCATTTTCCTGCAATACCTACACTTTATTTTGGAAACAGCAATCATAAATTAGATCACTCCAGCTATGTTACATGGACAAAAGTATTGGGACTTACATCTGAATAATTTAGATTAATTTTTTCATCTAGCACCATCGCCCCTAGTATATAACGTCTGGCCCCTTACCATTCTGTCTGCATTTATTAATGTGTAACAGAACAGCTGGTGGTAAAGAGCTCACTGATTCCAGCGTGGTCCTGTAATAGGAGCCACCAGTGTAACAAGTCAGTATCTGACATTTCTTCCCTCTTAAATATTCCACCATCACATATGAGAGGAATTTTTGAGAAGTGGAAGAAACCGCAACAACCCGGGTACAAAGTGATAACCACGTAATGTTAAAGAAGGGGTCAGTAAGTCGCTATCACACTGCTGAGTCCATAGCTGCAAAGTTTAAACCTTCTCAAGTACCAACATCAGCACAAACACTTGGGAGTTTTATGGCGTGGGTTTCCATGTGGGAAAACGTGCATACAAGTCTAACACCACCAAGCACGATGCCAAGCATCGTATGGAGCGATATAAAGCGGCCACCACTGGACTCTGGAGGAAATATGTCCTGTGCAATGATGGATCTCACTGCTCTATCTAGCGCCAGAATAACCATTCTTGGTCTGGAGAATGTGAGGGAAACGTTACCTGCCTGACTGCATTGTGCCAAACTCAGATTGATGGAGAAGAGTTGATAAAATTCTCATACTGTTTTTGAACATTTGTAAGATATTTTTCACATTTGTATGCCTCCAACTGTGTGGGAACAACAGTTTTGTGTCATAAAAACTTTCATGAAAAATCATAAATCTCCAAGATATTTCTACTGCTGTATGTTATGGATGTCGCTACACCTCTGCCTCAGTAGGGCCAACAAATGGTTCCAGTTATAAATGAAGAGGTGAGGAAAAGTATTTGTAAATGAGAAAGTTAATTAAGCAAAAGAAGAAGTCTTCATGGGAAGCCTAAAGGTACCGTCACACGCGGCAATATGGCTTCCATATCGCCGTAAATTTGTATATTTCGCCTGTGCGTAGTGGCATCAGACAGGTAGATTTTACGGCGTGAAATCGCCGGTGGTGCGTCGCCTGATTGCACTGCACTGCAGTAAAATCAGGCGATAACCACCAGGCAATATCTGCGCATCTTTGCGTGTGACAGGGCAATAGCGATGTAGAAAGCGAGCTCAGGCCATCTGGAAGAAATTCCAGAGGCGTGCCTGAGCGTTCTGTTTGGCTCGCCACGTCTGCCGTGATTGGTGGTCGCTCCTGCATTCCCATTGGCTGGCCATTGCTAAGGCGCCATATTTGAATGGTGATATAGTAGAAAGGACACATGCGTCATGTAGTGCGCAGACATCCTGACAAGGCTGACCAATGGTTACGCAGTTGTCTCGGTCAATTGGAGTGGTATGGGCACGGTGAAAAACACTCTGGCATGCCTGTCTCCTCGCTGTACTCACTCTCTACGCCCACATCGCTGATGCGGTGGTGGCGTGTGACGCGGCGATTTGGCGGCAACGTGGGAATGTCAAATTGCTTCCGGTCTGCGCCAGGCGATTTCTGGTATGCAGGATCGCTGAACATCGCACTCGAGATCTCTATGTGTGACAGGGCGATGGTGATATGCAAAAAAGTGCCCGGAACGTGCGCACTCACGTCAAATTGACAGCCATATGGTGGCGATACTGCTACGTGTAACGCTATCTTTAGACCCCCTGGTGTTGACAGCGGAATTTTGTGTACAGAAAGGCAGAGATCTGCCTTCCTTGCTGTATCAATGGGTAGTCATCAAAAGAATCTTCAGACGTATCTGCTCAAGTGGAAAATTAGAATTATTGGGGTGTGCATAGTTCACATAAATATAGCGAGCATATTCTGAGCCTCAGGATTTCAGGACTCGTATAGTACACATTTTTGTGACGCTCCTATAAGCCTAAAATGAATAACTAGCCACTGGAAGAGAGTACACACATCATGTTTTCTATCTATGAACAAGTACATTCAGAATAGGAAATATGATGATAATATCTCTCACATGGCAGACTCAGAGGTGAAGATATGAGGACAGCCGAGATTTCATAATTCTCCGAAAGCTAAAGCCAAATTCCATGGCCAGCTGTGTCACTATTCACAGTAGGGGAAGTGACTAGTGTTCTTAAAAAGTAAAGATCCCATTTTAGTAGTGTTCACTGCCAAGGAGTTCACGTCGTGTAACGTGTAGGAAGTAATCGGAAGCCCCTGGCTTCACGTTGCCTCAAATATGGCCTCCAGCACCCAAGGACTAACATCGAAACGGGTAACTGACTTGTGTATGTCTGCATGTAAGTTTTGTAACTACTACCTTTATTTGCATATCTGACTATAATATCTCTAAATCCATTGTGTAAATAATGTTCTTATCTAGTGTGCCCTTACAGCGATCAAATATATAATTTAATCCTGGGTTGCTCTTTTATCTCGATCCACGAATTCCAATGTCAGTGTTGTCAGTTTAATATTACACGCTACCTGGGGCTGGTTTCTGGCCAGATATAACCCATTAACGGACAGGGCTTAGTGGGCGTGCCATCGTGGATCGACTTGTATTGTATAATTCACCTATCTTGAGTGCACTGTGCAGATGGAATCATTTGTATATTTATTGTTTATTACAGAATTGTGATATCACAGAATACTGAAATTAAATCTTTGTGCATTCACGTTATATGTCAGAACAGTCAACTTAAAACTAGAACCAGGACAAGGTTGAAAAATGGAAAAATAATGCTCTTAGCATGGCTTCATTTCAGCAATATGTGCCAGGAGATTCATAAAAGCAAAATTATACATGTTGCCATAGCGCTCATCTAGGTAGCGGGGTATCGCGTGTTTTCTAGTCCCATTCATTCGTTTGAACATTGACTTTGAACATTTCCAGTAAGTTTCTACATTTAGTGTGGGGTCCAGTGTTGGGCTCAACAAAGTTTTGTCTACGATTCGTAGTTTCGTGCAAGTATCCATTTTGCAAGTTAACAATGTTATTGTCAGCCACTCATTGGTCAGAAATGATCAGAGATCCTGGGGCAACAACGTTCTCAATAATGGGGAACAAAGTAGCAGCATCACATTTTTCCACAAATGAGTTATGTTTTTCTGTCACATCCTATATGCCAATGATCCACTGATCTTGCTTTTGTAAATTTGTACATTTCTAACACAGAATTATTTGGCCTTGACCAAGAGCGACTCATCAATCTGAACAGTTTTACCAGCACCACCTACTCAGCTGAGTCCGATTTTGCAGCAATTTCCAGGAGCATGAGTCTCAGAAAAACTGGAAGTAGTCAACACCAGTATAAGTGGCTATAAGACGCCCAGTAAGGCGGGGAAAGTTAGTGGGCATGCCCGGAGTTGGTGGACAAAAGTGGTCGGAGTTAGTGCTCATGCCCACTGATTCCGGTCATGCCTGTGAAGACACTGGAGTCAGTGGGTGCTGTTATCTGCTGCCCCGGCTGCCTTTAGAAAGACTACATGGACAAGGGCTCATTCCACTGAACACCCGAACTCCTTATTTGGGGGCAGAACACTACTCAGACAACACAGAGTGAGGGGAACCACACACTGGTATGTGTTAAATGTCTTAGACTATTGGGGATACAATAAAGTCTAACCAAACAAAAACACACAATGTAACAGGCAACAGAGTCTCACCCTTCCGCTGGCTCACCAGGGATTAGAATATTCGTGCATTTCCAGATCCAACTACCCCAGTCCAGCAGCACCCCACTTTTGGCATTCACCCACTGCGAGGCTTAGGAAGCTAAATAAGCACAGCAATGTCTGTTGCCAGGTGAAACAATTGTCCCAACCTGGGTATCTTCCAGCCAAATCCTTGGATCCTGGGCTGAACTCCTGCAGAATATCATCCAGGTTATGATCTAACCGGAACTGACGTTCCTAGGCTGAAGTCATCTGGCATAACACAACTGGTGACTGAAGCATGTCCTTTTTATACCCCGAGCCTTCACCACAGGGTTTTATGTTCTTACAGGATTGGTTCGGATAAGGCTGTTCTCTTATTGGTCAGCAGTTCAATCCGACTGCATAATGTTTCTCTGAATGATGTAGACAGAGGGGGCTGATGTAATACACATTTAGTTAGCAATCCACAGACTAAAGGTCCCATCACACACAATGACGCTCCAACGATCCCGACAGCGATAACGACATGCCGGGATGGCTGGAGCGTCGTTACCTGGTCGCTGGGGAGCTGTCAAACAGGCAGATCTCCCCAGCGATCAGGGACCTGGGAGCCACCTCCCACATTGCTCCGACATTACAGGCAGCGCTAAGCAGGGAGGATGCTGGTAACTATGAAAAACATCAGGTATCTAGGCAACGCGCGCCTACGATAGTATATCGTACTATCCTTACAGCATTCACAGACAATGCTGTGGCTCAAATGTCAATCTAACAAATATGGAATATCATCAGAAAATGGAATTGGTGACAGATTATAGGGCAAATCATATTGTCCAGAGGAATTACAAAATACTTTTTTTTTTTTTTTAAACAATCATACCTTTTTTCCCTTTCTTTCGTGACCCCTGGCACTTGCAACTGATCCCTAATAGATCACGTGCGGCACATCCGACAATTAATCTATTAAAAACAATTACCACCCCCAATCTACGTCATTAAGGATGACATGCACAGTCTGTGGCTCTCTCCTCCCAGATGAGTTGCTGATATATTAAAAATTTATGGTAGATGATGTAGAAGGCTCGCGTTTCCCCACCGACGGCGCCTGGGCAGTAAGTTGTGACTACGAGAGCTGTAGTGGGCAGTTACTATATCGCAGTAAAATATATATTAGTCCCCCTGCTCCATTTAGTGTGTGATATATAGTATAGATATGCAGAAAACAGTCCTCGGGGCAGGCCAAGATGACTGTACTCAGAGGTTTAGTATATGGCTTCCAAGCCTGCTCCGCCGCAGTCTTTTGCTGTACTCCTCTATTCCTTGCACTGCTATGCGAGCACTTAAGCACCTAACATCAGTATACCAGAGTAATTATGATATGTCAGCCTGATTTATCATATATACAAGTCCAGCCACTGCTCACATCTGTATCGAAAGGAGAGAAGGAGAGCAGATACAACACGTGCAAGGAATCTGTCACTGGGTTTATGTTTCACAATCTGAGAGCAGGAAAAAAGAGGGACAGAGACCCTAATACCAGTGATCTGTCACCTACTGGGAGACACAGTGACTCAGTGGTTAGTACTCTATGGTGGCTAGTGGTCAGCACTGTATATGGTGGCTCAGGAATTAGTACTGTATGGTGGCTCAGTGGTTAGCACTGTATGGTGGCTCAGTGGTTAGCACTGTATGGTGGCTCAGTGGTTAGCACTGTATGTGGTGGCTCAGTGGTTAGCACTATATGGTGGCTCAGTGGTTAGCACTGTACGGTGGCTCAGTGGTTAGCACTGTAGGGTGGCTCAGTGGTTAGCACTGTACAATGCCTCAGTGGTTAGCACTGTATGGTGGCTCAGTGGTTAGCACTATATTGTGACTCAGTGATTATCAGCGCTGGAGTTCTAGATTCAATTCCCACCAAAGACGACATCTACAAGCAGTTTGTATGTTCTCCCTGTGTTTGCATGAGTTTCCTCCGGACACTCTGGTTTCCTCCCACGCTTCAAAGACATAGTGATAGGTATTTAGATTGTTTTAGATCAGTGGTGAGTTTGGGATAGCCAGAGCTCATTAATATCAAAGGCTACATGGCAGGAGCTTATGATTAAGAAGATAAGAAAAGCGGCAGCACATTACTGTTTCATCAAAACTACAGCAAGAATCCCAGAAAGTAATACATCTCTGCCCCTACTTTATGCAACAGCTTTAAAACTAAAATTCTGTTACTGCTTCTAGTCTCCCACAAATACATTACAGTCATTACAGTCAGAATTATATACCGTATATACTCGCGTATAAGCCGAGTTTTTCAGCCCAAAAATTGGGCTGAAAAGTTCCCCCCTCGGCTTATACGCGAGTCATACGGCTTGAGTATACAGGCCGCCCGCCCACCACCCCCATCAGTATACAGGCGCCCCCCCATCAGTATCCAGGGCCCCCACCCTTGCTCCGCAAACCTGTAAAGTAAGATCATTATAGTTATCACTGTCCTGTCGCCGCCGACCCCGCCGCTGCCATCGCGCTCCTCCGGCTTCATCTGTCTTCTTCCGGCTTCCTCTGGTCGGCGCAGGCAATGACGTCATTGTCTGCGCCAGAGGAGGAAGCCGGAAGACGCTGGATGAAGCCGGAGGAGCGCGATGGCAGCGGCGGGGACGGCGGCGACAGGACAGTGATAAGTATAATGATCTTACTTTACAGGTTTGCGGAGCAAGGGGGGGGGCCCTGGATACTGATGGGGGGGGCGCCTGTATACTGATGGGGGTGGTGGGCGGGCTGCTGCTGTATATACCTCTGGAGCTGCTGTATACTACTATTGGGGCTGCTGTATACTACTACTGGGGCTGCTGTATATACCTCTGGGGCTGCTGTATACTACCACTGGGGCTGCTGTATATACCTCTGGGGCTGCTGTATACTACCACTGGGGCTGCTGTATATACCACTGGGGCTGCTGTATATACCACTGGGGCTGCTGTATACTACCACTGGGGCTGCTGTATATACTTCTGGGGCTGCTATATGCTACCACTGGGGCTGCTGTATACTACCACTGGGGCTGCTGTATACTACCACTGGGGCTGCTGTATGTACCTCTGGGGCTGCTGTATATACCTCTGGGGCTGCTGTATACTACCACTGGGGCTGCTGTATACTACCACTGGGGCTGCTGTATATACCTCTGGGGCTGCTGTATACTACCACTGGGGCTGCTGTATACTACCACTGGGGCTGCTGTATATACCACTGGGGAGGCTGCTGTAACACTGCTGGGGCCTGTATATACCACTGGGGAGGCTGCTGTATACCACACTGCTGGGGGCTGTATACTACCACTGGGGAGGCCTGTATACCACTGTGGGGGCCTGTATACCACACTGCTGGGGGCTATATACCTGTGCTGGGGTCCACCCTCGGCTTATACACGAGTCAATAGGTTTTCCCAGATTTTGGGGGCAAAAGTAGGGGGGGAAGTCGGCTTATACAAGAGTATATACGGTACTTTGTTCAGGGGATCAAGTGCCTCTATTTGTGTGTTCCCCCTACTGGCTTCATCAGGGAAGTTACACATTGATTCTGTATACATCCTTCATTTCCATAAAGGAGATATTTCAATGTAACTCATTCAATGCCAGCTAGATCAGAATAAGGCTATGTGCCCACCTAGCGTTTTTTGATGCATTTTTTCTTGCAGATCTTCTAAAATACTAGCAAAGTCAATGAGAATTCAGAAGTGCTGTGCATGAAGATGCTAAAAGCGCAGCGTTTTTCCTGCCAGGAAATGCAGATTTGGTGCAGAAATAATCTTCTAGGTGCACACATAGCCTAAAATACAAATATGTCAATAAACAAAATAAAATAAACCATCTAAATATTATAAAAAACAGCAAAAATATGCATCTATCATAGATAGGGTCTAATCTGGTCAGGTTTTATTTTATTTTTTTATTGCATCTCATCCAATCAGTCTTGGATACAGCTTTCCCGTGAGCAGTAATTTCCAATTGGAGGTGGCTGCTGGGCTGATCTGGTTAGAGGATCCTCCGTCACTGTACGTTTTTGGAGCAGGAGTGCTCTGCAGTCTGTGCGGACAGGAGCAGGAGAAGAACCTGTGATAAAAAATCAGCAAAAAAGCCAGCACCACCAAAAGATAGCTCGCAATAAAAACTGTGCAAATGCACCCATTCCTTCCAAACTGTGCAATATTATGAAATTGAGATAATTGGCAAAATATTGGTCAATTTTTTGAGCCATCTTGCCAAGTCAAGGCAATCTCATCAGGGTGGTCCTACTCTATATATTTTTATTTTAGTTGTGCCATGCGGTCTCCAACATACACATAAAATGGACCATCAAAAGCAGCATACTGTGATACTTATATATAAGTGCCACAAAATCATGTGCCCAACACGTAAAGATAAAGTGAACAAGCCATTACAATTGTATTTTATTTCTGGATAAGCCTTTCAATTCATTGCAGCTGAACATACAAGGCCCACGGAGATGGTGATGTGTTTCTGCACATTCACAAGTCCGTCAGTGCTGACCGCTGCCCGGTCATGGTATTAACCTTCAATAATTCTGAGCTGCCGAGTATAACTGTTTATGTACTGTCTGTGGTTAAGATGAGCAATATAACCAACATTAGGCTGACTTAATGACTCATATTTAGATCACTTTTATATGATTATTAACTGTTCAGAGCGAACATCATTTAGAATAACATTATGCATTAGGTAAAATTTCAGAGTTTGTAGACAGCTGCCGAGACAAAACGTCAAAGTCCGATGCACCAATGCAAAATCCGTGACATGCTCAGTCCCCAACCTGTTTATAATACTGATCATATGTGGAAATTGTCAAATTTTGTACCCCCCTATAAGATCAGTTAATGCAGCCTGTGCACCCACTATAGTTGTGGCCCTGTTACAATAGCACACAAATATTCTTGAATAACTCCTATAATTTGGCACAACAGAGGAAGGACCACTCGGCATATGGCATAAGAAGAGGGGAAAACCAGAGGAGATGTAAACAAAGGCCCTGATCATAGGGAGATGGATCACCACTTGAACTCACCTGTGGCTGATCCCTGCACTCCCTAACGTCCCTAGACAGGTTTTTCTCCACCATGTGCTATCACGTGCCTAAGCCTTGGCTGACCCTGGACTAGCCCTGTTTAGTGCACAGGCCAGCAGGACACTTCTCTTACTACTACCGTAGTAGAAACACAACATGAACAAGGGGGGCAGACAAAGAAAACAAATTCAACAAAGGAACTCCATTTCTTCACTTATGAGAGAGACTAAATTATATATGCTGGGAAGATATCCACTGCTTTTTTCAAAGACAGCTCGTTCTCAGGTCAGCTAGAATGAACTACAGCCAGCATAGAATAGAGCAAAGAGTAGGTAGATGTAGCAGAAGGGAGTGGCTGCAGCTGCGATTACAACTACCTGTTTAATCAAAGCAAGATGGAAAGGAACCTTAACCAGTTCAGCACCGGATGGAATAAAATAAGTTAAACAACGAGCGGGCACTAAAGAGGATCTGTGACCAACTAAAAGTTGTGACCTTCTAACCCCAGATTCCCCCAAGGTCATGTCAGGTCGTGACACACTCTTGACACCATTGTACTTAAAAAGGTAATTTTTTTTAACAACAACAAACAAAAAATGTAAATATTTTTCCTTATAGGCTGAAGGGTTCACTAAGAACCAGCCAAGTTGATCTTTTTTTTTTCTGCATAGTTTGCTTCAGCCACTGTTTTTACGGTACGGTGCAGAGCATAAATAGGATTTATGTTATGTAAACTGAATGTGCACACTTTCTAAATTATCTCTTTGACATAAAATCAATAAAAAAGCTATGTCTTAATGGTTGAAAAATTTAAGAACCCCTACTGTATATATGGAGATTATTTCGGAGTCATGGGTACACTTTTAAACACTGCAGAGATCCTCCAAGCACTTATTCATCCATGTCGGACACAATTTTTTTATACTGTGTAACTATGACACTCTGTAAGGGAGCCAAACGGCGCATGGCGTGAAAAAAGAAAAAAGGGAAGGGGAATACTGCCACCAGGGACAGACAGGAATGGAAGCCCCTGACACCCTAGACAACCCTTTGCTCTCTGACAAGTTCTTTCACCCTGTGTGGAGATCACGTTCCTACCCTAAGTGGGCCCTGACTAGTGTGCAGAGCAGCAGGAACACTAGTCCCACTCTAAAATAACACAAGGGAATAACACAAGAGTAAAAAAAACTTCCAAGCAGTCATCTTCAGAAACGAGACCAAAGCAACCATCTTTCCACAGCTCACACCTACACACCAATACCAAAGTATAGCAGGCTATCACTGAAAATTACCCAAGCTAAGAGGTGAGTACTTATACCAGAGGGGAGTGGATAAAACAGAACAGCTGAGATAGCCAATACTGAAAGCCTGAGGAGACAACTGAACAGCATTAACCCTTGCAACCCAAGCACAAGGTAAATCTGCATGGCTAGCAGTAAAGCAAAGCACCTTCAATCAGCGCAGGTGTACTTGTAGCCATAGGCTGTGACCTCCGGACCCCTACAATAGAAGACACTGTGGTGAAAGCCCCGTGAGAAGAACACATCACTAATAAATGTATGTACCATGAGGAAATGTCAGCCATTAAAAGCAACATCCATCTGAAATTTCACACCCAGAAAAGGGTACAAATATAATTCATCTGTGCTTTGGGGTTAAATTTATTTCTATCGTCTAAATTGTTTCTGATTCATACCAAAGTGCATGAACATATGACAAAAAGCTGCCAATAATCCACATTTCTCATTGTTGCCCTTAGATTCTGTCAATTAAATATTTACAGCATTTCGCCATATTGTTATTTACACCAGTCCATGATGCCAGGCTGGACAGCAGCCAGATGCCAAGAAGCCATGCCAACTAGAGAACTGAGTGCTGTGACAAGGTCAGGGAAGCCCTTATGTGACTTTGGGCCGGCAGGGCTGAGCAAAGTAACAGATGTAAGGCTGTGTTTTTTCATCTCTAAATATTTTAAACCCATTAAAAAAAGGCGTTATGGCGTTTTAAGAAAGTGTCCATGTCATCAGCTAACTTTGATTGCTTCTAAATTTGGATAAAATATATCGACACTTGCTAAAGTGCGTCAGTATGGAGAGGCCAATAACTGACAACCTACATACATTTTAATTGCTCCTTTTTCAGTAGCACCTTGGCTAGTAGGAGTACGTTTAGTAACAGTTTAAGGGCTTGTTCACACTGGATGTTTCTGATCCGTATTTGGTGCTACATTTTGGGTTTTTTTAAACTGCACCAAAAACAGATCAGTCACTGCATCTGCAGCAAGGTGAATGGGATTTTCATTTGCTGTGCAGACATCAGTTTTTAACTGCTGCGTTAGTGGTGCCGAAAGTGCAAGCAGAAAATAATGAGCGTCAATTATTGCTCCGTTTTTCTACTGTACTTTCCACATGACCAACGCTTCATTACTTACCTCCCCGGCAATTCTCAGGTGATGTCTTCCTTTAGGGCCCTCAGGACCTGCCACCATGTGACTCAGCCTGAGAGTCACATGACCAGGTCCTGTCAGTACTCTTACTACACACAGGTCCTGCCGATGCCCGGAAGGAAGATATCACCGGAGCTCAACATGGGATCGCTGGGGAGGGTAAGAAAGTGTGTGTCTCTCTGAGTTTTTTTTGCTCCGTTTTCGGAGGACACAGACAGACAAACACATGATGCTTTTGTGATGCTTTTTTGCAAAAACAGGATAAACAAAAACAAAGCACTAATGGTGTGTGTGAATGAAGCCTAAAAGGGTTTTTAGTTTTCAAAGAGCCCCTTTCCCCAGGTGCAGTTTGTTTTATAACAAAAGAAAAAAACTGCTTTACGCACACTTTCCGGGTCAGGCACCGAGTTTCCACCACTGCCCTGGTGTCTGTCATTGTCCGCTATCATAAGCACTGCGGCTCTGCCCATGTAGATGGCACAAGCCACTAACTGAACTGGTCACCAGTTTTTGCATATAAGCTGCAGCCACCACCAGTAAGGCCTACAGCATTCTGGAATACTGTATATAAGTTCCCAGGCCAATCTGCATGATGTAAAAAAAAGCCCAGCTGTTATTATACTCACCTAGGAGCCGGTTTGTTCCAGCACCTTCTCTCTCTTCCTGTGAATGTCGTTATCCTTCTTTGCTCCATGCGGGTGACACGTCCTACGTCATCCACTCATTGGCCTTCATTGCACTACTGCGCAAGCGTACTTCTCTCTGCCCTGTTGAGTGTGAAGCAAAGTACTGAAATGCACAGGGAAAGGTCAAGCAACACTCGCGCGTGTGCACTATGTTAGACGAATCACCCGCTAGAAGCAGAGGAAGACCTCAATCATAAGAAAGGAGGCGCTGGACCAAGAGCAGTGACACACAACGGACCCAACCGCCATTCCCCTAGGTAAGTGTAAAAAAGCTTTCTTTCTTACATTATGCAGATTGGCCCGGGGACTTATATACAGTATTCTAGAATGCTGTACATAAGGGCTTGCTGGTGGTGGCCACAGCTTACTCACTGATTGCACTGTTGACTGCAGCTAATAAAGCACAGCTGGAGCAGCAATGGATACTCAGAACTGAGCCAGGGGAGGGGGAACAAATTTTCTTTTCCTAAGCTACCGAGGGACCAGTGTTCTCTGTAAACACCATTCATAGAAGATACAAATCCACCGACTTGAAAATGGTGATCCTCTTTGCTGCATATTCTGTAATGTCACATACATTGACAGCTGTGACATTTTGGCCAGAAAGCGGCCTTTTTCGTGCCATACCTTGGCTTGAAAAGGGCCGAAATGTCACAACTGTCACCATAGGTGTCAGTAAAGGGTATGCAATAAAAAGGATCACCTTGACTTTGAGTTGCTGCAGTGGCATTTTCTATAATTTGATTATATACTGGGAGAAGGAGAACCTCGGGACAACTAATTGCACAATTTATCTAACTTGGTGCTAGAGGTCGTTGTAAGATTTAGGTCCCGATTCATAAAGAGTGAAGTCTTGTGAGCCAGTATTGATGGAGCGTGCTGCAATGAGATGCGCCACATTCACAGAGAGCCGTGCGTTTCTTATTGGATTTGGTATAATAGATGTAGAGGAAGCGCACAATAGGGTCTTATCCGATATAATCAGTGAATTGTAAGTATGGTCGCACTCACTTGGTCGGGTTGTGTGTGACACAACCACTATTAAACCAGACAATTGGATCCTGTCGAACGCAGCAATCAGCCAGGTGAGTTGTATAAATCTTATGTGTTGATATAGGAATCCGGCTTGTAGTTCGCGCTGTTCGAAAAATTGGCCAAGAAAATGACTCCAAGGACCTTGGATCTTTAAAACAAAGATCTTTATTCCTCCCAGACTCTACGCGTTTCGTGTACCCACTGTACACTTCCTCAGGAGTTTAAGGATACCTAAAATCCAATTTTTCGAACAGCGCGATCTACAAGCCGGATTCCTATATCAACGCATAAGATTTATTGGATTTGGGTCATCTTTCTGCTGTTGTTTGTGCTCCACCAGGAATGTACTACAGACAGGTACTGGAGTAACTGTTGTAAGGCTGCGTTCATACACTGCGTTTTTGCCGCATTCTTTTTTTGAGGATCTGTTTCGGCTGAATTTTGAGGATCCATTTTTGCCAAATTTTGAGGATTTTTTTTGAACAGGTGAAAAAAACATATTGTGTCGTTTTTGATGTGTTTTTTGAGGATGCATTTTTTCTGCATTGTGCATTATAGACAGCGAAGAAAGATATTTAAAAAAAAAAAGAAGAAAAAAAAGATTCCTGAGGTCATTTCCTGTCTTCTCCATTCCGGGGGATGGATATACAGGGGAGCCCTAATTTTTTTATGTTGTTAAAAAAAAACACTAAAAAAAAATGTCGGCTCTCGCAGCATTTTCTATTGAAAGCTAAGGGTAACCCAAAGAGCTACTGGCTGCTAACCCCCGCTGCTTGGTGTACCTTTGCTGCTAATGGAAAATACAGGGGAGCCCTATTATTTCTTTTTTTTAGTCTAGAAAAAAATGTGGGCCTCGCTGCATTTTCTATTGCCAACAAAGGTAACCCAGGCAGCTGGGGGCTGGAATTCTCAGCATGGTAAGGCCCAAGAGTTCTGGATCCAGCACTCTGAAAATCCAGCCAGCAGCCGCCCCAGAATTGGCACCTCCATTTGACACCACAACTGGCAGCTACCCCGCTCTTCCAGCTGCCGTGTAGTGGTGGCAGACTGAGTAATAATGAGGTTGGTGACAGCTTTTTTTTGCAGCTGACACCAGGCCCCTATTGCTAATGTCAGCTGTCAGTATGACAGCCCGCCATTAGCAATAGTGAAAGTTAAAAACAAATTAAAAAAAAAAAAAGACAAACACCAGAGAAAAGAGCTCTATTTAAAAAAAGTAAAAGAAACACAGACACTTAATTCACCATTTTATTAAAATACCCACCAATTTTCTCCGACTTAGTTCAGGGTCCAGCGATGTGTAAACCTTTTCCAAGATCAGCAGATCAATCTGCCACCGGTAAACCAATCGGCTGATGTGTCTGTCGGTCAGCAGACTGAATTACCTAATTACTTTAGTGGCGGCAGATTGAACAGCTGTCTCAGCTGCAAGGACCTGCCCCGCCGGTAAAGTGATCAGCTGATTCAGTCAGCTGACCGACAGACACATTAGCTGATCTCTGGACCGGACGCCTTTCCCTTCTGGGACACTCCAGGATAGGTGAGTATTTTATTTTTATTTGTTTTATTACCATTGTTTTCTTCTATTTCGCTTTAGAAGCTTCCTGTACACACACTGCTAAAGTGAAACTACAGCCCCGACACACATACACACACACAGTTATCTCAAACGGGAACAGAAACACAGGATTCCAAAATGGTGGAATTTCCTGTTCCAGTTTATCCTGCTCCCGTGTGGCATCACATCCTACTGCTCCTCCGCTTTTGGCTGGAATAGCGGATTGTGTGAATAGCGATGCGTTATTCCAGCTTTTTTTTACATATATATATAATGGAGCGTATGGAGGAAATGCAGGCAAAAAATGCCAAACAATTGACATGAATATAAACAAAATAAAAGGCGGTCTAATGGAGCGCTAAGAAGGAGAGGATTACTAATCTTATATTAAAGCATACAAACCTTTATTAAGATGTCCCCTATACGCCACAACATGTTTCGACAGTCTACAGCCGTCTTCCTCAGGTGATATATGCGCGGAGGAGCACAACACACTGCTACCCACCACAGACCAATTTAGTGTCTCGGGTGCTTCTCATTTGCGCCCCTCTGTTTTGGTTTCTTAAACAATTAAGATGTTCAATCTTTTTATGGATGCGTTTTCTACCACAAAAGCCGATATGGATAAAACGCTTTGTGTGAATGGCAAAAGTGGAAATTCATTCACTGTGCGGTTCAGCACGGACGCAGATGTGTTTTTAGGGACAAAAACGGAGCAAAAAAAAAACATGGCAAGAATGCAGAGTGTGAAGGCAGCCTTACACTAATGTTTTGGGAGTAAATGTTGATGCATTTGTCTTCTCCACATTAAGCAGCTACTCCTTCCAACTTTGCTTTACCTAATTATCATAAAGTTGGTGGACTGGCCAGGACTTGAGTAGAGGTGCCAAAACTTTCATAATCTTTTTTTTTTGACCACATAGATGGCATGAGACACTGAGCTCACTCATAAGACGTCTTCAGTTTAACCATGAAGTTGAGCAATTTAGCATTTTTAAGCTTTGTGCACACACTGCTTTTTTACTGCGTTCCTGCTCCAAAAACACAGCACCCACAGGTTTGTAATAAAGTCTATGTGATTTTCCAAAAACTGTGCCCGCTATGTGCATTCTGCAAAGGTCCCTGTAATTAACATACCCGGTTTTTGGGCTGCCTTTTCCCGATAGACTACATTCTAACCTCCCAAAGAAGCACCACAAATGGATGGGTATTCACACGATCAGTTTGTGATGCTTTTTTCCTGCAATTTCCAAAACAAAAATTCTCCAATACTCGCCCTCCTCTGCAATTTTTTTTCTGTGCAGTGGCAGGAGATGTGTTTATCTTTCTGCCAGGACCTTTGCACCATGTGACTCAGCCTGTCACTTAGTGCGAAGGATCTGGAAGATAGATAAAGGCAGCTCCCACCTCTGCACGGAGGAAGAATCACTGGGGATCACTGGAGAGGGTGAGAAGGTGTCTGTGTGTGTGTCTCTGTGTGTGTCTGTCTTGTGTGTCTGTCTGTCTTGTGTGAGTGTCTGTCTTGTGTGAGTGTGTGAGTCAGTTTGTGTGTCATGTTATTTGTGCTGCGGTTGTACGTGTACATATGCAATAGGCTTGTGCTACTTTTGTTTATAGACAGCTGTGTTTGTGTAGCTGACAAACGCAGCACAAAAAAGAAGCACAGTGGGCACATATCTATCGGTGAAGTTCAGTAAGGTTAACAGACAAACAGAACCGATTGCAGGATGTCGCACCGTGGAAATCTACCCTTAACCTTGCAGAAGACTCATCCACCACCATAAAGTCATAAACGTACCGTACATTGTTCACGATAAGCTACAATCTCTTATGGGGCAGACACGTCTGCTTCTGATGCATTTTACATCAAAGTTTTCAACTTCTATTTTGTGGCAAAACAATAAACGAAAGAAAACATGACGCACATATCTCCAATTGACATGAACTAGTTTTTAGGTGGCAGCAGTGTTAAAATGTCCATTTCCAGCGCATCCTAATCACGCATGCTAAGTTTAAGGTGTTGCTTGAGTATAGATGTGAAAATTGCATGCTTTGTGCAAGACTGAACAAGCAATTTGCAACATGCAAGATTCACACTTCTGCTCAAGTAACTGTTCATTACACTTTATAGACAGTAACAAATTAACCATTTCAGTACCGGAGTATTTTTTCCACGTCAAAAAAAAACAGGCAAAGTTGAGCTCTGTATAGTACACGTCTCAGCCAAACATGTTTAAATGCACACAGAATGTGAAGTCGACGTCCGTCAGGCCAGTTTGTGTCAGTGTATTTTATATTATATATATTATTTTATATATTGTTTTCAAGGGAAAACATTATCAGAAAGTGACCTATTGTTTTAATCAAGGTTAATTTTCTTTTGGTTAATTGGCAATGTTTCTTTTTCATATCATGAGATGTATTTAAAAAAAAAACAACAACAAAAAAAAAAGAACAAGCAGAAAATTTGTAAATCTTAAATCCTCAGGCCACTGGGGATAGTTTTCAGCCTCCTACTTGCTGTCCTTTCAGGAGGAGTTTTCAGTGGGTTATCTATCATTAAAGGCAGGATTACAAAGACCGTTAACACCTCTACCACAACTGATAACACAGGAATGTATATACCCAATCACAATAAGCAATGTCACAGCTGCTCTGCTCCCCCTCCCTTCACAATGACCTTTGCACACGCTCATTAGATGCTTCAAAGATGGGGTCAGTCAGTTCATTGTGGCTAATGTACATGTGTTGTTTTCAGAAACACCAGGAAGTTAAAAGCTTAAAAAAAAAATAAAGCCCTAGTGGTCGGTGCAAAAATTGCAAAAATTCTATTTATTATTTTTAATACTGGTTATACGAAAATAAAATTACCAATTTTTGTATTATTGGTCAAAAGGACGGTGTGTTGCGGTCCGTGCTGCTGAATAAGAATGGAGACCACACGAGATCTACAAATGGTGGTGCTGTTTATTTCAACACGTTTCGGAGCCAGCCATGCTCCTTCGTCAGGACATTCATATTTCCTGATGAAGGCGCATGGCTGGCTCTGAAACGCGTTGAAATAAACAGCACCACCATTTGTAGATCTCGTGTGGTCTCTATTCTTATTCAACGGCGCGGACCGCAACACACCGTCCTTTTGACCATTGATCGATACCACTGTACACATGGAAGTGTGGCCCTATCATCAGCTGCACGAAGCGTTTATACTGGTTGTAGATGCCTCAACTATACCAGGTGAGCAGCTGTAATGCTATTTATTATAAAAGATAAGACCCAATTACACTTGTATTTCCTTTATATAAAGATCAGCTTCAATTTTTGTATGAAATACTTTTAACACAAAAACATGATTTATACAATTTCTGATGATAGCTTTCTTTTAGTGTAACGGAAAGCATGGCAAGCCAAATCCAATTCTACAGTGGGTAGAAATGGCTTACTGCTGGTAGATCCCACAACCACGGACATCCCCTCGCACAGGCTTGTCAGAGCAGATCTGGGTAGTTCATAGATGAAAGGGTCCAATGTCCAGCTGCGAACATTGTAGGCTTAAAAACACTACTCTATTAATATTATTTGAAATTTTCTCATACACGGTACACCACAGGTTTAATACTAACATATCTACGCTTTTCGGCATTTTGCTTTATTCCCGACATTCTATGATATTGTAACGTCTCTTACTTATGATGGAATTACTCATCACGTGTTGTTTGGGCCAATCTCGCTACACTATATACTTCCAATTTACCTTCAATAATTCATCAGAGAATCTATATGTTCACATTGATAACGAGAGTTCTTACAGGTTTATTTAAATGTCAAAGTTTATGACTTGTCATATTTGGTAGGATTTTAATCACCCTTTTCTAGCAGGATTTCTAAACACTTTTTGATCGGTTTAGACATTTTCTATCGTTTACTTGGACTGTGCTTTTATATTTTTATATTAGTATTATGTGATTGGCCTCAAAGGAACATGTGATGAGTAATTTCAGATGTTACAGTGTTACAGTATAGTATGAGTAAAGCATAATACAAAAATGCGTAGGTTTGCTAATATTTTCTCCAAATGAAGATTTTGATTTATGTTAAGACGTTTTTAATCAGACTAATAAATTAGTATTTTTAAACTTATGGTCTTCTTAGATTAACATCGGATTTTATCTTCTATGAATTTTCTACATAGGACCCTACAGGTGACATATGCAATTGGAAGGCCTCCATGGGACCTGAGCATATACCTCCAATTAAACTGTGAAATGCTATGTACACAAAGCCATTACTTAAGTTATCAAAAGTGTTTTTGCATTTTTTTACCCCGTTTTAAGATTTTGATATATCTGAAACACAAGGGGTTGGTTTTTCATGGCAGGCTGTCATGCTGAGATATCTGATTGCGGCGCAGCACAAACTGTACAATGGGATGGTCTTTGGGAAGAAGGCCCTGACAGTAGGCATGGGACATCTCGTGCCACTCGCCTGTGTCTTACCCTAAGCTGCCCTGGCAGCCCTATGCATGTTCTCCCCCTCTTTCCCACCACCATCACATGACTGGTCCCTGGCTGTCACATCTACTCACCCTGTCTAGTACATAGGCCGGTGAGTTCAGTACACATCACCTAAGATGGTAATAAGATGACACACGGTAAGGTAGACAGACAGATGGGACAAAGGCGATAAAAGGATACACACTATTGGATAGCTCCAGAGACTGCAAGCAAAGGACTATGGGCACCAGTAGGTCTTCAGCAACAACAGGAGACTTCCACACTCCAGGAATGGTCGCCATAGACTGAATCTATAACCGGCGTCAAGTGATGGGTCATATGAGTATTTGGGTCAGGTGATGTTGGTTGGTGACCACGCCCACCTCTCCTTAGAGTAAGCAGAAGCTACCACCAAGGAAAAACTGACATTAACCCTTGCTAGTACAAAAGAATTTAATCATGTTGCAAATCAACAAGATTGACCCAGAGCTGTCACAAGTCTACTACCAACTCGTAACACAAGCACTGTGAATTCAAACCTCATGTTATAAGGAAAAACATCATTCCGAAATGCGTCGGCCTTGCTTTTCTTCCTCTTATACAGTATTTGGCTGCTTTTATTTGGATTGAAGAAAAAAAAAAAAGAATGTTGGTCTTTACTACCAAGGATAGCTGACCATGATAGAAACCCAAATCACTGTTGGTACTATGCATGAACATCAGCCAAACAAGCAACATTAACAAATCTTCACATAAAGTGATGGTGGAAGCATCAATTGCCTCTGATGTTTTTTTCTCGCCCCATTCCTTAATGGAAATATATAAACTTTTGTTGGAATTTACCCATAAGTACATAATATATACTCATGTGCACAGCCACAATACTGCCCCAAACAGTAGAGGAAAATGTTGCACCAGATGCCGTGTTATGAAGATATTTTTCCAATGTAGTATTATTATACAGAGGAATAGTAATGTAGGAAGTCTCTATGATGACATTTGGGCTTTGTGTTTGTGCATGACACCTAAGGCTTAATTAAAATTTTGCATTTAGCGTTGGCTATTTAAAGGGAACCTGTCATTTAATTAATGCAGCTGGAGCCACAGACACTATGAATCAGGTACTGTGTTGCACAGCTGACTTTCAAATTATGTTTCAACGATAAAATACTTAAAAAAGTCAGCCGTGAGCTATGCCTCAGATGACTTGTCCAAGACAGGCTTCCAGTGGCTTTTCCCTTCCCACTCTCCCATATGTGGTGTATAAAGGGGATGTCACACGAGTCGATATCGCTGTCAATGTCGCTCATACGTCACGGATTTTCAGTCGCTCAAACGACGTAAAAGTGACGTAGGAGCGACATTGAAGCGTGTGACCAAGCGATGCAACCAGCGATATGTCGCTGATCACCGATCGCAGGTTTCACTGCCAGATGTAAAACCTGTCGCTCATCGCGACCTTGTGCATCGCTGCGTGTGACACTAAACTCAGCGACGTATTTTCTATTTTGACAACATACAAGCGACTAAATGAAATCGCTCGCAAGATGGCGACATCACCGCATCGCTGGGTCATATTGACGCGTGTGACATCTTACCTGCGATAATTCCACATCGCTCAGGCGATTAATAATTTGTGACGCATGAGCGATATCGCGGGCGACATTGACACGTGTGACAGGCCCTTAAGGAGCGACTTTTTAGTCAATGGGATTGGAGCAGGGAGAAGCTGAATAAAGCAGCTAGTGCCTGATCCCTGCTGCTCGCAGTTTGGGCAGCATGAATCAGATTACATGTTCCCAATTTAGGGGTTATCCAGGACTACTTTCATTTTTTCTTATTGGCTTAAGAACATACAGACAGGTAGTTGCTAACTACCTGCCTTTTCTGCCCAGCACCAATCTCTGCCAGCTCAGAGCAGTGGCGTCTGGTAACATCACGTCGACAGAGCAGCTCCTTCTCTTCTGCTTTGATCTGTTGATGGGGAATTACTGCTATCATGCTGACTGACAGCTCCTCGCTGCCTAACTGCAGGTAACAGGCTGTCAATCAGCATGACATCAGCAGTAATGCTCCATCAATAGAGCAGAGCAGAAGAGAAGGAGCTGCTCTATGTACGTGAGGTTGAATGAAGCAAGAGTGATCCATGACCAGCACTGGGAAAAACAGGAAGGTAAATTGTGGGGCACTGTCGCTGCTGTGCCGCTGCCCCCCTTAAGAGTTAATATGTTGACTCCCTGTCGAGTGCAATAGGCTATCCTCACCTCACCTTGTGAGCACATGCTAATTAGTAAGTCTGCTCAGAGGGCTTATAAGCCCAGTCGTTCAGCCATTTTGGCGTCTCCCCCTCAGCTTTCCCAGGGTGACGATCGCCCGCACTCCCTCACCTAAGATGGTTTGTTTTTGATGTTTATAAGTCACAGCAATTGAAAGAGTGGAGGCAAACATGCGCGGAAAGGCTGGTGGTAGAATGCTTCCGCACACTCATGGCTAACAGGTGATGTTCAAGCCTTATTTGAGCCGTGGCCAATGTTCCAAACCAAAGAAAAAGATGAGTTGGTGTTATGTTGATACCTCTCTATTAAAGTGGGTAAATAGATATTTTTGTGTGGTGTTATTATTGTGCAGAACGGGGAATTGGTGGTTGGGTCTTGGTAGTCAGCACCTCCCTGCCTATAAGTTATTAGCCCTGTGAGAAAAAAATAACATTGTCCCACATAACCTTAAGCTTTATGTTTTGTTTCTTTTTTTACTTGAAAATCAATGAGTCCAGTCGTAATGTGATTTTGTGCCACATTAACCAACAGGGCATGCAACACAGTGGAGAGACATTATGTATAATTATAGATGTTGTCCAGAAAAATTGGCTATCAATAAATCTGATAAATTTCCTGCAATTAAAGCGGCAATGTTCCGAAGTCCATATCGGTCTCTGTTTCTTTTCCTGCAGAAATGAGTTCATGTACACCCACATGACCACTGCAACCAATCAGTGATCTTGTGCCATTCATGTGAGCATCTCCATTGAGGTCAATGATTAACTGCAGCGGTCACGATAATGTATGGCATGTCATCAGTGCAGATGAGTAAATAAAGATCAGTAAAGGCTGCTTGGTACAGCAAGGGACTGAACAAGTAAGGCTGTTTTGGCACATGTTTTGGAATCCAGGGTGCAACCTGCATGCCCCGGCAATGATGCAACTGGATGCATCTGCATCGGTATTATCACTGATTCGTCTCACAGATCAGTGACCATACCGGTGCGGGAGCAACCTGTTGCATCCAGTTGCGTACTTTTTGCCACAGGATCCATCGTAAAATCACATGTACCTAGTGGGTGCGTCATTTAGAACTGCGTTCTGGGCATGTGCAGTTCAAAAACCGGCATCCGGGTTCCATAGAGCCCCTTTTTAATTCAACCTGGATTGCCCCCGGGTGTTCATGGTTTTTGACATGGACACCAAAATCGCAACATACTACGATTTTTGTGTCAGTGAAAAAACTATGGACACCCGGATCAGGGGAAAACGGGAAGAACTGGATACACCCACAAATTTCTGCGGCCCTATTGAAAGTCAATGGGGCCGAGAACAGATGCGGGTGCATCCAGTTTAAGCTGGATTCACATGGATTCAAAAAAACGGATGTGTGAAACCAGCCTAAGTGCTCATTATATTTCTATTGTCATCTTTCCAGCCCAATTTTGTTTGTATAATCCTACACATCCCTGAAAACCCTTTAAGATTTTGAAAAATAATTTCTTTTGAGCGTTTCCTCTGCTTATTGTGTATGACCAGTAGATTTTCTTTACTGACTTCTATGTAAAAAGCATTAGTCATCCAGTCTTGTACAGTTTTTTCAAAGAAAGAGGAATAATGCAAAAACAAAGAACGCATAAAATAAGAAAGTTTCTCATTCATTCCATATAGGAGAGAACATTCCAGTGGTGTTTTATCTGCGATTTGCACGTGACTTAATTTTGCCGCGTTGCTGGAGACTTAGTGTTGAACATTTTTAATTTCAATCAATGCAAATTTGTTCCCAGCGGCTGCGGAGATGTGCTCGAAACGGATATTTCATGTATGAGGTCCTTACAGAAATCATCCAGTTCTCCACATACTAAGCAGCCCTCTTCTAATTTATGATAATTATTTAACTTTGGCTTCCCGATACAAATAAATGTAACCATTCACGTAGGCTTGTATCTAATGAGAACTGTTGTTGGATTGCTTTGTTTCCATGCAGAAAATCTTAATTTATATTGACAGAAATCTATGCTGGAGTAGGAATAGTGCGCTCCTAACGCAGATATACATCAGCCGGTGGCACTCCTCTTTCTTGCGCATGCATATGTATCTTACATGGGAAGAGAGAATGAGATGGAATAAGGAGCCTGCATTCGAGGTTGAGATACAGGTTCAGCATACAGATCAGCCCGGACTTGTATCTCTGTGTTGCCTCGTGACAGTTCTGTTACCGGAATGGAGGAAGCTAGAACAGGGTTAATGTATCTTCTGCTGATTTATACAAGCCAGCAAGTTTTCCACAGTCAATCATCTATCATCCATATTTTTCTATCTAATCTAGGTTATTGTTCCTCTCGTGCCCATGCCTCGCTGCTATACAGATTGTGGCTGATCATGTTTTCTCTCCTCTCCGTCTACCTCTCCATCTCTTTATATATCTCCCTGCACATATTTCTCCTCTATCTTCTCACACCCGCTCTCGCCCACCCTTCCCCTTCCTACATCACACACATCCCTTTTCTCTTATTACACACGCACGCTCTGTCACCTTCGCTGACACATCTCTCATCTCGCTCTCTCTCACACTCCGTATTTCAATCAGAAATAATCTTTTCATATCGTAGATATCACAGATTTCTCTGTGCTGAAACCGGTGTCTGCTCTCCTCCTCATCTGGAGTTTCTATCTCCCCTTATCTCTCCATTGTATATTGTCTCGTTCTCCAACTCTGCCTGCATTTCGCTTCCATCTGTTTAGTCAGCGTCTCCCGGTTTTTATTTTCTTACCTCTATCTAGTTGCTTCTCGTTCGCACCCACTGTGTTCTGCCTCTTATAGCACACTTTTCCCATTCTTGTACCACTTACCAGTCGTCATTTCTATAGTACAGCAGTCATATTTAGGTCTATGGCAATGTGCCAACTTCTGTCTGATCAGTCGTGTGGGCAGTATCACTATTGCAGCATATGTTGCATGCATTGCAGCTGAAGTGGCAGGAAAAAGTATGATATTGCTATATAGAGACATTGTGTCACGTGTTTACTGATGGTATTAAGATTTACATTTTTTAGAAATCTACTATGAAGTACGGTAAAATCAATTCACTATATGAGTGGTCCGTCTCATAACTATTTAAACTTTTAATGGCCTTCAGCTCAATCTCAAGTCATGGTGACTTGTTGGATTAATGCTCTGTAGGAATATTGATCTTGTGCAACCTAGATAGGTCCACCAGGGTGTTCTCCAAGCCTAGATATGTCCACCATGGTCTTCTCCAAGCCTAGATAGTTCCACCATGGTATTCTCCAAGCCTAGATAGGTCCACCATGGTCTTCTCCAAGCTTAGATAGGTCCACTATGGTCTTCTCCAAGCCTAGATAGGTCTAATATGGTCTTCTCCAAGCTTAGATAGGTCCACCATGGTCTTCTCCAAGCTTAGATAGGTCCACCAGGGTCTTCTCCAAGCCTATGTAGTTCCACCAGTGTCTTCTCCAAGCCTAGATATGTCCACCATGGTCTTCTCCAAGCCTAAATAGTTCCACCATGGTATTCTCCAAGCCTAGATAGGTCCACCATGGTCTTCTCCAAGCTTAGATAGGTCCACCATGGTCTTCTCCAAGCTTAGATAGGTCCACCATGGTCTTCTCGAAGCCTTGATAGGTCCACCAGGGTCTTCTCCAAGCCTAGATAGGTCCACCATGGTCTTCTCCAAGCCTAGATAGGTCCACCATGGTCTTCTCTAAACCAATCTAGGTCCAACAGGATCTTCCCCGCCATTATCTTTATTGTGATCCAGATATCCGAGCAGCAGTAAGGGGGTTTAAAACTGCACTACCATGCAAATTGCTCAAGTAAATAGCAACAAATTCAACTCTTTGTGTGATTTATTTCTCTATGTGTTATATGTATGCCCCTTCATCAGGAAATTCACAAGATGTACCTTGTGATTTTCCTGATGAAGGGGCATTAAAGACCCTGAAACGCGTAAGTACATCTTGTAATTCTCCTGATGAAGGGGCATAGAGACCCAGAAACACATACAGAAATCACACAAAGAGTTGAAATTGTTGCTATTTATCTGAGCAATCTGAACGGTAGCACAGTTTTAAACCCCCTTTGTGCTGCTGGGATGTCTGGATCTCTCTACCTGGGGAGATTTCTGCAGTCCGAGGATTTGGATATCATAAGTGCGGATAGTGGTTGTGACGTCTCACAACCATCTTAGGGGAGCCCATTCCCTCTCTTTTATTGACTATTTTACCACAGGTAAACCCTATTGTGCGGCATATTTTCTTTTCCAGTTTTTTGCTGATTATTTTTATTGTATCAAGCCATTGGGTTGCTGGTCTTCCTCTTTGTCTTGTTCCTTGTATTCTTACTATCATAATGTCCTTTTCCAGTGATTGCTCTCTTCGTATGATGTGTCAAAACTAGACAAGTCGTAGCTTGGTGATCTTTGCGTCGAGTGACATGTCTGGCTTGATTTCTTTGTTCTTTTTGCCATCCATAGTATTGATAACATCCTTCTCCAGAAGTTATCGAGCAGTCTAATGTTTTGCCTCATAAAACCCATTTCTTATTTGCTCACCATGGAAAAACATTGATGCTAAACAATTCAACTTGTTCACTAATCAAAGGAAGATGGGGTAACTGGAAGCTCATGGGCCCTGATGTGAAAGCTCTAACAGGGCCCCCATTTATTGGAAATATTTATTAGCAATAGTCTTTCTATAGGCCAAGGGGACTTTTGGGGCCTGGGTATGATTGCAACCCCTGCACCTGTTTTAATTACACCCCTGATTCTAAATATTGTCCTAGTAAAGGAAACAGTCTGAGAACGGGAAATAATGCACATATGTTTTCTTTTTACGCATGAATCTGAGACATAAGATAATTAATCTACATTTCATAACCAAATCAATAAACAAACTTGAGTGATTCTTCAGATATTTAGCAGTACAAGACAAAAGGCCACCGGTCCAACTGGTCAATCCGCAGGGTATAGTTGCCAATGGGTAAGAGGCACAAAAAGTCCGGGGTGCCAGTCAAAGACTGTCCAGATACCCATACAAAAAGGGTGAAAGGAAGACGGCACTCACCGGGGTAGGAGCAAGCAGCGGTGTTCTTTATTCAGGGAACATCACACGAATGCAGGGAGGGGGTGCCAAGGGTGTGGGCCTGGGTATGATTGCAACCCCTGTACCTGTTGTAATTACACCCCTGATTCTAAATATTGTCCTAGTAAAGGAAACAGTCTGAGAACGGGAAATAATGCACAATGTTTTCTTTTTACGCATGAATCTGAGACATAAGATACCGTAATTAATCTACATTTCATAACCAAATCAATAAACAAACTTGAGTGATTCTTTAGATATTTAGCTTTACTTATCTTTACAACAAATGCAAAAATATTTTTATCTAATCGAAGATGAAGCACAATGAGTCTTTATAGATCCCAATGAATACACTGGGCTCCAACAAGCCTTTTGTTTTTAATTAGGCACAATAAGATAAAAATAAACAATAAAAAAGAAGCCAACAGATGCAATTTACGTCTCAAAAATCCCATAACAATCAATATTAGGACATTTATCAGCTTTTTACTCAAAAAAACACCATGCTGAAACTAGAATGAGGACAGAGCTCTAACGTTTCGATTATTTCGATTTTAAAACAAGATTCATAATGATGTGAGTTTTCTGTAAGCGATGGGAGAAGTAGGGCAAAGCTGTTCAGTCAGATTGCAGAATGTCCAGAAACTGCAGACATATGCCGACTGGCAGCCAGAAGAGGAAGAAAACACGCTATTATGCAAGACAAGCAAAAGACTTTCTAGGTAAATGTATGTAATACTGAGAAAATATGTAAATAGCAGAGATCTCTTATCTATTCCAATAACTATATTTTGTATTATCCTAGTAAAACATACTTATAATGAAAACTGATAGAAAAATACTAGTGAGCAAATATAGCTACATCTATGAAATGTCAACAATAGAGATAAATGTGTCAGTTATCAATATACACACGAAGCAAACTGATTATATAGCCATCAAGGCAAGCCATCCGCAGCCCCGCATGCTCACGACCTGTGAGTAATCCTCAACTCTGTGCTCTCTTTCACGCCACATATCAAAGCCCTCTCCACCTCCTGCCGACTCCAACTCAAAACAATTTCCTGGATCCGTACATTCCTTGACCAAGAAACTGCAAAAACACTGCTCTCTGGTCTCAGCTATAACACTCTCGCACCACTCCAATTTATCTTAAACCTCGCTGCCCGACTAATCCACCTGTCTCCCCACTATTCCCCAGCCTCTCCTCTCTAGCTCCCCATTTCTCAGAGGCCCCGGTTCAAAACCTCCTAACCATGACATACAAAGCCAGCCACAACTTGTCCCCTCCATACATTTGTGACATGGTCTCCTGGTTCTTACCTACAAGCAACCTGCATTCCTCACAAGATCTCCTTCTCTATTTCCCTCTTATCTCTTCTTCCTACAATCGCATACAAGCTTTCTCCAGCGCATCCCCCATACTCTGGAACTCTCTGCCTCAACACATCAGACTCTCGCCCACCGTGGAACCCTTACAAAGGAACGTGAAGACCCATCTCTTCCAACAAACCTACAACCTGCAGTGATCCTTAGTCTACTGACCTGCTACACGACCAGCTCTACACTCTCCTACTGTATCCCCATCCACAGCTTGCAGACTGTGAGCCCTCATGGGCAGGGTCCTCTCTCCTCACCTACTGTATCCTCACCTACCCTTGTAGACTGTGACCCCATGCTTGCAAGGTCCTCTCTCCTCACATATTGTATCCTCACCCATCCCTTTTAGACTGAGCCCTCGTGGGCAGGATCCTCTCTCCTCACCTACTGTGTCCTCACCCATCCCTTGTAGACTGTGAGCCCTCATGGGCAGGGTCCTCTCTCCTCACCTACTGTATCCTCACCCATCCCTTGTAGACTGTGACCCCCTGCTTGCAAGGTCCTCTCTCCTCACATATTGTATTCTCACCCATCCCTTTTAGACTGAGCCCTCGTGGGCAGGATCCTCTCTCCTCACCTACTATATCCTCACCCATCCCTTGTAGACTGTGAGCCCTCGTGGGCAGGATCCTCTCTCCTCACCTACTGTGTCCTCACCCATAACTTGTAGACTGTGAGCCCTCAAGGGCAGGGTCCTCTCTCCTCACCTATTGTATCTTCACCCATCCTTTGTAGACTGAGCTCTCATGAGCTGGGTCCTCTCTCCTCAGATACTGTATCCTCACTCATCCCTTGTAGACTGTGAGCCCTCGTGAGCAAGGTCCTCTCTCCTCACTTACTGTATCCTCACCCATCCATTGTAAACTGTGAGCCCTCAAGGGCAGGGTCCTCTCTCCTCACCTATTGTATCCTCACCCACCCTTTGTAGACTGTGAGCCCTCGTGGGCATGGTCCTCTCCCCTCCCTACTGTATCCTCACTCATCCCTTGTAGACTGTGAGCCTTCGTGGGCAGGGTCCTCTCTCCTCACCTACTGTATCCTCACCCATCCCTTGTAGACTGTGAGCCCTCGTGGGCAGGGTCCTCTCTCCTCCCCTACTGTATCCTCACCCATCCCTTATAGATTGTGAGCCCTCGTGGGCAGGATTCTCTCTCCTCCTGTACCTGTGCGTGCCTTGTATTGTTGATAATTATTGTACGTGTCTATGTATGTTCCTCTTTCATATGTAAAGCGTTATGGAATAAATCATGTAATAATAATAATAATAAATACTAATCTGTACTGAATATCATACTGTAAATCTATGGCGCTTACCATGTAGTTGGAGGTTATTTTCTCTTTTTTTTTTTTTTTTTTTCTTCCTCTTTTGGAGGTTATTTTCTACATCCAATTTACATAAATGTCTACTGTACACATTGTCTGAAAAGTTCAATTTTTTTACGTATGTTTTTCTTTTATATATCCTAAGTCTCATATGCCGTAGATACAAATCTTCTAAGACATTATCAGCCCATAGGACAAGATCCGATTTAGCTAAAAGACAACCCATACTAGATGGACAAAAGTGAGATTTACGAGACACTAAAGTAGTACATAAATTTGAACAAAACAAAGACATTGTGATCCCTCCGTCAGGCAGACTTTAGTGGTTATTGTACTAACCATGGGGTATACATTTGTAGGTCATTAGCACCTGGCCCAAGTCATTATAATATAGACCCACTCATTAGATGTCCAATACGTTCACAGAAAACATCCTCATACTTCATTTACTCATCTATTATAATGTTAATACAGAAAGCAATATCATTCTTTATAGGACAGGGTATATTTAGATTGCTAGAAAAAAATGGGGACGAACTTTCACTACTTTTGCGGAAAAATTATTTTGACTATTGTATTTGCGCCTTACTCATTCCCTATGGAATTTGACTTGTCACTTGCTTAAAAACTCTAAGTTAAGAACCGATAAAATCCCTGCGCTCTCCTGATTTTGCGCTCATTCCGTTTTGCGTCACTCCACTGCAGATATATCCACATTTGTTCCTAAAGGAGGGCAGTACGTGAAATCTCTGCTTGCAGATTCTTCTTCAGGGTCTTCTCAGAAGTCATGCTCTTTCACCCCTCTCCAAGTCCAGGAGGGAGTAGGAAGAGAAGGGGTTAAAAACACTTTACTGCTGTATAACAGGAGGCTTGGAATCTCACTAAAAGTGGACATGATTTATTTATTTACCCAGTTTGGAGCTATTTGCTTCTCTTTCAGGAGAAATCACTGATGTACAAAGGTATATACATCAGTGATACTCCTGAAGAAGAAGCAAATAACCCTGAAACACATTGAATTTGATTGAAAGTGGAAGTGATTTATTTCTCTACATATTTCAGAGCTATTTATTCCTTCTCCAGTAAAAATCACTAATGTATATTCCTTTGTACATTAGTGATTTCTCCTGAAGAAGGCGCAAATAGCTCCGAAATGCGTAGGGAAACAAATCACTTCCACTTTAAATAAAATGTAAAGTCTCCTGCTATATGGCACCATTCTTTTTTTTTTAACCCCTTCTCTTCCTACTCCCTGCTGCACTTTGGTCAGGGGGACGGCAGCAGCCGAGGACCTCTCTACATAAGCAATTACAATAGTTGTTACTATTTCACAACTACCCTAGGTGAACAAATTTATCGTGTAATCCTTACCCGACCCCCACCCAGGTAAGACCAGATCTATGCATTTTGGTATGGGCCACGTCACACACACAGATATTTGTGCAGATATTGTTCGCAGATCTCTGGTTGCAGTGAAATCATGGACACATTGTTACATTTATACAAGGCCACAAAATGTAACAATGTGTCCATGATTTCACTGCAACCAGAGATCTGCAAACAATATCTGCACAGATATCTGTGTGTGACGTGGCCCTATCCCTAGTTTTCTCATTTCACCCCTCTATTTCAGACACTGCCAATCAGAGCTCGGCACCAAGACTGATAGACTGCTAGATCAGCTGCCAAGCTGTGATTGGCAGCATCTGGAAGGGAGGGGTGAAAGTGCACATTCCCGAGAAGGCTCTGAAGAAACGCCCATTTACACTACAAGCCGAGATTTCACATACTGCACTTCTAACGCAACAAATGTGATCATCTATGCAATGGAGTTCATACTATAAAATGTAAAAGGGCGGAAGAATTAGGCTCGGTTCACATTGCGTCTGTGCTGTCTGTTTAACGGATCTGTTTGACAGCAGCACAAACGCAATGGAACGGGTGTGTCAACGCATCCATAGACTTGCATTCAACAAACAGGCATGCATTTGCAAGTGTGCGTTGAAACGCACAGGCAAGCGTGGACTGCAGGGTTTTTCTGCCGCTAGACACCAAACGCAATATTACGCAATGCTACAGATTTGTACAAATCTGCAGCATTGTGTTATGTTGTATTTGAAAAACATGACGAGATAGGATAGATAGAAAGATAGATATTAGAAAAGCATTACCAGTGTCCCTGCTCTGTCTCTGCTGCTTCCAGTGCCGCTCATTGTAGCTTATGAATATTCATGGACACTGGCAATATTCAGGGGCACTGGTAATGCTTTTCTAATATCTGTATTTCTATCTATCCTATCTCTATCCTATTCAGCTATCTATCTCATATGGCGCTTACGTTTTTGAAGTATGTGCTATAAAATTACTCAAAATGTTACTTTTGCTGTCCATTACAATGGAATCCGTTAACGTTTCCGTTGTAACGGGCAGCACAAGTGCAATGTGAACCTGGCCATAGGGGAGCTCTGGGATTATTACAAGGTAGTTAATTTTCTTATTGAGCCAGTGACAGCTGCACTTTGCGTTTAACAGACTGTGTTTCATCATAATTTCTTTTTGTTCTGCATTACAGGGCAGTTTTTGGTTATCCAGATGTGTTAGTCTTTATTCATCATTTGCAACTTTCCCAATTTTAAGCAGTACCCAGGTGGAATATAAAATCTATTTTTTTTCTTTTTTGGTGCAGTTAAAGACTAACGTGCGACATTGTAAAGCTCATTGAAAGGATCATGAGACATTTTACTCTAAAAAGCAAAAGTAGAACCAATAAGTAAGAATCTTTGAAATGAACCGATTCATCAAAAATTGTTTACCCATTTTAATGAATTTGGTGCAAAAACATCAATGTAAAAAAAAAAGACAAGACAAAAAAAACACTTTAAAAAACACCTCAAATAATGAATCAGGACTAATGTGTTGTACTTTGGAAATAGTATTGCCCTACAGAATGTAATAAGAAACAAAATACCATCTGCCACCGTCCTCCACAGTCTGCAACGCCAGACCTCCAGCATCAAACTGTATGGCTGTGATGAGCAGGGCAAGCCTCCTCACGTGTCGAAAAAGTAAGAAAAGGTTTTGTCATCGTGAGACAACTAGTGTATGTTCCATTAGAGCATATTGTTGCCATCAGCTGACAATATAATGTGTACGGCCCCTCGCGACTCTTCCCCAACAAGCCATCTCGACTCTCCTATTGAAAATATATGACCTCTCAGCCGAGCCAAATGTTAGTGTGCATGGCCAGACGTGGAAGTGAGAAGATTTCGTCCGTCAGCATGGCCAACATTACAGTCGAAGGTATTTCCAACTCTTACATGTGTCAAAAATATATGATAGGTGTGGGGTCCCAAAGGTGGAACCTGCATCTGTCGATAATATGGTCCCATCGCATGTTGTGTTGGGCTCCATATTTATTATTTATTTTACTTGCTCATATAGCACTAATATCCCTTACATCTTTACAGACCTCATCATCACTGTCCCCATTGGGGCTCACAATCTATATTCCCTATCAGTATGTCTTTAGTCTTTGAAGTATGGGAGAACCCGGAGGAAACCCAAACTCCTTGCAGATGTTGTCCTTGGTGGAATTGGACCTCAAGACCCCAGCACTGTAAGACTGCAGTACTAATCACTGAGCCACCATACAGTGCGAACCACTGAGCCATTGTACAGTGCTAACCCCTGAGACATCATACAGTGCAAACCACTGAGCCACCATACAATGTGAACCACTGAGCCAAAATATATAGGGCGAACCACTGAGCCACCATACAGAGCTAACCACTGAGACACCGTATACAGTGCTAACCACTGAGCCACCATATGGAGCTACCACTGAGCCACCGTAAAGTGCTAACCACTGAGCCACCACACAGTGCAAACTACTGAGCCACCACACAGTGCGAACCACTGAGCCACCGTACAATGGGAACCACTGAGCCAACATATATAGGGCAAACCACTGAGCCAGCATACAGTGCTAACCACTGAGACACTGTATACAGTGCTAACCACTGAGCCACCATATGGAGCCAACACTGAGCCACTGTACAGTGCTAACCACTGAGCCACCACACAGTGCGAACCACTGAGCCCCCATACAGTGCAAACCACTGAGCCCCCACACAGTGCTAACCACTAAGCCCCCACACAGTGCTAACCACTGAGCCACCACACAGTGCTAACCACTGAGCCACCACACAGTGCTAACCACTGAGCCGCCATACAGTGCTAACCATTGAGCCGCCATACAGTGTGAACCACTGAGCCGCCATACAGTGTGAACCACTGAGGCGTCATACAGTGTGAACCACTGAGCCATCATACAGTGTGAACCACTGAGCCGCTACTATGCTCCTTTTTGAGCTTGGGGTCAGTCCCATAGGTTGAACTTGCATCTTTCATATAGTTATGGCATACCCAGAGGATATGCCATGAATATACAAGATGGAAATACTCTACAATGCAAGTTAGTGTTGAGGCACACTAGCGTAAGTGTAATTGGAGTGATACTGATAGATGACAGTTGCGTGAGTGCTTAATGCAAGTGCAATGCGATTATTACACCCATAGACTTTGGAATGGCAAGTTTCCTGCAATATATGTATGTAATCACAGTCCACGTTCAACAGAAGAAACAGTAACCAATATGACCTGACTGATTGTTTAACATTGGTCCGAGTGCAATGTAAGAGTTTCTCACATTGAACTTGCGCGAGTTTGATGCCAGTGTGCCTGCACTCTAAATGATAAAAACAGTAATAAAGGAAGTCAATGATATAATAACTGAACTCCAGCATTTCCTCCTGAATTTTAATTTATTTTGCCTGTAGCGTTCTGATTGAATGATATAAATGAATGTAGGAAGTAAAGAACATGAATGAGGTTGATCAGTCCCTGGCGGGAGCGATCACTCATTCTCTGCCTTGTGTTTGTGTTACTTTCTCTGTCTGACAGGCAGCTGCTAATCTCTGTACATGTAAAGGGGTGAGGCAACTGGAAACTGCACTACCAGGAATTACTGCTAAAATGCCAATATACAGCCAGGATATGGGTATTTTTAAGGAACACATACTTGGGCAGGTGCATCAGTAACATTCTTATCTAGAGTGCAGATGTGATTGTTTCAGGTCTATGGAAATGGGCACCATTGGTTAATGTATTTGTTGGGCCCCCTAAAGCACCACTGTATATTGTGATATGCCACTTTTGGGGTGACTGTGGGCTGGCATTGTAAGGATGGGGAGGGCCCGATGACCATGGACCTTCCCAGCCTGATTATATCAGCCTGCAACTGTCTGCTTTACCTTTGCTGCTTATCAAAAATAAGGGGGAACGAAAGTCATTGTTATTTTAGTTCATTTTTTATTTATTTGGTTAATAGCTGTACATTCTATCTTTTATCTTTGCACTTCGTTAACACTTAAAAATCAGTCATTTTTGTAATATGTTTAATTTTAGTATGTGTCATCCGAACGGCACATGATCACCCGTGTGCTGTATGTGTTTTTCACGGGCTCATTGATTTATATGGGTCCGTGTGATTCCTGCTCCTGAGAAAAGAACAGTCATGTAAAGATCATTATAGGTTCAAATGGGTACGTGAGGTATCCATGAAAAAAAAAAAAACATATGCCACATATCCCGGAAAGACAAACATGTGGATGGGGCCTTAGATTAAGTTCCCACAATTAGTTTTTGGTAAGTTTTTGCCGCTGCGTATTTTTACTGCACCACAATCACAGCATCTTACAGTTACAAGAAAATGGATGCCAATCTCATGCCAATTGTGCTTTTATAGAATAATAGAGTTGGAACAAACCACCTGGGTCATCTGGACCAACCCCCTGCTCAAAGCAGGAATCAATAAATCCTCCCAGATAGATGTCTGTCCAGCCTCTGTATCAAGACTCCATTGTAGGAGAGCTCACCACCTCTAGTGGCTGCGTGTTCCTCGTTGACCACCCTTACTAACATAAAGTTTTTACTAATATTTAATTAGTGTTCCCTCCCATTCAGTTTTTTTTACACAGCATAAATGTCACGTGTTGACTGATTGCTGCTGTGTTTAAACTGTTTTTTTTTTCCCTAGAGTATGCTGTGTGATCAGCTGCAATAAGAGGAGTGAGTCACAGCATTTGGGTGGAGGTGGAGGAGTGTGTCTTATTATTCAGATCCCCACTTCCTCGATCTTTAAATAGCTTCACTTCCCTCCACTAAGTGTCGCAGATAGTTCATTTTCTACCTGGACTGAGTGGTGTGCAGTTGTGCTGTGCTGTGTCATTGCTGCCATTTCCTTCTATCAATGCTGCTGGGTTTCCTGGTTCGTGGGTAGAGGTAGGAGCCCTTAGTCTTGGGCTGATTAGGAGTAACAGGCTAAGGTGGCAACCCAAACCTCCTCGCCTTCAGAGGTACCTTCGGGAACAGGGCTAGTCAGGGAACCCAAGTCCAGGGCCAGACTAGATCCCCTGAACACCCTTGCCCATCTTACCATCTTGCCTCCCTATCCGTTATACCACCACGTGACAGTAAACTGACCCAGTGGTGCATTATTAAAACCAGCAACATGTCAATTTCTCCTGTGCGTATGCTGAGTTTCATGTGGATAACACATAAAATTAGATTTTAGATTATTACTTGTTGTGGAACTTCCACATTTAGTGTCAAACACATGTAATCCACACATGGCTGTATCAATAAAGTAAAAAAAATAAATGGGAAAGGGGTAGAGGAAAACAGCAGCTCACCAATCTCAGTATTCCCTACATAGTTGGGAAAGGGAACGTCTGGAGCCACCCAGGTTGAGGCTTCAATCCAGCAAGAGATCATTCAAAAAATGCTCCAGCGCTTGTCCTTCCAGAGTAAAATGACCACTTTATTTAAAGCTTATTAAAAATAAGTTGCCACCAAACAACATATACTGCAGTGCAAAAACCAGGGCTGTGGAGTCTCAGTCGGTGTCCATTTTGGTGGACTCGTTGTCAGATTCAGGGAAATTGAGTTGGAGTTGGATGTCTGGCTTACTGACTTCACAGTTACCATAGTGGAGTTCGAGTCATAGTCGAGAAGTCATAGTTGAGGAGTCATAGTCAAGGAGTCGGTGTCCATTTTGGTGGAGTCTGATGTTTGGCTTACCGGTCCCACAGCCCTGGCAAAAACCAACACGTTTCGGCAGTAGTGTCTTAGTCATGGTACAAAGACTACAGGCACTTTAATGCCGAAACATGTAGCAATTTACTTTACATGAGCTTTAATTGAAGTGGTCATTTTACATTGGAAGGAGAAGCACTGGAGTAATTTTTGAATTGTCTATCAATAAAGTTGTGTCAAAGCCAAAATACCAGGAAGTATCGAAAACAAAGCAACTTTATTTAAAATATGACATACCAAAAACAGACAAAAACCACAGCATCGAAAACACATGTAAAAAACCTAACTCATAAGCTGAATGAAAAAACAACAAGAAAAAACTATTTAGCTAATAAGTGCAGGAAATTGGCATCATCAAAAACTCACCAAATTTAGCCTCAGGGTATGAGAGGTCTTTTTTCAGGCAGAGTTCACCTTAAATCCACCTGAAAAAGCATTTAAAAGAATGAACAAATGCAGTGCAATGTCAAAATGACTTACTGTGCGTATGTTCAGTCTTTTTGAGTTTCTTTTAGCTGTTTCAGGCTTCAAAAGTTTTGAAGCAGCTAAGAGAAGTGACCTGACCCTTCATCAGGTGATTCCAAGCACTAGTTTAAATACAGTTTGCAAAAAAATGTAATAAAAAAAAAAGACGACAGCAGCTAAAAAACAATCAGAGCCGCCAAAGACGACACTTCAAGATAAACACTGCTTCAAAAACTCAACAGGCGTGCACGTGTCTAAAGGCACTGTTACACGGTACAATATTGTAGACGATATCACAGAAACGTCATGGCTTTGGAGTCGTTCAAACGACATCGTTAGGACGTCGTTGGGTGTGACACAGAGATACGACTACGATAAATCGTTGGATTGTTGATTGCAGATTTGAGAACATGTTCGCAAACCAAACGATCTTCGATCAGCCAACCTGCTGCATCGTTGTGTGTGACACCGCGATAACGATGTTGTTAACGACTTCGCCCATTCACAACAGTGAACAAGTATCGTTTGCTGGGTTGTGCGAACGATAGCTGCTCGCTACATTGTTAGTGCGTCCTCCACAATATCTACACGTGTGACATCTCACCAACGATGTAAAAAAGATGTCCTAACGACCGCGCGTTCATGAGATCGTTAGTGATATCTTAACAACATTGAAGCGTGTACCTTAAGAGAAACTGTGAGCACATAGTCTAAAGGTACCGTTACATGCTTCATCAATGTTGTTAAGATATCACTGACGATCTCATGGGCGCGCGCGGTCGTTAGGACATCTTTTTTACATCATTGGTGAGATGTCACACGTGTAGATATCATGGATGATTTCATGAAAACTCATGCCACTGTTCATGTAAAAACACTGTTTTTTGGCTCCTATTTTCTCGTTAAGCTTCTATGGGGCCCCTGAAAAAAATTCAGGTAAAAAAAAACAAAATTGCGTTTTTAAGTTTGCAGAAAAAAATTCATGAAAAACGGCATTAAATTTTCTCCGAAAATTACTTAAGTGCAGAAAATATGCATTAGAATAAAGCTTTTTCGCACGTGGAATCATCGTCTTAGAATGAGTTCTCACTTTTTTTTGTCAATTACAAGCGCTCCCTCAAGACACAATATTAATTGGTACCAGGATGATACTGTAGGTTAAAACCATTGAAATTTGAAACCAGTAATTGGTACCAAAATCCCACAAATGTCATCCTAAAAGAAGAAAAAGAGGAAGATGAAAGAAAAATAAGCTGAAAACTCCTACAGATAAATACAGTACGGAATAACTGCAGAAACCTGTAAACCAGTTCCTAAGATACAGGAGTGTTTAATGGTCCTTAGTGCACACCATACACCGTAATGAAACGGAGCTGCCCGCATTGAAAATGTGGTAACCTCGGACTAACTTGCAGGACAACGGTAACTAGGAGTACGGCATGTTCATACAAATCAGGATCAGTTCTATTATTTATATTTAAAGCACCATTAGATCCATGTGGATGTTGATGTACTAGTGAAAAGGATTTACATACAAAATACATTAAAAAATGTGAACAAAGTAACAGGGACGGACTCACTTACCGGCTAACAATCCACACCGGCCCTCGCCACCTAACATTCCATACCGGCACTCGCCGGCTAACAATCCACACCGGCTCTCGCCGGCTAATAATCCACTCCGAACTTCACTGGCTAACAATCCACACCAGCCCTCGCCAGCTAACATTCCACACTGGCCCCCACTGGCTAACAATACACTCCGACTAACAATCCACACCGGCCCTCGCCGGCTAATAATCCACACCAGCACTCGCCGGCTAACAATCCACACCGGCACTCGCCGGCTAACAATCTACACCGATCCTCTCCGACTAACAATCCACACCGACCCTCACCGGCTAACAATCCACACCGACCATCAGCGGCTAACAATCCACTCCGAACTTCACTGGCTAACAATCCACACTGGCCCCCACTGGCTAACAATACACTCCGACTAACAATCCACACCGGCACTCGCTGGCTAACAATCCATACCGGCACTCGCCGGCTAACAATCCACACCGACCCTCACGGGCTAACAATCCACACCGGCCCTCGCCGGCTAACAATCCACACCGGCCCTCGCCAGCTAACAATCCACACCAGCCCTCGCCAACTAACAATCTACACTGGCCCCCACTGGCTAACAATACACTCCGACTAACAATTCACACCGGTCCTCACCGGCAAACAATCCACTCCGACTAACAATCCACACTGGCTTTCACCGGCTAACAATCCACTCCGACTAACAATCTACACCAGCCCTCATCAACTAACAATCCACACCAGCCCTCACTGGCTAAGAATCTACTCCGGCCCTCACTGGGTACAAATCTGCACCAGCTAACAACCCACACTGGCCCTCACTGGCTAACAATCCACACCGGCCCTCGCCGGCTAACAATCCACAGGGTATAAGGGAAGGTGATAATAGTTCATGTCCAATTCTTAAGGTTTCTGCACTGAAGACAGTTTTTCTGTGTTTCGCTGATCTCGTTTTACATATATGAATAACTCGCATCATTGTGCTGCATTTTTATCCCATTTTTTACCTGGTTCTGTCTATACTGAAAGTGAACCTGACAGCTTAATATAGTGGGAAATAATCCACAATACATAATATATGAAGTGGCATATTAATTCTTCCTAAAAGGTATATTGATCTAAAATTCTTGTCTATGGATTACTTCGCAATGACCCTTATTCCCCTGCTGCCTTTTCATTGTGCAGCTGATACTTTTCATTTTTCAGTATGATTAATGTGGACTATTCAGAAGAAGTTTACCTTTTAAGAATTAATTATCCACCAAAAAGGCCTTTGGTTCAACAAGCGGCTGCACTTTTCAGCCATTTTCCACTATCTTTTTCTTATCTGCCTTCCCTTCAACTTTTACCCTTAAAGTGTAAATGTTATTTCATTGAGAAAAAAACAACAACACAACCCTGCACTGGTGTTAATGATGGGTCATATAGCAGCTAAGATAATGCTTTTTTTTTGTGCCTTATGACTTATTTTCTCTCATTTTTCTGTGCCCTTTTAAAAACTGCATTTTATGGCTGTGTGGGTGTGGCCAGGGTCTGCCAGCACTGTGTGGGGGTGGCCAGCATCTGCCAGCACTGTGTGGGTGTAGCCAGCATCTGCCAGCACTGTGTGGGCATGGCCAGCATCTTCTAGTATAGTGTGGGCTTGGCCAGCATCTGCCAGCATTGTGTGTGTATTTCTACAGCTTCTGAGAGCAGTGTGGGGAGCCAGCAGACAAGGGATTAACAGAGCTTTAGACTGAGCTCTGTGGAGCCAGATGACAGATCTTTCTTTGGCAGAAGCTTCTGGGGAGTTTGCAGTGATCCTGACTGATATTGCTTAGAAACTGTGCTGTACCCTGAGCTAATCTGATACATTGTTTCCTCATGAGCTACAGTCAGTAGTGTAGGCCCTGCCCCATCCTTATATTGTTACATGCACCATATTTGGTGTGAAGACGAATCTGGCTGAGAATGAACATATGTCTGATTCACACACAGTGTAGTGAGGACACCTTGTGGAAGGTTTATGAATGGTTTTCAACCAGAATTTTCTAATAAAGTATATTAGAAAGTGTGTTACAATCACTTGATCCACATTATTATCAAAAAAAATTTAAATGGCGGTTACACTTTAAGATCTACATTTTCTCTACCTATGCTGCAATGTCAATGTTAGCATGTAGTCAGCCTATTGTCCGTAAAGGTTCGAAAGTGCCAAAGTGGACATGATGAAACAGAGATCTTGAAATTGTTTCCGTAGAAAATGAACAAGCTGTACCATAAAACCCATGATGCAACACGTATTACTACTCAATACATCCCCTTGGTTGTTCAGAGCCCTAGATCCATAAAACAGCAGCACCCTTATAACCCAGTAGAGCCAAACTGTCCCTTTGTATGTCTTAGTGAGTAAAACCAAGGCCTGGGTGCCCTCATCCCTCATAAAAAAAAAAAATTAAAACTGCTTAAAAAACCCAGTATAAATAGTTCTGGAACTCTTGATTCTCCTGGGGTAATATTTTTCATGAGCATTCTACCAGCACTAAAGGTGCTGGTACTTCCATTCCCTTACATCTCAGAATCCATTGCTCTTACTATTGTCCAATCGTTTGTTAGCCTCTATTTAAAAGGACACTGCCTCTCTGTTACACAAGTACGTAGTTTGACAGACAGAGATAGTAAAATCAGAGAGACCTAGACTTGCCTCTACTTTCTGTAGTATGTCAAAGGGTGCACTCAGACGTCCGTACAAATTGATCCGAGATCAGGCCACATTGCACGGACTGGCTGCGGCTCTCTTGGAGCTGATTGTAATAGAAGCTTGGTTGGTGGGTGTGGTGCAGTGGCCGTCTGCACAGTATAATGAATCATGCAAGGGGGGGCGATGCCCTACCCTCGTGATTTTGGATCTTATCCCCAGACCGCCACTTCTATAATAGATTGCTCCCGTGGTGAAACGTCAAGTCATGCCCACCAATGCCAAACCACGCCCACCACCTAAGCTGCTCACGCTCAGCAACTTCTGGCTGCTTAAACTCCAAGTTTGCCAAGATTCGCTACTGCAGATCTGTCATTGGAGCCATGTCATCTGCAGCTCTGGTGTTTGGCTATAGCAATCAGGTTTGTCGTGTGGTGACGTTTTGTGTACTCACCAGGACTTGGCACTAGACAGGGTGATTGGAGGGATAGTTAGGCTACTTTCACATAACGATTTTTCTAAATCCGATGCTGTCCGATGAAAATCGGACAGCATCGGATCCAAACTGAATCCTGCAATCGGATGCCAAATAGGCATCTGAATCCTACTTTTTGCAGGATCACTTTGGGCTGTGTCACGTAGCTCCCCCTCCTCTCTCCTCCTGTCATCTTGCTGTCTCCCTACTGTCCCCCTGCTGCCCCCCTGTTTTGCCCTACTGTCCCCATACTCTCTCCCTACTGTCCCCTGCTGTCCCCCCTCCTGTCCCCTCTCATTTCCCCTGCTGTCCCCCTCCTGTCCCCTCTCATGTCCCCTGTCATGTCCCCTCTCCCCTCTCATGGCCCCCCTCATGTCCCTTCTGCTGTCATTTCAACATAACAAATGTTTATTCTCACCTTCCAGCGCTCCCTCGGCGTCTCCAGCTGCAGCCGATCGGGCGTACAGGACCTGCGATGACGTCAAAAGCGTCAGCGGTTACCGCGGTAACCGGTCATGTGACCCGATCAGCTGATCGGGTTCTGACATCATCACAGGTCCTGTTACCGAACGGCTGCAGCTGGAGACGCCGAGGGAGCGCTGGCAGGTGAGAATAAACATTTTTTATTTTAAACACTTGATTTAACTTATATTTAACTTCTGCAATGTATGTATATACATTGCAGAAGTTAAATTAGGCGGCACACAATAGGTTTAGTATATTGAGCATGTACTGAGCATGCTCAGTACACTAAAATCGGGTCCGAGGAAACATCAGATGTTTCCTCGGACCCTGCTCCATAGGGCCCCATGTTAAAGGGATCGGGTCGGATCGGATGTGCACTAAATGCCATCCGATTTGGTCCGATCCGATTTTGTCCGATTTTATTTTCGGTGCAAAAATCGCAGCAGGCTCCGATTTTTGCACCGATAAAAACATCGGACAGAATCGGATCGGACCAAATCGGATGGCATTTAGTGCACATCCGATTTGGTCCGATGCCCATAGGGCTGCATGGGCCAAATTTGGATCCGATGCTGTCCGATTTTTATCGGACAGCATCGGATTTGCAAATATCGTAGTGTGAAACCAGCCTTAGGAACTAGGCACGTGATGGCCGGGGAGGGGGGGGACCCGCTTATGGATGTTAGGGGAGCTCAGGGGCCAGACACAGGTGTCAGGTGGTGTCCAATCCCCCTTCCCTATCAGGATCTATCTCTTCCTTTCTGTCCCATTATAACCTCTGTGTTGTGTCATGCGCCAGACATCACCTATTCTGTGTGTGGCAAAAGGGCAGCTTACTGCTCTATTTTTTGCAAGAGGCTGTTGCTAATGATGTTCACTACCTATATACAATCTCTCGTTCGTTCTTGTCGCTTACACCTGAAGACCATCTCTAGAGTCCGCCCCTTTCTCACCATGGAAACAATTAAAACACTCACCGTGGCCCTAATCCACTCCCACCTTGATTATTGCAGTTCTCTATTAATCGGCTTCCCCCTCTCTAAACTTTCCCCTCTCCAGTCCATCCTTAATGCAGCAGCCAGGATCACCTACCTGGCCAATCGTTACTCAGATGCTTCCGCTCTGTGCCAGTCATTGCACTGGCTGCCTATACACTACAGGATCCAATTCAAATTGCTTGTTCTCACCCACAAAGCTCTTCACAATGCAGCGCCCCCTACATCTCCTCCCTCATCTCTGTCTATCACCCCACCCGTTCTCTACATTCTATGAATGACCTTCAACTAACATCTGCACTAATCCGATCCTCCCACTCCCGGCTCCAAGACTTCTCCCGAGCCGCACCAATTCTCTGGAATGCTCTACCCCAAGAAATCAGGACCATCCACAACTTGCATGGCTTCAGACGCTCACTAAAAACACATCTTTTCAAGGTGGCCTATCATACTCCCTAACAAATTCCTTTGTACTGTACATAGCCCATTCACTATCTCTCTCGACATAGCTCTTCTTCAAACTCCACCAAACCCAAAAGCTCTACAGAGATTGTCTGGTGACCATTCATGTAACTTTATTTCTATCCCCCATTTCCTCAAGATGCCTGGACCATCCGTGTTATAAGCCCCTGTACCTTGTATAACCCCTATCTCGTAGATTGTAAGCTCTTGAGCAGGATCACCCTTATTTTTTGTTTTATCTATTGTATTGTATTTTTTCATTGATTTTATGCTTGTTGCATTGTTTCCTATTATTGTACTGTATTATTTCTCTACTGGAACTACTGTAATATATTATGTATTTTCTTACTGCATTATACTGTGTATTTTCATCTATTATCCACTGTATTGTAAAGCGCTGCAGAATATGTTGGCGCTATATAAATAAAGATTATTATATGTTCCCATGCTAGTTAGTTATGTCAGTAAATACTGAGCTGGGAATCTATGCACATATTTCCCATGGATATCCATTAATTCTTAACACTAATGATTCTTCTCCAGCTATCTAATTTCTGTTGCTGTAATTTGGCTTACTGGGTAAAAATCTATTGAGCGATGCTGATCTATTGACACGTGCACGGATTCAGAACAGATTTAACGCTGTTTCCTTTCGCAATTCAGACACTAAAACCACACAAGCGTCATAAAAAAGCATTAAAATGATTTCAGAAGAAAGCTGCATGATTTCCTCGATTTGTAGAATCGCTCCCGTTTGTAATGAAGATTTAAGATTGATATTCAGCTTCTGAACAGACCGCATCTACACATTTCATTATCTTTCTTACTAATCTTAAAGAGCACTTTCCATAAAATGTAGATTTACTGAGGCGAATGACAACCAATATGGCCACAATTACAGCCCCAGGGGCGATTGTCAGTACATTCATCCCATTGCTTATCATCCAATGCAGACAGGTATTTGTGGTGCCCCTGTGGTCTGGCTGCCACAGTGCTATTGCAGTCCATCTAATGTAATGCCATGTCTGGGGAAAATTGTATGTTTCCTCACACATCCAGCACTTTCCAAACTCCAGCCAGAGAGTACAGGGTGGAAGAAACCTACCCTAGGACAGTCCCTACTTCTAGTTGAAGGGAGGAGTTAGGATAAGGCAGGGTTATGCAAGTGGAGTTAGTAAGTTAGTCTGTTGTTGGCTTCCAAGCCAAGCAGTTGCTAAGCTGCAGGAGAGGGACCAGCCCTCGAAGCTGCCAGGTCTTCAGGATGTGGTAGTGAAGTTGGAGGCTGCTGGGCTTTATGTCTTGTAGCTGCACCTTGGTGGACCTTTCTGGGGCTTGGTGGAAAAGAGGCCTAGAGGACTGGTGGGTACAATCGCTCACAGAGCCCGCACCATCTGCCTAGCAGAGAAGGAACCCATGGACACTCAGGAGAAAGTAATGAGCCAGAGGAGTGTTAGAGAACTGGAAAGCAGCAGGACCCCAGGAGAGGAGCACCTGATTTTGCCTGGACTGGCCAGATCCTGGCCCCTGTTAATAGTACGTTGGACCTGTGATTACTATTTTGCAAGTAAAGGTAAAAGACTACATTCAACTGCCTCCTTCTGCTGCACCTCTGCACTTCTCACTACCACAATTATCTCCACCACAACTCCCATCATCATATTACACCCCAGGGGCCTGCCCTGGCTGAGGAAGGTACAACACTTAGCTGCTAAAACACCTATTCCCTGGGAGTACTTATATGCAGCATTGGCCATCCCTGGCAGGACACCTCAGCTGGCGTCACAAACTTTTTTTTAAACTTTCATCCCCTGTAGATACCTCTTTTTCATGTGTGGTAAGGATCACCGCTGCTGGGCATCGTTACAGTGATCATTATACCCCTGGCCCAGCTAGGAGAGTATCCCAACCCTTGCGACCATCACATATTCATTAGGGATTATTATTGAATACTTATCTTGAGAAAAGTCCATGTTTCCTTTAAATCATAGATCTGACCGTGCTCTTGGTTATTTTTAATATCTGAGTTCTTTACTGTAAAATTCATTGTATTATTCAGCTTTTCAGATTGGAGTTTGACATGCTGGGCTGAATATAGTGAGTAATAGCAGTTTGATAATATAAAGTGCTAGCATCCCATGGTTACTTACACACTTATGGACAATCAAGGATATATTATTATAGCATTTTATATTAAAAAATGTGTTTTTTAAATTCAGTTGCAGAGAAAATTAGCAATTTCTCACAGTAGCAAACTACAGCAAAAAAATGCCTAGTTTGCATTTGCATGACTTATATTAAAACCGAAAAGAAATGTAGTAAGGGGCTTTTGTATCTGCCCAAAAACAATAGACGCCACCAAAACAGAGGCCAGGCTCCGGGGTTATTTCTGTCTAAATCCCAATTTTCAGGGACGAATATCTGGATAGCGTTCAGTAGAAAGAATGCATCATGTAACTGAAAATAATAAATATTGCACACATTTACATGACGTGAGATTTCTACATGACTTAACACATTTACATGACATAACACAACAAATACGGTACATCACTAAGGCTCAATGTATAAGTTCTTACATACTGTACAGCTGGTAGCGAACTCCTGGAGGAAAAAAAGGTGTCCGAATATGTATTTTTCTTGCCATATGTCTGGAATGTTTCCATCTAGATTTACCGTATACGATATATATATTTGACTGTGTGGGCATGGACACATGGGGCACATTTGCAATGAATATTTTCTCATTTCAGCATAAATCCACTGATTTTATTGTGGATTTTTCATACGTGCCACCCTCTGCATAGGAGAGCGTGAAATCTGCTTTGGGAGTTAGTGATGTACCATAATGGACAAGCTGCAATTTTCACAATGGATGATGTTAAAGGCAACCTGCCACGTGGAAAAAACGCAGATATGGGGTTAATCTGCAGGGTAATAGTAATCCAAACCGGCACCTTCACTTTGAACCCCACTGCCGGACAGCCTTTAGATTTCAGTCATCAGGGTGGCACTGGTGCGGATTCAGTCACCTGTCTGCGTATCTAGAGCGGCAGCTGTAACCACCCCCCACTGTCTATGTCCTCTAATGCAGAGTGGCTGTCAGTCAGTCTGGGGGCCGCGGTTACAACTTTCAATACACAGCGGTTGTAGCATCCCCACCAGAGCCTACTCCTGCGACTTCTGCTTCGGTCACCAGACACAGCCGTATTCATCCTGTAGGTGCTGCTGGAAATTCTGGTGAGCGCAGGCTCTGCTCATCTACTAGGGTTAGAGTGGCTGGGACCTGTAGTGCTTCATAGTCTGACGGTGTTAATGTGTGGGCGGTCTGGGTGAGGTCATTAGTTTCTGAGCTTTAGCCTATTGGAAAGTACCGCACCCTATATATACCTTTAGCTTCTTCCTGCAAGCTGCCAGAAGCCGTTTTTTGTTTTCCTGACTAGACCTGTATTGTTTACCGGTTTTACCTTGGCCTGTTTTTGTGCTATTCCTTTTCCTTCCTTCTTTTGTTACTGCTATTTCAGTCTTCGGCCTTGACCCGACTCTCTGACTATGCTTTTGGAACATGATTTTGTCCTTTTCTGACCTCCTGTCTTTGACCCTGCTTGGCTACCATTCCGGTCTTGCACTGCTGCTTTCCATAGGCAGCAATCTCGTGGACCCTGTTGTGAATCCAGAGTCCTGTATAGGGGTTAAAGGGCGTCAGGGTTATTCGGGGTTCTGCCTGAGTGGCTTGTGCCGGTAGCTCAGATGGATGTCACAGTGGTGATTGAACCAGCGCTGACACTTCTCTGATGACTCAAACCCAAACACTGCAGAGAGCAATTAAGTTATTTTCCTCCGAATAGCAGAAATCAAAGTGCAGATGCCGGGCTAGTTTGGAACACTATTATCCTGGCAGAGCCAATCTTTTATAGTGTAAATGTCATTTCATTGAAGAAGAAAGAAAAACAATACTGCATTGGTTATGTGACACATAGCAGCTAAGATAATGCTTTTTGTGCCATATGACTTATTTTATCACTTTTTTATATACTGTTTTAAAAACAGTATTTTCTGTCTGTGTGGGCGTGGCCGGCATCTGCCAGCTCTGTGTGGGCATGGCCAGCGTCTGCCAGCACTGTGTGGGCATGGCCAGCGTATGCCAGCACTGTGTGGGCGAGGCGTGCATCTGACAGCACTGTGTGTGCATTACAACAGCTCCTGAGAGTAGCTGATAGTAAGGAGTGCAATGCAATGGCAGAGAAGGGGTTAACAGAGATTGTGACTGAGCTAAGTGGAGACAGATGATGAGTTTGCACCCTTCCTGAGCTTCTGACATTGCTTTGTAAATGTGCTGTATCCTGTGGTAATCTGGTATATAGTTTTCTCATGAGCTACAGTCAGCAGTGTAGGCCACGCCCCCTCTTATATGGTAACATGCCCCATATTCAGTGTGCAGACAGATCCGACTGATAATGAACATATGTCCGCTTCACACACAGTGCAGTAGGGACACCTTGTGGAAGCTTTATGAATGGTAACCAACCAGAATTTTCTAATAAAAATATATTTGAAAGTTTATTAAAATCACTTGCTATACATTATTAAATAAAAATTTTAACGGTGGTTACGCTTTAAATACACCTTCATATCTGCTTGTTTTCCATCTATCTCCGCCCTTCTCTGGCACTATAAGCCAAAGTTGTCAATCAAAAAAGGGACGGTGGCAATAGATAGTAAACAAGCAGGTGGGAAGGTGTACTTCATTGTTCAGCACTGCATGAGTGCACAAAATGACAGTTCAAGAGGTGCATTAAAAGGTCTTGGTATGAACAAATATAAGTGTGATGCAAGAGAGCAAGGTACTCTCATCCTTAGGCTGGAAACACCCTGTCCGAGTGACATGCGAGTTACGCACGAGTCTCGGACCATTCACCCAGCACAACCCCTGCCTCTTTGGACAAGATACTGTCAGTGGTATGTTTTTCTATGTAGCTCCACTGCTCCCGTCTAGAGAGGGTGAGGCCATCCCAGGTGAATGAGCCAGGACTCATGCGAGTATCTTGCATGTCACTCAGACAGTGTGTTTGTAGCGTGTGGAAACACGCTATGCGAGATGCATGCGAGATACTCGCATGAGTCTCGCATGACTCACCCAGAATGGCCCCTGCCTCTCCGGATGGGAGTATGGAGCTGCATAGAAACACAAGCAGCTGACACGCTCCCGTTTAGAGAGGTAGGGGCCATTCCTGGTGAGTCATATGAGTCTCATGTGAGCGTGTCGCATTGTGTATTTCCACCCTTAGAAGCAATGCTTACATACAATAAAAAGGCACAACTAGGGTATGTGTGCACATGATGTCTTGTGTTCAGGTGGATCTGCTCCAAACTCTTCCTGAAAAAGCACTAGCTAAACAATCAAAGAATGAACATACGAACAGCTAGAAAACGCCAGTAAAAAAAGACACCGCAAAATGTCAACAAAATTCACTGGCGGTTAAATACATTAAAAAGGGGCTGACGAAATGACAAAAAAAATACTAATAAAGGCGATCAGAGAAAAAAAAGCTGACATTTCCTGAAGAGTCGTCCTCTTCAAATACTCGGCTGGTTCATCTGCCCGATAACGACACTGTGCACATAGCCTAAGTGGCTGCCAGCCTGCTCATGCATGTTGCTTTGTTCCATAACTAGGGCTAAGCTATACGGTTTAGTTTCCTCAGTGAATATGTGGTGTATGTTTAATTGAGAATTATGGCAGCATTTCTGCACCAAATACCTAATTTAGAAGACCGATGAACAGTCGTGATCTGATATGCAATATCAGGATTTCTTAGCTTTTATTTCATCCGTTTAAACTCATGGGTCATTACATACCATGCAAGAAAGAAAGCTAAGATATTCCTTTATCCCAGAACGGATGCTGCTGTTAATTCATCCTCTTGATCAGCAATGGCTCAGACCGTCCACCCGAATGAACACAGGAGGAGCTGACACACATTTTTGTATTCTGGAATGAGCTCATTTATTTATTTTTTGGCACATGTTTTTATTGCAGGTTTTTTGCTTCAATTTTTATCTCGCTTTTGTAGATGAAGTTTTTAATAAAACTAGTTTGTTTTCTAAATCCCTTGCTTTCCATAAAACTCTATTGATAAAATCATTGGGATGACATGGGATATTACTGATTTATGCAGAGAAGGGCCATAAAAATGCTTTATGTGTTTTCGATCTGTGTTAATTTCTGTATGTCAATTAAGTCTATAAGAAAAATTCTCCCAAAAAAAAAAACATTTACTGCAGTAGTAATGAAAACAAAATCATAGGAACAGAATATTTATTGAAATTTCATGTGTAAAGGGAATCTGTCAGTAAGTTTTTGCTATGTAAGCTGAGGACTGCATGCTGCATGGGTTGAAAAAAAACCATAATGTGTTTCTCTTATCAAGCTTTGTGCAATTGTATATGTAAACTAAAGGCTTTATCACCTGGTGCTTACAATTACAGGGCCGTGCGCATGACTGTTTGACACACCCCCTGCTGTGATTGACAACTCACAGTGAATGCACAATCTCTATAGAGAGTCCGGTGTGAGCGGGGGCAGCTCTCTGTCTATAGACATTGTACATACAGAGCCTGGTGAGGGCAGGGGCAGCTCTCTCTCTATAGACATTGTACATACAGAGGCTGGTGTTGGGGATGTGGGGGGCAACTCTCTCTCTATAGACATTGAACATACAGAGCCTGGTGTGGGCGGGGCAGCTCTCTGTCTATAGACATTGTATTTACAGAGCCTAGTATGAGATAGGGCAGCTCTATGTCTATAGACATTGTACATACAGAGCCTGGTGTGGGCAGGAGCAGCTCTCTGTCTATAGACATTGTATATACAGAGCCTGGTGTGGGTAGGGGCAGCTCTTCCAGCTCTGCTGTGTTCCTGCAACTAAAACCTTTGAGTGTGTCAGAAAGGCTGCAGCAAGTAATCTATGTGATACATCGTTGGATTCAGGTTTTCTTTGCCTACATTATGTTACTGTCAGATGAGATAGCAAAAACCTGCCGACAGATTTCTTTTAAAGATGCAAATATGTAGCAATCATGCACCATGGAAATTTAGAGGCCAGCAGGTGCATATGTAGTTCTTTTCGGCCATCATTGGCCAAGGTAATCTGGAGTACAATCAGGGGCGTAACTACAACAGGTGCAGGCAGTAGCGTAGCTGGCGGGGGGGCAGGGGGGGCGATCGCCCCGGGCCCCCCCAGGCATGAAGGGCCCATTGCCCGCCCCCTGGGGGGCCCCCGAACCCCTTGGGGTGCCCCGTGCTGGCCGCCGGCCGCCGCGCCGGCCGGAGAGGAGGGAGGGCGGGACTTCCTGTCCTGCAGCTCTGCCCGCCCCTCCTCTCCACCTCCCGACGGAAGACGCACGGCGGCCGCGGTGAGTGAGTATGCAAAGTGGCAACACCGGCCCGCGGCCGCCCGCCGAAATCATTGCTAGCCTAGCACCCATCTGCCCCTGCTCTTCTGAAGCAGGGAGAAAGAAAAATTCCCAAGTGCACCCCAAATTCTCTGCTAGCACCCCCCCGCCCTTCTGAATAGGGGAGAGTGAAATTCCTAAGTGCACTTCCCCCCCGGCTTGCCAAATTCCCTGCTAGCACCCCCCCCTTCTGAAGAGGGGAGAGTGAAACTCCTAAGTGCACCCCCCCGGCCTGCCAAATTCTCCGCTAGCACCCCCCCCTTGCAGCACCAGGCAGGGAAGTGGTGACCTCTGGACAGGCTGGGCGGCCTGTGCCAGTACCTCTGCCTCTTATCCTGTTGATTGCTGCACTGTCCAGGGTTATATCTATAGCTCCATCACAGGCAGAGGTCAGAGTGCAGGAGGACCAAGGAGAAGAGGATGGAGGCGCAGGGGGACCAAGGAGAAGAGGATAGAGGCGCAGGGGGACCAAGGAGAAGAGGACAGAGGCACATTGGGACCGAAGAGAAGAGGACAGAGAGGCAGAAGGACAGAAACAGGGGGGCAGAAGGACAGAAACAGGGGGACCGAGGAAAAGAGAACAGAGGTGCAGGGGGACAGAAACAAGGGGACAGGAGAACAGGAAAGAGGGGCAGAACGAGGGGGACAGAGAAGCAGCAGGAGGGACAGAGGAGAGGAGGACTGGGGTGCAGGAGGACAGAGGAGCAGCAGGAGGGACAAAGAAGAGGAAGACGGGGGTGCAAGAGGGCAGAGGAGCAGCAGGAGGGACAGAGGAGAGGAGGACGGGGTGCAGGAGGACAGAGGAAAGGAGGACGGGGGTGCAGGAGGACAGAGGAGAGGAGGACGGGGGTGCGGGAGGACAGAGGAGGATGGGGGTGCAGGAGGATAGAGGAGCAGCAGGAGGGGCAGAGGAGAGGAGTATGGGGGTGCAGGAGGATAGAGGAGAGCAGGAGGGGCAGAGGAGAGGAGGACGGGGTGCAGGAGGACAGAGGAGAGGAGGATGGGGGTGCAGGAGGACTGGGGCTGTGGCTGGCGCTGTGTGTGGTGATATTGGCAGCTGTACCGTGTGTCTGCCTCCATGCAGCTGCTGCCACCTTTCTGTGTTGTCAGGGTGTGGCATGCTGGGAGTTGTAGTTCTTCTGCCTGTCCTATATGATTTCTGGGCAGTTTGTTGGGTGCTGGGAGTTGTAGTTCTTCCAGGTGGGCTCAGTGTTGTCCAGCCGCCCGTCTGTGGCCTGTCTGTCTCTTCTGAGATGTCCTCAGCTCTGTGCTGTGCACAGTGTACCATCATGTCCTCAGCTCTGTGCTGTGTACAGTGTACCAGCATGTCCCCAGCTCCGTGCTGTGCACAGTGTACCACCATGTCCCCAGCTCCGTGCTGTGCACAGTGTACCACCATGTCCTCAGCTCCGTGCTGTGCACATACAGTGTACTGTACACTGTGTGCACAGCACAGAGCTGAGGACATGGAAGACATGGTATACTGTACTGTACACTGTCTGTGCACAGCACAGAGCTGAGGACATGGTGGTATACTGTGTGCACAGCACGGAGCTGAGGACACGGTGGCACACTGTCTCCTGCCGCCTTAAAATCAGTCTGTTTCTCATCCAGGAGAGTCAGTTGAGTGTCATCGGTTTTTGGTCCATTTGGCATCCAACTGCTGTGCGAGTGTCCGACATTTCTCTCAGATCACATCCGTGTGCAATCTGTTCTTTCCTCAGCAGCTATTAGTGTAGAATCATTTACAGGAACATTTTAGGGCCCTTTCACATCAGCGTTTATTTGAAATCGCGGCAGATGCGGTGAAAAAAACGCATCTGTCGCGATTGCCGCATAACCGCTGCACTTGCGGCGCGGTTGCGGTAATCCCCATAGAAAGTATAGGGGGACTTGCGGCAGGTGCGGCAAGTGCGGTTTTGCACTTGCGGCAGGTGCGGCTGCGAAAAAAAACGCGGCTGACCGCGGTTTTTTTTCGCTGCCGCACCTGCCGCAAGTGCAAAACCGCACTTGCCGCACCTGCCGCAAGTCCCCCTATACTTTCTATGGGGATTACCGCAACCGCGCCGCAAGTGCAGCGGTTATGCGGCAATCGCGGCAGATGCGTTTTTTTCACCGCATCTGCCGCGATTTCAAATAAACGCTGATGTGAAAGGGCCCTTACAGTGTTTTCAGTTACAGAATGATAATGTATCCGTGAAAAAAAAATGATGCCTCTCGGATGGTTCGTGTGCTGTCAGTGTGCGGTATGTGATTTTGTCAGACCCATAGACTTGCATTGGTGAGTCTCGCGCGGGAATCACAGACTGTCACAGCATGTTGTGACTTTTTTCTCATCCTGAATCTGGCTGAGAAAAAAGCGTCTGACACTCGCCAATCTGCTCTCAGACATTGAATAACATTGGTCCGAGTGCAATGCGATAAAATCACACATTGCACTCATCCGCGTTTCACGCCAGTGTGTCCATACCCTAATAATAAAATCCATATAGTAATCCTACAATGTCTGCTGGACATGGTATGGGGAGGGTTTATGGCTCAGTACACACTCCATACTTCTTGTTATTAACCAGTTAATGCTCTCTTGTCCACCGCACTGCAGTGTCAAAAGAGGAAGACAACGAGACAGGCAGCAACACGGCGTCAGAGAGACCCTGACCTTGAAATAGAAGATCCTCAGATCCTGGTATTGTGACATAATATTAAGAATAATACTTTTTGCATTTATATTACACTATGAACTCCACAGCACTTTACATACATCATCAACACTGTCCCCATTGGGGCTCACAATGTAAACATCCTATCAGTATGTCTCTGTAGTGTGGTTGGACGAACCTTTTATATGTCCCCGTCGCTTCCAGCACCACCACCGCAGCCATGCCCCCCAGCAGCACTGTTCATGCTTTAGGTTGTAGGTGTAATTATTGCTGGTCACCTGGGCTGGTGGCCCACTCATGATGTTTCGCCCCCCTTGTGTTGAACCCCTAGCTACGCCTCTGGGTGCAGGGGTTGCCATCTCACCCAAGCCCTGGAGCCTAGGGGGCCTCAAAAGTCCCCTTTGGCCCATAGAAAAAGACAGTTGCTTTTAAAGATTTGCAATTATTGGGGGACCTGTTGGAGCTTTCACCTCGGGGCCCATGATCTTTAAGTTATGCCACTGAGTACAATGTACTTCTGTCTGATCCATATGGACAGAATATGTACTGTACTTAGTCCTTGGACACTTTGTAATGAAACAACACTGCTTCTCTTAGTAGCGGCTGTAACATATCTGCAGACCTTATTAGGGGATTTTATAATGAAATGTTGGAAGTTTTGACAGCTCTCTTTTAAAAAGCCTTGTGGGACCAGATGATTGATTAAAGTGCAACAATTAACATGCAAGTAATTGCATTAGACCATGGATCACTATTCCCACAAGGCAGCATTCTCCAATGTCCATCGCCTCTAAATACTGTAAGTGTGAGCATATAATCACACGTAAGAAGAACCAGTTCGGGCTGACACATTGTAATACTAGCAGATATTTACTAGCAAACCGCAAAAAGTTTCATAACTCAGAAGGACGGATCAGACCGAGACTTTCTGTTCCTACGTTCCAGATGGCGGCTGCAGATTTCCATTCTGTTATTATATAACTCAATATTGTGTATCTTCTGCTTTAGTCATAAAAGGGGGAAAAAAAATCAAATACATAAGATGATATTGCTTATTTCGAGAGCTGGGGCAATGATGCAATTACCTAGAGGACTTCATCCAGGTTCAGCCGACCAGCCCCAAATATGGATGTTCTTATTTCCAGTGTATTGGCCTTACTACATTTTAATGCATTTTTACAGGTTCATTTCTGCATAGAAATGAATGTTCCTATAAAAAAAGTCTAATAAATCAAAAATTAATTTTAGTCAGGGCAATAATTCTTCCTAATTGATCTGAGAAATTGCGAAAAATGTTCACCAACAATATAGCTGTCTGGTTTAGAAAAATATTTTGTTACAGAATTCTTAGTTCATAGATATTCCCCAATTTTATCCCTCATCTATTATGCTAAGCTTATATGGATTTTTTTAAGGCTGTTTGCGCCAGGTAAGTTTTTGCAGATTTTCTCAGCAGAGTGTATAGGATTTATAGAAACCCATCAGAGAAGGAAAACTAAGGGCACCACTACTGATGTAAAGGACCGTCTTATGTGTACCAATAGGTCTGGCACTGTGCGAGTGCACTGGGTGTGCTCACTTCAGAAGTCCATTATAACAAATCCATAGGAAAGTAAGGGCACTCACCCGTAAATTGTGCAGTCACCTTTATTCCAGGTCCATTATACAGGTGGCAGGGAGGGGAGTGGAGAATGGTAGACAACAGCCCGTTTCGTGCCTGTCTGGTACTTCAACTGGTCCAGACAAGATAGGCCAGACAGGCTGGAAATGGGCTGTTGTCCACCGTTGTCTACTCCCCTCCCTGACACCTGTATGATTGATCCGGAATAAAGGTGACTGCACAATTTATGGGTGAGTACCCTTATTTTTCCTATGGATTTGTTATAATGGACTTCTGAATTGAGCACACCCAGTGCACTCACACAGTGCCAGACCTATCAGTACAAATAAGAGGATCCTTTACATCAGTAGTGGTGCCCGGCTTATTTTTCTTTTTAAGAGACTGTCCGGATATATAGAAATCTCCTGTCCCCTGCGCTTTACTTTTACTACGTGTAAACTGACCTGCGCTGTGAGCTTCAAATCCACAACATATCAATTCCTCTTGCAGTTACGGTGAGTTTTATGTACAGTTTTCCCCACAGACTTGCATTAGATGCAGAAAACCTAAAGGGAAAAAAATCACATGCTTTTTTAGTGCATTTCTGCAACAGAAATGCATCAAAAACTCATGTAATCTGCACCTATGTAGGTCAATAAAGTTTTGTCAAAGGCAAATTCAAGGAAGAAGTATGAAGCAGAGAAGAGAACCGCAGCATAAAAAAATTCAATGAAATATACTTAAAAGCAGTTATCCGGGATTTTTATTTAAAGGGAACCTGTCAGGTGGTTTATGTCCCTCCAGCTATCACTGTCTGTAGCTGCAGCTTTATAATACTATTCTAATCATCCCTGTCTGACCTCATAGTGTAATGTAAAAGGTGAAAAAAAAGCATTTATACACTTATATTTCAGTCCCCACCATGGAGGAGAGAGACTGTCTGGCAGGATAATAGTTAACTCACTTTTAACTTGGATGGCTAAAGAACCTGTGTGATGTAACAATCATGTGACCATAGTGGGTGGAGCTAAAGCAGCAAACGTATTATGTTCTATGAGAACTTTGCTCCGCCTGTTGTAGTCACAAGGTTGTGACATCATATCAGGTCTCCCAACATGTTCTAGCACAAGGCTGAAATGTTAACTATTAACCTGCCAAACAGTCCCCGTCCTCCAAGCTGGGGACTGACTGTCTGATTGCATAAGGAAATGTAAGTGTATAAATGCTTTTTTTTCAGCTTTGACATCACACTATGATCTCAGGCAGGGATGATTAGAATAGTATTATGAAGCTGCAGCTAGATAGTGATAGCTGGGGAGGCATAAACTAGCTGACAGGTTCCCTTTAAAAAAAAATGTGCCTAAGCACTAACAGGCAGATAGCTGCCACCTACCTGCCTGTTGTGCTTGCTGCCAGTCACCACCATTCACCCCCGGCACAGAGCGGTCACAGACCACTCGTGCCAGGGACAGCATGGCGAGGTGAACAGAACAGAAGAGCGGTGGTTTCTTTTCCACTCTGTGGAAGTAGACGGAAAGCTGACATCATGCTGGTTGACAGCCGGATCCTTGCTACTGATTGGGGAGCCGGCTGTCTATTAGCGTGACGTCAGCTATGCGCCAGTCGACAGAGGGGAGAAGCCGCACTTCTGTGGTCGTGACATCAGCGGAAGCTGAAAAATCGCAGACCGGAGCAGTATGTGACAACTCCGTGTCGGCGGGGTACGTATCATATCAGCAATCTGATCGCCACTGTTAACCATACATTGACAACGCGATCCAAAGCCCCATGGCGGGGATCACGCTGTTTCCCGCCATGATCAGAGGTCCTGTGAAGTGATCATGAGATCTCGATCTGTCACCTGCAGAGCCCGGGGTCCTGTAATGACCCCGGAAGCTGTCTGGGATCACTTCCTGTGGATAGATGGCGAGGGCCAGCATCCACACACAGTGATCATTTATGCTATGTATTGAAGGGCCGCAGCTCATCAGTATATAGGACAAGCGATTGGACTGTACAGCCCTAAGGCCTTTGAGCAGCGAGGGTAAAATAAGCAGAAGAAAACCCCACAAAAGTTCAAATCACCCTCCTTTTACCCTATTCAAATAAAACTATTAAAAAAAATACACCTATTTGGTATCACCGTGTTCAGGAATGCCCAATCTGTCAACATATTAAATCAATTAATCAGATCGGTAAACTGCGCAACGGAAAGAAAAAGTCCAAATGCCAAAATTATATTTTTTGCTCCCTGCAACATTGCAATAAAATGCAATAACGGGCGATCAAAACAACGTATTTACTCTAAAATGTTATCATTAGAAACGTCAGCTCAAGATGCAAAAAATAAACCTTCACACAACCCCAGATCCCGAAAAATGAGGACGCTACAGGGTGCAGAAAATGGCAACAAAAATGCGATTCTTTTTCTTTAAGAACTTCTGAATATTTTTTCACCACTTAGATAACCGTAAAGGTACCGTTACACGATAAGATATCGTGAACAATATCACTTAAACGTCAAGGGTTTGGGGCCGTTCAAATGACATAGTTAGGGTTGTCGTTGCGTGTAACACCGAGATACAACTACGATAAATCGTTGATCACAGATTTGAGAACATGTTCTCAAATCAGACGGTCCACAATCAGCTAACCTGCTGCATCGTTCTGTGTGACACCGCGATAACTGGGTTGTGCGAACGATACCTGCTTGCTGGATCGTTGGTGCGTCGCTTACGATATCTAGGCGTGTGACATCTCACCAACGATGTCAAAACGATGTCCTATTGACCGCGTGCCCACGAGTTTGTTAGTCAGATTGTTTCAATATTGAGACATGTAACAGTACCTTTAGAGTAACATGTATCTACAAACTCATAACGACCCAAGACATCATACCGACACGTCAGTACTACAGTATAGTACCGACCCAAGAGATCATACCGACACGTCCGTGTTACAATATAGTACCGACCCAAGAGATCATACCGACACGTCCGTGTTACAATATAGTACCGACCCGAGACATCATACTGACACGTCAGTGTTACCATATCGTACTGACCCGAGACATCATATCAACACATCAGCGTTACCATATAGTACTGATCCCAGGCATCATACCGACACGTCAGTGTTACCGTATAGTACTGACCCGAGATATCATACTGACACGTCAGTGTTACCATGTAATACTGACCCGAGAAATTATACCGACACGTCAGTGTTACCATATAGTAGTGACCCGAGACATCATACTGACACATCAGTGTTACTATATAGTACTGACCCGAGATAACATACCGACATGTCAGTGTTACCTATTACACTCCCTGACAGAAGTTATGACGCTTATCCATATTATGTAAATAAAAGCTCATAACCTGATGTTAAATTCATCCATTGGTTGTATAAATTACTCTTTTGAAAGCTGAAACCCTCCGAAATGTGGTTTAGGTTAAGAAAATAAATTGGCATCAATGCTGAAATATTGATCTTTAAAGAACACAGAATGGTCAGGTTTTGGCAAGACAAATGTTTTGTCGCCCAAAGAAAGTAATGTGATTTTCAAACAAAAGACTAACTTAAAATACAAATATACGTTGAATAACATTGTGAATGAAGTTGTGGTGCTATTAGTGTCATATTTAAAATTTTGTGTGACTTCCATGAGTTTGAAGGACTGCATCCATGAGGTTCAACAATGATTCGTGCAATTTATTAATGAAGTCATCAGGAATAGCAAAGAATGCAGTCTTTCATGCCTCCCAGAGTTCATCTAGATTCTTTGGTTTTGTCTTCTAAGCTTCCTCTTTCATCCTAACTCAAAAATGCTCAATGATGTTCATGTCTGGTGACTGGGCTGGCCAGTCCTTGAGCACCTTGATCTTTTTTGCCTGGAGGAACTTTGTTGTAGAGATGGATGTATGAGATGGAGCACCATCCTGCTGCGACCCTTTTATGATTTGGAATATAAGAGGTAGTTAATACTTCTTGATATTTTAGGGTATTGATATTGCCTTCCACCTTGCAAATGTTTCACACACCCCCATACTGAATGAAACCGCAGACTATGATCTTTACACCACCAAATTTAACAGTTTCCTAGGTGTATTTTGGATCCATACAGACTCCAGTAGGTCTCCAGCAGTATTTTCATCAGAGAAATCCACCTTCTGCCATTTTTCCAGCTGTTTAGCAGACTGTGGGACTTTGCAAATGCCTCACGCTTTTTTATTTGCCTTTTGTTTAGTGCTGGCTTCTGGGCACTGATTCGACCATGGAGGCCATTTCGAGACAGAATCCTACAAACTGTTCTAGTTGACACAGGAACTTGAGGTGACCAGGCCTGTTGGAGCTCTGCTTCAGTGGAAGAGGGGCTTGCTTTGGATTTTCTAACCAACAAACATTTCTCCTGAGCAGTTGTCTTGCGGGGTCTGCCGGACCTTGGCTTGTCAAACACATCTCCAGTCTCTTCAAATCTTTTTTTAATTCTTTGTACTTGACGCTGAGGAACATTAAATGTACCAGCCACCTCTGCAGTGGATCTGGTCTTCAGCATCTTGATAATCAAGGCTTTGGTCGCAGGGTGAATTTTTGCCATTTTGTTAGGAGCTCAAGTTGCAGTTCAAGTGAAGGTCTGGGGTGCTGGGTTTCTTTTTATACACACCCACTAATTAACCGATCATTTACTGAGCACAGATGAGGATGTAAACTAGGATTGGGTGCATTATATGACCAGGTGACAAAACTTTTGTCTTGCTAAAATCTGACAATTCTGTGTTCATTAAATGATCAAAATTTCAGCATTGATGCCAATTCATTTTCTTAACCTAAACCACATTTGGGAGGGTTTCAGCTTTCAAAAGAGTAATTTATAAAACCAATGGATGAATTTAACGTCGGGTTATAAGCTTTTATTTACATAACATGGATAAGCGACATAACGTCTGTCAGGGAGTGTAGTACTGACCCTAGGCATCATACCGACACCTCAGTGTTACCATATAGTACCGACCCTAGGCATCATACCGACACCTCAGTGTTACCATATAGTACTGACCCCAGACATCATACAGACACGACAGTATTACCATATAATGAACATGGTGAACAAAAAAACAAACGTATATTTGACCTTTTTTTTTGCCATTTCCCTGTACACTATATGTAAAATAAATTATTTCATCTTAAAGTATAACTCATCCCCCAAAAAACAAGCCTCATATGTCTATATTGACGGAAAAATAAAAAAGGGAAAGAAAAGGAAAGACGTGCACCACTCATCTGTCCAAATGGCGGTCCTGTCACAGCCGCCTGAAGAAAACTCCCAGAGACAGCCAGTGTACCGGGATGCATCTCAGCAGTAAAAGTCCATTAGTAAATCAAAAAAATTAAACTGCACTCACCAGGTCTTCTATGCTCAGTTTATTTGTTCCGTGCTGGGTTACATAGATGCAGGGAGGGGGTATGCGGGAGCAGGACTGCGGCTTGCCGTCTCGTAAAAATAGCACTTCCAGGGGTCCCGTGGAAATATAAAAAAGTTATGGCTCTTGTAAGAAAGGGAGGGAAAATGGAAAATCGCCTGGGGGGTGAAGGGGTGAAGTAACCTAATTTACATAATTGGTGCAGAAATGTTGCAACACCAAAAGCAAAAGCTCATCGTGGGAACGTAGCCTAAGAGGGTTTTGAGGCGAACCCGCTAGAAAAGTCTCCTAAAAACGCATAATGGTTTGAATGCCGTTCCTATTAATTTCTAGGGTTTTGGAGTTGGAGTCAAGGCCACGTTACACACACAGATATCTGTTCAGATATTGGTCGCAGATCTCTGGTTGCAGTGAAATCATGGACATATTGTTCCATTGTACACAGCCACAAAATGGAACAATGTGTCCATGATTTCACTGCAACCAGAGATCTGTGACCAATATATCTGTGTGTGTAATGTGGCCTTCAGTGTCAGGGAAATTGAGGAGTGGGATGTTTGGCTTCTGACTGCACAGCCTTGATGGAAAATCCAAATTGTTGTTAGAACAAAAGTTTTTTGAGAACTTTTTCTTTGAGCTAGGTAAACTTAAGGCAGAAAAGAAGCCGTGGCAAATCACTCCTTTGAGGAGAATTCCTTGTAGAATCTGTAACAAACTGCAAAATACAATATGTGAAAAAGACAAAGGGAGAGAGGATCATTTATCAGTGCTGGGATTCAGTTAATTCCTATAGAAAACTCAGATTTTTATGTCTCTAAAGAAAAACTGTGTGAGCTCAGCCCCTCATACTGAAGGACCTGAAATATCTCTACATTATACGGTCATTACATGGTGCTAAATTTCAGCACAAGGGAATTGAACACTTGATGCCAGATTACAGCTGATTACAAAGATACTCTGCAATGAACAATGAATTGCTGTGGATTCTTTGGGGGTGGAAAATCTATATTTTACAGTAGAAGCAAAGCAGATTTCATACAGACAGTAAACTGCTGCTCTGATCTTATAGGAGAGGCATGTATAGGAGAGCACTGTTGTTGCTTTAAACTGTAATTTTATTCCCAACTGAATTCACTAGGAAGTTCAAAACCTTTATTGATTTTTTTTAAGTTTTTGCAGATTTTTTTGCAGAAACCCGTGGATCAATGCAAAAAAATTCAATACCTAACATAAAAATAGCCAGTTCGTTGCAATAACTTCTTTATTGCATATCCTTAAAAATAAGAATGCACAGGACAACGTCCACAGCATTGTACAAGCATTACAGTGCTAGCTTGGCACTTCAAAAGGTCCTATACAGCTGTTTCATACCAAGCTAGCACAAAAACTGACATTCACTGCATTGTGCAAGGATTACAGATGTTTTGTGCCAAGCTAGCACGAAACAGCTGTAATCCTTGTACAATGCTGTGAACGTCCTTCTGTACCTGCTTATTTTTAAGGACCTGCAATAAAGAAGTTAGTATAAGGCAAGAACTGGCTGAGTGCCACTTTTTCAAGATTTGCAAAGAGTTGATAAATCTGAATCTAAGTGAGCACCACCTGTTTGCCATTTGCCACTCTCACAGGTATATTGTCTGTAACTTTATGCCTAATATCCCAGCTGCTTGATGTCTGGGTAAGTGGTGCTCAACAATGCTCTCCTCTTTTTTTGCTACAGAAATAGCTAGTGACGTTAAAATTAAACACAAAAGCTATGATACATATCTCATCTTAGGGAGTGTTCATACCAAGTTTTTTTTTTAGGAGTTTTTCTAGCAGAAACGGAGTGGAAAACTGAGCAAAAAGACTCATAGAGGCCCCACCTCCAGCATAGTATTGTTTACACAAGTGATCCCAAACTCCAATTGTACATGTGATAATTTAATTACCATTCTAACACCTGACAATGCTAAGGCTGCTTTCACACTGCGTATTTCTGGGATCCGTGGCTGTCCATTGTAAGGCGGCCGTCACACGGTGAGATATCCTTAGCGATATTGTAAGCGATCACGTGCACGCGCAATCGCTTACAATATCGCTCACATCGCTGGTGAGATGTCACACAGGCAGACTCACCAGCGATGCGGAGCCGCGATCTCGCTCGTTACTATGGTACACATCGGGTAACTAGGCGCCGCGCGTCGCTTAGTTACCCGACGTGTACCATAGTTACCATCTCCCAGCATAGGCGCGGTCGCTGGGAGATGGATCATCGTGGTGTCATACACCACGATGATGCAGATCGTTGCATCGTTCATCGCTAGATCTGAGAACCGAACCTCAGATCAGCGATGTCACGATCAAGCGATTTACCATCGTGAATCGCTTGATTACATGCAACGATATCTTGCCCGATATCGCTTAAGCGATCAAAAAGGAGATCGCTTAAACGATATCGTGCAAGATATCTCACCGTGTGACGGCCGCCTAAAACAGACAACTACGGATCCGATGTGGCCCCCATGTATCCCTATGGGCCACGGATCTGATCGGATTTGGCCTTATTGCCATCCGATTTGTGTCAGATTCGATTCTGTCCCGATTTTTAGCTGTACCCAAAATCGGAGACTGCTCAGATTTTGGGCACAGCGGACCAAATAGGACAGAATTGGATCCAACATGATCCGTGGCCTTTAACATGGGGGCCCATGGGGCACGACTCTGAGAAAACAGCTGATAGTTTCTCAGACCCGATTTTATACTAGAACTGCTCTGTTCCCTTTTAATTTCACTTCCGCAATGTATATATGTATATATATGTATGTGCATTGCAGAAGTGAAATTAAGTATACAGAGGGTTAAAAACCAAAAAAAACTATCCTCACCTCTCTGGTGGTGTCCCAAGCTGTCTCGCTCGCTCTTGGGGCTCAAGGACCTGGTGTTCCCTGGCAACCCGATCAGCTGAGCGGTCATGTGACCGATCAGCTGATCGGGTTGTCAAATGACCGCGCAGTTTAAATATCCCGGCCGCCGATCAATTGATCATGAACATGACCGCTCAGCTGATCAGGTTGCCAGGCAATGCCAGGTCCTTGAGCCCCAGGAGCAAGACAGGCACAAACGTCAGAGAGGTCAGCATGGTTTTTTAATTTTTAAACCTTTGTTTATTATTCATTGCGGGAGTGAAAGTGCCCGGCTTGCCTGCACTTTGCAGACTCGGGCTTTCTATGTCCAGACCTGTGAAAAACGCGGACCCGGACACAGAAATGGCATCCGAAGGTCACCTCCGATGCTGTCTTTTCCTGCCCGTGGGGTCCTGCAAAATGCAAAAACTAGGATCCCACGGACAGCAAAAAAAAACGCGATGTGAAAGCAGCCTAAGGTAATCCTGAGGACTGGACCTGTAGTTGGCTCTTTGGGACTGGGGCTGGGGACACTGCTTAGGCTACATTCAGACACACCGTTTTTGTTTTTTTTATTTTTGTTTCGGTCCGTTTTTTAGCTAGAGAACTGATCCGTTTTCAAAAAAGTGCTCCACCCATTCACACTGTGCGTTTTTGGTGCCTTTTTTGGATGCATTTTTTCCCACTTAGTGGTGCCTTATGAGAAAAACTGAAGGGAAAGACGCCAGAGAAACTAATATGCTCTTATGTTTGAAGGATCAGTCCTCCAGGCAAAAAAAACCAACAAATTATTCAAACATTCCCAGCCTGAATGGGCAACAGTGAAAACCCATTGACTTGGCTGGGAATTGATTTGACTGATCCGTACAATGCACTGCAAAAAACTGATTGCAAAAATGCACAGTGTGAATGTAGCCTAAAAGGGGTTGTCCGGTCTAAACTGATAATTCTGCAGTCACTCTATGTGTCTCTATGTGATTGCAGACTGCACCCGCACTGGGCGCTGTGAGGATTCGCAGTTTCTAAACCAGGAACGGACCCCAGGTATGTGGTATGCATTTTTCCAGTCACTGCAGCCAGAGCCCCCGTATAGTAGGTGTGGCCTCGTTCTATACAATTGAATGGAGCAAGGCCGCACCCACTAGTCAGACACGCACGTTCCTACACTTGTATTGATCAAAGTCACGCTCACTAGTCAGACACGCCAGCTCCATACACTTGTACTGATCGAAGCCATGCCCACTAGTCGGACACGCCCGCTCCATAAACTTGAATTGAGTAAGGCCTCGCCCACTAGTCGTGGTGTTGCTGGGACCATGCATACCACATAATTGTGGTCCATTCCCAGCTTGCAAAACAGCAAATCCTCGTAGTGCACAGTGCTACGCTTGGAGGATTGATGTCTGCAGTCACATAGAATGACTGCAGACTTATCATTTTAGACTGGACAACCCCTTTAACCCTATAGTGTGAAGCGGCAGAGAGCATGTCACTTCTTTTAACAAGTTTATGATTTCCAAGTGCTGAAGCGGTTTAAAACAAGTCACACAAGATGGAACATGTACACAGCAATATCATTGGGATAATTATGTTCAGACATTGTGTGCACATAACCTATGACCTCATTTAGATGTCTGTGTTTAAATGCGTATGTGCAAAAATGGTGCCGGTGTCCATTTTTCATAGATGGATAAATTCCAAAGCTTCTACTATCCTTTGTAATGTTATATATCAGGGGTGGTGAACCTCAGGCCCCAGGACCGAATGCAGCCCTCGATGACTTTTTTGAGGCCCCCAGGAAGATTCCTGGGGACCGCAGTGCTCAGGCTTGCAGACGCGTTTTTCTGACTGTCTGCCCTTTAAATCCATCTCCCAGTTATCTCTATGCTCCAGCCTCAGCCTCCCTAGTGAGGTATATGCTCCCAGCCTCTCCTGTGATGTCTATGGCTCTAGCAAACCTAGAAAAGCAGTTGAGAAGCAACATGACCAATATCACCCACGCCAAAGAGAAGCAGCTCCAGGCACCACAGTAGGTGGAAGTTGATTGTTTAAACAAATACAGTGGGTAATTTTCAAGTTGATACTTTTGTATGGCCCCTGAAGGATTGCAGAAAAATGTCCCACCCCCCTGTTATATATGAACAACACGTAGATTGTACACAGATGCCATTTTTACCAATGAACCGGGTAAAAAATGGACATGTCTCCATGAGATTTGTATGGACACGTGACCAGTGAAAAACACATGTGAACAGCACCATAGACTATAAGGGGCATGTGCTTTATCCGTGAAAGAAAGATGGACACCACACATACGTCTAAACAAACCCTGTCTGTTTCCATGTTAATCTTGGTTCATCATGGCCACCTGGGATAATGTATGTGTGAATATATTATATGTATCTAATATATAAAGCTGTGTATATATGTGTGTATGTGGCATTAGCCACGCCCACTTCACAAAGCCCCACCCACTCAACAAAGCCATGCCTTCGTATAGCCTCGTTCTCACGACTATGTGGAGGGGTGGAACTATGAAGGGGCGGGTCTATACATGGGTGGCACTATAAAAGGTGAGGGCTACTGGATGGGGCAGGAATATGATTCACACTACCATATATGGGCGATATTGCCATATATGGGCATTACAACCATACATGGGCATTACAACCATATATGGGCTTTTCAGGCTCTACAGCTAGTATATATTTAATTTTTAATATTTGAAATAATAAATATATACACATGTATTTCACAGTAAAATCCACATGATTTGGCGTGTATTTGCTACTGCAGATATGTTGCTTACATTTTCTAAAGAAAATCTGGTATTGGTGGACGTTCCCTCATTGCTGGAGGGAAAAACTTTGAGAAAAAAAAAGTGATTTTTGAAGGCACACAGCCTTTTTTAACCTTTTCATTTATGTCTAAGTATGTATGAGATAATTCCTTTACCCTAAATGAAGCTATATTTTTAATTTGCCATTGACAAAATGTTTGTAGACTGACATAAGTCTACTCCTCCTTCTATTAGGTCCTAGATAAACATTAGACTAAAGGTGTCTGGACCCGCCAATACTGGAGGGATCAGTTATTAGTTTTAGTAGTCTTAGACAGGGGCATAATGATTGAAGTTGCAGATGTCACGACTGGGCCCGGGGGTACAGGGTCCCAAGCACCTACCGTGTTTCCCCGAAAGTAAGCCCCCCCCCGATTGTAAGGCCGCCTAGGGGTAAAGGGGGGGGGCCTGCTAATGTAAGGCCTCCCCGAATATAGCGAATATAGGGCCTTACAACCGGGGGGGGGGCTAATATAAGGCCCCTAGCGGAGGGGGGGGGAGCGGGTCGCACGTCACGTGCGCCCGCTCATTACATATGCACTGCATCCCCCTGTCAATCAGCGACAGGAGGAGCAGTGCATTATATATATGGGCCCCCTCCTGCTGGCACACTACCCCCCTGTTCTGAGACCCCCCCTGCTGCTGCTGCACACATCTTACCCTCCAGGGTCTTCTTGCAGCAGCCAGCGTGTCGGTCCTCCGTCCTCGCCTGTCTCCCGGATCATGTGACCGGCCGGTCGCAGTCGCGATGACGTCATGCGCTGCGACGGGTCACATGATCCGGGAGACAGCCGAGGACGGAGGACCGACCCGCTGGCTGCTGCAAGAAGACCCTGGAGGGTAAGATGTGTGCAGCAGGAGCAGGGGGGGCCTCAGAACAGGGGGGTAGTGTGCCAGCAGGAGGGGGGCCCAGTGACAGGGGGAGCAGTGCATATCTAATGAGCGGGCGCACGTGACGTGCGACCCGCTCCCGCAGTGTGCCAACAGGAGGGGGCCTGCAGGCCACACTGCTGGGGCACACAATATAAGACCCCCCCCCCCCCCCCCGAAAGTAAGACCGGGGGCCACTTTTGGCCCCCCAAAAAATGTAAGACAGGGTCTTACTTTCGGGGAAACACGGTACTACTCCAAGGATGCATATTATCTGAAATGCATTGCTGTGCAGAGACCTGCAGGGTTCCTGCATCACTATACATGCTGCCAGCAGAACAGAGGCTGGTATCTGACATCCGAGGTACCATAACTGGGGTGCATTGCAGCACAGACACACTGGCGACAGCTGGCAGTGACTGTGTCGGCTACCGAGGAGGATGCCACATGATGTAGGAGCTGGGGAGGGTGAATAGACTGTTTTGGGCCCAGGATAAGGACATATATACCAGGACGGGTCCAAAGATAAGGACATATATGCCGGAATGGGGACATACATACCAGGGACATATATACCAGAAAGGTGCCCGGGATGGGGGACATATATACCAGGAAGGTGCCCAGGATGGGGGACATATAAACCAGGATGTGGGACATATATACCAGGAAGGTGCCCAGGATGGGGGACATATAAACCAGGATGTGGGACATATATAACAGGAAGGTGCCCAGGATGGGGGAGATGTATACCTGAAAGGTGCCCGGGATGGGGGACATATATACCAGGAAGGTGTCCCAGGATGGGGGACATATAAACCAGGATGTGGGACATATATAACAGGAAGGTGCCCAGGATGGAGGAGATGAATACCTGAAAGGTGCCCGGGATGGGGGACATATATACCAGGAAGGTGCCCAGGATGGGGGACGTATAAACCAGGATGTGGGACATATATAACAGTAAGGTGCCCAGGATGGGGGACATATATACCAGGATGGAGGACATTAGTACATAATGAAGGGGAAGGGAGTAACTTGTATGTCTTTATAGGATTTAGAATACTACAAGGGCCAATATATCTGACCAACATGCAAGGTGGATGGTGGGGCGGGATCAGGGAAGAGAAAAGACATGTTCACTGTCTTGTAGGAGTTAGCAAAGCACTGGCATAAAGTAGACTGAAAGACTAGAAGTCCTATTGATCGGAGGACAATGCAGGCTTAAAAGCTCATCATATAATTTTCTGCAGAAACGCTTAGTGCTATAGGGACATTCTAAAAATTGGCTTAAAGATTTGTAGTTATTCATAGAAAGTGTCTGTCTGACCGTGTCTTTACGATCGCCTGCTACTTCAAGACTCCTTCCTTCCTGATCCTTATTTTACAGAATATAATGTGGTCCTGTTGCTCCATCACATCTCAGCAGTGTCGTCCGTCCCTGCAGCAGCCCGTATTACATTTCAGGCCTGTCGTTCTTTAAGAGCTGCTGTAATTATGTTTGTTTTATTGAACACGATGGGATATTTTAGCGTGAGAGGACAAGGTGGAGCTTCATTCAGTGCTACTGACGGACAAGAAAATCCCTCTTGACAAGCAAATATAATCCTGAAAGATGTTTCCAGTGACTATTTCATCCGTGTGAATGATTATCTTTCAGTAAACGTTTCCTATTTGTTTAGCTTCCTCCGGAGCACGGCTGATGAGCTTTCTTTAAGGATACAGGGACGCACGGACCAACGATGTCCAGCGCAACAAAACAACAGACAGACAGACACTGCGGGGGCCCTGCTCATAGGGAATGGGGGAGAGGTGACCTCCTCCACTCACCTGACACTGTGCCATGATCTCCCTACCATCCCTTTACAAGTTCTTACAACTCGTCGCTGAGCAGGATACCTAGTCCCTCACTGGCCCTGATGTTAGTCCTCAATAGGGAGATGACTGGCTGGAGCACTAGTACTGTAATAATAACAAGAGAGAAGGGGGGACAGACAGGGGAACAACAAACAACTTCACACCTGCTGCCACGTTCCTTGGCAGCAGACAACTTGGCAGTAGTCAGCTCTCAAGAGAACCTCCTTCACCTCAGGTTGCCAGGCCAAGAATTAGTTTAATCACCAGCAAAGGATGCTGGAACCATGTGACCATATAAAGAGGATGGGAGTGATCACAAAGTAGCCACACCTAGACCAGAACTAGCTAGCTTGATAGCAACTGAAACTGACATTAACTCCTCAACTGCCAAAGGAAATAAATGCATTAAATATGAAGTCTAAGGGTGGGTTTACACGCTCAGATATTTGAAACGATATCGTTTAAATGTCACGCTTTTGACATGGTTCAAACTATATCATTTTGGCATCGTTGCATGTAAACATCAGATATCTGAAGGAAAAATCGTTGGATCGTTCATCACAAATTTGAGGTCCTGAGCTCAAATCTATCGTTCATCGTCCAATCAACGCTGCAGCAAACTGCAGCATCGGACAGTGTGACACTATGATGAACGAGTGTGACACTATGATGAACGATCTCGTTCAGATTTCTCCTATTCCTGCCACTTTATGAGATCGTTCATTAAGATCTGCGATCCACGCTGACGCAATGCCAAATTAGAGATCGTTAACGAGATCCATGTGTGTGACATCGCACGAATGATCTCGAATCGATACCGCTCACGTGACTTTTCTAAAGATATCGTTTCAGATATCTGAGCGTGTAAACCCACCCTAAATACAGGGGTGAGACACCAGTCCCAAAACTGTCACAACTCTCCAAAGTAAAAGAGACCATCGTGACAGATAAACACTGGACATGACGGAGGCATTTTCTCTGATAACTGTGAGAGTAGATGAGCTTGTGTTATACTCATACACCTCTATGTAACCAGCCTCATTGTTGGTGGAGCCTTTGTTCCAAGCAGATGAAGCCTTGAGTAGATAATTGCTCTCTGTTACAGCTTTATTTTTTATAAAGGTTTGATTATGGGTATGTGTGAACCATTCACCAGACTCTGATATAAGAACATTGAGTCAATGGATTCTCCATCATGGCTGCTAATTCATTGAAGGCCACCTAGAAAATGACTATGGCCTGCACTGATCAGGCAAATGCCTCCCCCCAAAATAACAAAATCAATAAAAATGACCATGAGAAATGAAGAATAGTACACAAACCTACACAATAATCTGCCAATATGTATTAAAGGGGCTGTCCACTACTGGACGGTCAGTTATTAATGGCTCAAGGAGGTGAGAAAAAAACAAAATTAAAGTCAATACAGGGTATGTGCTCCCTATCCAGAGGTACTGTGTCTTAGGGCCCTTTCACATCAGCGTTTTTTTCAAATCGCGGCAGATAATCCCAGCCCAGCGAGCGACGGCTCCGCCCGCATCGTGCCGTGTGACAGCTGGCCTGCGATGTCGCCCGCGACATCGGTGTACGTCACTTTTCGGCGATGTCGCGTGCGACATCGCCACGTGTGACAGTACCTTTACTCTCCATGTAAAGGACTGTCTACTATCATATCTAACAGTCCCGGACACTTCCCTGCTGAGTAACCATTGCATAGTGCACCAGTAATCTGAAGATACCTACAATAAAATTGATTCCTTATAGAGCTTCACAAATTATTTGTCCAGATAGATTAATAGATCATTTTGGTTTACTGATTCTGTGTTTCCCTAGGGCCATCTGAGGAGATATTCTGGAGCATCTAATCCTCTATCTGTATAGATTTGCTATGGTATTCACTTGATGAGGCAATGTCCTTTCAGGTTATATTGAAAGCAGCATGTTATTATGTGGTATATTATGGTATATGCTGTATATGTGTGCTTGCAGAGGGTTGGTATATGTCACGGGGACCTCCTCCGGTATCCCACAATCAACAGAGTGAGAAATGTGTGAACAGCCCAAGAACCTTTATTTCTTGAAAACATAAAAACCCATAAAACAATCCAGCAGTATACTCTATCCAGGTAAACCAGGTTTCTTCAAATCCCTTGTGGAGCTGGCCTCAACTCAGCGTCCCACACACAGACTGAAATTGCACTGCTTTTCCTCCCCACAACCACCTCCCAAATCCAAACCAGGTCTATTGACACACTCCAAGGGGGGTGAATACAAACATCTACAGGCAGAGGACTAGAATGACCACTTAAGATGTCCACAGCAATTAAATTATCAGACTCTCAGGAGTGTAATGAGTACACAGGAAGTGGGGGGAGGGGAGCATATACAATACAGCAACAACACTTGTAAAATGCAGTAAAATATAACCCACCATATCACACCATCACAACATAATTGTAGAGAAACAACTTGTAAATCAAAGTCTCATAGAATCATAGAAAGGTAGAGTTGGAAGGAACCTCCTGGGTCATCTGGTCCAAACCCTGTCTTAAAATATGATAGTGGTAATATACACGGTTGCTGATTGACTCTTCCCATCTATCAGTTGGGTTTGGGGCACTAAGGGTATGTGCCCACTGGAAGTTTTATAGTCGGTTTATCAGCGAAAAACGTCGACGTTTTATCATAGGTTTTATGTTAATTTATGTTAATCCTAACCAGCGGTTGGCTTAACATGGTAGTCAATGGATTTTAGAAAACGCTGTGCACATTAGAACGTTTTTGTTTGTCTCCTTTCCACTTTCTTCACCGGTTTACCACCGGTTTTCAAAGATAGAGCAAGTGACTTCTTTTGGACGTTTTTCCAGCGATTCCAGCTTACAAGTGCACAAAAAACAGTCTATAAAACGCTAAGAAAAACCGCCAGAAAACCGCCGATAAAACGCTGTACAAACGCTATAAAACCGCTCAAAAAACGCTCAAAAAACGATGGACACTGCTGAGGTCAGAAAACTCAGTTTCTGCAATTCTCCACCGGTTTTCTGACGGCCAGCAAAGATGCAGAACCGTCCAGTGGGCACATACCCTAACAGGACCCTACAGAGAGAAAAGTACAAGGACACGTCATCACTTACAGAAACTTTGCATTCTGCATTGCCTTTCTTTCTGCAGGTGTCTGCACTTATATGCACAATCATATCTACTCTAATTAGTGACATTTTGTTGCCTTTTTTTGTGCATGTTGTCCCTTTTTATGTGTTTTTAGTGCACTTTTCAGAAATGTTTGTATTCCACACACAATAATAATAATAATAATAATAATACACACAAAAATGTACCGGTAATTGTAGTTTTTCATACATTTTTATCAGGCTCCCCATAGAAGCCTATAAAGAAAAAAAAAACACTAATACCACCCACTTTAATCATACAGTGCACAAGTTTTCATTAAATCACATCTGCGCTGCTTGATCTGTTTAATGCTGCAGATTTCTGCACAATAAAACGCAGCATTTAAAGCGAACCTGTCACCCCCTCCAGGCATCTAAAAATACCATAGCCACCTTCTGCAGCACTAAGGCTGCATTCTGACAAGGTGTCTATAGCATTTATGCTGCCTTGATTCACTGAAATAAAGACTTTTTCAAGTGTCTATCTCCAGCCTCTGTGGTGTCAGTCATCCCTCTCTGCTCTCTGTGCACCTCCTCCATGGACACCTCCCTGCATTACAAAGCTTTGTCAGCTCTGCTACAACATAGAGCTGCTGTTATAAGAGACCCCACAGTAGTAAATCTAGCAGGAGGATACTGCCGGCTACGTAGCAGCCCTTGAGCTGATCAGGTTTCATTTTCAGTTTCTTGTACCCGGCAGCATTGCTCCGTCCTCAGCCCCTGATCTAAAGCACAAACTCAACTCTGCTGCACTGCTGACAGCTCAGCTCAAGGGCTGCAATATAGCAGGCAGTGATTTCTCTGCTCAGGGTCCTCCTGCTAGATTTACTACTGGTGGGGTCTCCTATAACAGCAGCTCTATGTTGTAGCAGAGCTGACAAAGCTTTGTAATGCAGGGAGGTGTCCATGGAGGAGGTGCACAGAGAGCAGAGAGAGATGACTGACACCACAGAGGAGGGAGACAGACGCTTGAAAACCCGCCTCCCGGTCTTGGGTCTGGTTTGAAACAGATTTTATATAAGTGTTTATTTCAGTGAATCAAGGGAGCATAAATGCTATAGACACCTTGTCAGAATGCAGCCTTAGTGCTGCAGAAGGTGGCTATGGTATTTTTAGATGTCTGGAGGGGGTGACAGGTTCGCTTTAAGCTATGTGGGAACACGGCCTCAGGGCTTTTTGGTTTTTATTCGTATTATTTTTGCTGCATTTTTTTACCATTTGTTTTTTAGTCTTGAAAGCATGGTATATTCTACAGCAGCTAAATGAATGAGACTTCTACGCTCACATTCACGTGTTGCTTTTTTTTATTGTATTTTTGCCTGCAGTGTGTTTTTGTTTTTTGTTTCTTTTTAAGTGTCAAGTCAATTCTTTGTGTTTTATTCACTGTGCTGTTTTCCCACTGTGATCAATTAAGTTGAGCAGCAAAAAATTGCAACAAAAACACAATTGCATTAGTGCAGCTGCAAAACAAAAGCAATGAGTTAGGCCGGCTTCACGCCATGATTTTCAGGATCCGGGGCCCCGGATCCTATTTGGCCCCTATTGGGGCCAGATGACATTGTTTTGCCTCCTGGTTTTGTGCTGACCGGGAGGATCCGGCAGATTTTGCTTGTTTTTTTGCCCATACAAAATCGAAGCTTGCAGCATTTTTAGTGTCTGGGTCAAAAATATGACAAAATCGGCTCCTCCCAGATCCTGCGCCCCATATCACGGTACATGGGCGCCGGATCGCCCCGTATCCGTAAAAATATCGGACCGGTTCCCGGACGCCGGGTGCTGATCGAGCAGCGGCTTTGAAAATCAAGCCGCGCTCATTCAGCACCTGGACAGCGCAGCTAAAAGGACCGCTGGCTGAAATTTCAGCACATGGAGAGCTCCACTGATGAAATTTCAGTACTTGGACAGCGGCAGTCGCGCATACGGAGGATTCCGGCAGAAAACAGGATCTATGACCTCCGGATCTGTTTTGTCCTGCACAACACCGGACAGAATCTGACAGCTAACAATCGGGTTGTGAAGCCGGCCATACACATTCAACAATCATGATCCAAGTATGGAACCAGCCACGGGTCTCCTGACAAAACCTCAACAGCTTCCTAGGAATACTTGAGGCCATTAAGTTCTGGTTAGGAGACTCGCTGATTTTGGTGCTGAGCGGTGGGCAGTATTATGGGTGTGGGGAGCAATGAATATTTATTTTGGATTAACATCTGCTTGGCCGGCCAGTGTGCAACCCTGGAGCTTACAACGAGAAAACCCACTCTAGCTGCTGCCTCCTGTGACTGCAAGCCAGGTAGTACGATCTGACTATAAGATGCACCCCCCATTTTCACAAATTGTTTAGCAAACAGGGGAGTCTTATAGTACAAAAAAATACCAGGGATAATAGATAAAAAACAAGCTGGAATGACCACTCAGAAATAGGGTCTTACACAAGTTATCATGGGGGCAATGGGGGCTCACCTGACCACAACCACTATGCACGCATGTAACCACAACATCTGCAGCCACCAGGAGGAGATAACTGTATCAGCAGGACAGCGGTGCAAATGACTCTGTCGGGAAGGACACACTGCCAGAAAGGAGAAGTGATTTTTATTTTTCTATGCGTTTGGGAACAATACTGGCTTCTTCAGGAAAAAAATAATCACATATCATATATATACTGTATATACTTGAGTATAAGCCGAGTTTTTCAGCACATTTTTTTTGCTGAAAAAGCTTTCCTCTGCTTATACTCAAGTCAGAGTCACATTGAACAGTATTTGCTGTAGTCATGTACCAGGATGAGGGGCTTTATACCAGGATGGGGATAGATATGTCATGATAGGGGGCCATGTACCAGGATGAAGGGGCTGTATACCAGGATGGAGACAAACATACCATGATTGGGGGCCATGTACCAAGATGAGTGGACTATATACCAGGATGGGGACAGATATACCATGATAAGGGGTCATGTACTGAGGGGGCTATATACCAGGCTAGGGACAGATATGCCATAATAAGAGGCCATATACCAGGATGAGGGGCTATATACCAGGATGGAGACAGACATACCATGACAGGTGGCCATGTACCAAGATGAGTGGACTATATACTAGTATGGGGCTATATATACCATGTGATAGGGGGCCATGTACCAAGATGAGGGGGTTATATATAGGATGTTAACAGATATACCATAATAGGGGGCTATGTACCAGGCTGGGGACTGAGGGCTATGTACCAGGCTGGGGAATGAGGGCTACATACAAGGCTGGGGAATGAGGGCTATGTACCAGGCTGGGGAATGAGGGCTACGTACAAGGCTGAGGGATGAAGGCTATGTACCAGGCTGGGGGATGATATACCCGGATGGGGGCTGCAAAATTTTCCACCCTAGGCTTATACTCAAGTCAATAAGTTTTCACAGTTTTGGGGGTAAAATTAGGTACCTCGGTTTATACTCTGGTATATAAGGTATGTGACTTTTTCCTGTAGAAAGAGCCAGTCGTTCTCTCAATTCTCTAACTCCTTTTTCGTCGTGTATCCTTCCCGACAGTGCAGCGTTTGCAATAGAGTCCAAACAATACAGTAGATGTGGGAAGGTTTCTATGACCTTGCAAAGTAAAAAAAAAAAAAATGTTTATATATATACAGTGCTGTGCAAATTAATTGGGACAAAGCAAGTCTTTACTTGTTTTTCTTGCATTAATTTTACTATTTCTGATAAGTGTTTTATTAGTTCTTGGGGTCGTTTTCCTTTTTCTTCCACATTTCCCTTTTCATTTTGGAGAAAACGATCCAGTGTCATTGTGTGTGCGAATTATGCTTGAAACGGTAGATTTTCCAATACCAACGATTTCTCTTACAGTCAGACTTGTATGTTCATTAACGGTAATAATTCTAGACCTCTTCCGTGGAGTAACATCCATTTTTACAGGCACGAATCACACTGAGAGAAAAAGTACACTAAACCACTCCTCACAGAAACAAGCTCTCCACTGAAGCTGAGGGGGCAGCGAGCTGTTATTTTCTGACTAAAACCAGTCAAACCACATTTTGTTACTCAAGGTTGTACACTCACCTGTTCAAAGCAGTTAAAACTGGTTTGAATCACTGACTGGTAACCCCAACTTACGATTTTATTTTTTTAAAAATGCTTATTAATTTGCACAGAACTGTATATATTGTATTTTGCGTGTTGTGCACATTTTTTTTTTAAGTCAACATTTCAATATTGTATAAATGGCGATATCCTATATAAAATGGCACCCGTAGACCCACATTACCGGCACTCCTGGACCCACATTATTGGCACCCCCAAGACCCTCTCTTGTCAGTAACTGTGAGCCACATTAAAAATGCAATACTTTTCTGAAAAAAAGTAAAACAACACAAAAAAAAAATCACAGGACCACGTGCAAATAAAATAACTTTCCATATTCATAAGTGCCGAGTCAATTTGCTCAGTTTCACGCACTCCTTCTATCTCCATCACAAAGTGACAATTATCTTTTGTACCGATCTGGCAGATGCCGATGCTTCTATCGCTGTGTCCAGAGTCTCCAGCAAAATGTCCTTCCAGTTATCTTTATTCTACTCCCACATCTTTGGAGCGAGATTGAGGCACAATTCCCAGTATTTTATCAGACATCCCACGACGATTCATGCATAAAACCATTATAATAAAGGAGAAGAAGCCATTAGCGACCTGACTCACTGTTCTATGTAACTCTTGCATCATTTAGGTAGGAGCACGGCTCTGCCACCTGCACCCGGGGAAGCTGCCAGTGTCTGCTATGATACACATTTTCCACCTGCATTGTGTGTGCGCTCTCAGCGGATTGCACGCTCAGTACAATCTCCGGTACAGGAGCCATTCTTGAGTCTATTGATTTGTCAGCACACAGCCCACTGAATTAACATTTATCCCCATCACAAGAGAGAATATCCTCAACCAACTACACCCTATACAATAAATATTCCACCAAAGTATGATTGATGCATGTAATGCAATAATTTCCCCCATGCCCCATCAGTCTGTGAGTAATCCCTACCTTGCCAAAATTCATTTTTGAAGGTTCAGAGCGAGCGGCATCTTACTTATTATACTGACAGCGCAATCCACCCGGGGTTTTAACTCTTTTGTACGGGGCCTAGAACCACTATTACTCAATAAAAAGAATGACGAAAGAGAAATTGTGTTATTTTTTGCTTCTGCAACTAAAGCCACCGAGCGCTAGAACATCTGTAATAAAAACACTATTTGCTTGTAAAGATTTCCTTCCTTTTAATGATACTATTACAGGCTGGCAGCGTTATGAGCCGTTACTGCGGTAATAAAATAACAAGGTATTTTTCTAAATATACCGTATATTTCTACCTGCTATTTTATATACGGGAAGGTAAACAATGCTATTATTGGTGCATTATCAGTAGAGATGAGTGAACCTATGGACGTTTGGGTTCCCGTGACCTGAATTTGATCTGAACATCCATGGAAGTCACTGATTGTAAGATCAGCTCTTTGACAACATACTGCCAACCATAAGTAACATGATTCCGGGGGTGGGAAGACGGGGCTTTTTTTTTTCCAAATTATTTTAAACACAGACTACACCCATAAACTGTGCTTTTAAAGGTCACCTGTCACCAGTTTTGGGGGTTGTAAATCCTGCCCACCACCTTTAACATGATGTAATTGGGGTTCCGGTAACCCCTTTATATCCACAGACATTCACCTGCACCTCAGAGAACAAGATTTATTATTTTCCCCTACCATAGGCTAATTTCGCGGTTCGGTCAGATGGTGTCTGCAGCGCCGCACCTTGCTCCATGCAAAAGCTGCCCCTTCTGATTGTATGCAAGTGGATAACAGCGCTACAATTCTTAAGTCTCGTGCATGCGCAGTAGAATCGGAGACCAGCGCAGGAGCGCCACACTCTGTTCAATTAAACAGCCAGTGATTCCACTCTGCAGGCGCGATACTTCGATCTCGCATCAGCTGCACAGTGCCCAACATCTTGCAGTGGAATCCCTAGCTGTTCATAAGGGCAGAGTGATGCACACCACTGCACAGGCATGAGACACAGGAATTGTAGCAACGTCATCCACTTGCATACAATCAAGAGGGACGGTGTTTGCATGAAGCAGGGCAAGGCTGACGGCAATCTCGAATCCCCAAAACTGGGGCACTTTAAGCCTGGTGTTAGCACATCAAACCAAACACTGCATGTGGCTCGCACTGGGCTAAGCACCAACTGTAAGAACCACAGCGAGGCTTGCCCCAGGGCTTTGCAAACGTAAAGCACCCGAACTCCAACAGGTTTACTCAACACCGGGAAGTTCGGCGAACCGAACTTTGTAAGGTTCACTCTTTTCTATCTATCACAGGCAGCGCCTACGACCATCCTCGTAGGCTTCGATTAGATTGGCAAATCACTTCAGACTACAAAAGTCTCTATAAAGGTACCTTTATACGCGGCAACTTTTCTAGGAATTTCACTGACAACTTACTGGTTGCAGTGAAATCATGGAGACATTGTTCTATCTTGTTGCTGTGTACAAATGGAACAATGTGTCCATGATTTCACTGCAACCAGTAAGTTCTCAGTGAAATTCCTAGAAAAGTTGCCGCGTGTAAAGGTACCATAATGTGCTAATCTGCATAGTGCCCTCTATTGATGAGCAAACATTGTCATGCTCGGGTGTGAAGAACAAGGTATTTGATGCAGTCACCTCAGTATATAAATTCTTTTTTTTTAAGATAAATACATGGAATTTTGTTTTTGAAAACCAAGTTAGTGATGCACATTGCATCATTTACACATTGGGGGCAGTTTAATATCATAAAACGACATGACAGGTTTTCTTTTTACGGAAAGACAAACAAAAAACTGTTTTGCGTCCTGAAGAAACCTGACCCTACTTCATCATTATAGTGTTTCGTACATGTTACAGTCACATCAATACGTCTGTATATTCACAAGAAATCCTGTGTAATTTTTGCAATAGATTTCAAAATTTCAATGGACAGACTCTCATATGAAAATCTGACTAGATTAGCGTATGCTCCAATTTTTCATCATGTGTCCTTGTGAAAAGGCGTCCGTCTGAATGGTGCTATTGACTTACAAATTTCAGGGCTATGGAGTCTGAGTTGTGGAGTCGGTGTCCATTTTGGTGTGTGGAGTCGGTGTCCATTTTGGTGGAGTTTGAGTCAAATTCTGGGAAACTGAGGAGTCTGAGTCAAAGGTTTGATACAAATCCAATGGACGGTGCTGTTTGATCTACGCAAGCCATATAAAGATAGTAGACTTCAATGCATTTAATAATAGTGGTGCCTTTATTCAACGCGTTTCAGAGCGTGTCCCCACTCCATCAGGAAATGCAACCATATCCTGAGTCAAAGGTTTGGCTTACTGACTTTACACCAGGGCTGTGGCATCGGGAGTTGTGTAGTCAGAGTCGATGTCCATTTTGGTGAAGTCGGAATCAGGGAAATTGAGGAGTCGGAGGTTTGGCTTACTGACTCCACAGCCTTGCTTAGGCTACTTTCAGATCTGTGTTTAGTTTCAGTTTCGGCATATTACGGCCTGATCTGCGTTTTTGCAAATTCGGCAGAATTCTGCCTTTTTTTTTGCAAAAACCGTATGCGTCACACTTGCAGCAAGATTGTGTTCTGTCTAATGCATTTTGTATTGGAGTTCCGGTCATGGGTGGACACTTGCATTTTCATCAGGATCCAGCAAATCCGGCACTTCCAGCACTGGACAAAAACTGCCGTTAACTGCGGTTTAAGACAAGCCGGAAGTGCCGGATCCGGATGAAAGCGCAAGTGCCGCACATGTCCGGAACTCCATTACAAAATGCATTAGACAAAATGCAATCTTGTTGCAAGTGTGACATCTGCTTTTTGTAAAAGTATAAAAAAAAAATTCTGCCAGATTTGCAAAGACTCTGATGTTAAATGGACTCTGTCAGGTCATTTTTCAATATGATACTAATATTACCCTTAAATAGTGCTGGGGCAGATCTTTTAAAAATATGTAAAATCATTAATGCACTATTTTTTGTTTCCATGCTATAAACATTTTCACACCCTGCAGGCAGCTTCTGCATTGGTCCTATCCATTACTTTAACAGCCGATTAGTCTGGCTAGTTAATTTATTATTCACTCCTTCTCAGGCAGCTCTCCCCTCCTCCCTCTTCTCTGTGCTTTGCCTGTCAGGTTTCACTTTCATTTAGGAGCTTCTGATGAGGAGACATAGGGAGAGATTACAGGCACACATCTGATTACCTGATCTAGATAAGATATCCACCACATTTGTTTCTTCAAGCAGATATCCTGCTGCCCTGTGATAGATTCTGTGTTTTATTTGACCTCTTGTTTTGTTGCAAAGAGAACAAAGCGGATACAGCCCCTCCCCCCCACCCGATCTCCTGCACAGTGATGTGAATATGTGACATGAATATTCATCCTATGGGGAAAGTTGACAGCAGAGAAGAAAATGATGACTCACTGTGAGTGACAAATGGAATGAATGTCATTATTTGCAGTTTACAGAGGATACAAGGGAAATATAAATAAAAGAAATACATCAATAGAACAATTTTAGAGGAAGGAATTAGAAAATGATAGCAGTTACATATAGATTTTTGACCTGACAGATTCCATTTAAAGCCACAATGCTGTGTGCTGTCTGTCATGCACAAGAAACTAAAATAATCTAATCTGATTTTAGCTGCACGCCTAGTCCCCACTTCAATGCTACTAATCAGTAGCAGGATCAGAGGTGATGTACAATATTACAGTGTAAATGATCCTTTTAGTGTCTTTAGTGAATTTATAACTATGCTATAGATATTTCACAGCGTGAATGAGAACATTGCACATCTGGCGGCTGTATTACAATACTCAAGGTGTAACGTGACAATATGGCTTCGTTCACACCGCCCTATGTGATTGCTATATGTTTAGCACCAACCAAGGAAACCTTCTTTCTTTAGTAAAAATGTACCTACTTGGATCTAAAATGTTTCTTGGTGCCAAATTTTGCAGCATTTACATAGAGAATTAGACCTCTTTCTGATTAAGGGCTGATTATTACACTAAACTATCAAGCTGTTTTAGTATTCAGTAAACTTACAGCCACAGCTTTGCTTGGTAAGATTAGGACCGACTCAGTTTGTGCTGAAAATTCGGGTATTAGCAGTCCCCTCAGTAAATGGTTAGAAAACACGTTTGGTAAATGAGGATCCCTTCTTAATAACAAAGTGTGTGCTCTGCTGATAGCTTTGGTGGCCATTATGGTACTTGGCTGCTGTCTTGTACCCTATGTTTCAAAAGCTATAGACAAGACTACAGAGACAAGAGCTGGGCTGCACCCTGTGATAGTGCAAGATGGCGAGTACTACGATCACCTGTTGGATGATAACTCTGACCAGCACTTCATTGCAGCACAAAGTTTCCTTGCTTGTCGTGGCTTGTGTGTGTGTGGTGTCCATCCAACGGTGTGATGGGCAGGTCGATCTGGAGAATCCGGTGAAGTGGTGTAGGAAGTCCAGCTCCTTCTATTAGGGGAGGAGAAGGTATCTGGGTAAGTCTGTGTGTGTGCACTCCAGCTGGAATGTCCACCCACTGCCACAAGAGAAGGGAATTGTGATAGCAGGATTCATTTCATTATATCTAGAATCCATTTTGTTAAATGTAAACTCCCATTTTCTCTTTGTAGCACACACACACAAAGGTCTTATACGTCCCATGCTAAATGGTAACGACAGTTCACACCGCCCTATGCGATCGCTGTATGTTTAGCACCAATCAATGACACCTTTACTAAACCTTTTTTCTTTAGTAAAAATGTACCTACTTGGACTAAACTGTTTCTTGGTGCCAAATTTTGCAGCATCTACATGAAGCTAGAACACGTTTCTGATTAAGGACTGATTATTACACTAAACCATCGAGCTGTTTTAGTATTCAGTAGACTTACAGCCACAGCTTTGCTTGGTAAGATTAGGACTTAGTCATTTTGTGCCGGTAGCGGTTGCATCTTAGGTTTTGCAATCTAGATTTTCGTTGTCTGCTTCAATATTCATAAGTGGTTTCCACTCCCACATAATAATACATAATCATGTCATGTAAATGTCTATCAGGTGCTCACTTCGATGCGTGCCATTGTGCCCCATGTTGGAAACCCTTTACCTTTAAGTATTTAAATGTATTCTTGACGAACGGGAAGATGTGACGCTAATTTAGCTATGCAAAAAAAAAGGCTGGGGAAAGTTCTCCTTTGTAGGCAGGAAGGTCAGGACTGACAAGAAAACACTGTCACACTCCATCACTGTGAATGAAAGCCTTGTACGGCTATGAATAATTGTAAGCACTGTGTCCACAGTCATTAACCCCATTCTGGATCTGTGAAAGATTGAGGTATATAGGGTGGAGTGATCGCATTGGAAAGAATGGAGACAGATTATGCTACACCACTCTGAAGATGGGGAGAGGAAAAATGCAGCGTTGGGAAAACATATATAGGATAACAGTTCACATGGTGTTCGGGTGCAGTTTCAGAATTGATTTATCCAATCCTTTCCTGCCATGGTGCATTTTCATTTTTTTTTCCTCCCGTTCCTTTAAGCTCCATAACTTTGTTATTGTTCCACTGTCCTAACTGTTTGACTGCTTTTATTTCTTTGCTGGACGACTGTTAGTTTGAATTACATCATTTGTTTATCATAGAATCATAGAATGGTGGAGTGTTAAGGGACCTCCCAGGTCATCATGTGAAGAGACCTCCTATGTCATCGTGTGAAGGGACCTCCTGGGTCATCGTGTGTAGGGACCTCATGGATCATCTTATGAAGGGACCTCCTGGATCATCATCTTTTGAAGGGCCCCCCCTGAGTCAGAGTGTGAAGAGACCTCTCAGGTCATAGTGTGAAGGGACCTCCTGGTCATCTGGTCCAACCCCTGCTCAAAGCAGGATACAATAATCCTCCCAGATAGATGTCTGTCCAGCCTCTGTGTGAAGACTCCAATGAAAGAGAGCTCACCACCTCTCGTGGCCGCCTGTTCCACTGGTTGATCACCCTCAGTGTCCAAAAGTTTTTTTTCTAATACCATTTATTTTACCATGTAAGATATTGAAAATTGGGTAAAAAATCCATGTAGGATGAAAAAAAAACCATTTTTTTTGGGTTTCATGTTTAGAACTTTCAAGATTTGACAACGGGATTCTTTAGAACGGCATGATTACAGAGACTCTGGACTTGTGTAGGACCTATATTGTTGTAAGGATCCACTCGCTTCCCTGCAGCTGGGCAGTGTTCACACAGGCACAATGCTTCTTAGGGCAAACAGGAAAGTTTATGAGACTGCATAAACTTTCAGCATAAGGGAAAACAAAATGGGCTTTCCTTCAGCATAAAGGTAAATGAAAGAACAAACAGAAAATAAACTGTTCATCATACATAACAGGCTCCCCCGCTAGGTACAAGTCCAACTCTTAGTCTCTGACAGAGACAGAAGAACACCAGAGGTCTCTCCACCCCTACTCACCCATTTTTGAGGCAGCTCAGCTGCCTTTAACAAGACCTGGACAGCCAGGAAAACCTGGGTTGGTGGTATCGGTGCCGTCAATACCCCACTCTCCACCAGTCCTAGACGCATTAAAAGTGCCTCAGCTCTATGTGTGCTGAAGCCTACTTTTCCAGGTCCAACATCACAGAGGCTAGCCACATCTGTGATGAAATTGTATAAAATGTGTCACTCACTGTTTCAATAAAAATAATTACTTTATTTCATAACATTAAAAGTATGGACAAAAGATGCAGGTGGCATCCAAGACAATGGCCATTTGGCACTAACGTGTTTCAAGATTTCCTAGTCACATTAGTGACACATGCCTCCCATCCAGGACTTTGCCTGCTTGGTACCTTACAATATACCGTATATACTCGTGTATAAGCCGAGTTTTTCAGCCCAAAAATTGGGCTGAAAAGTCCCCCCCTCGGCTTATACACGGGTCAATACAGTAATGGCCCCCAAATGCTGGCACTCGCCCCCCCCTGTGTGGTAAGGGCCCCCCCGCTGCTTAACTTACCATCCCCAGTCTTCTGCACCGCCGGTCTTCTGTGCTCCGTCCTCCATGCTCCCGTCCGGCTGCATCCGGGATCCCCGGCCGTCGCACGATGACGTCATCGTAACTGCGACGGCCGGAGATCCCGGATGCAGCCGGACGGGAGCATGGAGGACGGAGCACAGAAGACCGGCGCGGTGCAGTGCAGAAAACCAGGGATGGTAAGTTAAGCAGTGGGGGGGGCCTTACCACACAGGGGGGGCGAGTGCCAGCATTTGGGGGCCTGTATACCCCTGGGGCTGCTATATACCCCTGGGGCTGCTATATACCACTGGGGCTGTTATATACCCCTGGGGCTGCTGTATACCATACCACTGGGGCTGCTATATACCCCTGGGGCTGCTATATACCCCTGGGGCTGCTGTATACCACACCACTGGGGCTGCTATATACCCCTGGGGCTGCTATATACCACTGGGGCTGTTATATATCCATGGGGCTGCTGTATACCACACCACTGGGGCTGCTATATACCACTGGGGCTGCTATATACCACTGGGGCTGCTGTATACCACACCACTGGGGCTGCTATATACCACTGGGGCTGCTGTATATACTGCTGGGGCCTGTATACCACTGGGGCTGCTGTATATACTGGTGGGGTCTGTATATACCACTGGGGAGGCTGCTGTAATACTGCTGGGGCCTGTATATACCATTGGGGAGGCTGCTGTAATACTGCTGGGGCCTGTATATACCACTGGGGAGGCTGCTGTAATACTGCTGGGGCCTGTATATACCACTGGGGAGGCTACTGTATACTACCACTGGGGAGGCTGCTGTATACTACCACTGGGGGGGCCTGTATACCACACTGCTGGGGGCTGTATACCTGTGCGGGGGTCCACCCTCGGCTTATACACAAGTCAATAGGTTTTCCCAGGTTTTGGGGGCAAAAGTAGGGGGGTCAGCTTATACACGAGTATATACGGTATATACATTTTTATACACACAACATTGTAAGGTTGAAAAAGTATCAAAACCTTGGTCATATACCAAGGCAACAATAAAACACAAGGTAGTTATACTGCATCAACAGAGTCTCTACCAGGCAACGATTTCAAAGCAGACTGGAGGTTCAAGATGTGGTGTTCAAGCTCTTTTGAAGAAGCATCAAGAAATGGGCAAGTTGGAGGACTGTAGTTGTAGTGGTCGGCTGAGGAAACTTAATGGAACTAATGATAGCTTAATGCTTACTTCCATTCAAACCCAGAAGATGTCTAGCAGTGCCATCAGCTCAGACATGGCAGGGTTTGTGGGACCTAGTTACACTAATCTACTGTTCAAAGAAGTCTTCATGGACAAATTATGACAAAAAAACCCTTTCAACATAGAAACAATGCCAAGCAATTCAACTATGTACAAAAAAACATAGAAACTGGGGTGCAGAAAAACGACAGCAGGAGCTATGGACTGATGAATCAAAACATCAATATTTGTCTATAAGAGAAGTCAGTTGGTTTGATGAAAGCCTGGATAACGGGACAATAGTGGGTGTCCGCAGGTACCAGCGAGGCATGGAGGAGGGTCTTTGCAAGTTTGTGGCTGATTTTCAGCAAATTGAGTTTGTGGATATGGTCAGAATAAATGGTGTTTTCAATGCTGACAAATACAAGCAGATACTTGTCTACTATAGAATACCATCAGGGGGCTTCAAGATGATTCTGCAGCAGGAAAACAACCCCAAATATACAGTCAATGTAATTAAGAACTATCTTCACTGCTGAGAAGAACAATGAGCTCTGGAAGTGATGATGCGGCCTACATAGACCCCTGATCATCATCCAGACTGTCTTAGTTCTCTAAGATGTTTGGAACGACGTCTGTGCCAAGTTCCTTCAAAAACTGTGAAATCTACCCAGAATTGATGCTATTTTGAAGGCAAAGGTTGTTGACACCAAATATTGATTAAATTTAGATTTCTCTTTTGCATTTCGTTACTTGAGAAAAATAAACTATGTGTTAAACGCCTCTATTGTTTAAAGTAATCCTACTTTGCAGAATTTTTCCCATAACTGCTTATTTGCACAGCACTTTATATATTTTTTAATTTCCAAATTTGTAATTTAACAAATTACAGTAATCTTAGGTTACTTTCAGATCTGTGTTTTGTTTCAATTACGGCAGATCAAGCAATCCTGAACCTTTCAACTTCAGGTTTTTACTTTCACATTTGCGTTTTTTCAGATCCGGCAGAATTCTGCCTTTTTTGCAAAACCAGATGTGGCAACATTGTGTTCTGCACAGTGCATTGTTAATCGAGTTCCGGACATGTGCGGCACTTATGTTTTCATCCGGATCCGGCGAATCTGGCACTTCAAGCATTGGACAAAAACCGCTGCTTACTGTGGTTTTAAGACGAGACGGAAGTGCTGGATCTGGATGAAAATGCAAGTGCTACACATGTCCAGAGCTCCATTAACAATACATTATATAGAATGCAATGATGCCGGAAGTGCCGGATTTGCCGAATCCAGATGACAATGTAAGTGCTGCACATGTCCAGAACTCCATTAACAGTGCACTGTACAGAACCCAATGTTGCCACATCCTGTTTTTGTAAAAAAGGCAGAATACTGCCAGATTAGCAAAAACGCAGATGTGAAAGTCCTTAACTATATGGCAAGTAACAGGAAACAGTTTTTTTACATCCAGTTAAGCTCACGATGCCCTAAACAAAATGTAAATATGGTCTTATACATTATATATAAGGTCATATATATTCATCCACAAAAATAACATATCTAAGGCAAAAACAAAATTGATAAAACAACCAGAAAAAGAGCCGGAGGAGGGGAGCAGAGCTGCGCTCCTCACGTGGTTTGCCTGGGAAAGGTTACATCAGTATTGTGTGCACAGCTGGCGTTGTGTAGTAAAATGACAAGTCAGGCAGCAATGCTCTTTCTGCTTCAGTTGTTCAGCCGCTGTGCCCTCTAACGCAGGCACTGCACATAATCTCAGCTCCATGACTTTCCCACATTCGTCCTTAGAGATTATTTCTAACAAGAGCGATGTCCAGCCTATCCATACCACCGCCACTAACGTTATAGTGGGCACAAAAAGGGCAGGCGATGGTAAAGAAAAACACAACAAACCTCAGGATAAGATGCCACATCTGTTACTGATTATGTAATATGTTTCAAGAGAGAACTGATTATAATGTGCATAAACAAAATAAATACTGGCTGCGATGCACAGGCACACACCGCACTCCTACAGTTTGATTGGGAAAAGGTGGAGTACATTAGCGTTCCCCACGTCAATATATCCACCTCTTCCTTTATCTGCAATTGTAATTAATTGAGATCTAATCAATGGCCTTTCCTTTTATTGACTCCGTTCAGCACAAGAGGTCAGTCTGTATATTGCTTAGTTTCCACTTACAAAATAAGGCAGAACACTGATGTTGTGTATGGTGAGAGCAGTACCTATCACTGGTATTGTGTATTCAATGCTTTATCTCTGTTTACATTAAAAAATGACACTGGTTTGTAAAGAATAGATACTTGCAAAATGTAACCGGTAGCCTTATGTTCTTGTTTCATTTTGGTCCATTTAATGACTCGTCGCTGCTTCTACAGATTAATTTATAATTGCTTACGGTAATTGCTAAGGACGCCTTCCCACTGATATATTTATTTCTAAATGCAACATTGGCAACTTTTTAAATAGGTGTTGATAAAACGTTTTGCTGCAGCAGAGTGTTATGTGAGTAGTTCACCTAGCTGCCAGGTCTTCAAAATCATTCTAAATTCGGCTCCTGGCACTGACAGCTCTCTCTGCTCTCGCCAGGGGTGTAACTACAACAGGTGCAAGGGTTGCAATCGCACCAGGGCCCTGGAGCCTAGGGGGCCCCATATGTCCCTCTGCCCTATAGAAAAAGAGTAATGCTAGTGAAGACTAGAATCATGTGAGAGCAGCCTTCGACCACGCCTGAATCGCGTCCCTATCATGTCACACCTGGAAGGAGCACATACAGTCAAACATCTAACCATCAGATCATAGCTAATGCGCCACCATATCACTGCACTGCAGTAGCGCACCGGATGTAACAGCCGCCATATTACTACACCCACTGATGCGCAGTAGCGCTCAGGGTGTAACAGCCGCCATATTAGCAAAACATTCCCAATATCGCTCTGCTTGCCAGATTCGAGGTCACACACATACCCAGTACCATTTGGATATCATTGCCTGTTACAACATGCATGTTGGTCACACAAATAACCAGTTTCATTGGGAATCCCATTTTAATCAATACCAGCAGTCATCATATTTTCCATACATTACTTACTTTGTTGTTTGCATTTTAGTGCATTCAACTACTTTTGCACAGTTTTACATGCACTTGTTGTTTTTCCATTTAGTAACCTACAGTTGGGCTAAAATATAATTTCACACGTTCTAGAATCCCCTGATGCGATCGAATCTGACCCCTGTCATATATAGCTGTAGAACCGGCGTTGCTCGGGATGAGAACTGTTTTTCGTTATAACAAAATGGAATGATTATTTTGCAGATGAAAACATTTCACATCATATAATCAACGCTACAGATTTGAAGGGGGACATACACACACACACATATTTTAGATGTATATATATATATACACACACACATACAAACACAATATATATGAACACGCACACATATGTATATATACACGTACACACAATATACTGTATATATATATATATATATATATATATATATATATATATGTGTATATATACACACACATACATACATTTAAAATTATTGCCTGTAAGACACATAAACAAAGTATGATCAGGCAGTGACGTGACATCACAATAAAAGAGTCGGGGTAAAATGGAGGGGCGGAGCCAAATGCATTCAGGCAGGTGGCACATTATGAAGGGGTGGGGCTAACTGAAGGAAGCTGAGCCATATGCACCCATGAAGGGGTGGGTCTACCCAAATAGGTGGATCCATATGCATTCACTAAGGGGTGGGGCCAACAGGAGGAGCAGGACTATGAATGAGGCAGGCTATGAAGGGGCAGAGCTATGTTTGCACACACACACTCACACACATACATTTAGTTTTATATATTAGATTTTCAATAATTGGTGGCTCTATTGGAGCTTTCTCATTGGAGCCCATAAGCTTCAAGTTACAGCACTGGCTCTCGCCCTACTTTCTTTTAGTATTTAAAAGAAAAGGAGGAGAAAATTCAAATTATTAGGGAGGGCACCTCACTTTGGCTCTAGATAGGGACAGAAGAAAATCACTCCAGGAATGAAGCTGTGCTGATACATGAGTGCTAGAGTGGCATCTAGACACAGCATGAATTACTGGGAGTAATACACCAAAAAAAGTATGAAATTACAAGCAAATTGGAATAGTGGTTGCTCTTCCTGATATTATAGTTAGAATGTATGCCCTTATTTTTCTACTGCACCTTGTTTGTTAACAAATTCTGACATCAAAACTCTGCCTAGTAAGCTGTATTCACTCCTTATGCTTCTCTGCATCATGTTGCACCCCAAAATCAATACTTCAAAGGGAAAAGTCTACATTACATAATTTAAACACAATCCACTGAATTGCCCTGAATTTAAAAAAAATACCTTAAAGGGAATCTGTTAGCTGGTTTTTGCCACCTCATCAGAGAACAGAGTGATGTAAGCAAAGTGACCCTGAATCCAACAGTGTATCATTTAGATTACTGGATGCAACAGTTCAAACACAATCAGAGTTTGTAGATTTAGCCATGCAGCAGAGCTGAGAAAGCTGCCCCACCCACACCAGGCTCTATATATACAATGTCTATAGACAATGAGCTGCCCCCGCCCACACCACGCTATGTATATATGATGTCTATAGACAGTGAGCTGCCCCCGCCCACACCATGCTATGAATATACGATGTCTACAGACATTGAGCTGCCCCATGCCCACACCAGCCTATGTATATACAATGTCTATAGACAGTGAGCTGCCTCCGCACACACCAGACTCTGTATATACAATGTCTATAGACATTGAGCTGCCCCTGCCCACACCAGGCTCTGTATGTACAAAGTCTATAGACAGAATGCTGCCTGCGCCCACACCAGACTCTGTATATACAATGTCTACAGACAATGAGCTACTCCTGCCCAAACCAGGCTCTGTATGTACAATGTCTATAGACAGTTGCCCTCGCCCGCACAAGGCTTTGTATATACAATGTGTATAGAAAGAGAGCTGCCCCTGCCCACAACAAGCTTTGTATTTACAAAGAGCTGCCCCCACCCACACCAGGCTCTGTATATACAATGTCTATAGATAGTGAGCTGCTCCTGCCCACACCAGGTTCTGAATGTGCATTTCTATAGAAAGTGAGATGCTAATCACAGGAGGGGGATATGCCAGTCTGCCAGACATTAGCAATGTAATTCAGTAATGATAAGGTCCTGGTGCTAAAACAAACATTACAGGTAAACAAGAGTTCTGACCTACAAATGACAGGCCTCCGTAAAATATTTGTGTTAAGCATGCTGTCTTCAGATTTCATAGCAAAAACCTGATGACAGATTAACTTTAATTGTGTGTGAAGTTTATAGAAAATCTTTACAGCTGTCCGATCGGCTCGCTAGTTTGGTTTAGTTGAACTTGTTTCTATGAAAGAAGGCAATAGCCAATATGACTTTACATCTCCTGCATGCAGCAAGGGAGGTGTCACTAGGATATATTCACATGCGGCAGATTTGTTGCAGACATTTCTGCAAGTGAAAATTGGTTCTATTCATCTAAATGGGATGAAGCAAATACACAGATAACTGTGAGGCCCATTCAGTTCGAAAGGAAGGACAATGTATAATTAGTGAAACAAATCTATCGCATTTGACTATCCCTGAGATTAAAGGGGTTCCTTCAATATAAGGTCTGAGTACTCTGAGGGGTAAAGCCTGTGGGAGCTCTAATGGTAGCCATATTGGTTTTCTAAAGACTTTCCAAGAAACGTATAACCAAGTATCAAATTGAGACAAATTATAACAGCTTGAAGGAAGAAAGCAAATAAAGGATTTTACATTAAAGGAGTTCTTAACTGTGTAAGTGCCCCATATTAAATACTTGCCGCCTGGACCACCATTACTCTTGAGATGTCGGTGCTGTGATCCCGGCGGTCGGTCATACGACATGGTTATATCACGTAAGCGCTGCAGCGGGCTAGCTGCCATGGATTGTTATACAGTGGGTACGGAAAGTATTCAGATCCCTTTAAATTTTTCTCTTTGTTTTATTGCCGCAATTTGGTAAATTCAAAAAACTTCATTTTTTTTTCTCATTAATGTACACTCTGCACCCCATCTTGACTGAAGAAAATATAAATGTAGATATTTGTGCAAATGTATTAAAAAGAAAAACTGAAATATCACATGGTCATAAGTATTCAGACCCTTTGCTCAGACATTCAGATTTAAGTCACATGCTGTCCATTTCCTTGTGATCCTCCTTGAGAGGGTTCTACTCCTTCATTCCAGATGTGTTTAATTAAACTGATAGGACTTGATTTGGAAAGGCACACACCTGTCTATATAAGACTTCACAGCTCATAGTGCATGTGAGACCAAATGAGAATCATGAGGTCAAAGGAACTGCCCAAGGAGCTCAGAGACAGAATTGTGGCAAGACACAGATCTGGCCAAGGTTACAAATGAATTTCTGCAGTACTCAAAGTTCCTAAGAGCACAGTGGCCTCCATAATTCTTAAATGGAAGAGGTTTGGGACACCAGAAGTCTTCTAAGCAATCGTGGGGGAAGTGAGAGAGATAAAGAAGAACCCCAAGATCACTGTGGCTGACCTCCAGAGATGCAGTAGGGAGATGGGAGAAAGTTCCACAAAGTCAACTATCACTGCAGCCCTCCACCAGTCAGGCTTTTATGACAGAGTGGCATGACAGAAGCCTCTCCTCAGTGCAAGACATATGAAAGCCACATAGAGTTTGTAAGGGTAAGTTCACACATACAATTTTAACCTCGGTTTAGCAGCGAAAACCGCCGGCGGTTTAGCATAGGTTTTATTTAAATTTATGTAAATCCTTAGCAGTTTTAGGACTTACAAGTAACCCTATGCAATTTAGAAACCGCTGTGCACACATAGTCGGTTTATGTGAGCGGATCCGCCAGCGGTCGAGCGGTTTCCGAGCGGTTTAGCAGCATACAACATGTCAATTCTTCCCAGCGGTTTTGGATCGGTTCCATGAACAAAATCCTTCAAAGAAAACCGCTGGAAAAACCGCTGGGAAAAACGACTATAAACCGCTGTGCACACGCTGTAAAAAAACGCCGGAACACAGCTGGAGACTTCAGAGCTCAGAACTGATAATTTCCAGCGGTTTTCTGACAGTTTGAATGCCACTAAACCTTCCTGTGTGAACTTACCCTAAACCTTTTCCAGAGTGCTCTGGACCTCAGACTTGGCAGAAAGTTCACCTTCCAACAAGATAATGACCCTAAGCACACAGCTAAAATAACAAAGGAGCGGCTTCACAACAACTCTGTGATCATTCCTGACTGGCCCAGCCAGAGCCCTGACCTAAACCCAATGGAGCATCTCTGGAGAGACCTGAAAATGGCTCCACCAACGTTCACAATCCAAGCTGACGGAACTGGAGAGGATCCGCAAGGAAGAATGGCCGTGGATCTCCAAATCCAGGGGGAAAAACTGCATCATTCCCAAGAAGACTCATGGCTGTACGAGCTCAAAAGGTGCAAATACTCAATACTGAGCAAAGAGGCTGAATACTTATCATTAATACTGAGCAAAGGGGCTGAATACTTATCATCAATACTGAGCAAAGGGGCTGAATACTTATCACCATGGGAGATTTCAGTTTTTCTTTTTTAATACATTTACACAAATATCTACATTTCAGTTTTTTTCAGTGAAGATGGGGTGCAGAGTGTACATTAATGAGAAAAAAATTAACTGCAAGGAATCAAGGCGCGGGTCCAGGAGATAATTTTAAGGGGGATTTATATGTAATGTGGGGCACATACAGGAGTTATGTTCCAGAAAACTTTCTTTCATGGGCTGCAGTAGATATAAAAATACAAACTGACTATTAGTCACCCTCCCCTGGTCAAGTGTCAGTTCCCCGATGCTGAACCGATCTCTGTTGTTTGTCTGCAGCGCTAACATTGTGCTAACAGTGCTCCAGCCGATCAGCGCTGCAGTATATCGGCAAAGACCCGGGCAGTGGCGGAGAGCTGGCATTGTACCCAGTGAGGATGAGCAGTGCTGGTTTGTTTTTAATAGCTAGCCTATGAAAGAAAGTTTCCAAACTAGCAAAACGCTTAAGCAGTTTAAAAGGGAGGTGTCCATTATGTGGATCACCTCTTTAAAAAATGTTCTCTATTCAAGGGGATCTAAGCTACGTATAACGTTTCTGCAAATTGAGAATGTAAGTTGACTTATAACCTTGGTCATATGACAAGGTTGACTTATAACCTTAGTCATATGACAAGGCTCATTAAAGGGTCAATATTGACTTTTAGGATTACCGTAATAGGTGGCGCTAGAGTTCAAGTCCTCTTTGAAGAAGCAATTTGCAGTCTTTATTCAAAACATTTATATACTATATATGATGCCATTCATTTGCATCAATGACCTGGTTTTGCGTCCAGCTGCTACTATACAAGGAGCGTGCCATGAAAGTATGAACTCCGCAGACACTCACAGCTTGCAGGGACCATCACACGGCCGGGGACATGCAGACATCGCGATCCCTGGCTTCATCCGTCTTCTTCCGGCTTCCTGTGGTCGCAGGCAATGACGTCATTGCCTGCGCCGACGACAGGAAACCGGAAGACGCTGGAAGAAGACGGGGAGTGCGATGGCAGCGGCGGGACGGCGGCGACAGGACAGTGATAAGTATAATGATTTTACTTTGCAGGTTTTGCGGAGCAAGGAGGGGGGGCCCTGGATCCTGATGGGGGGGCCTGTATACTGATGGGGGTGGCGGGCGGGCGGCTGTAGACTACCACTGGGGCTGTATATACCTCTGGGGCTGCTGTATACTACCACTGGGGCTGTATATACCTCTGGGGCTGCTGTATACTACCACTGGGGCTGCTGTATACTACCACTGGGGCTGCTGTATATACCTCTGGGGCTGCTGTATACTACCACTGGGGCTGCTGTATATACCTCTGGGGCTGCTGTATACTACCACTGGGGCTGTTTATACCACTGGGGCTGCTGTATACTACCACTGGGGCTGCTGTATACTACCACTGGGGCTGCTGTATATACCTCTGGGGCTGCTGTATACTACCACTGGGGCTGCTGTATACTACCACTGGGGCTGCTGCTGTATATACCACTGGGGAGGCTGCTGTAACACTGCTGGGGCCTGTATATACCACTGGGGAGGCTGCTGTATACCACACTGCTGGGGGCTGTATACCTGTGCTGGGGTCCACCCTCGGCTTATACACGAGTCAATAGGTTTTCCCAGATTTTGGGGGCAAAAGTAGGGGGGTCGGCTTATACACGAGTATATACGGGTAATTTAAATGTTTTATTTGAATACCTGTTGCATTACTTTACTGTATGTGAAAATGGTTGTTCATAAACTAATGAAAAATAAAAGAAAAAATGTCAAATTCGGTCATTTATGACCGAACAGAACAAAATGGTTAATGATGGTCAGGAAGTGATGGGTGGGACTGATCATTCACATACCTCACATAGGTTTATCAAATTTGTTATAATGTGACTCCTTCCTAATCACGAGTGTGATGTAAGCAAAGTTCTTCAGCCTTCCTGTTTGAACCACATTGCAATGTCTGAGAGTGGAGCTGGCTAGGGCTTCTAGAAATCCAGGAAGTAACAGAGGCCCGGTGGATCTGGAGTCACGACAGGTGCCTATACAGAGAAACATTAATGAAAACGGTTCCATGTTGTTTTACAAGTTAATCCTCTGGGCCGAGAACCTCAACATTTAGCCCACAGCAAACTCCAAATTAACAATACAAGCAAGGGAAGAAACAGAGTTTTTTCTGCTTTACAAAAGGTGATGATATTTATTACAAAGTGCAACCCACAATAAAATAGCTGCAAAATGGCTGAACAGGCACAGTGGATACATAGATTGGTAAAGCATAGTATTACAATGAGCACCAGATCATATTGCACATATTCCCAAGATAGAAGTTACTCCTCACATGTAGCAGCATTTACATGTCTATACAAAAATTCATATAATTCAGTATACATGAAAAGAAGAAACCATCATTAAAACTGAAGGGTAGTGCATTACCTAGTTGCCACTGTTTAGCATATGCTAGGAAATGGGGGTGGGGAACCCCTCCAGTTATCTATGATCTGATGCTTATTGTAATACTATGCTATGCTAATCTATGTATCCACTGTATCTGTTCAGCCATTTTGCACCTATTTTACTGTGGGTTGCACTTTGTAATAAAAATCATCACCTTTTGTAAAGCAGAAAAAAACTCTGTTTCTTCTTTTGTTTGTAATGCATATAGTCCAAGCACCTGGTGGATGATCCCTGTCTGCCACCTTCTGGAAGGCAAAACTGGCAGGAGACAGTCTGAACCCTGCTAAGCTGCATGAGCAGGTAAACCCTGAGTGGAACTTTGGTGCTGACTTAGTTCAGTTTATAATTGTGTACAGACATATCCGCTTAACCTTCGTCCGGCTGAGTAGGTACAATTGTAACTATTCCATTTTAAAATTGCAATAACTTTTTTTTTTTCGAAAAGCCGTAGAGGGCTGAAATTTCGTGACATCTCTGCAGTTTTGGTCCAGAATATATTGGCCAAATTTCAATAAAATATATTCACCCCCTTCCGAGATAAGGGGTCGAGATATTTCATGTAAAATTATGCAGCCTGACAAAGTTTAAGTAAAGGACTATTTGCTATGTACACTTCCTTGTGTGAGCTGTAGTCAGCTACATAGCTGGACTAGTAGTTAATGTCTGATAATAAACCGGAATGGACTATCTTTAATAGAAGACTGTCTTTGTGTGCTGGAATTTCACAGTGAGTGAGTGTCCCCTAACACGCTAAGTAAGTGCTACCTCACAATATGTAAACACAATGCTGTAACGATCCCTACAAATTAGTGTTCAGGGACTGAATGGAAACAAAATATATTATAAAGTATGGGCATGCTTTATATTCTGTTCTACTTTGCTGTTTGGGAGATGAACCTAATAGGCTAAATGACTTTGACAGGGTCACCGAATTGACTCTGATGGGAGCAAATGAATACTTTAACAATGCTACAGGGGAAATGAATAGTAAGTGTCATCTTTCCTCTGTAATACCACCTGATTACCAGTAGCTAAATCCCCAGCAGCAGCTCACAGAAGCGGCTGCTAAACATTGCTTGCACAAAGCAGGCAACCTGTTTAGCTCTAGGTATAATGCAGAACAGTCCTGAATTTTAAATAATTTACATATTATTAACTCATTTTAGCATTAAAATCTTTGGTTAATTAATGTTTGTTGCCCTGAAATGGGATGGACCAGAAGCAGAACCTCCTTGTGTCATCCACCTCTAATGTCCCATTTCCCTAGTTAAATACACACTTCAGTGACAGAGTACTAATTAAACAGAGGAAGGTGCATTATTGCTTGATTACATTTTTATTGGATGTTTAATTGGATTCTTAGAGGCCCCATGGGAAGCCGAGAGGTGCAGAAAAAGAAGAGAAAGAGAGCAAGGATTTATGAGTGAGATGATGGAGGGAGGTTCAACACAAGCGGGGTGCGATAGACAGCTGTCAATCAAATAAGACCAGAAAAAAACTGTATTAGATATAATGACAGTGAATAAACAGCAAGGATTACAGTAAATTGGATGGTGGGAGATGAAAGGGATAATGAAATGAAGGTCAGGGAGGAAGAATGTGAAAGAGAAAATTGGTTTGTAACAATGCATACATTTTTCCATGTTCTGATCTGACATTCATTGATTTAGTAACCAGAAATGCAAGTGCACTAAGAACTATTCCCATAAAGTGTCTATGGCTGCAATTGTAGAGAGGCCAATGTACCTGTGAGGTGTAAACGCCTGTGACCGTCAGAACGCCGAAGAATTTATCATACCCCATCAGCTCTACCCTCACTGGACAACCATGACCTGAGTGTTCAAATGTCCTGCAACATCCACTATGGATTACAAGTAATTAAAGGGGCTTTCAATTAAAGATAGGTCATCAATATCTATGGGATAGGATGTCAATCAGATGGATAAGGGTCTGACACTCTGCACCTCACAAATCAGCTGATGTAATTGAAAAAGGATAGTAGGGTCCAGCATCCATAATAATCAAAAAAAGAGGAAAATAGAAGAAATGATCCTATAAAGTCCATATTTTTATTGATACATTTAAAAAAAAGATATGGAAATTTTAAAGGATAGTTTCCATCCATTTTCCTCTTTTTTATTAGTATAACAGATGCTGGACCCTACTCCCCTTTTTCAATTTGTACTTGGATCCTAAAGACTAGCCCATGGACTAGGTCCAAGCACTGCACCCATACCTGGACTTTTGCATGCGGGAGGTGGTAGCTGAATTTTTTACTTTGTTTATAGTTACCAGATGTAAACCTAGTATGGAACAGAAAGCCAATGCTCCAGCAAACTTCTCGTACTGCCGCTCAGCTCCTATTAATTAGTTTATAGATTTACTAGAAGCTTTAAATTTATGACAATGCTTCAGGCTGGGTAATAAATGTAACTAATCTTCAGAAATCTTTGTTTTTATTATGTTATTGGTTCTACCACGTATTAAACGACTCACAGAAACACAGCCCTTTCATCGCCTGATGAAGCAATTCTGCGAAACATGCTTAGAATGTAGCTGGTTTGCCTTAATGTGACTTTAGATCTTACATGTCCTGTATAGATTTTCTTTTTTTGTGTCTGTTCCTGTTCCATTATTCTTTTTCTGGACTATTTTATGTTGGACCTCTAGTGTCGTATGTTACTGTGTTTCCTATACCACAAGCAATTGCACTTTTTATACTGTGTCTGACAGTGCGTCATGCTTATGATATATGCAGTACAGCAACCATTGATTCCATTATGACAACTTTGTAATGCTCAAGCGCACACCCTTCCCTTGTATTTTGCTCGGCTTCTCATTTTTACCTGCGTGTCTTTGTCCCATATTGTTGTTTTGGGATATAATATGGTGTATATATATGTATATAAAAACTATATATATATAGTTTTTTTTACATTGAACATTGGGTCGTATATGTCCATTATGTGTTTATTGAGTTGTACTGGCATACAGAACCAGAGCTTATTTTGGGATGTTAATAGATCTCAATTTATATTATTTCTTGGTTGGTTTAATTCAGATAAATTCTGTTTGCACCAAAATGTTAATGCATCCTAAGCTGCCCACCTCCCTTGACAATCCATGTTCCTCATACGTATGGCCGAAAAAGTGTCTTAACAACCAAGGAATCCTTGTGGATCTCATAGGTACTAGGTACACTACGTAATTCAATGATATAGAACATTAACCCCTTAGTGACTGAGCCAATTTCCACCTTAATGACCAGACCGTTTTTTGTAATTCTGACCACTCTCCCTTTATGAGGTAATATCTCTGGAACGCTTCATTGGATCCGAGCGATTCTGAGATTGTTTTTTCGTGACATATTGGGCTTCATGTTGGTAGTAAATTTAGGTCAATCATTTTTGTGTTTATTTGTGAAAATATAAAAAAATTGGCAAAAATTTTGAAAATTTCACAATTTTCAAATTTTGAATTTTTATTCTATTAAACCAGAGAGTTATGTGACACAAAATAGTTAATAAATAACATTTCCCACATGTCTACTTTACATCAGCGCAATTTTGGGAAAAAAAAAATGTTGGGTTAGGACGTTATAAGGGTTCAAAGTTCATCAGCAATTTCTCATTTTTCCAGCAAAATTTACAAAACCATTTTTTTAGTGACCACATCACATTTGAAGTCTCTTTGAGGGGTGTACATGAAAGAAAACACCCAAAAGTGACACCATTCTGAAAACTGCACCCCTCAAGCTACTCAAAACTACATTCATGAAGATTATTAACCCTTCAGGTGCTTTACAAGAACTAAAGCAAAGTGGAAACAAAAAATGGACATTTTAATTTTTCCAACAAAAATGTTCTTTTAGCCTCAATTTATTAATTTTCACATGGGCAACAGGATAAAATGCATCCTAAAATTTGTTGGGCAATTTCTCCTGAGTACACCGATACCTCATAAGTGGTCATAAACCACTGTTTGGGCGCACAGCAGGTCTCAGAAGGAAGGGAGCGCAATTTGATTTTTGGAGCTAAGTTTCCATTCAAAAATTGAAATGGCGCTCCTTCCCTTTCGAGTCCTGCCGTGCTCCCAAACAGTGGTTTATGACCACATATGAGGTATCGGTGTACTCAGGAGAAATTGCCCAACAAATTTTAGGATGCGTTTTATCCTGTTGCTCATGTGAAAATTAAAAAATTGAGGACAAAAGAAAGTTTTTGTGAAAAAAAAAAGTACTTTTTCATTTTACGGATCAATTTGTGAAGCACCAGAGGGTTAAAAGTGCTCACTATGCATCTAAATAAATTCCTTGGGGTGTCTAGTTTCCAAAATGGGGTCACTTGTGGGGGAGCTCCAATGTTTAGGCACACGGGGGCTCTCCATACGCGACATGGTGTCCGCTAACAATTTGAATGGAAAATTAGCTTCAATTGTTAGCGGAGACCATGTTGCGTATGGAGAGCCCCTGTGTGCCTAAACATTGGAGCTCCCTCACAAGTGACCCCATTTGGAAACTAGACCACCCAAGGAAGTTATCTAGATGGGTGATGAGCACTTTGAACCCCCAGGTGCTTCACAAATGAAACCATAAAAATGAAAAAAGAAACTTTTTGTGGAAAAGAAAGTACATTTTCATTTTTACGGATCAATTTGTAAAGCACCTGGGGGTTCAAAGAGCTCACTATGCATCTAAATAAATTCCATGGGATGTCTAGTTTCCAAAATGGGGTCACTTGTGGGGGAGCTCCAATGTTTAGGCACACAGGGGCACTCCATACGCGACATGGTGTCCGCTAACTATTGGAGCTAATTTTCCATTCAAATTGTTAGCGGACACCATGTCGCATATGGGGAGCCCCTGTGTGCCTAAAAATTGGAGCTCCCCCACAAGTGACCCCATTTTGGAAACTAGACCCCCAAGGAACATATCTAGATGCATAGTGAGCACTTTCATACCCCAGGTGCTTCACAAATTAGTCCGTAAAAGGAAATAAAAGAAGATTTTTGTGAAAAAAAAAGTACTTTTTCATTTTTATGGATCAATTTGTGAAGCACCTGGGGGTCCATAGTGCTCCCTATGCATCTAAATAAATTCCTTGGGGTGTCTAGTTTTCAAAATGGGGTCACTTGTGGGGGAGCTCCAATGTTTAGGCACACGGGGGCTCTCCATACGCGACATGGTGTCCGCTAACAATTTGAATGGAAAATTAGCTCCAATTGTTAGCGGAGACCATGTTGCGTATGGAGAGCCCATGTGTGCCTAAACATTGAAGCTCCCTCACAAGTGACCCCATTTTGGAAACTAGACCACCCAAGGAACTTATCTAGATTGGTGATGAGCACTTTCAACCCCCAGGTGCTTCACAAATGAAACCATAAAAATGAAAAAAGAAACTTTTTGTGGAAAAGAAAGTACATTTTCATTTTTACGGATCAATTTGTAAAGCACCTGGGGGTTCAAAGAGCTCACTATGCATCTAAATAAATTCCATGGGATGTCTAGTTTCCAAAATGGGGTCACTTGTGGGGGAGCTCCAATGTTTAGGCACACAGGGGCTCTCCATACGCGACATGGTGTCCGCTAACTATTGGAGCTAATTTTCCATTCAAATTGTTAGCGGACACCATGTCGCATATGGGGAGCCCCTGTGTGCCTAAAAATTGGAGCTCCCCACAAGTGACCCCATTTTGGAAACTAGACCCCCCAAGGAACATATCTAGATGCATAGTGAGCACTTTTATACCCCAGGTGCTTCACAAATTAGTCCGTAAAAGGAAATAAAAGAAGATTTTTGTGAAAAAAAAGTACTTTTTCATTTTTACGGATCAATTTGTGAAGCACCTGGGGGTCCAAAGTGCTCCCTATGCATCTAAATAAATTCCTTGGGGTGTCTAGTTTCCAAAATAGGGTCACTTGTGGGGGAGCTTCAATGTTTAGGCACACAGGGGATCGCCATACACGACATAGTATCAACTTACAATTCCAATTGTTAGCGGACACCATGTCACGTATGGAGAGCCCCTGGGTGTCTAAACATTGGGGCTCCCCCACAAGTGACCCCATTTTGTAAACTGTACGCCCCAAGGAACTTATCTAGATGCATAGTGAGCACTTTGAACCCCCAGGTGCTTCACAAACTGATCCGTACAAATGAAAAAGTACTTTCTTTTCCACAAAAATGTTCTTTTTTCATTTTTATGGATCAATTTGTGAAGCATCTGGGGGTTGAAAGTACTCATTATGCATCTAGATATGTTCCTTGGGGGGTCTAGTTTCCAAAATGGGGTCACTTGTGGGGGAGCTCCAATGTTTAGGCACACAGGGGCTCTCCATATGCGACATGGTGTCCGCTAACAATTTGAATGGAAAATTAGCTCCAATAGTTAGCGGACACCATGTCACGTATGGAGAGCCCCTGTGTGCCTAAACATTGGATCCCCCCCACAAGTGACCCCATTTTGGAAACTAGATGCCTCACGGATTATATCTAGTGGTATAGTGAGCATTTAGAATCTACAGCTACTTCACAGAATTTGATAACGTCATATTGAACATTTTCTTTTTTTCACACAATTTCTCACTTTTAGGGTACTTTCACATCAGCGGTTTTTGACGTTCACGGCAGAGGCGGTGAAAAAAACGCATCTGCCGCGATTACCGCATAACTGCTGCACTTGCGGCACAGTTGCGGCAAGCCCCATAGAATGTCTATGCGGGCTTGCGGCAGGTGCGGCAAGTGCAGTATCAGCACTTGCGGCAGATGCGGCCGCAAAAAAAACCGAGTCTGACCGCGTTTTTTTTCGCGGCTGCACCTGCTGCAAGTGCCGAAACCACACTTGCCGCTCGTGCCGCACACTTACCGCAAGCCCCATAGACATTGCATGGGGCTTGCCGCAACTGTGCCGCAAGTGCAGCGATTATGCGGTAATCGCGGCAGATGTATTTTTTTCACCACATCTGCCGCGATCGGCTAAAGCCGCTGATGTGAAAGCAGCCTTAGAGCATGTGCACAAGATCCGGAAACACCGTGTCCTGGTCGTCTCCTCTCCTGCATTTTTTTTCTAGTAGTTCTTTATTAAATTTGAAAAAAAAAATTACGTGGGGCTTCGCCACACTTTTGGTCCAGCCAGGTACAGCAGGCAGCTACGGGCTGCCACCAACCCCTTCTGCCTAGTTTTACCTGGCTGGAAACCAAAAATATAGGGAAGCCCTTTTTTTTTTTATTATTTCATGAAATAATTAAAAAAAAAACGGCGTGGGCTTCGCCATGTTTTTGGGCCAGCCAGGTACAACTAGGCAGCTGGGGGCTGGTATCCTCAGCGTAGGGAGGCCCAAGCATTCTGGGCCCCCCCCCGCTGCGAATTGCAGCCCGCAGCCGCCCCAGAAAATGGCGCATTCATAGAAGCGCCATTTTCTGGCGCTGTATCCAGCTCTTCCAGCTGCCGTGTAGCGGTGGCAGACTGGGTAATAAGGGGTTAATGCCAGCTTTTCGGCAGCTGGCACTAAGCCCGAGATTCATAATATAGGGCCAATGTTAGACCCGCCATTAGGAATCTCTAGTAAATTGTAAAGAAGACACAACACAGAGAAAGATTTTTTTATTAGAAAAAAAAACAAACACAATTTAGACCCCATCTTTATTTGTCTGTGGCGTCCGACGTAGTCCAGTGGGCGGTGATGTCCGACGTAGTCCAGTGGGCGGTGATGTCCGACGTAGTCCAGTGGGCGGTTCCGCGATGTTTCTCGGTGTTATAGCATATGGGGGCATCCCCCATATGCTATAATAAGGCACTCTCCAAGGGGAATGATAGGTCATGAACGCTGTAAGTTCATGACCTATCACGATCCTGGGGTCACACATAATAATCTCTAAGGGTACATTTACACGCCGCAACCGCGGCGAGAAATATTGATGGCGATGTGTTGCCTTGCAATAATCGCCGTTCAAAATCCCTCCCAATTGCGGCGTGTAATTGGGGAATTTGGCGGCGATATGTCGCCTCGCCACGGTCGCCTGATTTCAGAGCAGTGCACAGAGATCAGGCGACCGTGGCGAGGCAACATTTTGCCACCAAATTCCCCAATTACATGCCGCAATTGGGAGAGATTTTGACGGCGATTATTGCAAGGCGACATATCGCCGTCAATATTTCTCTCCACGGTTACGGCGTGTAAAGGTACCCCTGTGTGACTCCTGGATTGTGATGGGTCATGAACTTAGAGTTCATGACTTAACCCTTGTTTGACCTCAGGGGAATGATAGGTCATGAACTCTAAGGTCATGACCCATCACAATCCAGGGACCACACAGGGGTTTACTGATCTTCATGATCTCTAAAGCAGATCACCATGAAGATCACTTAACCCCTGTGTGACCCCAGGGAATGATAGGTCATGAACTCTGTAAGTTCATGACCTATCATTCCCCTGAGAGTGCGCGCACACAGCGGCGCGCACAGAAGAGGAGTCAGACTGCTGGTGCCACTGCCAGGAGCGGGACCCCAGGATCGGGACTCCAGGATCCAGGAGCCGGGACCCCAGGATCCAGGAGCGGGACCCCAGGATCGGGACTCCAGGATCCAGGAGCGGGACCCCAGGATCGAGGAGCGGGTGAGAGAGAGAGGAGGAGGGAAGCTGGAGGAGCGGTGCTGCAGGAGCGGGGCCGGAGGAGCGAGGAGGGGAGCCGGAGCGGTGCTGCAGAAGCAGAGGAGCGGGGATAAGAGGAGCGGAGAGGGTTAGAGGAGCGGGGCTGGAGGGGGTAAAGATGGGGGGCTGTGGGAATCAGAGGAGCGGGGCTGGAGGAGCGGAGGGAAACTGGAGGAAGGGGCTGGAGGAGCAAGGAGGGGGCTGGAGGAGCGAGGCTGGAGGAGCAAGGAGGGGGCTGGAGGAGCTGGAGATGGGGGGCTGGAGGGGGTCGGAGGCTGCAGAAAGTGTTGGGGGGCACAGGGGGATGTGTCAGTCATGCGATCTGACTTGTGACATGTCAGATCGCATGCAGCTTCAGGGGAGGCGTTTTTACATGCGCCACCATTTTGGATGTTGTGGGGGAGGGATGGGGGTGGTGGGGGGGGGGGGTGATCTGGGGGTACTGGGGGTCTTTGGGCAGTGAGGGGTTGCTGTTTCACTTTAATCCGACATGTGTTTTCATGTCGGATTAAAGTGAAAGTACTTTTTACCGGCACTGTCACTGTTTGTGATGTGATGATCGGTAAACGGTGTTTACCGGTCATCACATCACAGGTGCGGGTACAAAATCAGCTAATTCCTAATCTCTAGGGTGTCAGCTACAATCGGTACACTGACACCCTAGAGATATTAGCTCCAGGGGCGGCGCTATAGAGCTTTTTCCTGCCAACGTCTACAGACGTCGGCTAGGCTTTAGTACCCTTTTTTTCCGACGTCTGTAGACGTTAGGCTGTCGTCTAGGGGTTAAACATATTAAAAGTGGAGCGCAATGTACACTAAACATCTTTTGAATGGTAAGTATGTTCGGTTGATTTTTCTGAATGTGTAGATAATATAGTTTCATCCAAATATATCATTAAACTAAGTATTGCCAACAGAAAGTACAGGGTGGGCCATATATAGGGTGGGCCATTTATATGGATACACCTAAATAAAATGGGAATGGTTGGTGATATCAGCTTCCTGTTTGTGGTATATTAGTATATGGGAGGGGGTACTAATGTGCCACAAACAGGAAGTTGATATCACCAACCGTTTCCATTTAATTTAGATGTATCCATATAAATGGCCCACCCTATATATGGCCCACCCTGTACAGTACATAACATTCACCTTGGGAAGAAGATGCACATTGTCGAATGTCTGGTCCTTATTAAATGGCTACTAAATAGGAAAGTACAGACGATCGGCAAGGAAAGGGGCGGGGGTCAACGATTAGAAAAAAATGGCTGGGTTCTCGCAAAAATAGTGTTCATTGTGAGAAAGTGGTTCAGCAATGGGATCAGAATCCATACCATTACATTATGATGTCCTCAAATGGGGCAGCATCAATCAGTTGATGGATGTAATATAAAAGGGGGTAATATTAAGGCCTAAGTAATTTACATTCTAAATCCCCATCTATTTAGTGCCATAATCTAAACTATATTCTAATATAACAGGTTTTCTATTTTTTGTCCCTACGTTTTGTGTGATGAATGATGCTTTATCTCAGAATCACAGTGCATGCTGGGATACTCAAATGAAGCATTATCAGGGGGCAGAGGCTGCAGACACTGCTGCAGCCTCTTCCCCCTACCTGAAATGAAGCATAATTTCAGGGACTGGGGTTATCCTGGTGCTGTGCAATGTGCGATATGACAGTGCAATCTCTGTTGCCGGCTCAGATCAACAGAAGTGAGCCGGCAACTTAGCGGTGTGAAAATACAAGGCGTGTAGAGACCAGTGATGTCACTTGCAGGGTCTCTGCATGCCGGTATTCTGGCACCACAGTATTCTAAGCTATGTGCAGGGCATGAAGGGATAGTGCTGCCTGACTGGTTAGATGACCAGACGATGGGAATATGATGTAGACGGCAGACCCTTATTTTCAGGACACACACAATACCTATATGAGTAGCCTTTAATCCTGCAGGGATACATATTGGAAAGGCTGTGTGTGTAACAATATTTAATCATTTGCAGCTCAGTAATTATCATTGGTTAGTCGACAGAGTCAGTGTCAGTGTGCACATCAAGCATCTATATAGGCACAGGGTGAGATGGAAACATAGAATGAGAATTTAAATGCAACGCTGGGCCACATGTGACCTTGGTTGTTGAACATACGACATGACTAAGGATCATGTTTTGCAACCAGGGCTGTGAAGTCTGTAAGCCGAACCTCCGGGCCCCCACGTCATTTGATGCGCTTGGAAGAAGCGCAAGATTTGAAACTCCGGCAGTGTGAAGCCGGCGTTCGCAATGCATTCGGGTTTCATCTGCCATAGGGATGAATAGACAGCGTTAACGCAGTGTTTCCTTTCCGGTAACACTGCACTAATGCTGAAAAATTCTAAGTTGCAGATGGAACCTGCTGAATGCAATGCTGACGCTGGTTTGACCCTAGCCTAAGCCAAACCTCTGACTCCTCAATTTCACTGAATCCGACTCTACCACTTACATTATGGACCACAAGTTACCCCAATTTCCACATAGAAATACATTTTCCTTCATTGTGCTGCGATGTAGTGTGTGTCATGGCCCAGGTCACCTGGTAGCCCCATCCTCAAAAAGTACGGACATTACCGCTATAGTTACATGACATAATTTACTTTGCTTCTTTCAGTACTTGTTTTTGGGAAATTGTCAATATAGAGAATTACCTACAGGAATTATGTTACAATAAGGAATTGGTGGAACTCAATGGATTTGGTGGTTACCTATTAGCAATTTTTCATAACTTCTGACATCCACTGCACTTACCACATGGTGCATTGATGATATTAAGGAACTGCAAGTACAGACACAAACCATGGACATGTGGGGAGATGGATTTTTTTGGCTGTTTTTAATGGGAACCTGTCAACTACTTTATGTCCCCAAAGCTATCACTATAGGTCCCTGCAGTTTCCTACTACATCCCTAATCATCCCTGTTTGACCAAAAACTCTGCTGTAACCGTTGAGAAAAATCATATTACAGCTTACTGTACATGTTCGTATAGTAATTAGGATGGTGTCTTCAGTGTGTAGACACTCTGGGCGTTCGTTCAGGCTCCATGGTTATCACACCCCGATGGGAGAGATAACCTAATTTCCTAAGTGCGCTTCCGGTGTTTGAAATCGACGGGTTGCTCCCTCCTGGTATGACGCCTGGCCGTGTCATTTTTAGTACTATGCATTGTGGGGGTGTATTGGGAGTACGGGCCGGCTTCCAAGCATGTGCAGTGCGCATTCTGGAGCCGTCCCATACACCCTATAATCCCCCATAATGCACAAGACCAGAAATGACGTGGCAGTCATCATTCCAGGAGAGATCAGCCCATTGATTTCAAACACTGGGAGCGCACTTAGGAAATTAGGTTATGACACCTATCGGGGTGTGATAACCACAGAGCGAGGGGGAGCATTGAACCTGAGCGAATGCCCAGAGTGTCTACACTCCGAAGAGTAAAAAATGGGAAAGGAAACGGTGTTCACCAGTCCGCGCTGCCAGGATCCACTTATTCCAGGGAAGAAACTCACGATCAGATGTGATGTGATCAAAACTTTTTATTGCATCCAACGCGTTTCAACGCCTTTCCTGGCGTCTTCCTCCGAAGACACCATCCTAATTACTATACGAACATGTAAGTTATAAAATTATTTTTCTCAACAATTACAACACAGTATTAGGTCAGACAGGGATGCGCACTGCGTTCCTATGTTTAACATAGGAACGCATAGTGCCTGCGTTTGGCAGCGTTTGCTGCGTTCGGGTGCGGATGCAGACGATATCTGCTCCTTCCGGGGTCGCAGCATGTTGCATTTTTTGTGCGCTCGGGGATCTTGCAAAACCAGCAAGCGTCCCCAAGCGCACAAAAAAAGCATTGGCGTCAATGGGTCCGCAGTGTTCTGCGCTTGACAGCGCAGGAGAACGCTGCGGACCCATTGAAAAATCTCCCGATGGCCGCCAGTGATGTCACAGGAGCTCACCGACGGCCACCGGGAGATCAGCTCATCTCCGGGGTGGAGGAGATCCTCCACCCCGCCGCCGGTAATACTCTAGCGGTGTTGGCGGGGTTAAACAGCTGATTTGACAGCTGTTTGAATCTTCCCGCGCCGACATCTCCTCTCAGTGTCGGCGCGGGAGATTCAAACAGCTGTCAAATAAACTGTTTCTCCCCGCCGACATGTCCCGGAGCTTACCGGCGGCGGGGAGGAGGAGATCTCCGGCGCTGATCTCCGCCTCCGGACAGCGCCGATTGGCTGCCGGGCTGCACAGTGATGTGTCCGCAGGCGGATATTCTCCGCTGCGGACACATCAAAATGACACCGCGTTTGACTGCGTTTGTGTCTGCATGCCATCAGCATGCAGACACAAACACTAATGTGAAGGCAGCCTAAAAGTCTGAAAATGGATATAAGAAGAATAGTAGAATAAAGCTTTCCATTGCACATCTCGACCCTGATCATGCTTTCTATTAAATAAAAAAATTGCAAAAATTTACTGATCAAAATGCAAACTGGGCCTTACAAGAAATCCTTTGGAAACTGCTACCCGCTGTCTTCAGTGGAAGCTTTCAGTTGGCAAAACAACTCTATTTGTGTAGTGATTTATTCGGAGAAGAAAGAATAAAATATTTATATATTTCACGAGGCCTGATACAAGTGAATGTGTAATTATTTGAGCAGAGACTTATGTGGCATTTATTTAACAGATGTGCTGGGATTTTATTAAGCACATATACCACTGTAATCGCGGCTGTTATTTCCTCCTCTTATTGCTTCACTAAAGTATTTTGCAAACAAGAAACATAATGGGATGACTTATCAGCTCTCCCCATCCGCAGGGTGATGTCTTCTCTAGTATACGCCACCTCTACACTAAATAGTCATAATTGTCAGGTACACCAAGTATTGTGGATGGAGAGGCTCGTTCACATCTTTTTTTTGGCACGCAGAGTATATGGGGTAAATGGAGGCTGTGGCATCTGTCACCAATAATGATAATGGCAACCATTTAACGCAAATGTCATGAAATGTTATTGAAGAGCTCATGACGTATTCAATAAACGAACTCTATTATAGTCTATCGGTGACAGATGTGTTAAATGGATGCCTAAAAGTGGCACCCGTTAGCCATAGACTATAATGGCATCTGTTTAACGGATACAACTCAGGGTTTTCAAAAGCTTTTATGACGTATCCAATAAAAGGATGCATTTATATTGTAGGCATTTATCACGTGAATCCGTCACCCACAGACATAATGGCACCCGGATAATGAAAACTTCATTACATATCAATTTAACTGATGCCATTTAGTAACTTCCATCACCCATAGACTCCACATCCCTCAGGATGGAATAGTGTAGTCTTCATAAAATGGTAGAGTTGGAAGGGGCCTCCCGGGTCATCGTGGGTAGGGACCTCCCGGGTCATCGTGCGAAGGGACCTCCCGGGTCATCGTGCGAAGGGACCTCCCGGGTCATCGTGCGAAGGGACCTCCCTGGTCATCGTGCGAAGGGACCTCCCGGGTCATCGTGCGAAGGGACCTCCTGGGTCATCGTGCGAAGGGACCTCCCGGGTCATCGTGCGAAGGGACCTCCTGGGTCATCGTGCGAAGGGACCTCCCGGGTCATCGTGCAAAGGAACCTTTCCAGGTCATCGTGTGAAGGGACCTCCCGGTTCATCGTGCGAAGGAACCTTCCAGGTCATCGTGAGAAGGGACCTCCCGGGTCATCGTGCGAAGGGACCTCCCGGGTCATCGTGCGAAGGAACCTTCCAGGTCATCGTGTGAAGGGACCTCCCGAGTCATCGTGCGAAGGGACCTCCCGGGTCATCGTGCGAAGGGACCTCCCGGGTCATCGTGCGAAGGGACCTCCCTGGTCATCGTGCGAAGGGACCTCCCGGGTCATCGTGCGAAGGGACCTCCCGGGTCATCGTGCGAAGGGACCTCCCGGGTCATCGTGCGAAGGGACCTCCTGGGTCATCGTGCGAAGGGACCTCCCGGGTCATCGTGCGAAGGAACCTTTCCAGGTCATCGTGTGAAGGGACCTCCCGGTTCATCGTGCGAAGGAACCTTCCAGGTCATCGTGAGAAGGGACCTCCCGGGTCATCGTGCGAAGGGACCTCCTGGGTCATCGTGCGAAGGAACCTTCCAGGTCATCATGTGAAGGGACCTCCCGGGTCATCGTGCGAAGGGACCTCCCGGGTCATCGTATGAAGGGACCTCCCGGGTCATCTGGACCAACCCCCTGCTCAAAGCAGGATTCACTAAATCATTCCTGACAGATGTTATCCAGCCTCTGTATGAAGACTTACATTGTAGGAGAACTCACCACCTCTTGTGGCCACTTGTTCCCCTCACTGATCACCCTCACTGTCAAAAAGTTTTTCTAATAAGTCTTTCCTTGTGTAAATAAGAATGAAGCTGATCCCGCCTACAGTGTGACAGCCGTAGAGTAAAATTGATCCCTCTACAGTGTGACAGCCCTAGAGTAAAGCTGATCCCTCTACAGTGTGACAGCCTTAGAATAAAGCTGATCCCTCTACAGTGTGAGTGCCCAAGAATAAAGCTGATCCCTCTACAGCAGGGGTGGGGAACTCCAGTCCTCGAGGGCCGCAAACAGTTCAGGTTTTCACGATTTCCTTAGTATTGCACAGGGATTGGAATCATCACCAGTGCAAGTGATTATGTTATCACCTGTGTAATACTAAGGAAATCCTGAAAACATGCACTGTTTGCAGCCCTCGAGGACTGGAGTTCCCCACCCGTGCTCTACAGTGTGACAGCCCTAGAATAACACTGATCCTTCTACAGTGTGACAGCCTTAGAATAAAGCTGATCCCTCTACAGCAGGGGCGGGGAACCATTTTTCTGCCGAGGGCCATTTGGAAATTTCTACAATTTTTCGAGGGCCGTACAAAATTATCAACTTGAAAATTACCCGCTATATTTGGTTAAACAATCAATTCAACACCACTGTGGTGGCCGGAGCTGCTTCTCTTTGGCGTGGGTGATATTGGTCATGTTGCTTCTCAACTGCTTTTACAGGTTTGCTAGAGCCCTAGACATCACAGGAGAGGCTGGGGCATATACTTCACTGGGGAGGCTGAGGCATAGAGATCACTGGAGAGCTGGATTTAAAGGGCAGACAGTCGGCAAAACGCATCTGCCAGGCCGAGCACTGCAGTCCCCAGGAATATGTCCAGGGGCTGCAAAAAAAAGTAATTGAGGGCCGCATTCGGCCTGGGGCCTGAGATTCCTCACCCCTGCTCTACAGTGTGACAGCCCTAGAGTAAAGCTGATACCTCTACAGTGTGACCGCCCTTGTATAAAGCTCATTCCTTCTACAGTGTGACAGCACTAGAAATTAGCTCATCCCTCTACATTGTGACATATTTCTTCACAGGTATTAACTCTCCTCTCAGTGTTCTCTTTTGCAAGCTAAACATTCCCAAATCCTGTAACCGTTCCTCTTAGGACATGGTTTGCGGACCAGACACGTTTCTGGTCGCTCTTTTCTTAACTTGCTCCAGTTTGTTGATGCCTTTTTTTTTTTACACTAGTCAAATGGAAGCCAAAATGATGCTCCCTAGGCCGTGGCCTAACTTGAGGCTATTTATTGTTCCTCGGTGAAAAATCTCCAACTCTCACTGTCATGTATTAGCATTTGTCTTCAAATTTGGGCCAAAGAGATTTTTTTGTGCCTTCACAGCTCCAGGTACCCGGTGCAACTGGACCTCTGCACCCCAATGAAGCCATATGGGTGCATTTAGCGTGTGAGCTGTCCCAGCCTACATACTACACGTAAACAAAAAACATGCATTGTCTCTGCTATGGTTCCAGGAAATTTATATATGCATTGAAACACTGGCAGACACAGACAGAGGAGGGCCCCTGTGCAAGAACAGTATTAGGACTCCATGTAGTCGAACAGCTTATAATAATGCACAATTCCATTTGCTTTGAAGGTAGAAATGGCCCCCCTTACCTATTGGGCCCCTGTGCAGTTGCACAAGCTTCACCACTGATATGCCCACCCTTGCATTGACATTTGTTTTTTACCATTCTTCAAAGCGGAGTCTCTCCACACTGATACAGTGCAATCTGTGCTGACAGTATCAGACTCTGAACAGACACGTCCTAATGAAGCAAGGAATGCTAACCGTGGTCAGTGGTCATACATTTCTACAAGTGTGAACAACACAATGCAGAGTTTTTAAAGGGAATCCCTCACTGCTATCTCATCTGACAGCAACATAATGTAGGTAAAGAAATCCTGAATCCAACATTACTGGCTGCAGCCATTCTTACACAATCAAAGAATTTAGTTTCAGAAACGTAGCAGAGCTGGGATAGCTGCCTCTGCCCACACCAGGCTCTATATAGAGATTGATACCTCACAGTCAGTGCACAATCAGTACAGGGGGTTTGTCGGACTGCCGTGCAAGAGACAAAGTAGTCCTGTTATGGTAATCACAGGGTAACAAGTCTTAACATTACATAATCAATAGCATACACACTGATGAGAGAAGCACAGTTGCTTTTGTTTTTTAACCCCTACAGCATGCTGACCTCAGCTTACATAGCAAAAACCTGCTGACAGATTCCCTTTAAGAAAAGATGATCTACAATTGTAACTTTGAGAGTTTGAGCACTTACTAAATCAGATACGTCTGGCACTTCTCACACCCTATCAGAGGGCATATACCTATCCCTTGTTCTCTTCTATTTGCCAACCCTGTTCCTCGCATTTACTCTTCCCTAATTATTTGAGACTTTCCTCTGTTTTGTGATGTCTTTTTAAAACCTTTTTATTTGCATTTTATTGTAACATTTAGAAGAAGGCATGCCTTTAGAGGAGATACTTTATCATTACCACCTTATCAGATTTAGGCTGCGTTCACACATTTGCGTATTTTGCTGCGCCTTTTTGCGCGCGCTTTTTGCCGGCCGCGCAAAAAAGCACAACAAAATACGCAGGGGCTTTCACACACTGCGCTTTCTTTACTCCAGAAAGCGCAGTGATGTCCCAGAGGGGAGGAAGAATCCTGCTTCCTCCTCCCCTCTGTGACAGCCCCATTAGATTTCACAGTGTATTAATATACACTGTGAAATCTAAATTAAACAGAGGCAAATGTATGTAAAATAAAAAAGAATGAATACTTCACCTGTCCGACGCCTTCTCCCGTTGTCCGGTGCCTTCGTCCGGTGCCTTCTCCCGTTGTTCGGTCTCCGGTTCTAAGTGAGAGGTGTACTGACAGGACCTGTGGTGACGGGGGCAGAGGGGGGCGTTCCCAGCGCTGATTAGCTGTTCGCGGTCATGTGATATGTATCACATGACCGCAAGTGTCCGGGAACGCCCCTCTGACATCACCACAGGTCCTGTCAGTACACCTCTCACTTAGAACCGGAGACCAGACAGAGGGAGAAGGCACCGGACACCGGGAAAAGGCGTCGGAGAGGTGAAGTATTCATTCTTTTTTATTTTTCATTCACTTGCTTTTGTTTAATTTAGATTTCACAGTGTATATTAATACACTGTGAAATCTAATGGGCGGCCACAGCTGTCACAGAGGGGAGGAGGAAGCAGGATTCTTCCTCCCCTCTGGGAGAATAAGCAGACATATCAATTGACATATCAATTGTTTACGGAGCTGCGCTTTCTCCCGGAAAACGCAGTGCGTATTTTTGCGCAATGTCTGCACTGCAAAATGAATTTCACATTCACTTTGCTGGCAGACAAAACGCACACTGCGTATTTTGAAAAGCGCGCGTAAAAAAGCGCAGCAAAATACGCAATGTGTGAATGCAGCCTTAAGGTATCTACTAGTCCATCGGCTATTATTTTGTTAGGTAGCGCAAACTGTATATTATTAGGGCACGAGCTGCACAATTGTAATTCTGCGGCTGCGAATAAAACACTTCTGTTTTGCTGGTCACGATATGTTAACTAGCCATGACTAGTCCGCCTGGGCAACCTTTTCTCCAGACTAGTCCCAGCCACAGATAAAAAGTCCTATTAGTGATTAACATCTTCTCCACCATCTTCCGTCAAAGCTTAAGTAAGAAGCTCTCGCAATCATGCACAACATCCACTGAGGCTTATAATGGGACGGTGAGGAAGATGTCAGTTGTGCCGAGTAGGCGTAATTACGGCACCCGAGGCCGGGACTAATCCAGGGGGATGGATGCCTCGCCTGTTTAATTAAAATGAGTGACAACTGGTGGAATTTTGGTTGCCTTGGGGTACTCAGCAGGCCCTCTTAATGAAACAATATTTGCCAAAAAGGATTTGTCACACTTTACATACAGTAGCTCTTGGCAAAAGTTTGGCTGACAGTTCAGCTGTGTATGCATACATTCTGAATGGAGAGACGAGAGAATGGGTCCATTCACATGGTCCAACCAGAGGCACTAAATCGCGGATCAGTAAACCTTTACGGATTTTATGTCTTTTACAGGGGATGCCCATTACTTGGATAACCCTTTCTCATTCCTCACGTTTGTCCCCATTAAAGTAAAAAAGCTTATACTCACCTCTCATGTCGGTGCATTCCAGCTGTGTTGGCACTTGATCTCCCAAGGCTCACATGACACTGTGACAACATGTAAGCCCTACACCCAATCACCGCCGGCTTATCTCTCCCTACCTGTACATGTATGTCTAATTGGCAAAAAGCGAGGACTACGTCTGCCGCTCCCTCTCTGTTAATCACTCGTATGTCCAAAGGTGGGGATAAGGAAGCAGATGGTGATTGGGTGCATGGCTCACGTGACTTCACAGTGTCATGTGAGCCCTGGGAGAGAAAGTCATGTGACATCACAGTGTCATGTGAGTCTCGGGAGAGCAAGTGCAACACCGATGGAATGGCACTGACACCAGAGGTGAGTATAAGCTTTTTTTATTTTAATGGGGAATGAGAAGGGGTTGTGCAAGCAGTGAACGACCCCTTTAATAACCTGTGTACACAGGCAGACCAAAGTAAACGATACACGCTGAGCGATCTGTGCAAGTGCTGTTAAGACAGGACGATGCCCTGCCAAAAACTATGATATTTTGCTCTGCACAAATGATCTTTTCACCTGACAAACAAGTGATCTTTTGCAATTATGTGTCAGTAAAAATGCAGATTAAGTCTCTGCCAAACACATTTTTCTTATCTCTCCTGAGAACAAATGGATCAGGCATGTCGAAATCAGCTGCCCAATCCTTCTGCCCCTTGACCTCAGCTGTCGGGAAGGACTCAGGAAACTCCTCATACATATTAATTGGTTTGGGGGATTTGCTGACATTAATCTAATATGTATGGACAGGTATAATGAATGGTCACATGCAGCAGATATATTGCGGAAATATATGCAGTTGTTCCAAACCATGAACAGATTTTTCTAGCCATTCATGCACAGGCTGCAGAAAAACATAAAGAAGGGATTTTCAGTTCTGAGGAATTTCGGCAACAAATCTGCCCCATGTGAATACTAATGGAAAACCTTACTGTGTAATGTATAGCATATAAAACCACATCTGTGCTATATGTAACCATCTGTGCTCCATTTTCTACTAAATTCCTAAATGCACACAATGACTATAGCAGAATAGTAAAAAACAAAACTGACTGAACCAGTGTGTTATGTACATGAATCCAAACATCCAGCCTGACCTTTCATGTGTTACATTGGGGGGAACATTATTGCTTTTAAGAGTCGTCTTTATGAAGGATGAAGAAATGTCGGAGTGCAGAGAGCAAATATTGATATTGGAATCGAAGGGCAGATGTCAGGAATAAGTAACTGAAATTCTATATGTTCCCCTAATCCCCTGCGAGAGATTGAGGAAACGGGCACCGAGGCGGCCGCTTCTGCAGAATAGTCACATTGACGCTTTATATGAAACATATTATGCTCTCTGCGGCTGCCAATGAGTGTTAGGAACAAGGAATCTGCAGCATGCTTGCTAATGAGACAGATAACAAGCGAGAGGTAGGGAGGGAGGCGAGCGAGAGAAGGAGGGAAAGATGAGTGTAAAAGAGACTAAGTAAAGAGGAGGGAGTGGAAATGAGCAAGATATTGTATATGTGTAAGTACGGGGAGAGGATGTGCATATGGATAATGCCTTGCTTATACATAAATCCTACAGTGTTACCGCACCATACATGCAGATGTAACCTTTCCATGGTAACTGGATCCTGGGACAAACCCTCAAGAGTGTCTGTCTCATGGAAACACAGCTGAGCGCTGATGAAATATTAGGCACCCAAGTGTATTGACTTGGCACCGAAAACCAATTCTGCATCTATAAGGAGCTTATGATTGTTCGCCAATAAAAGCATTTCTACATAGTCACAAAATGAACTAGTGCTGGAACCAAACACAGACTTAAAGGTCCTATTGGGGAGCTTTCACATCTGCGTTTTTTGCAAATCCGGCAGAATTCCGCTTTTTTTGCAAAATCAGGATGTGTGACATTTGCAGCAAGATTGTTTTTTTTTCTAATGCATTTGTATTGGAGTTCCGGACATGTGCGGCACTTTCATTTTCACTGGGATCTCGCAAATTCAGCTCTTGGAGTGTCATAAAACCGCAGTTAGCAACAGTTTTTGTCCAGTGCCAGATTTGCCGAATCCCGATAAAAACGCAAGTGCCGCACATTGTTCAGAACTCCAATACAAATGCATTAGAAAAAACGCAACTTTGACGCAAGTGTGACGCATCCGGTTTTTGCAAAAAAGGCAGAATTCTGCCGGAATTTTTCACAAACCACAGATGTGGGCGGCACAGTGGCTAGCACATCAGCCTTGCAGCACTGGTGTTCTGGGTTCAATTCCCACCAAGGACAACATCTGCAAGCAGTTTGTATGTTCTCCCCGTGTTTTGTGGGTTTCCTCCTGGTTCTTTCGTTTCCTCCCACACTCCAAAGACATACTGATAGGATGTTTAGATTGTGAGCCCCAATGGGGACTGTGTGTTGCTATGGAATTAATAGCGCTATATAAATGAATAAATATTAATATGTGAAAGTAGCCTTACATGGGCTCATTTTGCATCTGACACGATATAGCGAGTTGATCGATGCTCCTTCGGCAAAGTTTACAAGGGGCAAACATCTGCACTGAACGTCACTGTACGATTTTTAGTACCATTGTACAATAGTTTTTCTTTTTGCCAGCATATCCCTGTCTACACGAAGCTATGTGCTGTCGGCAAACTATGATTTTAATGTCCCCATAAAAGATGCAATCAGACGAGCATTTGCTCATTTATCTTTCCTTCCATTAGCAGACATGTTTACGTGGGTCATAATCTGGAACAAATGCTCACACACCCATTGGCAAAGTAAAAGAGCTTTCAAGAAGTTGTCTCATCCTATTGAATGGTTAAAATTGCAAAGTGCTTATAAAAAAGAAAACAAGCAATTTTGCAATTTAGCTTATGTTTAAAAATCCCTCTATTCTTGAGATCAGGGAGGTTTTTATGTTCCAGTTTATTGCCTAGGTTAGAAAAGGAAGCCGGTCTCCTAAGCAATGAGTGCGCACTTGCAAATATTGCTCTGAATCTGCCCAGATTACTGGATCTATCTTGCGTTCCCCTGTGCTCTTCTGATGATGAAGCGACTGAGCTTTCTCTGCTTTCAGCAACAGACAGTGTAAGATTTCAACCAGCGATGCGACCATCCAAAGGTCCAAACTGGCAATCTTTAGCCAGCACACTACCACTGGCAAACAGGAAGCAGGGAGACTGGGGGAGCAGTGTGCTCCTGCAACAAGAATACAATTGTAACAAGTGTTATTAAAAGAGTTCTCCACCCCTTTCTCATTTCCCATAAAAATAAAAAAGCCTATACTCACCTCCTGTGCCGTCACGTTGTTATGGCAAGCGAGCACCACGACCAATCAGCACTGGCTACCTTCTCTCTGCATAGGAGGTGGGTGGCAGCCGCAACACTCACTTCATCTAAACGGCTTGCGTGTCATACCAATGTCACTTGTGCTCCTGGAACGCGAGTTCCAACATCACTGGAACTGTGCCAGCAATGGTGGTGAGTATATACTTTTCTATTATTATGGGTAATCAGAATGGGTTGTCCAAGTAGTGGACATCCCCTTTAAATCAGTTAGTCAAAGGAAAATAATAAATGTGCACATACACGCCGGCCAGCCGTCAATGGACAATCGGCTTGGAACAGAACGCATGCTTTCATTCGGGAGCAAAGTGGTGGCAACATCAAAGGGACTAAATGTCGAGGGAAAGTTGGGTTAGGTCCTATTCTACACATTAGATGGTTTCCCTGTCCTGCCAAAGAGTCAGATTCGGCTGACTCTTCTTTAGAGTGTCCGAATAACATAAGCAACATCTAACAATGGGGTGAAAGAAAACTAAAACACCACAAGTCCATCAAGTACAGTATTATTCCGCAATGTTGATCCAGCCACAAAAGTAGCACCAAGAATCTAATCTGGAACACTAATTAATGTGGCACCCTGCAGACAATAATATTCCTACAAAAACACAATAAGAGATCACTAGGAAACAGTAACATCACACTACTGCAAAATAAGAGTTTTGGGTTAATAATGAGATGAGTATAATATACAGGCGTCTGCACATCGCCCATCATGTGTGTTAAGCGCCTAATAGCAGCACCCTAGGGTAAAGCTCAACTCAATCACATTGACAGTTTGCTGTGTTATATTAATTTCATCCACTTAGTCCTAGCACCATTGGAATAATGCAATATTATATTCAATGTTTGTGTGCAATAAATATTTATTGTTAGACTGTAACTAATAAAAGTGCAGATATATTAAACTCACAGAGGAATTTACGGTACTTATTACATTCAGGACTATGAATATATAATTGTATAATATTGTATAATAATATTTGTTGCTCTTCAGTTTGATCAGTGTCAGCGAAGTCTGATCTGATTCTCTGAGTAGAGAATGGTATCACAGGTGAGGAGAAGATAGCTTACAACATTTCTCCATTTTGGATGTCCATAATGTCATCTGAATGCAGTCTGATGATTTGCACTCACCCATAAACTTGTATGGGAACGCTTTGTCCCATTTTAGCTGCCACTTGCAGCATGCCGTGATTTTTTTGTCATGCAAAATCATCATGATAAAAAAATGCTGATTGGTACTGCCCATAGTATAGCATTGGTCAGAGGGCTGTACGATACAACATCCGATAGCACTCAACCGCTTGTGTGATGAAACAATATTTTGTTCAACTTATGCTATGTGCACACGATCAGGGTTTGCAGCTTTTTGGACGCAGAGTGTTTGCGCTGCATCCATAACACTGCGTTGTACAGTATCAGCACAGTGGATGATTTCTAGAAATCCCATCCTCACTGTGCTTCTCCCGACTGCAGTGCCTTTTCAGCTGTGGTGTGGGTGGGTTTCTGGACTTCCACATGTCTGCAGCATGTTCATTTATTGCGGTGGAGACGGGAGCGATCTCCAGCGGGTGAATGCAGCAAGAAGCCGTCCTGCACAGAAAGCAGATCATGGCAACAGGGCTGCTGCGCTCACCCAGCGTTCACTCGCAGCTTCCCTCAGGTCCGGAGGCGGTGTGTCCAACAAGCAGTGCCTTTGAACCTGAGGGAAGCCGTGGGTGAAAGTAGGGTGAGCACAGCCGACTTGTACCCATAGTGCAACATGAACTGCCTCTGGACCGTGTGCAAATACCCTAAGACTGTAACATTGCATTGATTGCACGAAGAGGTCTTGTGATGCCCTCTGCCATGAGAGGGAAACGGTGCCGCAGTCCAGTATATAAGTATATTTTTGTTTTTGACCCCAATGATCCAATGTTTACTATTTATTAAAAAAAAGTACTGGAAAACTCTTTAAGGCTGAAGGCACACTGTGCGAGTGACTCGTGCGAGTGACTCATACGAGTGCAGTGTGAGGGAAACTCGCAGTGCACTCAGACCAGTGTTGCCATATCAGGCAGGGAACACTGGTGCCTTTCTCCTGTGCTAAACTCGCACTGCGAGTCAAATGCAACTGAACGTGTGTTTGACATGCGAGGGGCTAATGGAAGTCTATGGGTGCAAGGAAACCTCGCACCCAGACAGCACACTGTGCGAGTCACTCACGTGTGTGCTATAGTCCCGACAAAAGGAAAGCCCGATAGCTATATATCTACAAATAAAGATCTGTAGATATAATAGCAATTTTGGGCTTTCTGCTGCTTTGACAGGATCATTTTTTACATTTCTCAGGGTTAACTGGCATATTAACTCCATCTGGAGCCTCTGTGCTGTATGTCAGCCGGGAGTCGGCAGATGCGGTTAATAAGCCGGTTATGTATGTTTAACCCCATTGTGCTGTCATGCCAGGTTGTGTCCAGTTATGGCCACACTCCCTGGACACAAGCTGGCATGTCATAATGTGTCTGCAGGGGTTAATGCATCTTTTTATTAAAAGCCGGTATTCTCCGGCGGGCTGCAGGACTTAGTCAGGAGCTCTCCATGGTCCTGATCATTAAAGCTGGGTGCTGACCGCAATCTAAACAGCTTCAGCACCACAGTCAGCAACCAGTTTTAACGATCAAGGTCATGGAGAGCTCCTGACTGGGTCCTACAGCCCACCGTGCCGCCAACACTTTGGCTTTTGCAGTGAACAGATCCACAGCAAATCCTAGGGGTTGCTTTTTTCTTGGCAGGAGGTTTGCTGCATTTTTTTCTGCAAATTTGTTGCGTTTTTGCTGCAGATTTTACAATGGAAGGTAGAGCAAAAACACAGAAAAGAATTGACGCTCATTCTTTCAAGTATGCAGCAAAACCTGTGGTGTTTCCACTTTCTGCAACAAACAAAATCCAATGTGTGGAGCTTTTCCTGAAATCATGTACAAAAACTACTAAGAAAAAGCAGCATTAAAAAAACTTACTATCAATGCCAAAATCAAAAACCAACACTGCACTTGCAAATCCAGTGTTGGTTTTTGATTTTGGCATTGATGGTAAACTTTTCCTGAAATCCTGTAGATTTTGATGTTAACCAAAAATGCAGGAAAGGATTAGCATAAAACGCAGGTTAAAATGCTGTGTGTGAACTAGGCCTTAGGGGTTTCTAGTTTCTCCTGATTTCTTGGCAGGAGATTTGCGTTTTTTGTTTGTTTGTTTTTTGCTGTGGATTTGCTACGTTTTTACCTCATTTGATTGCGGATGTGCCCATAAAACACTGAAAAAATGCAGAAAAGAATTGATGCTCATTCTATTCAAAACGCAGCAAAACCTGTGGTGTTTCCACTTTCTGCAACAATGAAAAACCAATGTGTGTGGAAGCTTTTCCCTGAATTACATAGGTTTTGATGTTAACCAAAAAACGCAGGAAAGGATTAGCATAAAACGCAGGCAAATCCGGAGGTCAAAAACGCTGTGTATGAACTAGGCCTAAGTATTTTAAAGTTACTATTTGTAAGACTATAATAGGCAACTAACAAGCTGCCATATTCCTGTTAATAATGGGATATAATTTTCTGTCTCCATCAATGAAGCTCTCCACCTCCGTGCTGCCTCCCTAAGGTTTACTCTAGAGCTTGATCCCTCTTCACTATGTATATCTTGTTTCCTGGCACTGCTGCTCCCTCTACACAAACCAGGTTACATGGGCACATTACATATACATTACAGCTCGCACGGAGCAAGAAAAACATGCTTAGGTGTTCACAATTAACACAGCTGTAATTACACCAGCGCAGGGAGCATCAGCAGCTGCACACAGAAGGAATCTATTATATATTTATAACAAAGTCAAATGAGGGGCACATCCAGAAATCCATGGTGCATGCAGGCGTAATCACACCGAGGTGTTAACAGGGTGCGATGGCTCCGCGTTCTGCTGGAATCCTAATTCACTTGTATGGTCAGTGTCATAACATATATTATTAGCACAGTAGTCTCATCCTGACATCATGCGATACAAGTGTAAGAAGGCCTGTCATTGTACTGGGATGGAAAATGACAGCCACAAATTGGTGAGACTGTGATACAATTATAACTAAGCTTTCCACATTTATAAAAAGAGCTTTTCTCATTCTGCCTATGAGTCAAACTATAGTAAAGAACATCTGTCACCAGATATCACCTTAAAAAGTGTGTATATTATTACATTAATTTCTTAGACCTGATGTGACAGATGTACTTACTTTGAAAATCTATGTATTTGTCACGATGGTCTCTCTTACTTTGAAGACTTGTGACTGGTTTGAGACCTTTGTTTCACTCCTGTATTGAGATTTCATATTAAACGTGTTTCTTTCCTTTGGCAGTTCAGGAGTTAATGTCAGTTTCTGTTGCTGCAATGCTCTTAGTTCTCTTCCCTGGTCTGGCTACTCTGTGATCACTCCCATCTCCTTTATATGGTCACATGATCCAGCATGCCTTGTTGGTGAATGAATTTCATTCCTGGCCTGTCTACCTGAGGTGAAGATGTTCTTCTGGAGAGCTGACCACTGCCAAGCCGTCTCCTGCCAAGGAGCGTGGCAGCAGGCGTAAAGTTGTTTGTTGTTCCCCTGTCTCCCCTTCACTCTTGTTGATTTTAGTGCAGTGGTTGGGACTGGTGCTCCCGCCAGCCTACTCCCTTTTGAGGGCCTACATCAGGGCCAGCGAGGGATTAGATATCATGCTCAGCAACAGGGTTAAAGAAACCGTATAGGGACGATAGGGAGATCAGGGCACAGCAACAAGTGAGTGCAGGAGATCACTTCTTCCCCATTTCCTATGGGCAGGGCCCTCCGCTGTATTTGTCTCCCCCGGTGTCTACCCGTCTGTTGTTTTGTGTAGTGCACTGGACTACTACTGTGCGTCCACTGTCGTGCACTGTTTTCAGACGCTCCTGCATCCAGCATGACAGTATGAGTAGCTGTACAGTCCTCATGTTAAAATAGACATTTTATGAGTCAAACCAGGCGCTCATTTTACCATTAAGTGGTGACACTTTCACAGAGGATTTGATTTCAGTGATTTTGACAATAGATTTTCACATTAAAAAAAAAAAACACAGATGCCTCTTCAAGTCTAAAGGTACCGTCATACACCGCAACATCGCAGAAAAATCACGGCTTGTGCAATGTTGAAGCGACATTGCAAGTGCGTTGCAACGTGTAACAGAGCGATTTTACGGCGATAAATCGCAGGTTGCGAGTTAACAGATTTCACAACAGTGTTGCTAAACCTGGCGATTTCGGCCTCGCGATTTGGCAGGATCGTGCCGTGTAACACTGCGATAACGATGTTGTGCGCAACTTCAGAGTTCCTGAAAGCAATCCCGTAGGTGTGCTTGGTGGTTGGATTTTCCGTGCCCCGTCTGCGGCGATTGGTGGATATTAGTGCGTTCCGATTGGCTGCCCTTGGCCAAGGCGCCATATTTGATGACAAGTGTGTTCATCAGCAGAAAGGGCAAATGCGTAATGTAGTGGCCATCTTGCCAGACAAGGCTGACCAATGGGAACGCAGTTGGGTCGACCAATCGGAGTGGTAGGGGCGCGGATGAACACAGTCTGGAACGACTATCTCCTCGCTGATGTGGTTGTGCTGTGTGATGCGGCGATCAGGAACTGCAACATCGCTTCTGGTGTTTTTCAGGCGATTTCAGAATCGCCTGATCGTCGGAGGTTGCACACAAGATCTCTACGTGTGACATCTCCATAGCGATTTTGGAAGACTGCCAAAAACGTGCGCACACGAAATCGCTTGCAACATCGCAGTGATGTTGCGGCGTGTGACCAATTACAGTACCTTAAGAGATCTATGTAATAATTTGTGTTGGGAAATGCGGTGATCCGCTTTTTAACACAATACAAGATCTCCTCCTGTTTGTTTTTTTTTAACCAACATCTTATAATTATTAATTTCCTTTTGTCCCTATATATCATCCTGCAATTTTACTGAAGATATTGCAGCATAAAACACCCTATAATATCACCAAATGTTTGAGCAACTTAAAGATGCACAAAAATTGTAGTTTTTTGGTGTTTTATGCTACGCTGTGTCTTCTCTGCCTGCTTTTAGAAGTACTGAGCTGGGTGGTGTGGGGAAAGACCATGCACATCTAATATATGATAATATATGCCACTAAAGCAGCATAAATTACACCAGAAAGGTACTACAGTCCCTGGATGGAGTACCGTATATACTCGCGTATAAGCCGAGTTTTTCAGCCCAAACATTGGGCTGAAAAGTCTCCCCTCGGCTTATACGCGAGTATATACGGGACCCCCCACTGTTTGGCGCCCCCACCTCAGGATGGCCCCCCCCCGCACGCAGCGCTGCGCTCATACATTACCAGCCTGTCAGCTGTCATCCTCCGGTGGCGGATTGCGGCTCCCGGCTCCGGCTTCCATCTTCATCTGTGTCTTCCTGCATGTCACATGACCGGCCGGTGTCGCGATGACGTCATCGCGATGAGCCCCGCTCACAAAGCAGGAAGACACAGATGAAGATGGAAGCCGGAGCCGGGAGCCGCGATCCGCCACCGGAGGATGACAGCTGACAGGCTGGTAATGTATGAGCGCAGCGCTGCGTGCGGGGGGGGCCATCCTGAGGTGGGGGCGCCAAACAGTGAGGGGGGCCTGGGGCTGCTGTGTACTACCCCTGGGGCTGCTGTGTACTACCCCTGGGGCTGCTGTGTACTACCCCTGGGGCTGCTGTGTACTACTCCTGGGGCTGCTGTGTACTACCCCTGGGGCTGCTGTGTACACCCCTGGGGCTGCTGTATATACCCCTGGGGCTGCTGTGTACACCCCTGGGGCTTCTGTGTACACCCCTGGGGCTGGCTGTGTACAACCCTGGGGCTGCTGTGTACACCCCTGGGGCTGCTGTGTATACCCCTGGGGCTGCTGTGTACACCCCTGGGGCTGCTGTGTATACCCCTGGGGCTGCTGTGTATACCCCTGGGGCTGCTGTGTAGACCCCTGGGGCTGCTGTGTAGACCCCTGGGGCTGCTGTGTAGACCCCTGGGGCTGCTGTGTATACCCCTGGGGCTGCTGTGTACACCCCTGGGGCTGCTGTGTACACCCCTGGGGCTGCTGTGTACACTCCTGGGGCTGCTGTGTACACCCCTGGGGCTGCTGTGTACACCCCTGGGGCTGCTGTGTACACCCCTGGGGCTGCTGTGTACACCCCTGGGGCTGCTATGTATACCTCTGGGCTGCTGTGTACTACCTAAGGGCTGCTGTATACCACTGGGGCTGCTGTATATACTGCTGGGGCCTGCATACCACTGGGGAGGCTGCTGTATACTACCACTGGGGGGGCCTATATACCACACTGCTGTGGGGCCGTATACCTGTGCTGGGGTCCACCCTCGGCTTATACACGAGTCAATAGGTTTTCCCAGGTTTTGGGGCAAAAGTAGGGGGGTCGGCTTATACACGGGTCGGCTTATACACGAGTATATACGGTAACTTTTCTAATGGTGACACGCAGCAATTGAAAAAGTAAGGAAGACATGCATCTGAAAAAAGCACTCAAGCGTTTTTGCCTTTATTGCATGGGTGGAGAGGTGCTTTAAGTCTAAGTCCGTTTGTTGCCCCCTGTCTGATACTCACCTTCCGGTGTCTTCATCTGTTTACAGTGCAGCTCCGATCAGTCTCATGTGATTTGTTAATTGCCAGCAGCTCCAGTGTTTCATGGAGAGCGTGTCAGAGGTCACAAATCAATGCAAGTCTATAAGGGCCTCATTCTGGCCTTGCATTGAGATCTTGTCATGTAACATCTGACTTCCAGCCAGTCAGAAGCCACAGGCACAAGATGGCGCCGCAAGACAATGAAGCCGCTGATGGGTGAGTATAAAATCAGAGTCAGTCTTACGTTTAAAGTACCACTCCAAGGTTAAAAAAGTCAGCTGGAGTGGTGCTTTCATGAATTTGGTGCATATTACTATAGCACATAATGTCAAGAATAGACTGCAATAAAGAATGCCAGAGCTGGTGAACACAAACATCCATAGGCAGTAACTAGTGATCTTGAAAGTAAACTTCAGATTGGCTTCAATACTCCCTAATTAATAGATTATTAATTCATAATGTGGAAATTAACCCAAAACATAGAGATACTGAAAAAAACAAACACCAAAATATACCCTTCTTCCGTTTCACTGATGTGGGGTTACCAATCCCGGCATAATGATACTCTGCACAGTAGTTCTAGTCACTAAAGCTTCCAATATGCTCCAAGATCTAAAATACAGCCAAAATTCAGAAAAACAGAACACTTCCAGCAAGGCCCCAGGGACCAAATAATGTGTGCCATATGAGGAACAGAAGCAAAAGTATAGGGAAAAAAAATCTAAAAAGCTTAGAAAAATATTTATTTCATGTCCAAGTGATGCCCAATCCTTGAGCCTGGAATAAATATTTTGCTAAGTTTTAATTAAGGACATCCTGCCTCCATATTTGCTACTTGTAGTTTGGAATCTGATTATCAGTAGATCCGGAGGTTGAGGCCAGATTCACAGGTCTTGCATCGCATCACTCCGCAACAGCCACTCGCTCTCCAGACATGAGCGTGCAGCTGCATGTATGTCTATGGAGCTGCACGAGCCTGTCCAAGGAGCCGGTGGCCATGCCCGATGTTGCCAATGCATGACTCTGTGAGTCTCTCACATGTCTCACACTAGTGGGACCTTGGCCTTACACTCACATTGGTAGATTGGTGCAGCTTTTTTGTTTTCTTTCTTTTTACTTTTTACTACTTGGTTAAACAAGTATACATGGCCCTATTCACCAGTCTAGGAGTTGGTAAACTGACTTCCTTAAAGGGATGTTAGGAATTTGGATCTTCTATTGGCATTCTGTGCGACTCTGCCTTTATAAACCTCAGCCTACCATCTAGCCATTCTTGAGTATTCAGTTTGAATTCCTGGCTACCTGTGCTTTACCAGTCTGCTCCAGCTTCTCCAGCAATATCCAACATCCATTGGAGTCCAGCAATCTCACCTGCCTCCAGCGTCTCTCCTGAGTTCTAGTGCCTGTGTTTAGTTCCTTGACTCTGCTGCTATTTTCTCCAAGCCCAGTGTTACGAAAGCGATGTGTGCCCTACCAGCTCTTACTGAAATACTGATTACTGTGCTGATTATTGTGCTAATGCCGCTCTGTGGACATTGGGACTCTTTAAAATCTGCATTGCACTAATAAGTATTGGACTTGTTTTTCTGTGGATTCCCATTCCCAGGTCTCTGGGTGTTTATTATTTTTGGACTGTTTTTCTCAATGTTTTTTTTTCCCTGTCAGAATTAATGTTAGAGACTTTCTTATTCCTTTCTTATCAAAAGACTTTCAGTTGTTACCAGTTTGATTAACTTACGGTATTTATTTTCTGCACTTCACATTATATCTGCCACGTGTGATAAAAATAGACTTGTTCATCTTTAAAATTGTTGTCAGTCTGTCTGTGCTGCCATCTGCTAATAGATCCGAGTAATCCTACATTTTATTACAAGGGGTTATCTGGGAATATTTTATTTTATTTTTTTTACTAAGGGCATAAGAATTTACAGGCAGGTTGTTGCTAACTACCTGCCTGTTCTGCTCAGTACTGATCTCTGCCAGCACAAAGCAGTCACAGCCTAATGATTCTGCAGCATCCACTGACTGTCTACACAGGACAGGTGCTCTGTCGATGGAGTGTGAATGCCAATTCAATGCACACCGACTTCTGACTCCCAGCTGCTAAACAGCGGGGAGCCAGCTGTCAATCAGCATTACATCGGCAGTCACTCCCCATCAACAGAGCAGCCCGGAAAAGGAGGTGCTCTGCTGTTGACGTGAAACTGCAGAACTGCCGGCAGGAGCAGTCGATGATCGCTTTCAGCCGGTATCGGGCAGAACAGTTAGATAATTGGCAATTTCTGCTTTTAGGTTCTTAGATGAAATGAGAAAAAAATACCAGATAATAACTTTAAATATTAATAGAAAGAGGCATGCACATTCTTGGGCTCCTTTCCAAGTCTTTTTGCATATATAGGATCACAGAAAAGCCATCATCAGATGGTTCCAACTTTCCTAGAGTCCCTGATACGACCAATGCACAAAATTCCCCTATAATAGTAAATGTAAAGCCTAGAAGGCTAACTGAGGAGAAGGAAGATGAATTATTCCTTGCAGCTACTGAACAATCTGTTATCCTTATCAAGTTGTGATTCTAACAAGGTAAAAAATGAATTTTGATAGGGAAGATGTATGGTGGAGTTGTGGCGCCCTGTTCACGCAGGTAGCCACAGGCTTCTCTAATGCACAGTTGGGTTTCCACAGCAGGTACCTACTACATGCAACACCTTCCACTCCGGCACAGTAAGGGGAGCCCAACTTGCTGACCTTAGGCAAGATCCCCTATAAATACTGCTGCTGGGGAGGAGTTAATCAGAGTGTGCAGACACTAGGAGAGCTGCGAAGACGTCCTGGTGTTCGGTGCCGCGTTTAGGCCCGAACCAGTGACCCAGAGTGGCTCTTCCGACGTCCCACCATCCTAAGTGGGGACAGAAGGCAAGGAGCAGACAGCCTAAAGGGAGCGAGGAACTTGAGGGAGTTTGCCCCAAAGAAGTACCGGACATCGGAGATCCATACCTGTGGGATAGTCCAGGACCACAGAGAACCCCATCACACTGTGGAGGCTTCAGCCACCCTGTCCCCCTGTGGGTCAAGAGAGGGAGACAGACACTGCAGTGCACCACCGCAGTGATCAGAGAGGGTAACCTAGAGACCACACAGGAAGAGTGGACAGACATCAGAGTAAGGAAGAGAGAGGAGGCAAGTCTGGCTGCATGCAGGCTGAGCTTCAAACACTACAAGAGAACAGAGGAGGACTTATACCCACTTGCTGTGGGGACCCACTGTGCAACCTGGTCACCTGTCAGTGCCCTGGACATCTTTACCTGCATACCACCTGTAAAAAGGAAAAAGAGACTTTACAGTGTGCGTGTGTCATTCCTCACCGTTCTCGGTACCCCTCATAGACTGCTCCAACACTCCCAATACCATTTACAGCTCCACTACAAGCTGCCCCTCTATACTACACTGCCCCGGAGGTCCAGTCCTACCTGTAAGGGACTTTTCCAACTAAGCTGCACTACCATCCATCTCCGGAGGACTTTGGCGGTGCTGGTGACACTTCACCAGAAACTACAGGTGGCTTCACGACAAACTGTATATAATCCCCTGTAAATATGCCCCTCTTTTGAAGATATCACCAGAACACGGGATCAGGCACGGCCACCGCTCCCTGTGACACAGCTAACCCATTGCAGCCTGATACCCGAGTACCCCAAAGCCTGGGCTCCACAGAGTTCAGGTCCCAAAATTGGGGAAGACCCTGAGGCAGGCGCATACATATCTGTGAATGTGTGCAGCCGCACAAGGGCCCAAGAGATAACAGGGTCCATTTCCACCTCCAAATCAGGTGGCATTGTTCATTAAAATGAGTTACTATATTGCAAAGAGCCCATACAGTGTTATTGCATATGGGCCCTTTACTGTCGGTGTCCTTTAGTGGCCTGAAGCATGCATTCCACTTACTCTGAAATCTAGTACTTGGGTCAACCAAGCTTCAAAGAATTCCACAGTCCCTGATCTCTCATCCACTAATGGCTAATACTAGAAAAGAGTGAGAGAGGATTCAACAAGATCTAAACAAACTGGAACAGTGGGCAGCAACTAAGAGAATGGCTTATAACAGGGAGAAATGCAAAGTCCTACATCTGGGCAAGATAAATGAAAATAGCATCTACAGAATGGGAGGAAAAGGGCAAAGCAGCAACAAGTATGAAAAAGACTTGTGTATACTAATAGATCACAGACTGCACAGGAATCACCAGTGTGATGCAGCAGCAAAAAAGGCAAACATAATTCTGAGATATATTAACATAAGCAACAGTCTAGATCACATGACATCATTATCCCCCTCTAATCCTCTTTGGTCAGACCTCATCTGGATACTGTGTCCAGTTCTGGGCTCCACATTTTACAAAAGACATCAACAAACTGGAGCAAGTTCAGAGAAGAGCGACCAGAATGGTGATTGGTCTGCAAACCATGTTCTACGAGGAACAGTTACAGGATTTGGGGATGTTAAGCTTGCAAAAAAGAAGACTGAGAGGAGACTTAATAGCTATCTGCAAATATCTCCAGGCTGTCACAGTGTAGAGGGATCAGCTTTATTCTAGGGATGTCACACTGTAGAGGGATCAGCTTTATTCTAGGTCTGTCACACTGTAGAGGGATCAGCTTTATTCTCATTTGCACAAGGAAACACTAGAAGCAAAGGGATAAAACTGAATGGGAGGAGACACAGATTACATATTAGAAAACTTTTTCACAGTGAGTGTGATCAGCAAGTGGAACAGGCGGCCACGAAAGGTGGTGAGTTCTCCTTCAATGGAGTCTTCACACAGAGGCTGGACAGACATCTGTCTGGGATGATTCTGAATCCTGCATTGAGCAGGGGGTTGGTGCAGATGACGCAGGAGGTCCCTTCACACGATGACCCGGGAGGTCCCTTCCAACTCTACTATTCTATAACTCTAAAACCATAGAAATACTAATAAATTAAATTCAATGTTTAATAAAGGAAATGTAAACAATATGAACTATTGTGGTTTTGGCAATTTTGTGCTTATTTCCAATCTACAAATGATTTCCCTTACGTGAGATATGGTATTTATAGGAATCTAGAAGCCGCAGCATTCATCAAGCGTTTTACACCAAGTCACTCAATGTTGATTGGAATCTGCTCACTGTCACTTGGATTAACCCAAAGTTCTAACTGACTGCATGTGACAGGGGCTCGGGTATACACCAGCGCCTGCTTTCTAGTCCATAATCATTTCATTAAGTGCTGTGAAATATGTTGGTGCTATATAAATATTATTTAACAAAATAGGAGTATAATGTGAGACAGTGACTTCCAATAGCCAGAAAAGTGAGACTGTGACCCAGGAGATAGTTCACACCAACAGTCATTTATTTTCAAAACCACACATTTAGGGTACTTTCACATCAGCGGTTTTTGCCTTTCGTGGCAGATGCGGTGAAAAAACCACATCTGCCGCGATTAACGCATAACCGCTGCACTTGCGGCAAGCCCCATGCAATGTCTACGGGGTTTGCGGTAAGTGTGCGGCAAGTGTGGTTTCGGCACTTGCCGCAGGTGCGGCCGCAAAAAAAAACGCAGTCAGCCGCGTTTTTTTTTGCAGCCGCACCTGCCGCAAGTGCCGATATCGCACTTGCCGCATTTGCCGCAAGCCCCCATAGACATTGTATGGGGCTTGCCACAACTGTGCCGCAATTGCAGCGGTTATACGGTAATCGCGGCAGATGCGGTTTTTCAAGGCATCTGCCGCGATCGGCGAAAACTGCTGATGTGAAAGCAGCCTAAGACCCCTTTCACATCAGCGTTTCTGTCCGGATCCGGCAGAGCCGGACAGAAAGTCGCATCTGCCGCCTAACAGACGCACTTGCGGCACATTTGCAGCAAGCTCCATGCATTCTCTATGGGGCTTGCTGCAAGTGTGTTATTGCCGCGCTCCGCCACTTGCCGCAGTTGCTTCCGCAAAAAAAGCATGGGGCTTGCCACAAGTGTGCCGCAATTGCGGCAGATGCGTCCTATAAATATGTCCGGTCTACACCTTAACCGCTGTAGGAATCTCAGTTGCAGCGTTCACTTAGTGTCTGTCTGTCACTTGTGCATGTCTCTGGTCTGTGTTGTTTAGGAAAATAAATTTAGCGGTCTACTTAGGAGCACAGGGGCACAGAAACCACAAGGACAAAGGCATATTGGGTGACTAACCTTTTATTTCAACACAATGCGTTTCAGTAGAGGAGTGCTACCTTTCCTAAATAGCTCGTCCCTGTTATGACGGTACGCGGCAGGAGCTACTCTGGGCCGGATCCACTCACAGCCCAGCCTTGAGGACCTGCGGTGACTTATTCCCGGGTTATCTGCCAAGCCCTTTACTGGCTCCCCACCTCTCAAAGATCCCGATTTAAAACCTTAACATACAAAGCCATCCATCACCTGTCCCCCCCTTCCCCAGACATCTCTGACATGGTCTCCTGACACCTGCCTGGGCACAACCTACGATCCTCCCAAGAACTCCTTCCCTACTCCCCCCTTATATCATCCTCTCACAAGAGGCATACAAGACTTCTCTCGTGCATCCGCCTTACTCTGGAACTCTCTCCCCCAACACATCAGACACTCCCCTACCCTTGGTTAATTTCAAAAGAAACCTTAAGACTCACCTCTTCCGACAAGCCTGCAACCTACAGTCATGGCCAAAAGTTTTGAGAATGATACAAATATTAATTTTAACAAAGTCTACTGCTTCAGTTTTTCTAATGGCACTTTGCATATACTCCAGAATGTCATAAAGAGTGATCAGCTTAACAGCAATTACTTGCAAAGTCAATATTTGTCTAGAAAATGAACTTTAACCCCCAAAACACATTTCAACATCATTGCAGTCCTGCCTTAAAAGGAGCAGCTAACATCGTTTTAGTGATTGTTCCATTAACACAGGTGTGGGTGTTGATGAGGACAGGGTTGGCGATCAATCAGTCATGATTAAGTAAGGATGACACCACTGGACACTTTAAAAGGAGGCTGGTGCTTGGTATCATTGTTTCTCTTCAGTTAACCATGGTTATCTCTAAAGAAACACGTGCAGCCATCATTGCACTGCACAAAAATGGCCTAGCAGGGAAGAGTATCGCAGCTACAAAGATTGTACCTCAGTCAACAATCTATCGCATCATCAAGAACTTCAAGGAGAGAGCTTCCATTGTTGTCAAAAAGGCTCCAGGGCGCCCAAGAAAGACCAGCAACCGCCAGGACCGTATCTTAAAACTGTTTCAGCTGCGGGATCGGACTACCAGCAGTGCCGAGCTTGCTCAGGAATGGCAGCAGGTTGGTGTGAGTGCTTCTGCACGCACTGTAAGGCAGAGACTCTTTGAGCAAGGCCTGGTTTCAAGGAGGGCAGCAAAGAAGCCACTTCTCTCCAGAAAAAACATCAGGGACCGACTGATATTCTGCAAAAGGTACAGGGAGTGAACTGCTGAGGACTGGGGTAAAGTCATTTTCTCTGATGAATCCCCTTTTTGATTGTTTGGGACATCTGGAAAACAGCTTATTCAGAGAAGAAGAGGTGAGCGCTACCACCAGTCTTGTCTCATGCCAACTGTAAAGCATCCTGAAACCATTCATGTGTGGGGTTGCTTCTCAGCCAAGGGAATCGGCTCCCTCACAGTCTTGCCTAAAAACACAGCCATGAATAAAGAATGGTACCAGAATGTCCTCCAAGAGCAACTTCTCCCAACCGTCCAAGAGCAGTTTGGCGCCCAACAATGCCTTTTCCTGCATGATGAAGCACCTTGCCATAAAGCAAAGTTGATAACTAAATGGCTCAGGGAACAAAACATAGAGATTTTGGGTCCATGGCCTGGAAACTCCCCAGATCTTAATCCCATTGAGAACTTGTGGTCAATCATCAAGAGACGGGTGGACAAACAAAAACCAACAAATTCTGCCAAAATGCAAACATTGATTATGCAAGAATGAACTGCTATCAGTCAGGATTTGGTCCAGAAGTTGATTGAAAGCATGCCGGGGGGAATTGCAGAGGTCTTGAGGAAGAAGGGTCAACACTGAAAATATTGACTTGCTGCAGTAACTCATTCTAACTGTCAATATAACCTTTTGGTACTCATAATATGATTGCAATGATATTTCTGTATGTGATATAAACATCAGACAAACACAAATAAAAACCAGAGGGCAGCAGATCATGTGAAAATATCATTTTGGTGTCATTCTCAAAACTTTTGGCCATGACTGTACAATGAGACCCTGTCGCTTCACCATCACACAATCAGCGCTTCCCCCTCCTATTGTTTCCTCGCCCGCCCTTGTAGACTGTGAGCCCTCGTGGACAGGGTCCTCTCCTGTATCTGTAATGGTACCTTTACACGCCGCTACCGAAAGGTAGAAACCGGCAGGTGTCAGAGACAATTGTACCTTGTACCTTCAAAACACCGCTAAGTGGCGGCGTGTAATTCAGGTTGTTGCCACCTGTCTCTTTGGATACCTGTCTTTCAGCCGTGCTGAAAAACAAGCAGGTATAAACCCTATGGTGGCGGCGTGTAATCGGGGCACAGGTACGGTATGTGAGTTACCTGGGGCGTGCTTGAGCGTCATGTGTACCACGCCCCATCAGCTATAATTGGTGGGGACTACTGTATACCCATTGGCTGTCCGTGCACAGGGCGGCATATTTAACAATCTGACCAGTCACACTACACATTTGCTATAGCGTCATGTATTAGCCAGCCTCCCTGCGCTGGCTGGCCAATCATGATGTTATTGCATTGTCCAATCACCGTACGAGCGCCGCGTAATACACAACTCTGTCACGCCTATGTAGTTACGGCGCACAATATGTAAGCCCAGATTCCCTTGTGATAGCGGCGTGTAAATCAGGGAAGGTGCTCCACAGAAGGTAACCTGCGGCACCCGTCGGCACTTCCAGGAACCGAAAATACCTTCTGTGGAGCACCTTGTGGCGGGGTGTAATTGCGGTATCAGGTACCGTTAGCAACCGTTGAAAATGCGCGCGTGCACATGCGGTGCCTACCTGTTGCTACCTTCGGTAGCGGCGTGTAAAGGTACCATAAGACTTTATTGTCCATATATACTGTATTTGTCCTCGTTCTCCCCTATTCATTTGTAAAGCGCCATGGAATCTGATGGCACTATATAAATAAATAATAAGAAAAATAATAAAATGCGATCACATGACTGAACTGAGGATCACGTGACAGGATCTAAGAAGACCCACCTGGCAGTAGCAACGCTCGTGCCTCCGCTGATGAGCGTACTACCACGGTTGTTCAGGGGTGCAGAACCCGAGTAGGTGAGAGGCCATTTGACCTATATATTCCCCTAATTCCACTAGACCACCAGATGCCTCTCAAATTGCGCTTCTCTCTCTTCCTGTTCTGGTCTGTGTTAAGGTACCATTACATGCTTCAATGTCGTTAAGATCTCACCAACGATCTCACGGGAGCGCGGTCGTTAGGCCATCTTTTTTACATCGTTGGTGAAATGTCACACGTCTAGATATCGTGAACGACGCACCAACGATATGGCGAGCAGCTATCGTTCGCACAAACCAGTGAACGATACTTGTGCACTGTTGTGAATAGGCGAAGTCGTTAACGACATAGTTATCGCGGTGTCACACACAACGATGCAGCAGGTTGGCTGATCGAAGATCGTCTGATTTTAGAACATGTTCTCATATCTGCGATCAACGTGTATCTATGTGCACACGCAACGACGTGCTAACGATGTTGTTTGAATGACTCCAAACCCGTGACGTTTCAGCGATACCTGCTGCTCTACAACCTTAATTGCAACTCAGACCCACCCTGCCCTTTGCCGCAGGTTTAAATAGAAATCGTGGACATGGACCGCTAGCAAGACTCGGGATGGAGGGAGAGATCCATCCCACTACCATCTTCCAGATCTCTTTTAAAAATAAAAGCCCCAATTAGCTATTCTTTAAGGCTGGGTCAAGTTCCTACACCTTTAGTTTGTGTTACATTCATATTAATAGTTGTGAATACAACACACTCCAGCTGGTTCAGTAGGTATTTGTACACATTCGAGGGGATACATAGCTATTGTGAGGCAGTGACAAGTCTTATTGCAATCAGTAAAGATTAATAGCAATGCAATCCTTTCTCTCGATTATCTTGTAAGTGTTCATTTTTGTGCTGAAATGAGTTATTTTGTATCATAATGTTGATGTTTGCAGGAAAATACACATGTCCTATAGGGGGTGTATGTAACATTACTAAGGTATCATTAACCCTAAAGAGATTATTCTCTTTATATTATAGACCAGCCATAATAGTTGAGGACTGAGAAGACTCCTGTTCGAATATCATGAACCGCTCTGACAGGGTGATATCTTTTCTCACCATACACCAGGTGTCAGTGTGACACGTCAGGGAACGCTGTGAGGTCATTAGCGCGGCACCAGCAGGTCTCATTTCACATACAATACACAATATTAGCAATACATATGGTAATGTTTGTAAAGATATTAATGAGTAGAAGTACACAGATCATAAAGCCAAAGCACACAGATCGCTTCCACAAGGGCAACATTTGGCATTTCGATGTGAAGATCCTGATCACATCCATCTGTCCCTAAAATTTTCTCCGCTGAAAATTCTAATCGAGGATGGGCGACGTATGTGATGTCATTTATAAGAATTTCCATTTCACTTTCACAAACGTTGAGATAAATGGCAGAAATCAATCATGACGTGCATGTTTATGATCTGTTGTCCCATCGATTCTGATGTTAGTTTTTAAGTCATTACTCCACTGATTTCTATTTCATTCACACATAATAGAGAATTTGATATAACTTGTGACCTTTTTTTACGTCATCCATTTCAGTACTGAACGGAAGATAAATGTTGTGTGAGCGCTGCGGTCAATACATTCCTCATAATACCTATTCAAGCCGACAAAATAGAAATATCCTTTATAATGGATGTGCCGATCGGTCACATCGTGAAAAATTATCACTCCAAGGCCAGATACACACAGAGTATTTGGTCAGTATTTTATATCAGGATTTGAAGCCAAAACCAGCAGTGGATAATAAATACAGAAGTTGTGACGTGTTTCTATTCTACTTTTCCTCTGATTGTTCCACTCCAGGTTTTGTCTTACAAATTCTGAGTAAAATACTCAGTAAATACTCAAAACGTGCTTGTGGCCTAAGGCGGCTCTCACAGATCTATGTGTCAAAGTCCAAGAACTTACTAGCCTCATATATGCTATGAGACTGTCAGCTTCGGGTCAAGAGACCTGCAAGTGGTCCGTACTCGGGACTGAGAAACCGGCCTTAAAGTGTTTACTACATTCATATACAACTCATTTTCTATAAACGTTAAATTTTTTTTTTTATAAAATGTCATGCATTTATAAGTTTATGGTAATCTATTCGCAGGACACGGTGATGACCTGTGACCCACAGACAGGATCCCTGAGAACCACCTGCAACTTCCAGGATTTGCAGCTCTTCTTTCGATTAGCCGGCCTGGCACAACATCACATGTGTGTCAACAACGCAATGAGGATATAGCACTAGGCTGGCTAATCAAAAGAAGAACCGCAGATCCTGGGAGGTAGGAGGCAGGTCTCAAGGCTCATGTCTGTCAGTCACAGGTTATCAATGCGGCTGCTGGACCAGGTACTGTGCAATGATTCACACCAACTCTAGTATTCATCTTAGCGATACATCATTTCTTTGGATGGAAGAGAGGAACCCGAGACATGAATGGCGAGCTAAAGCAGTATAGTCACACACTATGTATACGGATTGTGCAGAGTATTTATCACAGTGATGCGCCATTTATAGGATCATAGTGACATGACACAGCGTGATGTGCCATTTATAGCATCGCCTAGTGACATCACACAGCGTTATGCGCCATTTATGATGACACCTAGTGACATGACACAGCATGATGCACCATTTATAATAATTCATAGTGACATCGCACAGCATTATGCGCCATTTATAATAATGCATAGTGACATCACACGGCGTTACGCCCCATTTACAATAATGCATAGTGACATCACACATCGTGATACGCCTTTTGTAATAATGCATAGTGACATCACACAGCGTTATGCGCCATTTATACAGTATCATCGCCTAGTGACATCACACAGCATGATCCACCATTTATAATAAAGCATAGTGACATCAAACAGCGTGATGCACCATTTATATCCTCGCCTAGTGACCTCACACAGCGTGATGTGCCATTTATAGCATCACAGTGACATCACACAGCGGGATATGCCCTTTATAGCATCATGGTGACATCACACAGCGGGATGCACCATTTATAGCATCATAGTGACATCACAACTTGATGCACCATTTATAGAAGCACAGAGACATCACACAGCGGGATGCACCATTTATATCATCGCATAGTGACATCACACAGCGGGATGTGCCCTTTATAGCATCATGGTGAGGTGACATCATACAGCGGGATGCATCATTTATAGCATCATAGTGACATCGCAGCCTGATGCGCCATTTATAGCAGCACAGTGACATCACACAGTGGGATGCGTCATTTAAAGCATCATAGTGACATCACACAGTGTGATGCGCCTTTTTTAGCATTGCATAGTGACATCACAGCATGATGCACCATTTATTGTGAAGTCACACAGTGTGCCATATTTTGTGAGGGTCATCCAATATTCTAATGAATAGCGTACAATGACTAACATAGGTGCCTGATGGTGACTTGGTGACACTTTATATACCATCTTGGCTACACAGTGTGGAGCTTTACCTTGTTCACATCTATAGTCAAAATTGCAAAAAAATAAATTCACACATATTTGACGGCGTTCCCATAGACTACAATGGACAAAACATATTAAAACTTAATATTCTCTGTACGTTAAAAATAAACAAAAGCTCAATATGATGTAAACCCAACTAAAGGAGAGCATAGTTGATCATGCTTTTATTTTTTACGTATAATAGATTGTTTTTGCCGTATACCTTTACTCAATGTCTACGATATATACAGTTTTATTGAATTTTGGTAAAGTTTATATTTTTTGCACCTCTGCAAAAAGTTGGGTGGGGGTTAAGAAAAACTAGGTGCAAAAACAAAAGGATACTTTCTATCCAAAAAAAACCAAACAAAGTATTAAGGGTATAAGTGGAAATGGCACATTTGCACTCATTTTCAACGTACACTGCCTGCAGATATATACGAAGACAGGAGAACTATGGTGTAATTGCATATACAGAAAAGCATCCCTGGTCTGGCAGTGCCCCCATATAGGTGTCAGTGTCCCCCATACAGATGCCAGTACCCCCATGCAGGTGCCCCCCATACAGGTGCCAGTGCACTTAGCTGGCAGCACCACAAGTTATTGCCATCACTCTCTGCAGGGCACAAATGCATTGGAGACCACATAAAGCTGGCAGAGCAGCCTGGCACAGACACTGGATACAGGATTTATCAACACAGACACACACTTATACCCTGGCACCGCCATATGCCACCTAAATACCGCACCCTCCCCGCATTTACATCATGCACAAACCCTTCTCACCTGCAACCTGGCGATCCTGCCTGCAAAGTCGGGCGATACCTGCGCGATATTCCACTCAATGCACAGTGCAAAATGGCACCAATCAGCAGAAAAGGTGCACTGTAAGGGCTCCTAATTCTTCCCCCTGAAGGGGCCACAGATGCCGGAGAAGATGCTGATGGAGGTGAGGAGCAGCGAGCGAGCTCTGTGGTACTGGACTGGTGCTGGAGGAGAGGAGGGACTGAGGAGGAGGAGGAGGGAGAGAGGGAGAGGGATGGAGGAGGGGGAGAGAGGGAAGGCGGGAAACATGCGAGGCTGCCAGTCACCTCACCTGGGCACAATCACCACAGACACTCACCTATACATGTCCTACAGCTAAAGGCCACTTCACACACACACAGATATCTGAGTCCAATATCTGAACAGATCTCTGGTTGCAGTGAAATCATGGATACATTGTTCCATGTTGTACACAGCCACAAAATGGAACTATGTATCCATGATTTCACTGCAACCAGAGATCTGTTCAGATATTGGACTCAGATATCTGTGTGTGTGAAGTGGACTTAAAAGGGGGGCTCCACTAAGAATAAATCACCTGACAATTACAATTACAATTAGTCTGTTTATCACATCACTCTGCCATTTATACTGGTGATAAGACCAAAAAATACTGAAAAATCCCTCAGGACACTGTTCACTCAGGATGTTTGGGGGGATTTGGAAGGAAATCCACACAAAATCATCCTGAAAATCTCTGTGACTGTTGATAATGCCAAAAAATACAGAAAAAACATTCAGGGCACCGTTCACAAAGGATTTTGGGGGGGTATTTTGAAGGGAATTCACCACAAAAACATCCTGAAAACCTTTGTGACTGGTGATAATACCAAAAAATAACCCTCAGGACACAGTTCACACTTTTTTTATAGGCTTTTGAAGGAAATTCACTGCAAAATCATCCTGAAATCCTCTGTGAATACTCATCCCATCCAAATCAATTGACTATCCACTTTGCTGTTCCTATGACAAGTTTTTGTCTGTTGTTTTGTTACCACAGGGTTTTGAAAGATATTTGGAGGTGTTAAAACCTGATTATTTGTTTTTTTTCATGAGGAACCTACTTTAGAAAACACTCTTTTGAGGTGTTTTTTTCCCCCAAGGCCTTGTGCCCCACAAGGGAATTGTGGTGCAGATTTTTGTGGATTTTCGTGGCAGATGCACCCCTTGAGCCCACGGTGCATTTTTGCATACAGAAAATGGGCAGATTTTTGGAGAGAAAGAGAGACCCGAGACCAGGAATTATTTTTGACCATTTCATATTGCATGGGGACTTGGTGCCTTTTTGCTGAAATAATTGACCTGCTGCAGATTTTTCCTCAGCAAAATTCGCAGAGAAATAACACACAGCATGGGCACAACACTTCAGACTTCCCATAGATTTTTATGGGATTTTACTGTGTTGCAGATTTTATACAAATCCATGCAAATAACGGGATAATGCAGTGGCAAAATCTGAGAAAAAAAAGCGTAGCATGGGCACACGGCCTATAAGGTTTTTGAAGAGGATTTCTTTACCTTTTTTTCCTCGCATGGGATTTTACAGCCTTTTGACTTAGGCCCCTTTCACATTAGTGTTTTACGCTGGTCGCGGCAGTTGTGGTGAAAAAACGCAACTGCTGCGATCACCACATAACGGCCGCACTTGCGATTCACTTGTGGCAAGCCCCATGCAATGTCTATGGAGCTTGCGGTAAGTGTGGGGCAAGTGCGGTTTTAGCACTTGCAGCAGATGCGGCTGCGGGAAAAGCGCGGCTGACCGCGTTTTTTTCGCGGCCGCAAGTGCCGAAACCGCAACTGTACCGCACTTGCAGCACCTGCCGCAAGCCCCATAGACATTGCATGGGGCTTGCCACAAGTGAACCGCAAGTGCGGCCGTTATGCGGTAATCGCAGCAGTTGCGTTTTTTTCACCGCAACTGCCGCGATCAGCGTAAAACATGATGTGAAAGGGGCCTTAATAGTGTCAATTTTGAATCAAATTCTAAGAGAAATTTACCTCAGAGAAGACACGCGCCATTTTTGTTCGCCCCACCCCACAGCAAAGTTAGACGCAAAAAAAAAGCTAAAAAGTAAACACTGATGAACAGGAAGAGCATTTAAACAGTATTTCCAATTGGTGTTTTTTAGGAGATCTTTAAATCTGAACTGCTTCAAAATCCTCCTCAAAAACCGACTTTTTTAAGGCAGGTTCACACTGGGGGGAGGTTTGTTTGTTTCAGCAGTGTTCGGAGCAGAACCTCTTTTAAAACTTTAAGTTCAAAAATTCATACATTTTAATTGCAAAGATTCTTCTCCAAAAATACCTGAAGCAAAAGTCTTGTGCATTTTTTTTCCAGGAAGGTCCACTCTAAAATTCACCTGAAAAAGACCCCAGGAAACGTTCCAAATAATGACCATATACCGTACATTTCTATGTAAAAACGACTTGCTTGTTCAGGCTTTTGAACGTCTATTAACCATTTTAGGTTTCCAAATACGCCAAACAGTAAAAAGAAGAGAGGAGACCTGAGCGTTCTTCAGTGGGTTTCTGCTCTGAAGACGCTCTATACTTTCTAATATAAGACAATGGGAAGGCTCAAAAGAAGCCCAAGTAATACTCATGGTTTATCAGAGGCCAGGAGTTGAACTCAGTATGTCTGGGGTGCAGGGCAGTGATGTCATAAGTCATGGCACGTATTGCTAATGTCAGCTGTCGGCTCCTGCACCAGCTGTTGAAGAGGAAGCCACACTACAGAGGTTGATGAGTAGAATGTTGTTGGTTTTTTTATGCAGAGTGGGAAAAGTATATACCAGGATGGGGACATTTATACTAGGAAAGGCCCAGGATAAGGGGCATTAGTCCATAATGAATGGGGATGCAACATATATTTAGTTATAGGTTTTAGAAAGCTACAAGAGCCCATACATTCAACCAACATTTGTGTGTGTAGGAGGGGGTGTAGATCCAAAATCTTGCATCAAGGCCCATTGGACTATACGTACGACACTGAATAATAGTCACTTTCAGTCAGTGGTGTTGTGAGGAGAGCTGCAGTTCTGATCTCTAGTGCTCCCAGGGACCCAAGCCTAAAGGCAATTATTACTTCACCCCAATATACAAGGTCAGTTTGAGCTCCCAGAGACTCCCATGGTCAGGGGCAACACAGGTGCAAGGGGTTGCAATTGCACCCTGGCCCTGGAACGTAGGGGGCCCCAAAAGTCCCATTGGCCTATAGAAAAAGACTAATGCTATTAAAGACTTGCAATAATTGTGGGCCCCGTTGGAACTTTTGCATCAGGGCCCATAAGCTTCAAGTTATGCCACTGCCCATGGCCCACTAAGCCAGATTCCCATTGGTGACTTGTGTGCACTGTATGTATGTAGAAGGCACAGGAGTTGAGACTGCTCCTTATAATGTAGGTGCCACCTGTGTAATGCAAGAGGGAGCCAAGTCTAACTACTGCATCGGGGTTATAAATTTAGACACGCATCTTTCCCCCACACACAATATTGTGGCAGTGGTAATGGGTCATCAAAAGGGCAAAATTACTGTTTTTGGTCAAGTTGCCTCCCCAAAAAGATGGAATAAGTTAAGATAAGAAAATTTGTGTGGACCACAAAATGGTTAAAACAAAAAAATTAAGCAATTTGTTTTACAAATGTTTAGTTTGAAAAATTAAAAAATGTACTACTTTCAGAAGTTGTGTTATGCACAGTGCTCCCAAATACTGTAAAAATGTCCATAACTGGTCAGAAAGAGGCCAACATAGACTGTAAACAATAGTGCAGATAGATACTGCCCCATATTGTAGGCAGTATTAGTGCACCACACAATAAAAGTTCCTACCTTTTTGTCCTACAAAGTAATAGTGCCACCTTTGGTATCCAAAATGATATGGTAATAGTGCCCTCACATAGCAATAGTAATTTTCTCAGAGTCCAACCATCCATGGGTAAGGCCGGCTTCACACTGCGGCGTGATCCGGTCCGGGGCTGTCCGGAATGACCCAGACAGCCGCGGACCGGATCAGCACACAAGACTGGGGGCTAATATGCCCTCCGGTCCGGTGTGCAGCGCGCACAGCTGCAGCCACTGACAGGTCAGGACCTTGGCGCCCGCGGTCCTGACTTATCAGCAGCGGGAACTGCGTGCACTGCACACCAGACCGGAGGGCATATTAGCCCCCCAGTCCTGTGTGGTGATCCGGTCCGCGGCTGTCTGGGTCATCCCAGGCAGCCCCGGACCGGATCACGCCTCAGTGTGAAGCCGCCCTAAGCAACCTCGAAGAAATAGTCTCTAAGGGTGCGTGCACACGATCAGTGTACACAGCGTTTTGGACGCAGCGTCTTGCCGCTGCGTCCAAAATGCTGCGTAGTACAGTATTAGCATAGTGGATGGGATTTCAAGAAATCCCATCCTCACTATGCGTAACCCGCCCGCAGCATCTTTGGAGCTGCGGTGCGGGTTGCCGGGAATCCGCTCCTCCGCACCATGTTTATTTCATGCTGCGGAGTCGGAAGCGGCTCCCATCGGGTGACTACAGGAAGAAGCCGCCCTGCACCCGCCGCACATGGTGAATACAGGGCGGCTGCGGTCTCCCTGTGGCCACCCGCGGCTTCACTCAGGTCCGGAGGAGCTGCTTCCAACACGCAGCTCCCTCCGGACCGTGTGCACGCACCCTAATGGTAAGAGTTTGGCAATTAAGTCAGCACCAAATGGGACTGTCTTCTGCTAGAAACATTTAGGCTGGCTTCACACTGCAGTTTTTCACTGATCAGTGTCCATCAGTGTTTGTGTGCCAAATCCAGGAGAAGAACCAGGAAAGGAACTTGCAGAGAAAAACTATAATTGAAAGATTGACACCTGTTCTAATTTTTGGAGGCACTCCTGGTTTTGGCACACAAACACTGATGGACACTGATCAGTGAAAAACTGCAGTGTGAAGCTAGCCTTAGCCCTGTTGTATTATGCTTTGATCCAGCAATGGACCACTATCACACTGGAGGATCTAAACCTGCAAAAAAGTCTGTCTACTATCTGAGCCTGCAAAGTCTGAGGCCGGCTTCACACTGCGTGTGTGATCCGATCCGTGGCTGTCCGCTTGAGGCAGACAGCCGCGGACCGGATCAGCACACAGGACTGGGGGGCTATTATTCCCTCCGGTCCTGTGTGCAGCGCACGCAGCTGCAGCCGCTGACAGGTCAGGTCCGCGGGCACCGCGGTCCTCGCCTATCAGCAGTGGGAACTGAGTGTGCTGCACACAGGACCGGAGGGCAAAATAGCCCCCCAGTCCTGTGTGCTGATCTGGTCCGCGGCTGTCTGTCTCAAGCGGACAGCCACGGATCGGATCACACACGCAGTGTGAAGCCAGTCTATGTCTGCAAAAAAAAAACATGAGCTACCATGTGTCGGTACACAAAGTGCTTATACCTTTGTGCTTTATGAGCGCCTTTCTCAGTTGAATTTAATCTGGAACCCCCTTGGAAAAGTGCTAAAAAAAGGTGAAAAAGAATGAACATCAGCACTGCTATTTCAAAATGACTTGCCGTGAACAGGATCTTTCTTTTGTCACTTCATTTAAAGACTTCAGGCTTCGAATGCTGTGAACTGGCTGAAATAATGACCAATCCATTTCTTTTGGTGGCTTCTACTTGGAAGCTGCAACTATTTTATATAGAGAAAGCATGAAAAAAAACAGCTGCGACCCCATAAGATATCTGAAAATAGGTTTCAGTTAAAACTGCACCAATGTTTTCCTGAAGTGTCTACCTAAGGAAAAAACGACACAGGTACGCCTCGTCTAAAGGACACGATATGCACATACCCATAGGCCAGTTTCATGAGACAGTGAAACGCAGACTGTGCTTGTATGACATTACACAGAATGACAGACTGCCAGGTTTCCATCATAGACACAGTGAGGCAGTGAGCTCAGGTTAAGAGATCCAATGGTTCATCTTCAGAGAATCTCCGAAATAGCAGGAACTTTGGCTTTGATTTCAATGGTCCCAATCAAAAGTAAAAGCTGAAATCAGAACCTACTCAGTGATGGGTTCAGGGAAAATGTTGAGGGATGTGGCCCATTTGGTAGGAAAAAGAGAGACAGGAGGGACACTCCTAAGGGTATTATCCGGTGGTCTAGTGGGAGGGGTGGTTAAAGTATTAAACTAACCCGTCCTGGTTGTACTGCCAGTACAACCGGGATCTGCAACATGTGGTGTCTTTCCCCACTCCGAGCGGGCACAACACTTTCGCATGAGCGACTGATCAGGTGACTGTGATGTAACCAAAGGTCCTTGTGTGTAAAGGTCCTTGAAGTTGAATCTTCCGAGGGTCTTCTCCCCTGCAGACTAATCCCTCGAGGGATAGTTGAAAACAAATTTTTACAATAGTAATGTGTTCAGGTGCCAAAGAAGATGCCTTGGGGGGGAAATAGTTCTTAAAGCATGTGGTAGTTTAATCACAATGCATTTCAGAGGTAGTGCCCTGCTTGATACCTGATGAAGGTGGGCACTGCCGCTGAAACGTGTTATGATTAAACTACCATATGCCTAAAGAACTACCTCCCTCTCTGGCATCTTCTCTGGCGCCCAAACACACTATTTTAGTAATTTGTGGACCACTTGGGGGCATTTTCTGGTCACATACACTGGTTTACATTGGCTCTATATCAAGGTAAGAACAAAATAAAAAAAGAAAAGTGACCTAACTCTATAATTACTAGTATACATACAGTCAGCCGAGAAGCCTCTAAGGACTAGACTACTATTACAATGAACTATCATGTAATTATTCTAATATAATTATTTTTAATATAATAAAAGTAATATACCTTATACAGTTATACCATTAACAGAGGCATGACTGTGACAACCTCTAATTAATTTTAATTAAATAAGATCTGCCACAAGATCATCAGACACCATAAATATAAATTAATGTAACGGCCATTTCTTAGAAGTCTGTTGTATTGGAAAAATGCTGAGGCTTAATGTCAAGGCTTAAAGGTAATAGAAACTCCTAGACATATGTTTAAAAGCAATTATTATTATTTAAGCATAATGTAAAATAACACATCTGTGTTTCATCCAAGACAAAAAAAATAAAAATCCATGTTAGTCATAACTATTAGTTTTAAAACCAAAGTGCCTACAGGGTCGAAACATGTAATAATCCAATGTCTAAGAACAAGAGCCTACAGGTTCGAAAGACGTAAAAATCCCATGTCTAACATGTCTTTCTAATATTTTTTTTGCCTTGGATGAAAAACTGATATGTTCTTTTATATTATTTTGAAATAAATATCTTTGGTATTATATATACAGTCATGGCCTAAAGTGTTGTCATCTTGAAATTGTTCCAGAAGAGGAAGTATTTCTACCAGAAAATTATTGCGCTTGCACACGCTTTGTTATACACATGTCTATTTCCTTCGTGTGTATTGGAACAACAGAAAACAACAGAGAAAAAAAGTCAAAGTAAACAGAATTTCATTAAAAAAAAACAACAAAAATGGTTCAAACTAAATTGTTGGCCCCTCCACTTAATATTTGGTTTCCCCCTTTGGAATAAATCCCTGCATCAATGGCTGCCGATAACCATCAGCAAGCTTCTTACACTTCTCTACTGGAATTTTGGACTCTTCTTTATAATTAACACCCGGTCTCTCATATTTGAGGCGTTTTCTCCCAACAGCAATTTTAAGATCTCTCCACAGGTGATCAAAGGGATTTAGATTCGGACTCATTGCTGTCACTTAAGATGTCTCCCGTGCTTTGTTTCCTTTCACCTCTGGGGGCTTCTTGAAATATATTTGGGGTCATAGGTTTATGTCCTAGGTCATTGGACAATCTTTCTGACATTGGGCTCTACATTGAGACCCAAAATCTTTTGATAATCTTCAGAATTCATGATGCCTTGCACAATGTCGAGGCCCCCTGTGCCAGAGGAAGCAAATCACCCCAAAACATATTTGAGCCTCCACCATATGTAACTATATGTACTGTGTTCTAATCTTTATTGGCCTCTTTCAGTTTTTGGTAAAAAGTAGAAAAAGCTCTATCATGGCCTCATCTGATCACAAGACACTTTCCTAGGATTTTGGCTTGCTCACATACAATTTGGCAACAGCAATCTGGCTTTTTTATGTCTTTGTGTTAGCAGTGGGGTCCTCCTACGTCTCCTCCATAGAGTATAATTTCACTCAAAGGTGGATGGATAGTTCACGCTGATACTGATGCAGCCTGAGCCTGCAGAACAACTTGAACTTTTTTGAAACTTGATTGGGGCTTATCCACCATCCGGACTATCCTGTGATTCAATCTTTCATCAATTTTTCTCTGACATCCATGTCCAGGAAGATTAGCAACAGTGCCATGGGTTGTACACTTTTTGCACACCATGAACAAACTAACATCAAGATACAGTCATATGAAAAAATTTGGACACCCCTCTTAATCTTACTCATTTTTTTTTTGTTTAAAATTGGGTTTTTGCAACAGCTATTTCAGTGTGATATATGTAATAACTGATGGACACAGTAATAAATCAGGATTGAAATGAGGTTTATTGCACTAACCAAAAATGGGAAATATGCATTATTTCAAAATTTGACAGGTGCAAAAGTATGGGCACCCTTCTGATTTTCATGGTTTGAATACTCCTAACTACTTTTTACTGACTTACTGAACCACTAAATTGGTTTGGTAACCTCATTGAGTTTTGTACTTCATAGCCCGGTGTATCCAATTATGAGAAAAGCTATTTCAGGTGTCCACTTGCAAGTTGTTCTCCTAGTTGCATCTTCTCTGAGGAGTGGCATCATGGGCTCCTCAAAACAGCTCTCAAATTATCTTAAAAAAAGATTGTTCAACATAGTTGTTCAGGGGAAGGATACAAAAAGTTGTCTCAGAGATTTAACCTGTCAGTTTCCACTGTGAGGAACATAGTAAGGAAAGGGAAGACCACAGGGACAGTTCTTGTAAAGGCCAGAAGTGGCAGGCCAACAAAAATATCAGAAAGACAGAGAAGAAGAATGGTGAGAACAGCAAGAACAATCCACAGACCACCTCCAAAGACCTGCAGCATCATCTTGCTGCAGATGGTGTCACTGTGCATCGGTCAACAATACAGCGCACACTGCACAAGGAGAAGCTGTATGGGAGAGTGATGCGAAAGAAGCCGTTTCTGCATGCACGCCACAAACAGAGTCGCCTGAGGTATGAAAAACACATTTGGACAAGCCAGTTTCATTTTGAAAGAAGGTCCTGTGGACTGATGAAACAAAGATTGAGTTGTTTGGTCATACAACAAGGCGTTTTGCCACAAAAACACAGCATTCCAAGAAAAACACTTGCCACCCACTGTCAAATTTGGGGGAGGGTCCATCATGCTTTGGGGCTGTGTGGCCAAAGACATCACCTTGAATCTTGTTAAAGTTGAGGGTCGCATGGATTCCACTCAGTATCAGCAGATTCTTGAGAATAATGTTCAAGAATCAGTGTCAAAGTTGAAGTTACGCCGGGGATGGATCTTTAAGCAAGACAATGATCCAAAACACCGCTCCAAATCTACTCAGGCATTCATGCAGAGGAACAATTACAATGTTCTTGAATGGCCATCCCAGTCCCCAGACCTGAATATCATTGAACATCTGTGGGATGTTTTGAAGCGGGCTGTCCATGCTCGGCGACCATCAAACTTAACTGACCTGGAATTGTTTTGTAAAGAGGAATGGTCAAAAATACCTTCATCCAGGATCCAGGAACTCATTAACAGCTACAGAAGCCACTAGAGGCAAAAGGTGGATCTACTAAATATTAATGTCACTTTTCTGTTGAGGTGCCCATACTTTTGCACCTGTCAAATTTTGAAATAATGCATATTTCACATTTTTTGGTTAGTACAATAAACCTCATTTCAATCCTGAAATATTACTGTGTCCATCAGTTATTACATATATCACACTGAAATAGCTGTTGCAAAAACCAATTTTAAACAAAAAAAAAAAATGAGTAAGATTAAGAGGGGTGCCCAAAATTTTTTCATATGACTGTATCTAGAGATGGACTTGTAGCCTTGAGATTGGTGATATTTTTCAACAATTTTGGTTCTCAAGTCCTTAGACAGTTTTCTCCTCTTTCTGTTCTCCGTGATCAGTGTGACATGCAGACACACAATGAAAAGATTAAGTCAACTTCTCCCCTTTTTATTTGGTTTTAAGTGTGATTTTCATATTGCCCACACCTGACACCTGTTACTTGCCACATGAGAGTTTGAATGAGTATCAGATGCTTGAAACAAACTTTATTAGCCACAATTTTGGAAAGGTGGTAACAATTTTTTTCCAGCCTACTTTGGGGGATTTTGGGGCATTTTGGGGCAACACACTTCACCAACAAGATTGATCAGACAAGTCTTTGCTACCCAACCATCACAATCCCTATATATATCAGACCACTCCCCCCACTAACCCTCCTCCCCTCCATCACTGAAGGAGAACTTGCACACCTCCTCTCCAAATCGCACCTCGCCACTTGTGTATCGGCCTGCAACCCATCTCACTTCCTCCCCAACCTCACCACCACGCTTATCCCAGCCCTAACCCACCTTTTTAATCTACAGCTAACCTTTGGTACTTTTCCTTCCGCTTTCAAACATGCAACAATTACACCTGTTTAGAAGAAGCAATCTTTTGACCCAACCTCCACATCCAGCTACTGCTCAATATCGCTGCTCCCGTTCGCCTCCAAACTTCTTGAAAAGCATGTCCACACTGTACTTTCATCCAACTCTCTCTTTGACCACCTTCAATCTGGCTTCCGCCCCCACCACTCCACCGAAACCACCTTAACCAGAATTACTAACGACCTACTTACCACCAAAGCTAACGGACACTTCTTCATCCTTTTCCTTCTTGACCTGTCCTGTGCATTCGACACAGTCAACCAGTGCCTCCTATTACAGATCCTCTCTTCCATTGGTATCACTTACCTTGCCCTCTACTGGATCTCCTCCTACCTTTCCAACTGCACATTTAGTGTCTCCCACTCCAACACTACCTCCTCACCCCATCCCCTCTTTATTGGGCTCCCTCAAGGCTCTGTCCTAGGACCCCTTCTTTTTCCATCTATACCCTTGGCCTAGGACAGCTCATAAAGTTCCATGGATTCTAGTACCACCTGTTGATCTACCTCTCTGGCCCAGATGTCACCTCTCTGCTGTCCAGAATCCCGGAGTGTCTATCAGCCATATCCTCCTTCTTCTTCTCTCGCTTCCTTAAACTAAATGTAGACAAAACTAAACTCATCATCTTTCACCCATCTGCACATCTCTCTTACCTGATCTATCTATCACAATAAATTACATCACACGTTGTCCTGTACTCAATGTCCGATACCTCGGAGTGATCCTTGACTCTGCCTTATCCTTCAGACCACACATTTAAGCTCTCGCCACCTTCTGCCGCGTCCAACTCAAAAATATTTCCAGAATCCGTCCCTTCCTCAACCCTCAATATACTAAACTACTAGTTCACGCCCTCATCATCTCCCGTCTGAACTACTGTAATCTCCTCCTCTGTGGCCTCCTTGCTAACACTCTTGCACCTCTCCAATCTGTCCTTAATTCTACAGCCTGACTAATCCACCCCTCTCCTCACTATTCCTTCACTTCTCCCATCTGCAAATCCCTCCACTGGCTCCCAATTCCCCAGCGCATCCAATTCAAACTACTAACATTGACTTACAATGCCGTCCACAATCTGTCCCCCCCATATATCTCTGAACTAATCTCCCGATATCTTCCAACTCGTAATCTTCGATCCTCCCAAGACCTCCTCCTCTCCTCCACACTTGTACGCGCCTCATCTAACTGCCTGCAAGACTTCGCCCAAGTATCCCCCATTCTCTGGAATTCTGCACCTCAAAGTGTCCGACTGTCCCCTACATTCGGAACCTTCAAGCGGAATCTGAAAACCCATCTCTTCAGAACAACATACAACCTGCAATGACCACGGTGCCACCTCACCACCACTGGACCCGGCGCTCCACCAGCACCAGAGCAGACCCAACCTACTGTCTCCTCTCCGTTATCCTGTAGAATGTAAGCCCGCAAGGGCAGGGTCCTCTCTCCCCTCTGTATCAGTCTTGTCACTGTTAGTTTGTTCATTGTATTTTTAACTTGTTTGTATATAACCCTTTCTCATGTACAGCACCATGGAATCAATCTATAAATAAGTTGTTATTATTATTATTATTATTATTATTTATGTCCAATTTGCCTTTTTTCCTCTGTTTTGTGTTGTTTCAGTCCACAGAAAGAAAATCAACATGTTCAACAAAACATGGGTAATTGGAATAATTTTCTGAAAGAAATACTTGATTTTCTGCTACAATTTCTGTTTGTTTATTTTAACATTCATAGCAGGGCATTGTTTCTGGTACAGTTTGATACAAAAATAAAAAAATATTTGGCGTCCTGTCATATTTAAAAAAGAGCCGCCTACACACAACACTCAAATTATTGAGAGAGAAGCGTTGTGGTATCTTTAGAACCATAATATCTACCTAGGTTATAGAGCGTACAAAATAAAGCAGCACTGCCTTGTAGGTGCAGATCAACCAAGCCGTCTTCCAAGCTTCCATATACATACATCTGAACTGGGAGTGCTGCAACTACTTTATCCAGGCTGGACAAAGGGCGTGTGTGCCCGAAACATAGCCTGACAACTGTACCCAGGGCCAGAAATAAAGGCATGAGATATATCTGAACTGGGAGTCCTGCATCTACTTTATGTGTATGTACCTAGTGTGAGGTAGCATCCCTGGGGTACTCGCTTGGCACAGGGAAATGACATCAGCGACTACATTTTAACGGAACATAACCAGCGGATTTATTGTTTTCCTGTCATAATCCACTTTCATCACATAAAACATAACACTGTATTTCCATTTATATATGACATAACTTCCACATTAGTACATCACATGACATTAGATTACAGGACATTCACATGAGAATCAATGTGACCTTATCATGACCTATTGTCGGTCCCAATGGCGGTTACCTCCGCCTAACACCCTGACAGGGATCATTCCCCACCCTATTGCACACGAGTCATCATACATGGTAATTTTTCATGAACCATTATGACTCACACATGAAACAGCATTCATGGCATTTTTCCATAAACCAATATGCTACATACTCAGGGCCCACAATACCACAATAGTAACAGGAACCCTGTCACTCAGTACACATGAGACCTCCACGGATCCACCGGGATCCGGGACACTTACATCTGGATCAACGGGACCACATCATGACTCACTCAGTCCCAAAGTCAGCTGCGACTGCCTGGCCCTTGAGCCTTACTCAGTCTCTCACACTGCACATCTGACCGCCTGGCCCTTGAGACGTCCTCGGTCCTCATCACTCATATGACCGTCTGGCCCTTGAGCCGTCCTCGGTCCTGGACACTGGCTGGCATGCACGTGCCACCGGCATGGAGCTGGCAGGCACCCTTCACTTCCCCCACCGGGGACGGATCACTTCCAGCACATCCTCACATGGCAGTGGTCTGGACTGCTCTGATTCCCATTGTCCTCTCTCACTCACAGACACCTGGCAGCTTCTTAACGTGTCTGCCACACCCACCTGATACACTCACACCAGGGCTGGTTGCAATCAACACACTGCACTCTCCTGGCCACTCATTCAGCTCATCAACCTCTCAGATCTTACAGCACTCACACTCAGCTGTTAACCCACTGTGTATCGGACAGGTTTCACACAGCAGACACACACAGCAAAACAGGCCAATGTGAACAGGATCCTATGCTATTATCCCATGTGATGCACCCTGCCATGGGTCACATCACCACATTAGGTTATAGAGAAGAAAAAATCGGGAAAAGAAAATAAAGCAAAAAATGTGGTCATGACGCACTGTAATGGGGAGGATCTGCTACTGATGCTGTTATGAGGGTAATGTCCTCCAATTTGTACTAATGTCCCCCATCCTGGCCCCCGTCCAGGTATATATATGTCCCTGTCCTGATTTATATGTCCCCCATAATGGGCCCATCTTCATATATATATGCCTCCCATTGTGCCACACATAAAAAATAGACAATTCTACTCAAATTCCATTCACTCTCCTGTGGCATCCTCTTCTGATGTCGGCAACTGACTAAGGCATGTAAGTGAGCAGTGCATGACATGAATATTATGCATCCCCAGTTGCATGCCATTGTCAGCTACTGGCTAATCTAAAATGAATATTCACTGCTCCTCGTGCCCACTGAAGCTGGTACAGAGAGTTGGGTTGGATTATGGGCATGGGGAGCAGTGAATATTAATTTCCTTTAATAGTGTATACACATGATCACCCCTGCTGCTGCAGTAAGGCGGTGGCTGGGGTGAACATGTGTGCCCCCTATTAAAGAGAATGAATATTCACTGCTACCCATGACCTTAATTCAACCCACCTCTTGGCACCGACTTCAGTGCCGAGGGATGCACAGGATTGTGAGTGTGGAGAGCAGTGAATATTAATTTTTGTTAATAGCAGGCACATGTGGTCTTCCCAGCCATCTGCTTGCTGTAGCAGCTACCTTGGTCCTACCTGCTGTGAGCCAGTTCCACCACGCCAAGACAAGACATGTACATCCGGACTATAAGATGCACCCCCCACTTTCTTCACAAATTTGAGGAGAAGACTGCGTTTTATAGTCTGAAAAATACTGTAAATGTATGGCACTTATATGGAAAACCTTAGATTACATTTTCTGTTGCCTTACAGTCACAGTAGTCACTCACTTTATTGTCCACAGCTATCTTCATTGTGACTTCGTCAGCATGAACGGTGCAAATTTATTTTTACATATAATTGCATGCAATTCATTTTTTTTCTGACTTTGAGAAAATGAATTCTATAATATTTCACTGATGTGAAGAAACAAATATCCAAATTTCAGTCGGTACACAGTTGAATATTTGACCTTACAATTATACACTGTATTTGTCTAATTTCAGAATAAATTGCGTGGAATCACAATTTATGTAAGAATTTATGTAAGCTATAATTTCTTTATGGTATCACTATTGTATTAAGTTTTTTGATTACATTGTACTCCTTTAATTTTATCCAAGGTGTTTGTACATTGTGGGCAGCATGGGGGTCAGTGGTTAGCATTGGGGTCCTAGGTTCAAATCCCACTAAGGACAGCATCTGCAAAGAGATTGTATGTCCTCCCCATGTTTGCATGGGTTTCCTCTCACACTCCAAAGACATAGTGATAGGGAATATAGATTATGAGCCTCCACTGGGACAGTGATGATGATGCCTGCAAAGCTCTGTAGAAGTTAATGGTGCTATATAAGAAGTAAAAACGTAAATACAAAATAAATAGTGAGAGCATTAAATAAGCAAAGATTTTCTATACATAGGTGGCCCTCCAGCATTGCAGGTTGTGATACTTTACACTTTCTCTGATACAGAATAACAACATAATCAACAGATGTCAACATTCTGGATAATCTTTTGCTATTACTGATCTCTTCCTGATATTTGACCATACACTATGCACTTACCAGCCTCATCTTTCCATTGTGCAGTAATATTGCATTGTATATGAATAATTTGGATTAACATCGATAAAATCTGGCATCAAAAAGCTGCAAAATATGTCGCAAGGTGTGTTTTTGTGACTTTTAGCTCTTTTATGCCATCTCTGAAATGTGAGCAAGGCTTTGTAAAAGGGGGCTGGCCAGCTAATGCACAACTGTAACCTACAACAAGCTGGCTCAAATTTTATTTTCTTGTTTAAGGACTGCCCTCTGGAAAGGCTAAGGCCGGCTTCACACCACATTTTTGTGCATTTTTGGTTTGAACCAGACAGAACCTGCTCCGGTTTTGCCTTCAATGTATTCCTATGGTGTCAGATTGGTCCTATTTGGACATCTGGTTTTGTGTTTTCTGTGCCTGATCTGATTTTTTCTGGTTTTTCACCGGGCATAAAATCGGAGCCTGCATCATTTTTTGGCTCTGGTGCAAAAAAATCGGACAAAATCGAACATTCCCGGATCCGGGGTGATCGGCACCCATAACATGGGAATCTATGGGTGCCGGATCCATTAAAAAATCGGATCGTTTCCCGGATCCGATGTACCGCACAGAGCATGCTCAGAAATGCTGCCATGATCATTCAGCACCATGGACAGCATTTCAGAGACACGGCTGAGAATTCAGCACCATGGAGAGAAGCACTGCACACACAGGCAGAAGTATCAGCACCTTGGACAGCAGCATTAAATGAATCCTGCAAAATACAGGATCCATTTGTCAGCAATTGCAACACATTCTGTCCTGTAAGATTCTGTCCTGTGGATCCTGCAAAAACAGAATCCAACCTGACAGCTGAAAACCGTGGTGTGAAGCCGGCCTTATTAAAAAGAAAAAAAACATTTTTATTGGGCCTATAAAGACAATTAGAAACGCAATAAGGTCTTATCCGGGAAAAAAACAAGTGGACAATAGACTCATCTGGCGTACTTGTAAGAAGCCACAATTACTATGAAAGCATTAACACGGCTGCTGCAGCACCCCTGAAAATAGTTATCCACGTGGAGCAAAGCAAAGGGTTAAAGCCGCACTACCATGAGGATGATCCGGCCAAATATAAGAAGAAAGGTGGTTTTATTAATTCAATGCATTTCAGAGAGCGATTTCTCCTTCCTCAGGACAAAAAAATCACATATGATCAGTCTCTGAAACGCATTGACGTAATATTATCATCTTTCTTAAATTTGGCGACATCATCCTTGTGGTACTGAGGCTTTATCCCTTTTCCTTTGCTCCATGTGGATTACTAATTTGGTCCAAGGTGATGGATAAATAAAAGAAACACAAAAAATACTTGCCTGCTGCACTCACACACCAATCATTGATAGTTGGACTCCTGCTTTTTTCTTCTGGCAAAAGGAGGTGGATGGATTGAGACCATTGCAGTCAATCAATGGAGGCTGATGGGCTGCAAATTGGAACAAAGTTTATTTAATCCAGTTTAGATGGAGGGTAAATTCTGCCTTTCTGAGCTACTGAGTGGCCGCTGTGGGCACGGGATATCCTCCTGCTAGAGAAAGGAAGGAGACCTAGAGGTGAGATTATGAGATGGCGAGGAATGGCGCCTATTCGGTAGGATTTTATTTCCATTCTTCCACCAACATGGCTCCATTTTGAATGTGTTTAAAAAAGTGGACAAACCGAAATGTGTCACTCAGCGAACTGTAGGTTCAAGATTTGCATGTAGTCAGATTCATCTTAATCGGTGCATCGTTGTGGTTGATTGACAAAGAATGATCATCTAATGTGCCTCGTTTGGAGCAGTTCTAGTAAATTAACCAAAAAGGGAAATACTGTTACATACAGCAATTATTGAAGCCCACAAATCAGAAATTCAGGGGTCTGTCTATTGCCCACTATGACAACAGTCTGTCTTGGTGACTGATTCCTTTAAAGCAATGTAATCCCCAAGGTGCCATAATAGATTGTAAGCTTATTCGCGCAGGTGCTATAGGTCTATTTATCTATATGCCATTTATATATTTAGTCAGGTAGCTATATAATCCTTTGGGGAAGCACACCCTCCTTCTTTTTTCATCCTTCTCGTGCTCCCACTTTCCCATGTCACTTTATCTTACTTAGCCCTCGGTGCTCATGTAACAAACGATGTGCCCTCCAGTGCTGGGAATAAGGGATCTATCACTAATTATACCCCAGACACTCCAGAAGAAAGAGGGGATGCTTGGAAACTAGACGAGAGAAATGGATGCAGCGAAAACATTATTAAAACACTTCTGAAGTCTGGATTTAACCTTTAGCTGCTACTTGGTCAGCAACACTTTAAATGACTCTCGAGTTCCTTCTCCCTCAAGCAATAAACAGATTATGACTTTGTGTTAAATAAAAATAAACCTTTTGTGATGATTTCTACAGACGTCTAGTAATCATTTATTTTTTTCTCTTTTTTTTTTCCACCCCATCCCTCGCCCTCTCTCCTTTAGCAAACAGTACTCTTCTGGGAGGAGGCGGAGGTAAGTCTGTGTTTGTCTTCTGCTCCCTGGGAGACTCTTTACATTTTCTACATGTAGCTTACAGCAATATACAACCCTGGCTGTCAACTGCATTTCCATCTACAGTTTATTAGGGAAAATGAATGTACAAAACATTTATCCAGGTGTATTCATTCACAATAGTCAAATATAATGCAGCACTGTCGAAATGTTTTAGGCAGGCATGGAAAGACTGCTGCAAAGTGAGAATGCTTTACAACATAAAAGTGTTAATTTATTTTTATCTGTTAAAGTGCAAACTGAATGAACAAAAGAGAAATCTAAATCAATATTTGGTGTGAACATCCTATGCATGCCTCAATTCTTTTAGGCTTTTGCAGGAGAAACTCATCAAAGAGGTTGTTCCAAACATCTACGGTAAGACAAGGGTCCCAAACACGCGGCCCCTGGGACTTCACTATGCGGCCCGCGGCAACTTGGACAACTTAATGATGCATCACCCCAGTGCAGGGGCCACTGCAGTCTCTGATGTGTGATGACTTCCGTCCGCAGCACTAACAAGCTCTGCCACTCAGCAAGATCAATGCAAGTTGCCAGCCAATGAGAGGCCCGCAGCTGACGGCGGAATATGATGTCACGTGCGGGCCTCCGGCTGGCAGATTACATTGATCTTGCTGAGCAATAAAGCTTGTCTGAGCGGCGGCTCGAGGAAGTCATAGCACAGAGGAGGCCGGAAGTCAGCACAGCGGGGACCACGGCGGCCCCCTGCACAAGCAATGCATCATTAAAGTGAGAAAAGTGTGAGGGTGTGTGAGAGGGTGTGTGTATGAGGGTGAGGGTGTGTGTATGTGAGTGAGGATATGTGTATAAGAAAGTGTGTGTGTGAGTTTCAATGTGTGTATGAGAGTGTGTGAGTGTGAGTGTGTATGAGGATGTGTGAGAGTGTGTGTGAGAGAGAGTATGTGTGTGGGTTTGTGTGTGAGGGTGTGTGTGTGGGTGAATGTGTGTGTATGTGAGTGTGTAAAAATAAGGTAAAACAAGATGGGGGGGTATCACTATAAAAGTATATCAGGATCAGGGACATACCTAGAAAAGGGGATCAGGATGCGGGACATCACTACAAAAGGGGTCCAGGATGGGGGACATCACTACTAAAGGGGATCGGGATGGGGGACATCACTACTAAGGGGGATCGGGATGGGGGACATCACTAGAAAAGGTGATCAGGATGGGGGATATCACTAGAAAAGGTGATCAGGATGGGGGATATCACTAGAAAAGGGGTTTGGGATGGGGACATCACTAGAAAAGGGGATCGGTACCTTGTTCCAGGTTCGAAAAGTAATAGCTACCCATTGGATCGCCCCTCAACCATTAAGGCTACAGGAATTTGTGGATAAAATGAGGAATCTGATTAGATTGGAGGAGGGGATGTATAAGAAAAGAAAGGCACTGCATAAATTCGATAAATTTTGGAGTAGGTGGAGATACTTTCATGGTGATCATGTTATAGCCCTGTTGAACATGATAAGGGCTTAGTGCTATCTGAGATGGTATGACTGTTTATCCTGATTAGAAAACTCTTGCTAGACATATCGCTTCTATGTTTACTCTGATAATACAGCATAATTATTATTTGATATTATAAATATACTCAACCGTGAATGCTTATTCGGATATAAGGGGGCTGCGTCCAACATTAGTATGTGATAAGGTTCATTGGGATAGGGGAGGGGGAGGGGGGTGTACTTGTATGTGGGCTGTATATGTTACTGTTAAATGTCTCTTCTGTTTCTCTGTATGTATTGTTCTCTATTGTATTGAAATTTTTCTTTAGTTTCAATAAAAAAGATCTGATTTAAAAAAAGAAAAGGGGATCGGGATGAGGGACATCACTACTAAAGGGGATCAGGATGGGGGACATCACCACTAAAAGGGATCTGGATGCAGGACATCACTAGAAAAGGGGATCGGGATGAGGGACATCACTACTAAAAGGGATCTGGATGCAGGACATCACTAGAAAAGGGGATCAGGATGGGGGACATCACTAGAAAAGGAGATCAGGAAGGGGATATGACTATAAAAGGGGATCAGGATGGGCAACATCACTACAAAAGGAGATCACTATGGGGACATCACTACAAAAGGGGACCAGGATGGATGGGGGACATCACTACAAAAGGGGATCAGGATGGGGGACATCACTAGAAAAGGGGATCAGGATGGGGACATCACTGCAAAAGGGGACCACGATGGATGGGGACATCAGTACAAAAGGGGATCAGGATGGGAGACATCACTAATAAAGGGGATCAGGATGAGGGATATCACTAGAAAAGGGGATCAGTATGGGGACATCAGTACTAAAGGGGATCAGGATGGGGGACATCACTACAAAAGGGATCAGGATGCAGGACATCACTACAAAAGGGGATTAGTATGGGGATATCACTACAAAAGGGGATCAGGATGGGGACATCACAAAAAAATGGGATCAGAATGGGGGACATCACAAAAAAATGGGATCAGGATGAGGGACATCACTACAAAAAGGGATCAGGATGGGGGTCATCACTAGAAAAAGGGATCAGGATGGGGACATCACAGGGATCAGGATGGGGAACATCACTAGAAAAGGAGATCAGGATGTTGGACATCAGTAGAAAAGGACATTACTACAGGATGGGGACATTACTACAAGAAGGGGATGAGGATTTGTACTTTACTACATTGAGCAAAAGAGTCTGGTATTACTAAAAATGTCACTTGGTCCTACAAGTGATATGGCCCCCCGCTATAAATGCTATTATATGTGCGGCCCACCAACCCAGCCGAGTTTGAGACCCCTGATCTAGGGAGAACTAACCACAGATCTTGTCTTGATGTAGGCTTACGAAGAAGGGTAGAATTAGAAATAAAGATAAAAACAAAAATAAAACACGTTATCAAAAATGCTAAAAATGCTCAATAGCGTCCCCATGAATCATGAAAGGGGTGGCCCAAAGGTAAACAAATTTTAGTACTAAATTGCTATCTATGTAGTGCCATAATCAAGACTATTGTTAATATGCTTGTTTTAAAAATTCCCTATCTTTCCCTCACTACACTATCTAACTGCTATTGTAATTTTTTCCCTACTTCCTCTCTGATGACGCTTCATTTTAAGAATCACAGTGCATGCTGGAATACTCAAAGAAGCATCTTGAGGGTGCACAGGCTGCGGTCAGTGCAACAGCCACTGCCCCCTCCCTGAAACGAAGCTGGGCTAGTCCATGTGCACGGTACAATGGGCACAATGACAGCACGCTCTCTGTTGCCAGCTCAGATCAGCAGTAACGAGCCTGCAGCAGAGCAGAATGCAGTGTCCGAATACCCAGCAGTGTACGGAGACCAGTGATGTCACCTATGGGGCTGACGCTGGTCTCTACACTCCAGGTAGTTTGACACAGTGCTCTGTTCTGTTGCCGGCTCGTTACTTCTGACCTGAGCCGGCAACAGAGAGCATGCTGTCATTACGCATAGTTTGCAGGGAATATGCAGGCCCCTAAAATAAACGTCACTGATGATGCTTTGTTTCAGGGAGGGGGCAGGGGCTGTGACGCTTCGTTTGAGTATCTCAGCATGCACTAGGATTCTCAAATTGAATCAAACTTCACCAAGTCAAAAATGGACACTGTAAGAGGATTTTTTAGATTCCTAGAAATTATACTGATTAAAACGTAACTTTTATTATAGTTATTTCTTAAAATATTTGGCATCAAATTATAAGAATACAGGAAACCCCAGAGAGACAAAAAATGAACATCTGGTGATATCCCTGATAGATGAAGGCAGTTCCTGCAGTGTCTTCAGTCTCACCACTACTTAGCAGCAGAGGTTTGCACTTTCTTTAATGCAAAGTGGCGCCCCCGCTCAATGTTGGCTGAGCCTATAATTTCCCTACCGGATCCTGACAAGTGAAGGGAATGATTGGATAAATGACCTATATCAAAATGGTATGGAGACAACATGTACAACATGTCTAGACTTTTGCACCTATAGATTCCAATCCAAGGATATCATCCACAAATCTGCTCCTTAAAACCAATTTTAGACAAAGTATCACTAGCCAACTAATAAAAACAGCTTCTCTGGAATAAATAAAAAGAATCAATTCAGAAGAAATAGTGTTTGCTCTATTAGGCTGTTTCCAAGCAAACCTGTAATATTTCTCTTATGATTATACAGTACTCTGATTATTGTACTCAATAAATCTTGTCCATCTTAGCTCATGTCTTTATCTTTTAGTATGTCAACTCGTTTCCACTAAATAGGTTCTTCAGGAGGACATACTATATGATGTGTAAACATCATGTGACAGATCAGATTAAATTTACGGGTTTATGCAGCAATAAAGTGCATATACTATATCATGACTCTGTAGTACGCAGTATGCAACAGATTGCACTAAAGACACATAAATTTGAGGTGTTATAGTGAAAATCTACACGCAAACAACCACGTTACCAGTGCTCTGATGCTTTGATAATATGCTAGTAAGGTGCTGTGTTGCAGATAAACAATAGAAATTCATGTATTTGTTCACGTAAAATAATTATTATGCAGAGTGCTGTAACCTGTATGCAAACAAGCTATGCAGCTTTTATCAAGAGGGTATGCAAGTAGTCTATGATAAATTACCACTTATAAGAGTTTTTGAAGTATACAATAATATAATTCCCATATGTTACACTTAAAAGACAACCTATATTAATTTATATAAAATCATGAAATATCAATGTTTTTGTATAATTATTAGATATTTAAATAGATGCACCCATATAGCGACCAACTGTCTGGTCATAGATAACTTTGTATCATGTCCAGTTTTCTGCCTTAATATACCAATGCCATCTAATCTGTCACATGATATTTAAACATGATGTAATGTATGTACTCCTGATGAACCTAAATAGGGGAATCGCCTCGCTTAAAAGGAACCTGTCACCCCGTTTGGGCATTCTAAACTGTGCCCACCAGCTGTAACATGATGTACTTGGGGTTCCTGTAACCCCTCTATATGCCCAGACGTCCCCCTGCACCTCAGAAATACACTTTTATTCTCTTCCGTGCCTTATGTAAGTGACTCCTGAAAAGGTCCTGGTGGGTTTGATCTCTGTGGTCCTCACCACCCCCTATCTGCCCCGTTCTTTTGAAACTGCCGCCCCTCTTGTGTATGGATGTTGATTGACAGGCACTACTCTCACACCTGCGCAGTCGTGTGGGTCACCGTGCTCCATTGATAATGCAGTGCCCGAAGTCTTGCGAGATTCTACTGCACAGGTGCGAGACTTCATGACTCTCTTGAGATTTCGGGCACTGCATCTTCAATGGAGCATGGTGAACCCGGCCACTGCGCAGGCGCTAGATTAGTGCCTGTCGCTCAACATCCACACACAGGAGGGGCGGCAGTTTCAAAAGAGCAGGGAAGGTATTTCAGGCTGGGGGCGGCGAGGAACACAGAGAGCAGATCCTCCCTCCCCGGACCTTTTCAGGAGTCATTTACATACAGCGCAGGAGAGAATAAAAGTGAATTTCTGGGGATGTTTGGGCATATAGAGGAGTTACAGGACCCAAAATACATTGTGTTACAGCTGGCGGGCTCAGTTTAGAATGCCCAAACGTGGCGACAGGTTCACTTTAAAGACAAACTAAAGTAAAGACATGAGCTAAGATGGACAAGATTAATTGAATACTATAGTCCGAGTATAGACATAAGCGAAACATTACAAGGTTTGCTTGGATACAACCTAATAGAGCAAACACAATTTCTTTTGAATTGACCTGTGATTTACTCCAGAAAAGGTTGGTTTTATTAGTTGTCTGGTGACACTTTGTCTAAAATTGGTTTTGCGGTGCAGATTACTGGATGATATCTTTGGATTGGACCCTATAGTCTGGACACACAGTACCAGTTAGGCTTTCCATATCATGTTTAATATAGGTCATTTATTCAATCATTCACTTCGCCTGTCAGGGCCTGCCAGGGAAACGATAGGGTCAGCCGATGTTGAATGGGGGCCCACTTTGCGTTCAAGAGGTTGCCAACCTCCAAAGCTAGGTAGGATTTAGACTAGATACAGTGCAGGGACTGCCTCCCCCCGCCCCCTACCAGGGATATCACCATATGTTCATTTTTTGCCTCTCTGGGGTTTTCTGTATTCTTAAAATTTGATACCAAATATTTTATGAAATAAGTATAATAAAAGATGTGTTTTATCAAAACTTATACCAACACAAGTATGACACACAAACTATATTACTATAGTTTATTATTATTAGACCCTAAATAGGAACTCGTATAAATCACCTAACATTTCGGGTTAAGGCTGGGGGACTGTGTTGTGGATTGTGCTGTATTGTCAGAGTTTGTGAATACTGTACTGTATGACCTCTTTAGTTATTATTTGTTTTTCTGTATTTATCTATGCTGAAATGATGAAAATGTAGCCTGTGTGTCCTATTACAATTCATTTTCCTGCTATGTCTTAATGATGAAATATTCGGCTGCAAAAAGAAATCTGCAACAGGGTCTTGGGTTTTACTTTAGAACAATTGAGCTGTCAAACAATATTCAGTGTCTTTAACCCCTTCATGACCTTCAAATTTTTTGTTTTTCATTTTCGTTTTTTGCTCCCCTGCTTCCAAGAGCTATAACTTTTTAATTTTTTCGTCAATATAGACATATGACAGCTTGTTTTTTGTGGGACGAGTTGTACTTTCAGTTGCAATCATTTATTGTACCATATAGTGTACGGGGAAATTGCAAAGAAATTCCAAGTGCAGTGAAATTGCAATTACACGTTTTTTGGGGGGTATTTTAGTCGCCAAGATCACTATATGGCAAAACCAACGTGACTGTGTGATGCCTCGGGTGGGTTAGAGTTTGTAGATACCAAACATGTATACCTTTACTGGTATCTAAGTGGCAAAAAAAAAAATCTGAAGTTTGTAAAAAAAAAATCAAACTTTTTGCGCCATGTTCTGTGCCCCATAGCATCCTCATTTTTGGGATCAGGAACTGTGTGACGACTTATTTTTTTTGTGTCTTGAGCTCATGTTTCTAGTGAGTGATACTATTTTTGGGTGGATGTGCTGTTTTGATAGCCCATTATTGCATTTTATAGCATTGTTGCAACAACCAAACAAAAATTAATTTTGACGTTTGGACCATTTTTATGGTATAACACTGAGAATCGTCGTGGGACCTCCCACTGGACTACATCAGACATCACGCCCATTGGACTACATCGGACATCACCGCCCACTGGACTACGTCGGACACCACAGACTAATAAAGATGGGGTCTCAATAAATATTTGTGGGTTTTTTTTCTAATAAATATATTTTTCTCTGTGTTGGGTCTTCTTTTTACTATTTACTAGAGATTCCTAATGGTAGGGTCTAATATTGGCCAGACATTATGAATCTCGGGCTTAGTTCCAGCTGCCAAAAAGCTGGCATTAACCCCTTATTACCCAGTCTGCCACCACTACACGGCAGCTGGAAGAGCCGTAAAAATGGAAAAGATATTTTCTTTTTTCATTTTTACGGATTAATTTGTGAAGCACCTGGGGTTTCAAAGTGCTCACTATGCATCTAGATAAATTCCCTGGGGGTCTAGTTTCCAAAATGGAGTCACTTGTTTAGGCACACAGGAACTCTCCATACGCGACATAGTGTCCGCTAACAATTTGAGCTGATTTTCCATTCAAATTGTTAGCGGACACCATGTCACGTTTGGAGAGCCCCTCTATGCCTAAACATTGGAGCTCCGCCACAAGTGACACCATTTTGGAAACTGGACCTCCCAAGGAACTTGTCCAGATGCACAGCTAGCACTGTGAACCCCCAGGTGCTTCACAAATTGATCCGTAAAAATTAAAAAGTAAATTTTTTTCACAAAAACTTTTTTTTGGCTTCAATTTTTTCATTTTCACATGAGCAACAGGCTAAAATGCATCCTAAAATTTGTTGGGCAATTTCTCGTGAGTATACCTCATATGTGGTCATAAACCACTGTTTGGGTGCACGGCAGAGCTCGGAAGGGAAAGCGTGCCAATTGACCTTTTGAATGGAAAATTAGCTCCGAAAGTCAAATGGCACTCCTTTCCTTCTGAGCCCTGCCATGCGCCCAAACAGTGGTTTATGACCACATATAAGGTATCAGTGTACTCAGGAAAAATTACCCAACACATTTTAGGATCCATTTTATTCTGTTGCCTATGTGAAAATTAAAAAAAATTTAGGCTAAAAGAACATTTTTTTTTGTGAAAATTTAAATGTCCATTTTTCCTTCCACTTTGCTTTAGTTCCTGTGAAGCACCTGAAGGGTTAATAATCTTCTTGAATGTAGTTTTGAGTAGCTTGAGGGGTGCACTCTTTGGAATGGTGTCACTTTTGGGTGTTTTCTGTCATGTGAACCCCTCAAAGGGGCTTCAAATGTGATGTGGTCACTAAAATAATGGTTTTGTACATTTTGTTTGAAAAATGAGAAATTGCTGATAACCTTTGAATTTTTTTTTTTCAAAAATTGTGCTGATGTAACGTAGACATGTGGGAAATGTTATTCATTAAGTATTTTGAGTCATATAATCCTCTGGTTTAACAGAATAGAAATTCAATATTTTAAAATTGTGAAATTTTCAACATTTTTGCCAAATTTTGTATTTTTTCACAAATAAACGCAAAAATGATTGACCTAAATTTACTATTAACATGAAGTCCAATATGTCACAAAAAAACAATCTCAGAATCGCTAGGATCCGTTGACGCGTTCCAGAGATGTTACTACATAAAGGGACACTGGTCAGAATTACAAAAAACGGTCTGGTCATTAAGGTGGAAATTGGAGTAGTACTTCTAGACCTCTTCTGTGGAGTAACATCCATTTTTATAGGCACGAATCACACTGAGAGAAAAAGTACACTAAACCACTCCTCCCAGAAACAAGCTCTCAACTGAAGCTGAGGGGGCAGATAGCTGTTATTTGATTACTAAAACCAGTCAAACCACATTTTGTTACTCAAGGTTTTACACTCACCTGTTCAAAGCAGTTAAAATTGGTTTGAATCACTGACTGAAAACCAACTTACGATTTTACTTAAAAAAAAATGCTTAGTCAAAATTAATTTGCACAGCACTGTAATAGTCTAGTAAGATGAGACCAAAATTATACTCTTTGGATGGCATAATACACACCATGATTGGAGGTCAATATCACCCCAAAAATACCATACCAACAGTGAAGTTTGAAGGTAAGAACATCATAATGTGGGGCTTTTTTTCCGCATATAACACTGGCAATCTTCATATACTTGAAAGCCGTTTGAATGGACAAATATGCCTTGACATTCTTGATAAAAATCTGCTGCCATCTACCAGGATGATAAAGATGAAATGAGGGTGAACATTTCAGCAAGACAATGATCTCAAACACACAGCCAAGAAAACTCCTAGTTGGTTTAAGACAAAGAAAATATAGCTGGTAGAATGGCCGATCCAATCACCTAACCCAAAGCCAATAAAAAATGTAATGAAGGAACTAAAGCTCAGAGATCATACAAGAATCCACAGAACCTGCAGGATGTGAAGAGTGTTTGTGTGGAAGTATCCACCTGAGCAATGAAGATGACCAGTGTCTTCATACAGGAGGCAGCTGGAGCTTCATCATCAACAAAGGCTTTTGTAGAAAGTATTAATTGACTCTAAGTAAATGTGTTCAATACTTTTTCCCTCTGTCATTTCTTAGTATTACATGTAATTTATCAACATCTATAGTTTGATTTCTTTGCCTGTTTGGATTGGATTAGTTGTTGCTAATATCCGGTAAGAAATTCATGTCAATCGCAACTTTAGAAACATTTTTACTTAGAAAATTGGTGTCATTTTCAATCCACTGGATATTAAAAATGCAGCCATAGGCCATAAAAGGGTTTATGCTAGTGTCGCGTGTTGACTGATTTACAGTCCATGAGAGCTGCTGTGTTTAAACAGAGTTTTTTTCCATGCTGTGTGCGGCTCTGAAGGTGGAGGAATGAGTCATAGCATTGAGGTGGGGGTGAGGTAAAGGGGTGTGTCTTAGCATACTGATCTCCACTCACTCAGCCAAGAAGTAGTTCCACTTCCCTCCACCTGGTGTTGCAGATAGAAATAATTTCTCTTTTAGGACCTGTTCTGTGCAGATGTATTTTCTGAGCAGCTGCTGTTCCCTTCCATTGGGGTAGTATTCTTTTACGTAGTCCATGGGTGTAGGGAGGGGCTCTTAGCCTAGGGCTGATCAGGAGCAAAGGGCTCGGGTGGCGACCCAGACCTCCCCGCCATTTGGGGTACCTCTAGGAAGAGGTTGAGTTAGGGAACTCAAGTCTAAGGGTCAGTCTAGCTCCCCTGAATGCCTTTGCCCATTTTACAATCCTGCTACCTGACTTGCTATCTGCTATACCACCCCGTGACAGCTAGTACTTGTTTCAGGATGATGTGGCCCTTAGTCATAGTTAAAAAGGAACTCTCACCTGGCCCTAAGTCTCCAGCTTTTGCTCCTATTGTATTTCTGCTTGTCTTCTGAATATGCAGGGTTGTTTTTGTCTTTATTGTTATACCTGCCATGAGTCCAGAGATACGAGCCTTTTTATGTCGTGCAATTTTTTTGTTTTTTACCAATGGAATGTGGTTTACAGGGTCCTCGGGGCGTGTTTTAAGCTGTTCTACACTATTACCCTGTGAGCCACGCTTCCTTAGTAGAAATCATAAAAATTTGCCCAAAATAAAAAGGATCATATCTCAGGAACTGTATGATGAATTAAAAAAAAATAAATAATGGTATACTCAGAGGAGTAACAGAGTTAAATAAAAGCAAAAAAAATTGGCCACCTTTGACCTGTTGATAAGTCGTCTTTAAGAAATGAGTGAATACAAATTGCAGCAATTTAGAGGACACCTCAAGGAGTTTTATATACTTCCCTTTACCTTTTTCTTTTAATGGTGAAATGCTTTATAGGGAAGTACAATTCTCATAAAATATCTCGAAATGTTTAAGGAAAAGCTTATTTAACCACTCTCTGTAGGCATAAGGCATTATTCTAAAAGTACCATCATCTCCGTCAGAAACACAAGTTAGAGATTTGGAAATGTTTCGCAATCTTGAAGGCTATAACATTTTTCAGTATCTGACAACCTGAATTAGCATATTGAAATCCAGCGGAATAACACATCACAATTCATCATAATAAAGGGATGATATAACTGCGATGGAACAGGAGACGTAATGAAAACATATGGTGCTTAGGTGGCATCAGGAAGTGGATCCTAGATGCATATATTACACAGCCTTATTGGCAAGTCATGAAACGCGCCAGCCTTCTTGGTCTAAGCATTAACTAGGGATAAAAATCTTTACTCCATCCCTGACTTACCCAGAGGTTATAGCAGGGGAATATATGTCAATATTTCCATGTTGTGACCTCATTTGTAGCTGGACCTTGTAGAATCAAAAGGACATGACAAACATAGTTGTTGCTACAGGGCAAAGGAATCTGTCAGTGAGAGATAACCGCCATCTCAGCAATGATCCAGATGGTTCAATAAAGTAACAGAATGACTTGCATTCAGAAATACATCTACAAAATCACCACTCCATGGTTTACAAAATGCTTGTCACGCTGGACTAAGGGGGTGTCCAGCTACCGTGCATGACAGTGGCGCACAGACCAAAGATGTCCGTTGCACTACCCAAAACAACAGACGGGAAACACCAGGGCGAACAAATGCAACAGGAGGGCCATGATCATAGGGAACAGGGAAGAGGTGACCACCTGCACTCACCTGCGGCTGTGCCCTGATCTCTCTACCCATCTAAAGATTGCATTGCTGATGAAGGAGGGTGGATTGCTCTGAAACGCGTTGAAATAAAGCACCTTTACTTGCAAATCATTGGGGTCACTATCTATATACAGTAAGTGCAGATCGTAAAAGCACTGTCCTTTGGATTTACTGATCTCTCTACCGTCCCTATACGGGTTCTTTCAACCCGTCGCCGAGCAGGATACCTAGTCCCTCACTGGCCCTGATGGTAGCCCTCAATAGGGAAATGGCTGGCTGGAGTCCCAACCAGAAAAATAACAACAAGAGGGAAGGGGAGACAGGAGGATGACAAAAACAATTTTTACCCTTGCTGTCACTCTCCTAGGCAGCAGATGGCTTGGAAATGGTCAGGTTCTCCAAGGAACTTCCTTCACCTCAGGAAGCTTGGCCAGGAATGGGTTCAATCACCAGCAAAGGATGCTGGAACCACGTGAACATATAAAGGGGATGGAAGTGATCACAAAGTAGCCACACCTGGTAAGGAAACTAAGGAGTCTGCTAGCAGCAGAAACTGACATTAGCTCCTGAACTGCCAAAGGAAAGAAACCTGTTTAAAATGAAGTCTCAGTAAAGGAATGAGACGCAGGTCCCAAAACTGTTACAAGTCTCCAAAGTAAGAGAGACCATCGTGACAGTGGTTTAATGTACAAGTCCTGTAATGGCCATTTGCATAGGACCCACCTTGTGTATTAATATGAAATGATTACTCCATTGCAATTTCTACGCTATTCCTACTGTCAAAGTACAGTTGCCGATACAGTAAAACTCCATTAGTGCACATGAAAGTAGTCTAAAAATCACACTGCTCCATCATACCCTTCTTAACAGTCATTAGAAATGTCTCCAAAATTGCCCAGTAATGCAGAAATGTCTTGTCAGAAATAAAGTGCTTACATTTTAACATGAAATCTCAGAAAGGAGGAAAAAAAGTGGAAAAAAGCGGAAGGGCTTTATTGCTGTAGGGCAGTGGAGCATTCGTGAGTTTTCACAGCCTTGAAGCGATGTAGGAGCTTCCCCATCTTTAATCATGCATAAGGCAGAACAGAAGTGGATCAGATTTCCAGACGCTTCTTATAATATGAATATTATAGACTTTGCATATGAGACCAGGTTTATTACTAGATCAAGGCTTGATAAATGTAATAAATTAAGTAAAAATAACTGTAATTTCTTTGCATATATTCTGTCCAACAGGGAAATATGAATGAAAAGAGTTAGATTTCTTAGACGCTTTTATGATAAACTCCTGTGAGAACACATCTATGCCCCAAGTACTACAATTTAAGCTTTCTACTGGCGTTAAGCCTCAACTCCGGCTAATTCAGTGTGTCTTCTACTCTTTTTTTTAAATATATACACAGCTAAAATGTAAGGAAGCTTGTGAAAAATGGAATTATTTGAAGATATATTACAGATTATTTAAGACCAAATGCCATTTTTTATTTTTCCTTGCACTTTACTATTCCAGACTGTCAAATTTGCATAAGAACATAGTCAATAAATTGGACTAGAGAGGACATATATCTCAGAAAATATATACTTTCCTGCTACCAACTTTTTTATTGCCCCAATGCAATTAAAAAAAGAAGAAAGCAACTTTGCAAATATTCTTGGTATTCTACTATTTGTTCTGTACACAGTTCTTATTTAGATGTATGTATCGTCAAGGCTAAAGGTTACAAATTATGATCTAATAATAATGCACATTAATATTAATAATAATAAAATAGTTTGACCCTAAATTCGTACTCTCTTTTCTTTATTATCTATGTCTTACTACAAAAAATGTAGAGTTACCTGAAAAATGCTCACAGGTTACTCTAAAGCCCTCATCACAGTAAGCGAGATCGCTAGCGAGATCACTGTTGAGTCACAAGTTTTGTGATGTAACAGCGACCTCAACAGCGAGCTCGCTACGTTTGACACGTAGCAGCGATCGGGCCCCTGCTGTGAGATCGATGATCGTTACTAACCGTTCTGGACCATTTTTTGGTCGTCACGCTCCCGCTGAGCAGCATGCATAGCTGTGTTTGACAGGGACAACGACCAACGATCTTAACACTATGCCCAAGTGACAGGTTCCCAATGAGTGCCGTATCATTGCTGCGTCGCTGATGAGATCTGACTGTTTGACATCTCACCAGCGATCACGTAGCGACGCACCAGCAATCCCTACCAGTTCGGATCGCTGGTGCGTCGCCAAGTGTGATGGTACCCTAACTCTAGCACCTAACACGTAGCCCTAACACGTAGCCGTAACACCTAACCACCAAACCCTGACCACCAGACCATTAACGCCTAACTCCCAACACCTAACCCCAAACACCTACCCCATGGGCATTTTTCTTTTGGCCATTTTTCTGGTCACCAAAATCTAGTAGGTTGTCTGAAATTGAAAGAAAGGAGATACATGAAAAAGGTGTATAGCCACCATAATACCCAATTTTTGTATAGTTTGTAACTATGGAGACACAGGTCTGTAAAGAAGCGGTAGAGTTTGTAATCAATACTATTTAAATCTATTGCAAATTATTGTCCATTTAGCCAATTTTGTTGTTCCTAACAAACACCAATCATTTAACTTTTACAACCTATTTATGACGACCAACCAGTTACTGAATTGAATTACTATATTAGAACGATCATTTATATGATTGTTCTGTTCCTATATAGCATTATGTTATTGGCAGCACATCTCCTGTTGGGTGATAGGTTGCTAATAATATTTTTTTGATGCTGCCATAAGTGATCCAATCACCTGCCCAACAAGTGCTTACATGGACTGATAATAAGCATTATTACAATACTTGTATATTGTCAGGTCTTCTATATGCACCTTTAGGCTAAGTGCCCACGATCAGGACACAGTACAAGCACAGTGGATGGGTTCATGTAAATCCAATGCCCATTGTGCTTTTTTTTCTGCAGTGTAAAGTGACGTGGCGCTGCTTCCCATGCTGCAGCATGTCTATTTATGCTTGTGGAGACACGAGTGGGAGAACACAGCAAAAATGTGCTGCACACAGAATCCTGATCTTGGGCTCGTACGCTGCGTTCTCTCATAAAGAACAGGACGCTGCGTGTCTTTGCAAGCATAAATTGACATGCTGCACCACATGTCTGTTTATGCTGCAGAAAAAAGAAGCATGGTGGGCATCGGATTTCTATAAACCCATCCACTCTGCTTGTACAGTACAACACAGTGTTTTGGACGCAGCAAAAATACACTGCATCCAAAATGCTGATAGTGGGCACTCACCTTAAATAAGTGTAGTAAATTCTACCTAAGGCTGTCTTCACACCATGATTTTCAGCATCAGGTTGTATCCGGTTTGAACCAGGCAGAATCTGATCCTGTTTTGCCTCCCATGTATTCCTATGGTGTTTGGATTGGTTCTATTTGGCTATCCGGTTTTGTGTATTTTGTGCCGGATCCGATTTTGTCTGGTATTTCCCCGTCCCCAAAACTGGAGCCTGTATCATTTTTTACCTCTGTGCAAAAATCGGACAAAACTGGATAGAAATGAATCCGGGGCAATCCGGCGCCCATAATATTGGAGTCTATGGGCGCCAGATCCGGGAAAAATCGTATCGTTTCCCAGATCTGATTTTTTTCAACAGAGCATGCTCAGAAATCATTGCTGTGCAAATACAGCACCATGGACAACAGTATTTCATGCACAGGCTGTGAATTCAGCACCTTGGACAGCGGCAGAGCAGACACAGGCAGACTTTAGGACCATGGACAGCAGCACAAAACAATCCTGCAAAAAACAGGATCAGAGGGCGTATTTGTCCACACTTTGTGCTCATCCTGTGCTGTCAGGTTCTGTCCGGTGGATCCTGCAAAAAACAGGATCTAACCTGACAGACAAAAACCGTGGTGTGAAGCTGGCATAAGGCTGGTTTTACACTTGCACTTCTTCTTGTCCATTGTCCTAATCCAGCCAAAACTAGATGCTACCTGATCAGGCTTGTCTCCATTGACTCAGAATGGGGACACAGACGCATGTGGTGGCATAAGGTTTCCGACAGATCCTAACAAATGAATATTTTTTTACTTCCTCCTTGGATGGACAAAGTTGAAATTTTGCAGCTCGCTAAAAAGCCTGATGTGACCGGATGCGGCGCACTGTGGCCAAAAATAGAATGAGATTCAATGGGGCCAGATCCGGCCAGGCTGTATCTGCATTTCACACTGAGCATGCCCAGGAAACGTTTTCAGTCGCTAACAAAACCCTTCCATTATGTGCGTCCTATGAAAAGTTTCAATTTTCCGATGGATCAGGCAAAAAAAAATGGATGCAATCGTATGCAACCACAGTGGCACTATGGCTGATCCGAGTGTTGGATCAGGCAAAAAAAATGCTGTGGTTGCATACGGCTGCACAAACAAACCCAAATGCAGTCAGACACATTTTCAGCCTGATCACACCTGAACGCAACTGTGAAACCAGCTTAAGTACATGACTTGCTTCATTAAGAGCATTCCCATGTTCTCCTTAAATTTATTAAAATGAGCGTCAAGAGAATAGACTGTGGGTGATAATCTGCAGCCCATTCTGCAATAGTCATTCACCTGCATCTTGAACATCTCTGCCCAGGATGACCGTATCCCCTGCAACAAGGGCTGTTCCAGACAGTCTAGAGACAGTCTGAAGTAATATATCTTTTTTTCCAAAGCTGTCCCAAGCAAAAGTCTAAGGGTATGTGCACATCAGTCGTTTTGTGGGCTGTTTTGGAATGTTTTCCGTCGGCGGTTTCCGCTGAGTTTTATGTTAATTTATGTTAATCCTAGCCACCGGTTGGATTAACATGCTAGTCAATGGAGTTTAGAAAACGCTGTGTACATTAGAACGTTTTTTTTCTGGTCGTTTTCAGTTTAATCACCGGTTTTCCACCGGTTTTCAAAGATAGAGCAAGTGACTTCTTTTCAGCGTTTTTCCAGCGGTTCCAGCTGATCAAGTGCACCAAAGACCAGTGTGGGAATCGCTAAGAAAAACGCCGGGGAAATCGCCAAGAACACGCTGTACAAACGCTAATAAACCGATCGCAAATCGTTAGCAAAACGCTAACAAAACTAGGGACACTGCCGAGTTCAGAAAACTCAGTTTCTGCTATTCTCCACCGGTTCCCTGTCGGTCTGCAAAGGTGCAGACCCTAAGGGTATGTGCACATCGGACGGGTCTGCATCTTTGCAGACCGACCGGGAACCGGTGGAGAATAGCAGAAACTGAGTTTTCTGAACTCGGCAGTGTCCCTAGTTTTGTTAGCGTTTTGCTAACGATTTGCGATCGGTTTATTAGCGTTTGTACAGCGTGTTCTTGGCGATTTCCCGGCGTTTTTCTTAGCGATTCCCACACTGGTCTTTGGTGCATTTGTTCAGCTGGAACCGCTGGAAAAACGCTGAAAAGAAGTCACTTGCTCTATCTTTGAAAAACCGGTGGAAAACCGGTGATTAAACTGAAAACGACCAGAAAAAAAACGTTCTAATGTAGACAGCGTTTTCTAAACTCCATTGACTAGCATGTTAATCCAACCGGTAGCTAGGATTAACATAAATTAACATAAAACTCAGCGGAAACCGCCGACGGAAAACGTTCCAAAACAGCCCACAAAACGACTGATGTGCACATACCCTAAGGCTGAATTCACACTACGTTTTTGTCCTGTTCGTTTCGATCTTGTTTTTTGCAGGGTCCAAATGAACAGGAACGGACAGCACCAGACTGGCACCTTCAGATGATATTTCTGTGTCCGGTCCGGTATCCGGACACAGAAAGAGCAGCGAGGAGCCGAACCCGCTGTCAGCGCTGTCTAATATCATTTTAGCAGTGTATTTATATACAATGCTAAAATGATATTAAATAAAGGGATGATTAAAAATAAAAAATCATAAATTCTTACCTTCCGACAACTTCTGAGTATCCCACGCTGAATCTCCCGGCATTTGAGGACCTTGCATGATGTCACTGGGAGGGGCAGGGCAACCCGATCACATGACTGCATCAGCACCAAGTAAAACCTGCGCTGATGTGGTCATGTGATTGGGTTGCCCTGCCCTCCCAGTGACATCATGCCAGGTCCTTGAATAGCCGGGAGATTCAGCATGGGACACTTGTGGTCGCTGGAAGGTGAGTATTTATTATTTTTTAACCATCCCTTTATTTAATATCACTTTAGCAGTGTATATAGTGATATTATACAGATTTACCATGGGTACAGAGCAGTGCTCCTGTTCTGAGCATGCTCTGTACCCTGGTACCGGATCTGTGAAATGATTCTGTTGTTTCCCGGATCCGGTGCCATAGGCCCCAATGTTAAGTGTGCCGGACAGGACAGGATTAATTTCTGTCCTGTTTTGTCACCGGAGCACAAAAACGCTGCAGGTCTTGTTTTTGGGACCGGTGAAAAACAGGACAGAAATCAATCCTGCGCCGGATTCACAAAACCGGATAGGCTAAATAGGGCCAATCCGGTGCCATAGGGATACATGGGGGCCAAAAACGATCCTGTTCTGTTAGTTTCAAAAACGAACAGAACAGGATAGTAAACAACTTAGTGTGAAGCCAGCCTAAGCAGGCATCTTCATTCCAACACAGATAAAAGGTAACCTTGAAGGCAAAGAATTCCCCAAAAGTCTTTTTCCCTAAACACAGCGGTGATGGATTGCTTCATAAGACCCAATCTAATATGTATTTTGTTTTCTTGATTCTGTCACTTGTTCCTCTGCACAAAGAACTTAAGCTTTGATTTATTAAAGTGATTACGCCACAATTCTGCCACTTTGAAAAGTTGCAAAACATGTTTGCGCAATGCAAAGTGGCGCAAAAATTATGCAACTTTTGATGTTTCACTTCAGCTTCACCCAGTTCTGCCAAAATGGGCATAACGAGGTCATGATGTCACAGATTGCCTAATTCATGATGAGCTGTGAAATCTTCAGTTCGTAAAGCACGGAGATGCACGGCACTTATCAGAATCTCCTGATTCATGAAGAGGCGTGGGCATGCTAGAGCGTTTGACTCCAACATAACCTCATCCAAAATGACATGAAAATTGCCAGACATGGTGTATTGGGGCCTTAGTCTTTTGTGGTCCACCTAGCCTATATCATTACTCTGTAGCCTATGTATATACAGCATCTGTGCACCTATCCTACAGTATAAATTGGGAGCTTTTCTGGATGTGTACTGTAATGTGTCATAGACAAACATTGACCTGGCAGAGGCCAAAAGTGTGTTCTTTCAGTCTTTTTTGAACAGAGGCATCTATCCTGATTGTGCCAACATTCGGGTACATACTTCATGAGCACATTAACCCAATAGTGTTAAAAAATGTATAGTGGACCTAACTTACATATCCCTGTTTTCTCAAAAGGCTAAGATAGCAGAGAAAGTATGCAACACTAATCAGTAACTGCACAAAAAACACATAAATACACATATGAATGAGAATTTTTGAGTATAAGCTATGTGCACAGAGTTTTTTATGTTGTGTTAATGAAAAGATGTAGATTTTTTCACTTTGTCAATGAAAATAAGCAAGTCAAAATATCACTGTCCTGATGACAAAAGCAAAGTTTGTAGGAATTAAAGCGGTTGTCCGGTGTAAAACTAATAATTCTGCAATCATTAGATGTGACTGCAGACTTAGACCCCTTTCACACTGGCGTTTTTTTAAAATGCGGCAAATCCGGCAGATTTACATATTTTCTGCCACCAAACGGCCGCACTTGCACTGCACTTGCGGCGAGCCCCATGCGATGTCTATGGGGCTTGTGGCAGGTGCGGCAAGTGTGGATTTGCTGGGCAGATGCTGCACTTGCGGACACGAAAAAAAAATGCGATCAGCCGCATGTTTTTTCACCGCCGCAAGTATTGCATCTGTGCAACCGTCAGAACCGCACTTGCCACACCTGTCACAAGCCCCATAGACTATGCATGGGGCTTGCCGCAAGTGTGCCACAAGTGCGGCAGATGCGGTAAATCTGCCGGATCTGCCGCATTTTAAAAAAAAAACGCCAGTGTGAAAGGGGTCTTACAATATTTTTATAATAATATTTATTCACTTACATGGCACTTTTAATTCCTTAGCGTCTTACAGACATCAGCAATACGATCCCCATTGTGTTCACAATCTATATTCCCTACCAGTCTTTAGAGGGTGGGAGGAAACCAGAGAATCCAGAGGAAACCCACGCAAACACAGAGAGAACATACAGACTCCTCACAGATGTCGTCCTTGGTGGGATTGGCATCCAGGACTCCAGGGCAGCAAGACTGCAGTGCTAACCACTGAGGCACCATACAGTGCTAACCACTGAGCCACCATACAGTGCTAACTACTGAGCCACCATACAGTGCTAACCACTGAGCCACCATACAGTGCTAACTACTGAGCCACCATACAGTGCTAACCACTGAGCCACCGTACAGTGCTAACCACTGAGGCACCGTACAGTGCTAACCACTGAGCCACCATACAGTGCAAACCACTGAGCCACCATACAGTGCTAACCACTGAGCCACCATACAGTGCTAACCATTGAGGCACCGTACAGTGCTAACCACTGAGCCACCGTACAGTGCTAACCACTGAGCCACCATACAGTGCTAACCACTGAGCCACCATACAGTGCTAACCATTGAGGCACCGTACAGTGCTAACCACTGAGCCACCGTACAGTGCTAACCACTGAGCCACCGTACAGTGCTAACCACTGAGCCACCATACAGTGCTAATCACTGAGTCACCATTTAAAAAAAAAAAAAGAAAATTATTCCTATATTAGCAAATTATTTCTTGGAGCTTCTATGTAGGATTACTGATCATACGAGCAGTACGGTATTTCTAAAGTGCTCATATAACTCCTCGCTAGAAAGTCTGCAAATCTATATACTATTTTATCAAACTTGTTACAAGACCTTTTATTTTAGGCTCATCGGTATATCAGATATTATACTATGCCAATAACATAACTGGTTAACAAGATTAATCTTGCATCTGAACATTATTATAACAGTTTAAAAATAGCTTGTTTTCACTGTGTAATGGCAGCACTTTGATATGCTTATGTTTGATAAAATGGTTGTAATCACTATTAGTGCTCATTACACTAATGACGAAGTCTAAATTAAGGCACACCCAATTCAAACCTCATTATCATGAAGAACATGCACATTTGTACACTGTGGTTAATATGTTAAGTAACATTACATTAGCAACAACTTTCTCTTCCGATCGGATCAGTCTCAGAGTATGAACTTGTTACCTTCTAAGGATTAAGATATAATATTAAAGGGATCATTTCCTTTAAAATGTTATTGTACCATAGGTTTGAATAAGTTTTAAAATAGTAAGTGGAGCTGTTACTCACTCTCCCCGGTTCCAGCACTATCTCTACAACACTGCTCCAGTCTTTGTTGATTGGCTGAAGTCAGGTTGAACGAACTTGTAAACACTTGCAATATCACTTAAAGATGTTGTCCACTACTTAAACACTGATGACCTATCCTTAGGGGTCATCAATGTCTGATCGGCCAAGGTTCAACATCCGGCATAGCCGCCAATGTTTTCAATGCCGTCAGTTGCAGCAGGTGTCCGGAAATGCCCAGTTTTGGAGCTGCTCCATCTTATGATCTTCTGAGCATTATCCTTGCTCATTCTTCATTTTTGTTATTTGGTTTCCTGATGAAGGAGCGAGCATAATGCTCCAAAACGTATTGAATAAAGCCACCATTTCTTGATATATGTTAGTGGTTTCTTCATCTCACAGCAGTGTGGATCTTATACAAATACTCCCTTTGGATTTGATCGTGAATGATCTGACACAAATTGCCAGCTCCCTTCAGTACACAAAGGAAGTTGGCACACCATTGAGAGCAGATTGAATGTTAGGGTCTCTCTGGGGAGCACAGCAAGGTGTTTTATGCATTGACAAAGCAAAAATCCCCACCCTCCCACCCTGTACCGGAAATGCTTGTTTTATGGCTGGATGTGTGTGGATGGAGCCTATGACTAATTGACTAACATTGGACTCCTTATTCAGAGTACGTGAGTACTAATTGTGGTGCCAATATTCAAAAAGAGGACAAAAATGAACTTGGAAATTATAGGCCAGTAAGCTTAAGCTCTACTGTGGGTAAAATCCTAGAGGGTTTTCTAAAAGATGCTATACTGGAGTATCGGAATAAAAATACCCTCATGACCCAATATCAACATGGTTTTACGAGGGACCGTTCCTGTCAAACTAACCTGATAAGCTTCTGTGAAAGAGGTAAGTTCTGGACTGAACCAAAGAGATGCAGTGGACGAGGTGTATATGGACTTTTCAAAAGCTTTTCATACAGTGCCACATAGAAGGTTGATACATAAAATGAGAGCAATGGGGATAGGGGAAAATATGTGTAAGTGGGTTAAGAACTGGCTCAGTGATAGGAAACAAAGGGTGGTTAATGGAACACACTCAGACTAGGTCACAGTTAACAGTGGGGTACCACAGGGGTCAGTACTGGGCCCGCTTCTTTTTAACCTATTTATTAATGACCTTGTAGGGGGCATACAGAGTAGAATCTCAATATTGGCAGATGACACTAAACTCTGCAGGGTAATCAATACAGAGGAGGACAATTTTATATTAAAGTATTGTAAAGGCATACTGATGGGATGTTTAGATTGTGAGCCTCAATGGGGACAGCATTACTGATGTATGTAAAGTGCTATAGAATTAATAGGCTATATAAATGAATAAATATTATTATTATTATATTATATTACAGGAGGATTTATGTAAACTAGAAGCTTGGGCTGATAAATGGCAACATGTAAAGAAAACAAGAATGTGATGATGTGGAAATTTCTTATCGCCATATTTTATTAACTGCAGAACAAAAAAGGCAAATCAGAAGTTGAACGTTGGACATTTTTCTATTGCATTCAAAAAAATTAATTAATTTAGAAACTGATAGCAGCAACACACCTTAAAAACAATATGCCCAGACTATGTCTACCATTGTGTAGCATCCCCTGTTCTTTTTACAACAGTCTGTAAATGTCTTGGAAGTAAGGAGAACAATTACTGGAGTTTTGGGAGAGGATTGTTGTCCAATTTCTGGAATCAGGCAGCTTAAAGAGGACCTGTGACCAAACCAGGCATGGTGATCTAATTACAGCACTGGATGCAGCATGTCTGCTGCATCCATGCAAGGGGTCCCCCAGCCCCTGAGCCGCCCTGTACCCCGAGTAAATATACTTAGAAAACTTACATTGTGCAGCCATAAAGGAGATGGCTAGAGGCAGGAGCCAAAGGGCAGATTCACACCCCTGCATGTGTAATCTGCCCACCGCTGCCAATCATTGTCTCCCTCTTCTGCATCATAATACAGAGTTGTTGTTTTTTTCCCCAGAAATGGCTGTTTAGCCCCCACCCCTGCGGTGACGTCACCGCTTATACCCACCCTGCTCTATGGTTAACATAGAGCAGGGCGGGTATAAGCGGTGATGTCACTGCAGGAGGCGGGGCGGACGGCCTCCTGCTCTGACATCACCACCTTTCCCCGCCCTGCTCTATGTTAACCATAGAGCAGGGCGGGTATAAGCGGTGACATCACCGCAGGGGGCGGGGCTAAACGGCCTTTTCTGGGGAAAAAAAACAACAACTCTGTATTATGCTGCAGAAGAGGGAGACATTGATTGGCAGCGGTGGGCAGATTACACATGCAGGGGGTGTGAATCTGCCCTTTGGCTCCTGCCTCTAGCCACCTCCTTTATGGCTGCACGATGTAAGTTTTCGAAGTGTATTTACTCGGGGTACAGGGCGGCTCAAGGGCTGGGGGACCCGTGCCTGGATGCAGCAGACATGCTGCATCCAGTGCTGTAATTAGATCACCATGCCTGGTTTGGTGACAGGTCCTCTTTAACAGTCCTGGAATTTCTTCGCCAGATTTTATTTCATTTCATAATGTGTCAAATGTTATGTATTGGTGAAAGGTCTCTCTCCTCTTGTGTCCACAGGACTTGGCGTTTGTAGTTTCCATACAGAATTTCACTTTTTGATTCAGTCCATTTTAAATGAACAGAGAAAATAGCAGAAGTTCAGAATGGAGTTGAACTATGGCTTCTTCTTTGCATGATGGAGATTTAACTTTTATTTGTGGATTGTACGGTAATTTGTGTTCACAGACAATGATTTCTGGAAGTATTCCTGAGCCTATACGGTGATTTGCACAACTGGATTATCCACGTTTTATTGCAATGCTGCCTGAATGCCCGTAGATCACAAACATACAATACGACTGTAGGTCTAGTCTCTTGAGGATATGGATCTCTCCAGAATCTGTATCTTTTGATGATATGATGTGTAGATACTGGGATATTCAAAGTCTTTGCAATTTTACATTGAGGATGTGTTGAACGAGCACTGCCATGCTCGGGTGCTTGGTACTCATAACGAGCAGTTGGATGCTCGGGTGGGCGCAACTTGCTTGATTACCAAGTATAATGGAAGTCAATGGGGAACTTGAGCATTCTTCTGGAAAATCTGGAAGAATGCTAAAGTTCCCCGCTGACTTCCACCATACTTTGTACTCTGCAGCAGAGGTGGGTATAGGTATGACTGAGGCCTTAGACGTTTCTCTCACCTATAGTTTTATCTGCATTACTAGCACTTTTGCAGTCACCCTCATGGCACTTTTCCAAATACTAGGTCAGATTATTGGGAGGATATTATGAAATAATGTAGAACTACAAAAAGCCAGTCTGTTTAACAGAGGCAAAGCTATAGGGAATGTACCTATAGCAATTGAACAAATGACCTAGAGAAGAGGTCCATTACCTTTTTGAACTTAAAGCCACATTTAGCTCTAAACGATGGTCATGAACTTTGAGAGAAGGACACGGGTCACATCCAACTCCCGACCCTCACAGTATTGGCACCCAGAACCCCCATTACTGATATCAATGACAGATAAAGCTTATCCACAGAAATCACACTGATGCAATATACCAAGAACAAGGGGTTCCCACCTTACCTTATTCCGATCTTGTGTACTATGTGGACATCTGTTCTTCATAGCCGATTGCTAGACCTGGTGTTTATGCACCTAGCTGGAAGACAGCCGCGAGCCACACATCACAGGCCGCACAAACCACATATGGCTCCTGAGCTACAGGTTGGGGACCGCTGACCTAGAACTTAAGGGGCCAAGAAGACCCAAGTATGATAAATGGTACAGTAAGGATTTTTGACTTGGGGGATGGGAGGCTTATATAACACCTCTTGCAGTCTGATGCTATATACCTTAAATGTTCCTTAAAGGTTGAACAAGCTAAAACAATTACTAAGTAATTTAAGTGTGTAGATACCCCAGAGGCAGCCCAATCAGCCGCGATATAGCTCACAAATAGGATGAGGTCTGGTGGAGAGGTCCCCACCACACAGGTTGGCGGGAGGTGGCATAGACATTTTCTTCACTTACATGCTTATCAATGCTACAAGTCTTTATCATCACAAAATGAACTATTATTACTAAATCTGTTGTAATTATAATTCTATTTATGTGCTTTATTCTTATCTCTTTTTTTGTTCATTTTATGTGCCTATCTACATGAAAAAAAAATCTTATTCCGCAGATTTTACCTTTGTAATGATTTTCTTTTATCTGTGCAGTGATTTAACTTTTATTTTAATAAAACCTGAAAAGATTACAAAATTGAACTCATGATATTGTCTTTTTAGCTGTAGTTCACGAATGAGGTTTCATATTATGAGCTGTATTTTCTTTCTTTCTTTAATGTTAAAATATTCGCATATAGAGCGCTGTCTGTAGGTGATACACAACTGCCTGCAGGTTATATGCTGCTGCCTGCAGGGTATACAAAGTATAATGTAGGTTATTCACAACCGTCTGCAGATTATACTGAATTGTCTGTGGGTTGTACAATAAAATATTTTCGGCTACGCACTAGTGCCTATAAATAGCTGTCTGTACATTAACCTCACCTTTATGTTATGTAGAACTGTCTGTAAATTATTTATGGTCTCCAATGATAAGAATGTTTCCAATAAATATACGCAAAGTCACATTCAGGAGTCTTCTAGGTAGCAATTCATGGCATTTTTCCAGTGGGAAATCTCACCATTTTATGGAAACATTAAAAAAAAAAGGCCCTTAAGTATAGTTTAATGCTAACTGTATTTTTATTAATTTTTAAAGTGGTTGTCTACCACTTGGACAAGCCTTTCTCATTTCCCATGTATGGCCCATGAAAATAAAAAAAGCCTATACTAACCTCTGGTGCCAGCCACGTAGCGGAGATTCATAGGAGATATAATGCGCTGCCGTCCTGATGACCCAAGGATGCCAAATTAAGACCCAATGTGCACTTTTCTCCCCTTATAGTTACAATTTCCTACAAAGCCTATACTAACCTGGGTTGATCAGCTGTAGTGGGTCACAATGTAAGATCCTATATGCTACAGTACCGTCACACGGGGAGATATTGCTGGCGATGTCGCGGGCGATCTCATGAACTCACACATCGCCGCGTCATCGCTGGTGAGATGTCACAGTAGCAATATCGCCGGCAACCATGGGTGAACCGGCGATTCCGGAATCACCTGAAACACTCCTGAAGCGATGTTGGCTTTTCAGATCGCCGTGTCACACAGCACTACCTCACCGTCAATGTGGGCGTACTTTTTCCCAGCGCTTAGGAGCAAGCCGTGCCACACTGTCTTTGACCGCGCCCCTACAACTCCGATTGGTCGTCACAACTGTATTTTCATTGGTCTGCCGCGGCCTGATGTCTGTTTGTTGTCTTCACCCACACAATGCGGCCACGCCAAATTTTGCCACAGGAATGCTTGTGTGGGGCACTATTTGTGATAATAAGTGGTCCTATAAGTACGGGTTTTGGTTTGTGTTATCCCTATGTACGTATACTACATTGCCTGACGGACATATGTGTTCAGACATGTATGTGTGTTTCAAATTACAAATGTGGTGACCCAGTAGTAAGTGGCTGTGTGTGAACACAGCAGCATGTCAGACTGAATTGATCTGGCCACACATTATTTCAGTAAGCACTTCATGCAACGCCGATGCGTTAAAGGAATCACCCATGGTAACGCTCTTGCGTTGCGAAAAAAAGCTGGAAAAAAGATGACTGAAAATCTTTAGATATGTGCCACATTTTGGCTCACACAGTTGTGGTCACAAAAATATTGGGCACATATATCCACCAATTACACAGTTTATTCGTCCATGACGACTATCAGTAGTAAGCGATGTGATTATTGTACACACACGCCGGGAGTAACACACCAAAGGAAGAGTTCCGTGATGTTCATTTAATAAAATTCTTGATTGACACTTTGTTGAGGGTAGTAATGGATGCACGAATAATCAAATATGGCACCTTGACGAAGGACAGCCTATCGGAACGCACTTAAGAAACCAATCACCTCAGACGGGGCGCGACTGACCAAACGCCCTGGCACGCCTACAGAATTGATTCCCTGAACACAGACATCACCTGTGCCATTAATATCGCCGCGTCACACGGCAGTAGGCATACTGATCGCTCAAACTACATCGCCTGATTTCCCGACACTGTTGGGAAATCTCTGAACTCAGAACCAGAGATTTATTGCCGTTCAGTTGCCCTGTTACACGCGGCGACTCACAGGCGATGTCGCTTCAACATCGCCTGAACAGGGAGATCTTGGCGACATCGCACAGTGATATCTCCCCATGTCACGGTACCTTATCCCTTTATAGTTACTCTGGTGCTGGCCGCATTCCAGCGGTGCTGGCGCTCACGTTTACAGTGCTCATAGGAGGTTGTGATGTCACTTGTGCCCTGAGTCAGTGGCATAGCATGAGGTTCATGGGCCCTGATGCAAAAGCTCCAATGGGGCACCAATTATTGCAAATCTTTAATAGCAGTGGTATTTTTCTATAGGCCAAAGGGACATTTAGGGCCCCCTAGGCTCCAGGGCCAACCCCTGCACCTATTGTAGTTTTGCCGCTTTCCCGAGCCCAATCACAGCCAGCTTCTCTCCCCCAGTCTTCGGACCAATGATTAATCAACAGGAAGGGAGTGGCCACCTGCAGCTCTCACTTCCTGTTGAGAAGGGGTTGTTCAAATAGTGGACAACCCCTTTAAGATTGTGTAGCACTATCTGGATATTTGCTAGTAATCAATGTAGATTGCTATTCTCACTAGATAAACAGCACTTTGGCAGTGGTGATCTCTGCTGATTGACATCAGGGACTCATGAGCAATTACTTTTTGGCTTTTACATGGCATCTAGTCTAGTGCCGAGATGTGAAATATTAGTCTTTTCTTATTCATTATTCCTTATCTAGAACCACTTGTTGACATTTTCTTTGCGTTGGGAAAATGTAGGCTATGTACAGACAGAGTTTTTTGAGGATTTTTTTAAGGCAAATCCATTAAAAAAAAAAAAAAACTACCACAAAAATCACTTAAGATCCTTCAGACTTTCCTCCTTGCTGTTAATATGAAGATTGTTTTGTGTGTTTTTTGTACACTCTAAGCAGGGGTGTAACTACAACAGGTGCATGAATTGGGGAGCCCTGTTGAAGCTCATGGGCCCTAATGTGAAAGGTCCAAGTTACACCACTGACTCTGAGATATATGCACACTAGTAAAAAGGCCCGATGCAATTGCATCGGGAGCAGGGTGAAATGAATTGTGTGTATACAGGCGGGCCAGTGGGTAGCAGAGTATACAGGGGGCTCTGTGGGTAGCAGAGTATACAGGCGGGTCTGTGGGTAGCAGAGTATACAGACGGCTCTGAGGGTAGGAGATTATACAGGTGACTCTGTGGGTAGTAAAGTATACAGGCGGCTCTGTGGGTAGAAGAGTATACAGGTGGGTCTGTGGGTAGTGGAGTATACAGGCGTGTGTGGTGGTGGTGGCAGAGTATACAGGTGTTTGTGGTGGTGGTGGCAGAGTATACAGGCGTGTGTGGTGGTGGCAGAGTATACAGGCGTCTGTGCTGGTGGCGGCAGAGTATACAGGCGTGTGTGGTGGTGGCAGAGTGTACAGGCGTGTGTGGTGGTGGCAGAGTGTACAGGTGTGTGTGGTGGTGGCAGAGTGTACAGGCGTGTGTGGTGGTGGGAGAGTATACCGGCGTGTGTGGTGGTGGCGGCAGAGTGTACAGGCGTCTGTGCTGGTGGCGGCAGAGTATACAGGCATGTGTGGTGGTGGCAGAGTATACAGGCGTCTGTGCTGGTGGCGGCAGAGTATACAGGCATGTGTGGTGGTGGCAGAGTATACAGGCGTCTGTGCTGGTGGCGGCAGAGTATACAGGCGTCTGTGCTGGTGGCGGCAGAGTATACAGGCGTGTGTGGTGGTGGCAGAGTGTACAGGCGTGTGTGGTGGTGGCAGAGTGTACAGGTGTGTGTGGTGGTGGCAGAGTGTACAGGCGTGTGTGGTGGTGGGAGAGTATACCGGCGTGTGTGGTGGTGGCGGCAGAGTGTACAGGCGTCTGTGCTGGTGGCGGCAGAGTATACAGGCATGTGTGGTGGTGGCAGAGTATACAGGCGTCTGTGCTGGTGGCGGCAGAGTATACAGGCGTCTGTGCTGGTGGCGGCAGAGTATACAGGCGTCTGTGCTGGTGGCGGCAGAGTATACAGGCAGGTGTGGTGGTGGCGGCAGAGTATACAGGCGTCTGTGGTGGTGGCAGAGTGTACAGGCGTGTGTGGTGGTGGCAGAGTGTACAGGCGTGTGTGGTGGTGGCAGAGTGTACAGGCGTGTGTGGTGGTGGCGGCAGAGTGTACAGGCGTGTGTGGTGGTGGCGGCAGAGTGTACAGGCGTGTGTGGTGGTGGCGGCAGAGTGTACAGGCGTGTGTGGTGGTGGCGGCAGAGTGTACAGGCGTGTGTGGTGGTGGCGGCAGAGTGTACAGGCGTGTGTGGTGGTGGCGGCAGAGTGTACAGGCGTGTGTGGTGGTGGCGGCAGAGTGTACAGGCGTGTGTGGTGGTGGCGGCAGAGTGTACAGGTGTGTGTGGTGGTGGCGGCAGAGTGTACAGGCGTGTGTGGGTGGCAGAGTGTACAGGCGTGTGTGGTGGCAGAGTATACAGGCGTGTGTGGTGGTGGAGTATACAGGCGTCTGTGGTGGTGGCAGAGTGTACAGGCGTGTGTGGTGGTGGAGTATACAGGCGTCTGTGGTGGTGGCAGAGTGTACAGGCGTGTGTGGTGGTGGAGTATACAGGTGTCTGTGGTGCGCTCGTGCAAGGCAGGGGTTAAAAAAAATAAAAAAGATTATGCTCACCTCACCCGAGCCCCCGCCGTCTTCTGCCGTGTTCCGCCGTCTTCTGCCGTGTTCCGCTAGGCTCCCGGTGGTTGTGCAGGCTCCCGGTGCCTGCAGTGATCTTCTATCTACTGAGAGTGAAGGACCTGTGGTGATGTCAGAGTCACGTGACCCGCGATTTGCCTGGAGTAAGCTGGTGTCACGTGACTCTGACATCACCACAGGTCCTTCACTCTCAGTAGATAGAAGATCACTGCAGGCACCGGGAGCCTGCACAGCCACCGGGAGCCTAGCGGAACACGGCAGAAGACGGCGGGAGACGGCGGGAGACAGCGCGGGCTCGGGTAGAGGTGAGGATTTTTTTTTTTTTTTAGAGTAGTGCGGGTCTGCGGCTCGTGATGACGCTGCGCGTCATCACTCGCAGTCCCGCGCAAAGCATGTTGGGATTCGGCTACAACGCCCGAAATCCCAACTGCGGATTATATAAGTAGATAGTGTCTTTTAGACGCCAGTGTACCCGCATCACGTACCCACATCACTTTTGCTATAGGCAGACGCTTCCAGAAAACAACTGTGGTGATTTTCTTGAAGTATCGTTTTTGACATCTTTTTACCTCTTTGCTCACCAGAGTTTTTTGTTGTTGTTTTTATTACATTGCATATTTAAAGTATTGGGCGGCTTCCAAAAGAAGTTTCAGGAAAAACGTCTTCCAAAACACCTCAAAACTATTTCTAAAAAATAGACAGGTGGCTCTGTCAGGGATTCACAGGGCTACGCGGTGTGTCAACCATCTGGAAAATCTGAAAAAGATTAATCTCCGATGGTACCTGTCTCCCTGCTGTCTAGCTTGCTTCGCCCCTGGCCAGTCTCCACTGTGCTGGAGACAGTGTGTGCTTGAGGGTACCTTGACACACATGTGGTGGTCCTACTCAAAGATCACCCCATTTTGGAAATTAATTGCTAGTCTGCTCAGTTCCCTCTCTGGTAGTTATATTGATCTTACCCCACAAATGTCGATTTTGAATGTTGGTATAGATCAGTTCCCCCGATCTCCGGGCAGCGATCTTCTATGTCCTAATATTGGCCAAGTTGTCTGGCAGCTAGATGAAGTCTCACTTACCCCCTACTTTCAAGGAGAAAAAAAAACAACTCCATCTTTCAGCATGAATTTTTTCTATCCTTGGATAAGGACACCAAACAGAGGGTCTTGAAAGGGTGGGTTATATGGGAACTGCATCCGCTGGCAGCCCAGATTCCCCATTAACTACTTGATACTTACTCACTTTGATATTGCTTGTGTTTGTTTGTACTTTATTGTATTCTGCTTCGCAATGGCTCCCTTTATGCTTAGTTTTATTCCCCCACTCCCTCTTGGTCCAGCTAAACCCATGTATTCCTTCTGTTATGTGATTGTTATCACCAAAAGCTTAATAAAAATGTATTGAAACCAAAAATAAAAACTCCTCCAAAAATGGAGCATTTCCTGAATCTGTTTCCATTTGGAAAATGAGTCGTTTTTGAGCATCTCAATGAACATCATCTTCACATAGACTGAGAGTGTTTTTATCACACCAGTCTAGACTATAGCAAGTTATCAATGTTCATTAATCTAGTCTTGGCCAAAAGTATTGGCACCCTTGAAATTGTTCGAGAAAATGAAATATTTCTCCCAGAAAATAACTGCAATTACCGTACATATTTTGTCATCTGCATGTTTAATTACTTGTGTATTGAAACAACACAAAAAATAGAGAATAAAAGGTAAATTGTGCATATTTTCACACAAAATCCCAAAATAGCAGGACAAAATTGTTAGTATCTTTCCAAAATTGTGGGTAAATAACTTTGTTTCAAGCATGTAAAGCTCATTCAAACTCACCTGTGGTAAGTAACAGGTGTGAGCAATATAAAAATCACACTTGAAACCAGATAAAAAGAGGAGAAGTTGACTTAAGCCCCCGTCACACATAGCGAGATCGCCGATATGTCACAGGTTTTGTGACGTAACAGCGACCTCCCCAGCGATGTTGCTATGTGTGATATGTAGCAGCAATCAGGCCCCTGCTAATTTCCCTGGACATGAACAGCACAGAAAAATTGATGAAAGGTTGCCATGCATGATAGTCCGGATGGTGGATAAGCCCCAGTCAAGATCCAAACAATTCAAGCTGTCCTGCAGGCTCAGGGGACATTAGTGTCAGCGTGAACTATCTGTCCACATTTAAAAGAAATGAAATGCTATGGAGGAGACCTAAGATGACCCACTGCTGACACAGACATGTAAAAAAGCTAAACTGCAGTTTACCAAAATGTACATGAGTAACCAAAATCCTTCTGGGAAATAGTCTTGTGGACAGATGAAGCCAAGATAGAGCTTTTTTGGTAAAGCCCTACTGTTTACCGAAAGCAGAATGAAATGAACGCAGGACCTACAGTCAAATATGGTGGCGGTTCAAAGATTTTTTGGGGATTGTTTTGCATTTCTGGCACTGGGTACCTTTACAGCGTGCAAGGCATCATGTAATCTAAAGATTACAGGTTACCAAATGATTTTGAGATGTAAAGAATAAGTGAACATGTAGCGTGGTGTGGGGCAGTAGTTGTGAGCGAGGTATCGGTTCCTATTTATCTTCCATTTGTAACTGATCTAGTTAGAAAAAAATTGATCCTTTACATATGAAAGAAAATGAAGGCTAAACAGCAATTGGTTAATGGATCCACTCTCCATGGACTCCATGTTAAAAACTAGATCTTGCCGAAATCAATTTAGTCAAAACAGACCAAAAATTTGTGTTTCCACAACTTTTTTGCCAATGGATCTCTCCTGGATCTGTTCTAACGGATGATTACTGGACATGTGAACTTACGTTAATACAGAGGATTCTATGCGTTGTAGGCAGTATTTTTTATGAAACGCGGAGAAAGCTCCAATATTAGATCTTCAAGTAATGAATTGGGTGGAGTTTATGCTAATACTAGGGGCGCCCCGTTAGCTCAGTGGTTAGCACTGTATGGTAGCTCAGTGGTTAGCACTGCAGCCTTGCAGCACTAATACTAAAGACATACTGATAGGATGTTTAGATTGGGAGCCCCAATGGAGACAGTGTTGCAAATGTATGTAATGTGCTGTGGAATTAGGGTGGCTTCACACTTGCGTTCGCATGCGCTGCGCATTTCGGTGGGCAAACGCAAGCCGAACACATGCACCGCCCATCCCTATGTTTAACATGGGGATGCATGGTGTATGCGCTCGGGTGCGGATGGCCGTGCGTACTCATTGCTCCCTATGTGTGATTTGTACGCATACGGATGTTTGCGCACAGATCATACATTCTCGTTCACACCATGAACGCAACATGTTGCGTTCATGGTGCGGACAAGAGTGTATGATTTGTACGCAAGCATCCGCATGCGTATAAATCACACTTTTGCAGCAATGAGTATGCACGGCCATCTGCACCCGAGCGCATACACCGTGCGTCCCCATGTTAAACATAGGGATGGGAAGTGCTTGCTCTCGGCTTGCGTTCGCCCACCGTAGTGCGCAGCGCAGGCAAATGCAAGTGTGAAGCCACCCTGAATAACACTATATAAATGAATAAATATTATATTCTCATCACATATACTACCTACAGTTGTGACCAAAAGTATTGACACCCCTGCAATTCTGTCAGATAATACTCAGTTTCTTCCTGAAAATGATTGCAATCACAAAATTCTTTGGTATTATTATCTTCATTTAATTTGTTTTGAAAAAACACAAAAAGAATTGTCCTAAAGCCAAATTGGATATAATTCCACACCAAACATAAAAAAGGGGGTGAACAAAAGTATTGACACTGTTAAAAAAAACCATGTGATGCTTCTCTAATTTGTGTAACTAACAGCACCTGTAACTTACCTGTGGCACCTAACAGGTGTTGGCAATAACTAAATCACACTTGCAGCCAGTTGACATGGATTAAAGTTGACTCAATCTCTGTCCTGTGTCCTTGTGTGTACCACATTGAGCATGGAGAAAAGAAAGAAGACCAAAGAACTGTCTGAGGACTTGAGAAACCAAATTGTGCAATCTCAAAGCTACAAGTCCATCTCCAAAGACCTGAATGTCCTTGTGTCTACCGTGCGCAGTGTCATCAAGAAGTTTAAAGCCCATGGCGCTGTGGCTAACCTCCCTAGATGTGGATGGAAAAGAAAAATTGACGAGAGATTTCAATGCAAGATTGTGCGGATGGTGGATAAAGAACCTTGACTAACATCCAAACAAGTTCAAGCTGCCCTGCAGTCCGAGGGTACAACAGTGTCAACCCATACTATACGTCGGCGTCTGAATGATAAAAGGACTGTATGGTAGGATACCCAGGAACACCCCACTTCTTACCCCGAGACATAAAAAAGCCAGGCTGGAGTTTGCCAAAACTTACCTGAGAAAGCCTAAAACATTTTGGAAGAATGTTCTCTGGTGAGATGAGACAAAAGTAGAGCTTTTTGGGCAAAGGCATCAACATAGAGTTTACAGGAGAAAAGAAAGAGGCATTCAAAGAAAAGAACACGGTCCCTACAGTCAAACATAGCAGAGGTTCCCTGATGTTTTGGGGTTGCTTTGCTGCCTCTGCCACTGGACTGCTTGACCGTGTGCATGGCATTATGAAGTCAGAAGACTACCAACAAATTTTGCAGCATAATGTACGGCCCAGTGTGAGAAAGCTGGGTCTCCCTCAGAGGTCATGGGTCTTCCAGCAGGACAATGACTCAAAACACACTTTAAAAAACACTAGAAAATGGTTTGAGAGAAAGCACTGGAGACTTCTAAGGTGGCCAGCAATGAGTCCAGACCTGAATCCCATAGAACACCTGTGGAGAGATCTAAAAATGGCAGTTTGGAGAAGGCACCCTTCAAATATCAGGGACCTGGAGCAGTTTGCCAAAGAAGAATGGTCTAAAATTGCAGCAGAGCATTGTAAGAAACTCATTGATGGTTACCGGAAGCGGTTGATCACAGTTATTTTGGCTAAAGGTTGTAAAACCAAGTATTAGGCTGAGGGTGCCAATACTTTTGTCTGGCCCATTTTTGAAGTTTTGTGTGGAATGATCAATGTTTTGCTTTTTGCTTCATTCTCTTTTGTGTTTTTTCATTTAAGACAAATTAAATGAAGATAATAATACCAAAGAATTTGTGATTGCAATAATTTTCAGGAAGAAACTGAGTATTATCTGACAGAATTGCATGGGTGTCAATACTTTTGACCACAACTGTATATACTTAATACTGTATTGCGCTCACCTTTTATCCTTCTGTTTATAGTTTACATACTGCTATCATCCAATGTTTCCTGCTTACCCATGGCCATCTCCATCTATGCGGCTGTCTCTAGGTCATGCACTGCTATCTCAGGGTCACGTGGGGGTGTCTGCAGATACATAATGATGTGTATAAAGTGCTGCTGTCTGTAGATTTTGCAGAGATGAAATGCTCGGTTCTTTAGGTTATAAGGACAGCTGGCTATAGGTTATAAGCAGCTGTCTGCTACCGCGCACATCTGCTTACAGGTTATTCATAGCTGTCAATAAGTTATATGCAGCTGTTAGTCAGTTTTACAAGACTCGCTGTCAGTATCATGCAGTTTTATATGTTCAGTCTGTCAGGATAACATTTATCATACACTTATTTTTATGCAGAGCTTTCTTTTAGCTCTGCACTGTCATTTTTCAGGTAAACTATCATCTCTACTTGGATACAGCTAAATTTCGCTATCCAGTGACACGTGTTATTTGTACATGGCTGTATGTCATGACTAGCTGTACATGGCTATCTGCCTGAGCACACAGCTATGACTATTCCTCTCTGATTTATTGCTCCTCTAAGTACCTGAGCTTAGAATTAATGGGATTGAAAAAGCAATTAAAACAGTGAAGACAAACAGAGAAGAGATGAGAGGGGGAGGCAGACTGGAACACAATGGAGAGGAGAAGAGTGAATAGTAAATGTGGAGGGATCCAAGGGTTCCCTGACATGGAAGAAAGGAATGTTTTTATTGATGGATTTATTTATTTATAGAACTTAAGACTTGTGGGGGAAGTTTGTAGATCTTTAATCCTTTAATTATACAAACTAGAGTGGTAGTAAAATAAAAATTATGCAAGAGTTTTCCCTAGTGGCGTAACTTGAAGTTCATAGACCCCGATGCAAAAGCTCCAATGAGGCCCCCTATTATTGCAAATATTTTATAGCAATAGTCTTTTTTTTTTATAGACCAAAAGAACTAATGGGGCCCCCTAGGCTCCAGGGCCTGGGTGTGATTGCAACTCGGGCACCTGTTGTAGTTACACCCTGATTTTCCCAGTATTCTATTGTAGAACCTGACCGAAACCACAAGCTTTATGTATGATACACTGGCTGCATTATTGCTGCTATGTATATGTCACTCTGACACTCTTCAGTGTTTCCGAGAATACCATACATACAGTGCCTACAAGTAGTATTCAACCCCCTGCAGATTTAGCTGGTTGACACATGCGGAATTAACTTGGCATTGTGACATTTGGACTGTAGATCAGCCTGGAAGTGGGAAATGCACTGCAGCCAAAAAGATTTCTTTTTTTTTTAAGCGTTAAAAGTTAATTCAGAGGGTCATTTATTATTCAACCCCTCAAACCACCAGCATTCTGTTTGGTCCCCCTAAAGTATTAAGAAGTAGTTCAGGCACAAAGAACAATGAGCTTCACATGTGTGGATTAATTATCTCTTTTCTGACTATTTAAGACCCTCTCCAAACTTGTGAACAGCACTCATACATGGTCAACATGGGAAAGACAAAGGAGCATTCCAAGGCCATCAGAGACAAGATCGTGGAGGGTCACAAGGCTGGCAAGGGGTACAAAACCCTTTCCAAGGAGTTGGGCCTACCTGTCTCCACTGTTGGGAGCATCATCCGGAAGTGGAAGGCTTATGGAACTACTGTTAGCCTTCCACGGCCTGGACAGCCTTTGAAAGTTTCCTCCCGTGCCGAGGCCAGGCTTGTCCGAAGAGTCAAGGCTAACCCAACGACAACAAGGAAGGAGCTCCGGGAAGATCTCATGGCAGTGGGGACATTGGTTTCAGTCAATACCATAAGTAACGTACTCCACCGCAATGGTCTCCGTTCCAGACGAGCCCGTAAGGTACCTTTACTTTCAAAGCGTCATGTCAAGGCTCGTCTACAGTTTGCTCATGATCACTTGGAGGACTCTGAGACAGACTGGTTCAAGGTTCTATGGTCTGATGAGACCAAGATCGAGATCTTTGGTGCCAACCACACACATGACGTTTGGAGACTGGATGGCACTGCATACGACCCCAAGAATACCATCCCTACAGTCAAGCATGGTGGTGGCAGCATCATGCTGTAGGGCTGTTTCTCAGCCAAGGGGCCTGGCCATCTGGTCCGCATCCATGGGAAGATGGATAGCACGGCCTACCTGGAGATTTAGGCCAAGAACCTCCGCTCCTCCATCAAGGATCTTAAGATGGGTCGTAATTTCATCTTCCAACAAGACAACGACCCAAAGCACACAGCCAAGAAAACCAAGGCCTGGTTCAAGAGGGAAAAAATCAAGGTGATGGAGTGGCCTAGTCAGTCTCCTGACCTTAACCCAAATGAAAACTTGTGGAAGGAGCTCAAGATTAAAGTCCACATGAGACACCCAAAGAACCTAGATAACTTGGAGAAGATCTACATGGAGGAGTGGGCCAAGATAACTCCAGAGACCTGTGCCGGCCTGATCAGGTCTTATAAAAGACGATTATTAGCTGTAATTGCAAACAAGGGTTATTCCACAAAATATTAAACCTAGGGGTTGAATAATAAATGACCCACACTTTTATGTTTAAAATTTATTAAAATTCAACTGAGCAACATAACTTTTTGGTTTGTAAGATTTATGCTTCTGTTAATAAATCCTACTCTCGTTTGCAGTTTGAAGGCTCTAACTTATTTGCATCTTATCAAACCACCTAAATCTGCAGGGGGTTGAATACTACTTGTAGGCACTGTACTTTTAAAACTCAATTGGGAACCAGCTTCTCCCTGGCCCATCCTCTTAGGCTGAGTTCTCATGTCTGTTAAGCATCTGATAGAAAGGATCCTGCAGAGATCCATTGGAAAAAAAAGTTGTGCAGGATCCATTTTTTTAACATTTGTGTCTATCGAGAATGGATCCGGTAACTGACTACTATTTATCTTCCATTTTAAACGGTTCCTGTAAGCAAAAAATGGATCCTTTACAAATTACAAAAAAACAAATGGCTAAATAGCAACCAGTTAACGGATCCAATCTCCATAGACTCTATTGTTAAATAATGGATTTCTGCAGGATCCTTTTTGTCCGCTGATAAAAAAAAAAATTGTGTTTGCACAGCTTTTTCCAATGGATCTCTGCAGCATCCGTTCTAATGGGTGATTACTGGACATGTGAACTTAGCCTTAGGCCGGTGACACACAGTTGCGAGTTTCACGATGGTCTCTCTCAGGCCAGGTCCACATCATGTTCAGGCTTTCCTTCCCGGCGGCAGCGCTTGTCATCAGCAATAATGCAGTGTAACGCTTGCGTTAACGCTGCCATAGACTTAAATTGTAAAACGCATTCAAATGCAAGCGAAAATATGGTTGCGTTTGTAAATCTGCATTTATTCATAGTGCACATCATAACGCTGTCAGCAGCGTTATCATGTACGTTGAAAAAAATGCAGATTTTCAGATACAACCATATTTTGGCTTGCGTTTGGATGCGTTTTACAATTTAAGTCTATGGCAGCATTAACGTAAGCTATCACAAGTGTTACACTGCATTATTGCTGATGAAAAGCGCTGCTGCCGGGAAGGAAAGCCCAAACGTGATGTGGACCTGGACTTACTTTGGAGACATGTGACAGTTTTGGGATCTGTGTCTAACTCCTGTATTGAGACTTCATATTAAACATGTTTCTTTCCTTTGGCAGTTCAGGAGTTAATGTCAGTTTCTGTTGCTAGCAAGCTAGCTAGTTCTTTGTCCAGGTGTGACTACTCTGTGATCACTCCCATCCCCTTAATATGGTCACATGATTCCAGCATCCTTTGCTGGTGATTGAACCTATTCCTGGCCAAACTTCCTGAGGTGAAGGAGATTCTCTGGAGAGCTGACTACTGCCAAGCCGTCTCCTGCCAAGGAGTGTAGTAGCATGCATGAAGTTGTTTGTTGCTCCCCTGTCTGTATCTCCATCCCTCTTGTTGTTGTTATTGCAGTAGTTGGGACTAGTGCTCCCGCCGGCCGTTTCTTTATTGAGTGTGGTAACATCAGAGCTAGCAAGGGACTAAGTATCCTGTTCGGCAACGGGTTGGAAGTATCCTTATAGGGACAGTAGGGAGATCAGGACACAGCTGCAGGTGAGTGCAGGAGGTCACCTGTTCCCCATTCCCTATTAGCAGGACCCTCCGCTGTATTTGTCCCCCTGGTGTTTCTCCGTCTGTTGTTTTGTGTAGTGCATTGAACGTCCACTGTCACGTAGAGCAGCCATGACAATTTTCACAGGATATAAATGTATAGTAGATGGGGGTCCAATTTCTGGGATTTGCCTCCACCTCCAGAACAGCGGTCCTGTCCCTGATCAGCCTTGTGCCTTGCCGCAGTGACAGGAGAGGTGGTCACCCATTTGTCATGCTCTCTATTCTCTGCTAATTGCCTGGCTTACTCCCATCTTTGACACATAGATATACCTGTGAATAGGCCATCAATGTCTGTCGTGAGACACCCCCTTTAAATTTTTTCAGCAATTTGTACTTTATATAGTTTTTCCCGGCACACATGGGTGAGTGAGCCATAGTAAGGTTATCTATTGCTCAGAGGTTATTTTTTGTGGCCTGATGAAAATCAGAGAAATATTGAGAAATATAAAGGAAAGACACTTCTTTTAACTTTATAGATTTTTTTTTCCAGATATGAAGCGTAGGCTCAGCTTAGAACATACACTGAAAAAGTGTGTCTATTTATAATCGGGGAAAAAAGTGTTCCGTCTATGTATGTCAATTTTTATAATTATTTAGTCATTTTTACACTGGTAAAAAACATTTATCAGTTTTAAACTAAAGGGGAGATCGGATACCTCGCGCTTGTCATTCATACTTAAAGGGAACCTCACAGCTGATGCTCACCGTGAGCAGCATGTATCTGCCCTCGGCTGTATTATCCCAGCCAGGTATGTTAGAGATCATCCCGACCTCCTTATCAGGGATACACAGTCACAATTGTCACCAAGTTAAAGACTCATATATATATATATAAACAAATTAGACCAATAGTAACCAGCCAAATTGCTGTGTCGTATGATAGGAGGTTACCATGACATAACATGTTCCCTGTTCCACTGGGAGGAGGTTAATGATCTTACAGGAATGAACCTAGAAACACACTTGGTATTGAAATAAGATTGGTCATATACATAACATACCATAAATTACAATAAAAATCACTTAAAAATACATATAAAAACAGTTCATAAACATTTAACAATTAAATCCATATTTAATCAAAAGTAATAAAATTAAATTAAACTTAAAAATCAAACTCAGTTTATACTGGAAAGGGGTTCGAGGTATTTGGACCGGCGCTTGCATGTGATTCCATCCATAGAATCTTAATATATACCCATTTTGTCCTCTAAAAGCGACAGTGCTAAAAATTCATCTAGCAGGCTCTATAATACCTTGGTGTAAAAAAATTGCCGTGGTACATTATCAATAATCATAAACATTATTCAGACTTTTCTATAAATGATAATGACAAGAATAATCATGAGAGAAACAATGCAAAAAATTATAAATATGCATGGATGCGGATATTTCTAACATCCCTATACTACAATAGAACTGTTGATTCAATAAACCAGACTCCCATTGTAACCAAAGGATCGGCTTTGCTTCCCATACACTGGTATTTTACTCTCACCAATTTCTTTTGCATAATAATATATCAACACTTAGATGAAGAATAGGCAGAGCGAACCTATAAAGATAGAAATTGCCCCAAATTAAATTGAATAGTGAGAGCGGGATATAAGCAGCATAATTATTCCTCACTCAAATTGTAGTGTAGTAATGCTATGTTCTACTTGTGGGAGTTTCCAAGTTCACCTGTGGTGCCACAAGGAAGAAACAACCAACAATCAAAGATCACCGGCTGGACTTCTCGCCATCGGATCAAGACCCACCAGGCTCACAAATGTCCACATCCATCTCCACACATCAACATCAAAACTAGATGTAACTATATGTCAATATCCCTCTTTTGTATATGTGGTCTCAGAACAGCTATTAGGCTATTAGCCAGTCTGAGACCACATATATATGAATATGCAAAAGAAATTTGTGTGAGTAAAATACCAGTGTATGGGAAGCAACGCTGATCCTTTGGTTACAATGGGAGTCTGGTTTATTGAATCCACAGGTCTATTGTAGTAGAGGGCTTTTAGAAATATCCGCATCGATGCATATTTATAATTTTGTACATTGTTCCTCTCATGATTATTCTTGTCATTATCATTCAGAGAAAAGTCAGAATAATTTTTATGATTATTGATAATATACCATGCCAATTTTTCACACCAAGGTATTATAGAGCCTTCTAGATGCATTTATAGCACCGTCGCTTATAGGGGACAAAATGAGTATATAAGATTCTATGGATGGGATCACATGCAAGGGCCAGTTCAAATACCTTAAACTTTTTAAGTTTAATTTAATTGTATTACTTTTGAGTAAATATGGATTTAATTATTAAATGTTTATTAACTGTTTTTATATGTAGTTTTAAAGGATTTTTATTGTAATTTATGGTATGTTATGTATATGATCAATCTTGTTTTAACACCAAGCGTTTCTAGGTTAATTCCTGTAAGATCATTATCCTCCTTCCAGTAAAACAGGGAACATGTTATGTCATGGTAACCTCCTATCATATGTCACTGCAATGTGGCTGGTTACCATTGGTCTAATTTGTTTATATATGTATGAGTCTGTAACTTAATGGCCCATTATGACTGTGTATCCCTGATGAAGAGGTCAGGATGATCTCGAAACACGTTGGAATAAAGAGCACCGTTTTACAATATCACAGACGTCTGCCATCTTGTATACAGCAGCATGTATCATATGCATTTGTCCTTTGGTTTCTACATTCACGTTTAGGTAGAGACCTGTCAGTTCAGGGCAGCTGGCAGGGAGAAGATACTGGGGACCCGCCTGTCTGACTAGTCTCCTATGTGCCTCGGTCCGCGTCAGGTTTTGAAGTGTTTTTTTCACTCTAATGCTGCAGCATTTAGAGTCAAACATACTTACCAGACATAATATAGGATTGGGCAGCATATATCAGCGGTTAGGTTCCCGTCACAGATGTATCAGGAGCCATGGACGAGGCTGTTTGGGCCACTCGCAGATGGTTGCATTGTCTGGCCAAATAGCCAAAATCCTGAATTGTGGTTCAGTCCCTTTAAGAGGTAGTTTTCTGCTTGATGATAACTGGAGGTTACTAGGACCCAGCTGGTCTCCTACCTGCCTACCTTTCAGCTGTCTCTATTTATACCCCTTGGCTCCCATGATGCATTGCTGGTGATAGCCTGTTTGGAGTTAGTGTTGATTCCTGGCTCTGCAGTGCTTCGTGGACTGTATAGGTTTGTTAGGGGAGTAGGGGAGCCAGGTGTCGGTGCTAGTGTTTCTAGGCGTCACCATCTCCCCTTTGCCCTTAGCGTCAGGTACTCATTTCACCCCCCCCCCCCTCATCCTACACTGGATGTCGCCCTATGCCCAGCGTGACAGTTCCCTTTCAATAGTACAACACAGAGCTTTTAGATTTTTTTGTGGTCTCTATACTCATATGCTATACACTAAGCCATTTTTAAAGCCCCTATACACATTAGACAAACTTCAGCAAAACCCAACAATATCAACAGGTTTCGACTGACAGATGATTGTTGGGGTAGTTAAGATCCGGCATGTTCGATTTCGGATTGCCGATTCTTTTTTTCACTAGCGATAAGCCGCCGCTAGAAATGTCCTCCATCGGCTCTTGCATATAGAACAGAGAGCACTCCTGTGTATGGCACAGTCTGACAAGAAAGCTGCCAGACAACCATTGCTCAGTTCAAAGCTATATATTGAGTATGGGGGTTTTTAGACTTTCACATTTAACTCCCTCTACATATTAGAGGAATGCCAGCTTAACCCACCATTAGTGGTAGGATTGATCTAATGTATATGGGGCCCCCAACAGAAGATGTCAGGGGAAAGAAGGGTCCAGTCTGCTGGATTCCAGGTGTTGACTCTTTCCTTGTCCCTGGAGATAACCCTCAGACAGCAGCTCTTTCACAAAGAATATAAGAGTCCTGAGTGGAGCATTTCTGTGTATGGAGGAGTCAAGAGAAAGTTGCTAAATTTCCACTTATGGAGATGCATCCTCAACTTCACAATTTAATAAGAAAGTAAACACATTCCGCATTAAAATCAACATGAATAAGGTATGCAAATTGCCACTTCAGTGAGGAACTGAAACTCTAATGCCACCCAATAAAGGTAGCAATCCTAAAAGTCATAATTGACTAACAAACCTTTAAATATGACTCAGGATTTGTGCCAGGTCAGAACCCCAAACTGCAGACGCTGTTTTTTGGGGTGATTGCCCTCATCAATGCAGTGTGTGGGAATTCTGATCTGGCTGTATGAGAGGCTAAGACGAGATTTGGGGGAACAGCTATCCTCCTTGTGGAGAGTATTCTGCCAGCCAGTAGTGAAGAGACTTAAAGCCGCAATGCTCCTCTGGGAAATTACATATGCAAATTGCCACTTCATTGAGGAAGTGAAAACTAATGCCACTTAATAAAGGTACCAATCATAAAAGTCATAATTGACTAACAAACCTTTAAATATAACTCAGGATTTGTGTCAGATCAAAGCCCCAAACTGCAGACGCTATTTGCATATGTAATTTCCCAGAGAAGCATTGCGACTTTAAGTCTCCTCACTGCCGGCTGGCAGAAAAGTTTCCACAAGGAGGACATCTGTTCCCCCAGACCATGAATAAGGTAGTAAGTTTCATAGTAAGAACTCCAAATCTCTTTGTGAGGTTTCTTTTAGAATGCAGTCCAGAATTAAGGAAAGTCTTCTGAGAGTGAGCTCAAAAGAGTCTGAGAAGTTACCTGGACAACTAAGGAATAATGATGGCACAATCCATAATCTATGAGCAATGTGCCAGTTTAATTCATCCAGAAAATCCTTCAAGGCCAACTGTGTTCTCCAGACTGTGACCGGGACACATTCAAGCCTTTTAGCTTTTCTGCAAGGTGGAAGCAAAATCCCCTCTACATCTCTCATTTTTAATACTTCTTTTCACAATAAAAGCCATGGAGTAAAGTGCATACGCAGTACAGCTCATTAAAACAATTGCATGCTATTGAATAGTGCTTATAATGATATCACAAATCAATCTACACATTAAAAAAATGATAGCCAATATAAAAGACCCTGAAGGTTTGACGTCCACACTAATTAGTCTAAAAGGTCATATTAGCTTGAAATGTTTAGGCCTTATGCTTATGACAATATTCAGAATCAATGAGGTATGGATCCTGAATATGGCACTCATAGAATCTATAGACCCTATATTATTCCTCCCTGTGTAAGATACACAGAGGTTATGTCTCCCAGAGGCAAAATTCAATATTGTGAGCTGTATTTTGCTCTGTCTCAGGAAAACACCCAATTGTAGCAAAAGTAGTGCCTGCCTGGATCATTAGGCACTTGCATAGGGTACTTGCATTCACTTCAAGAGTTAGGGTTCCACTCTTGTAGAAAGGATTTCACTAGATTTTGGAGTAGGACTTTTTGCCCATTCATTCAGAAGAGCATTTTAAATTAGACACTGATGTTGGGCAAGAGGGCCATGACTTGCAATCTGCATTATAATTAATCACAAAGGTGTTCGATGAGATTGTGATCAGGACTCTGTGCGGCCGATCAGCTTTTTCCACATCAAACTCCCCCAACCATTTCTTTATGGATCTAGCTTTGTGCATTGGGCTTTGAAAAGGGCCTTCTCCAAACTATCACAAAGTTGGAATCTACAATTGTCCCAAAATGTCTTGTATTGAATCATTAAGATTTCCCTTCAGTCTAATTATGCCTATCCTTGAAAAAAAAGCCTACATCTACATCATTATCCCTCTTCCACCAAATCATTACCATTGAGACAATACAGTCAGGCAGGTAACATTCAATTGGCATTCACAAGAATCGGAGTAATACATCAGTTGTCACATAGATAAGCGTCATTCCTCACTCAACACAACACGTTTCCAGTTTTCCTGACTTTAGCGATGGCGGCTCTACACCACTGCATTTGAGGCTTGGTATTGCGCTTGGTGATGTAAGGCTGATTGGTTTTAAACCTTCCAGAGCACCGTTTTTGTGCTGGTGTTACTGACAGAGGAGGTTTGGGACCCTCCAGTTATTGAGTCAACAGAGCGTTGGTGACTTTTATGCACTATGACTCAGGTCTTGATGACCCGCACTCTGTAACATTATGGGGTCTGCTACTTTGTTGCTGGCTTGCTGTGATTTTTAAAAGCTTCTTCTTTTCAACAAAACCATTCACAGATGACAGTGAAATATTTATGAGGGAAGAAATTTCATAAACTGACTTGTTATATTGGCGCCTTCCCATGACAGGACCATGCCGGTATCATTGAGCTCATTACAGCTAGCTATCATTGAGCTCCTTCACAAATATAAGAAAAAGCAGACGGCATGGCAAGGGGTCGCATTTTATGCATCTGAGGCAATGGGATGGAAAAAAAAGCCTGATTTTAATGTTCCTATCATGTATATCCATATACTTTGGATTTTCACTTACACATACTGATGTGGAAAATGAAGGATAACAATATAGTGACGTTTGCAAAAGGAACAACCATATATTAAAAGTTTTAATGAAAAATAAGTGGTGGAATAAGCCAATATCATTGTAATGCGTAATCATCTTTGAGAGTGACCATGTATTATATGGTCATCAACAGTCTGCCATGTTGGGAGCCAATTTCTCCAGTGCTTTCTTCTCTGAAAAATCAAAGTCTTAAAGGTGTTATCTGGTATTTTTAGAAAAAAAAAGTGCCCACGCACTAACAGGCAGGTGGCTGCCACCTACCTGCCTGTTGTGCCTGGCACCAGTCACCTACGTTCACCTCCTGCATAAAGTGTTTGCAGACCATTCCTGCCTGGGACAGCATGGCGGGAAAAACAAGGCAGAGCAGAAGAGCGGCGGCTTCTTTTCTGCTCTGTGGAAGTTGGCGTATAGCCGACATCATGCTGATTGGGGGATCCGGCTATCAATCAGCGTGACGTCAGATATGCGCCTATCTAATGAGGGGAGAAGCCGCCCCCTCTGTAGTCGTGACATCACCGGAAGTGGCAAAATCGACGACAGGAGCGGTGTATGAACGCTCCATGTCATTGCTGAACGGTGTGAAGCACAACAGGCAGGTAGGTGGCAATTACCCAATTTTTTTTTTAATCTCAGATATCCTCTTTAAGTGTATCCTTCGCTCTGATGTCCATGTGCTACAAGGACCTAATCCTTAATTAAGCATATGGAAATATTGTCTATAGTTTACCCCATTTTGGGTCTCAAAATAGTCACTGATGAGGTAAAAATAAACAGAACGGACATGTATTTTTTATTTTAATTGCTTATTTAAGGCGACCTGACACATGCAAATCAACTATCAGCTGCAGGCCAATTGTTTGACCACTGAATAATTCAGTCAACAGCTATCTAAAGTGGGTAGGGCGACATTGTTTTAGGATCTGTGTGGGTATCTCGTCTGAATCCCCATAAAAACAGGATTCAGAAAGAATGTCTGATGGAGCCATTGACTCAGGCCCGGCGCCAGCAGCTGTCATACCTGGGCAGATCCTGGGGCCCTGAAGAAGTGAAAGGTCACACTCGCTGTCTGTGAGGGAAGCAGTGAGGAGCCCCACTCACAGACAGCTGCCCTCCCTCCCTATCTGCTGCGCTGCACTAATCTATGTGATCGGTCGACAGCAGGAGAAGAAGCTTACTGGGAGCTACATGGAGGATGATGGATCTTCCAACTTCAGTTATGTGACTGATCACATGACTGAAATTAAGGTAATTGAAGATCCTGCTGCTGCTCAAGTTCTGCACCTCCTGCAGCTCCCAGTAGCTCCTCTCCTTCAGAGCTGTGTGTGTCTGTATGTGCATGCATTGAGCATGTAGCAGAGCTGTGTGTGTGTATCTGTATATTCATGTAGCAGAGCTGTATGTATAGTGTGCGTGTATTGGGCATGTAGCAGAGTTGTGTGTGTAGTGTGAATGTAGCAGAGCTGTGTGTGTCTGTATGTGCATGTATTGGGCATGTAGCAGAGCTGTATATGTGTAGTGTGAATGTAGCAGAGCTGTGCATGTCTGTATATGCATGTATTGGGCATGTAGCAGAACTGTATGTGTGTAGTGTGCAAGTCGCAGAGCTGTGAGTCTGGTGTGCATGTGGCAGAGCTGTGTGTGTCAAATGTGCATTTAATAGAGATATATGTGTCAAATGTGCATGTAGAAGAGCCATCTAGGTCTATGGGTGTATATATACCGTAGCAGAGCTGCGTGTGTCTTAATATAGTTTGCAGAAAGACACTATAAATTTATTGCCTCTGTATTGTGGCCTAGTACATTAAAATTAACATTAATGATCCCTCCCATTTACATCACCAGGGAAGCTTTAAGTAATAGGAAGAAATTTTTTCTTATTTTCATCTGACTAAACCTGGGGTGCGGCTTAGGGTGCGGAGCATCGTGGACAGAATTATTAGGGTACCGTCACACTTGGCGATGTACCAGCGATCCCGACAACGATACGACCTGGTAGGGATCGCTGGTGCGTCGCTATGTGGTCGATGGCGAGATGTCAAACAGTCAGATCTCACCAGCGACACAGCAACGATCCGGAATGATACAGAGGTCGTTGAGACCCTGTTTCTCAGAGCTGTAGTATTGAGGTCGTTGTCCCTGTCAAACACACCGATGCATGCTGCCCAGCGGGACCCCAACGATCAAAAAATGGTCCAGGTGACTCTGACACGACCAGCGATCTCACAGTAGGGGCCTGGTCACTGCTAAGTGTCAAACATAGCGATATCGTTGGCGAGGTCGCTGTTGCGTCACCAAACTTGTGACTCAGCAGCGATCTCGCTTAGTGTGACGGGGGCTTTAAAGGTGCCCATGGAGACTCTTTCGCCCGGGGACCACAAATACCTTAAGCCGGCCCTGCATCATCTAATGGCACGAACAGAGTTCACATGAATTCTGTTTGCTTTTTTCTATTCAGATGTGCATGGTAAAATAGTCAACTATATTTCTGTGCCCTTTTAAAAAATGTCAGAAACAAAACCACAGTTTATTTGAATTGCGTTTTTGGGTCATTGTGGTTTATGACTCCATGTAAAACCCATTTTTATGGTGATTGTGACAGAACCCTATAATGTAGTATAGAAATGCTATGTGATGACAGACTTGTACATTTGACACATTGGAAGTTCTATTTCTCTCTTGCTTTTCTCTATATGCCTGGTGCAAGAACACAGTCCAACACTTTATACAATGGTGCTTTTCCTCTGGGAACCTTCTACCCGAAAATACTGCTTGGTAGCTGTCTGAGGCCAATGACATTTGTTTCCATTTTTTTTTCATCTTTTAGTAAACTGAACAAAAGGCTTTCTTGGTGTCTAAGAAGTGTTTGCTCCACTGGAGCATAAAAAGCTTTATTTAAAAGCTCTGTTGTACTGGGATAGTCACTAGGTTAGTCTTCAGACCTAATTCCTACCATGTTGATTAGTTTGAAGACTGCATTTCATTTATAACTCTTGCAAGAAACCAATAATTGATTTGATGTTGCAAAATGCCTTGTGAAAGTATTTGGCCCCTTGAACTTTTCAACCTTTTGCCACATTTCAGGCTTCAAACATAAAGATATAAATTCAAATTTTTTTTTTTTTAAAGAATCAACAACAAGCGGGACACAGTCGTGAGGTGGAACTAAATTTATTGGATATTTTTAACTTTTTTAAAAAAAATAAAAAACTGAAAAGTGGGGCGTGCAATAATATTCAGGCCCCTTGAGTTAATACTTAGTAGTGCCACCTTTTGCTGCGATAACAGCTGCAATCTCTTGGGGTATGTCTCTATCAGTTTTGCACATCGAGAGACTGAAATTCTTGTCCATTCTTCCTTGCAGAACAGCTGGAGCTCAGTGAGGTTGGATGGAGAGCGTTTGTGAGCAGCAGTTTTCAGCTCTTTCCACAGATTCTCGATTGGATTCAGGTCTGGACTGTGACTTGGCCATTCTAACACCTGGATACATTTATTTTGAACCATTCCATTGTAGATTTTGCTTTATGTTTGGGATCATTGTCTTGTTGGAAGATAAATCTCCATCCCAGTCTCAGGTCTTTTGCAGACTCCAACAGGTTTCCTTACAGAATGGCCCTGTATTTGGCTCTGTCCATCTTCCCATCGGTTTTAACCATCTTTCCTGTCCTTGCTGAAGAAAAGCAGGCCCAAACCATAATGCTGCAACCAACATGTTTGACAGTGGGGATGGTGTTTTGAGGGTGTTGAGGTGTGTTGCTTTTACGCCAAACAAATCGTTTTGCATTATGGCCAAAAAGTTAGATTTTGGTTTCATCTGACCAGAGCACCTTATTCCACATGTTTGGTGTCTCCCAGGTGGCTTGTGGCAAACTTCAAACGAGACTTTTTATGGATATCTTTGAGAAATGGCTTTCTTCTTGCCACTCCTCCATAAAGGCCAGATTTGTGCAGTGTACGACTGATTGTTGTCCTATGGACAGACTCTCCCACCTCAGCTGTAGATCTCTGCAGTTCATCCAGAGTGATCAGGGGCCTTTTGGCTGCATCTCTGATCAGTCTTCTTCTTGTTTGAGATGAAAGTTTAGAGGGACGGCCAGGTGTTGGTAGATTTGCAGTGGTCTAATACTCCTTCCATTTCAATATGATAGCTTGCACAGTGCTCCTTGAGATGTTTAAAACTTGGGAAATCTTTATGTATCCAAATCCGGCTTTAAACTTCGCCATAACAGTATCTCAGACCTGCCTGGTGTGTTCCTTGGTCTTCATGATGCTCTCTGCACTTGAGAGAGAACCCTGAGACTATCATAGAGCAGGTGCATTTATATAGAGACTTGATTACACACAGTTGGATTCTATTCATCATTACCAGTTATTTAGGATAACATTGGATCATTCAGAGATCCTCACTGAACGTCTGGAGTGAGTTTGCTGCACTGAAAGTAAAGGGGCCGAATAATATTGCACGCCCCACTTTTCAGTTTTTTTTTTGTTACAAAAGTTTAAAATATCCAATAAATTTCGTTCAATTTCACGATTGTGTCCCACTTGTTGTTGAATCTTCACAAAAAAATTATAATTTATATCTTTGTTTGAAGCCTGAAATGTGGCAAAAGGTTGAAAAGTTCAAGGGGGCCAAATACTTTCACAAGGCACTGTATACACAGCAGTACTATGCAAAGGTTTTAAACAGGGCTGAAAAAGATGCTGCAAAGTAAGAATGATTTCAAAGATCAAAGTGTTAATAGATTAATTTTATCAGTTTAACAAAATACAAAGTGAATGAAGAAAAGAAAAATGTGAATAAAATATTTGATGTAATCTCCCTTTGCTTTTAAAACAGCATTAAAAGGGTTGTCCACTACTTTGACAACTCCTCCTCATTCAGCTATGTGTGCCCTCATCCTTATACTCACCTCCTGTGGCGGCGCAGCTCTAGCGATGTCGGAACTTGCATACATTGACATTGCTATTACACGCAAGACCCGTGACCAATCACCGCTTCCATCTTCCTGCCTTCAGATGGTTAAGTAATTAACAGGTAGTGAGCTCTGCTTATTGCTCCTACATCCAAAGGTGGAGAAAGAGAAGCCAGCGGTGATTGATCGAGGGGCTCACGTTTCGTAACAATGTCACGTGGGCCCTGGGAACGCAAGTTTTGACATCGCTAGAACTATGCCAGCACCAGAGGTGAGTATAGACTTTTTTTTATTTTCATCATGGTTCAACATGGGGATGAGAAGTGGTTGTTCAAGTAGAGGTCAGCCCCTTTCATTCTTCTATGTATACTTGCACAGAGGCAGGGATGTAGATTTTTGTTTTGCTCATCCACTTTGCTTAACGATGAAAAAGAAAATTAAAATATTATTTTTGAAAACATTCTTACTTTGCTACAGTATACATAATGCATGCATATATAATACTGATCTCAAACACTTCTGCTACACTGAAAAATTGCTTTGATTGATTGTCCAAAATGAAAAAATGAATTTCAGGCTTTACGATTCAATATTAGGGGCTGTTCTGCTGAAATTAAGGGGGGAAGACAGTGGCTGCAGAATGGGGCACACCAGGTAGGACTATATATAGGAAATGTATTGTTCGTCATGTGGCACCCTCTGTGGTCGGTCTGCCACAAATGGTATTTCATTTACATTGATTGAAATGCCATGTGTGAAGAGGATTGGAGCTCCCTTTGCTGGACGCTTGAAGCATTTACACACTGCCTGAACCTATATTGGGAGACTGAGCACTGGGTACCTTAATTGGGCATGTGATTCACTCACAGGTAAGGGGGAAGGGTTAGAGTTTAGTGTTTAGTAAGACACAGAGGAGTGAAGAAAGGTCCTGAGGAAAAGTAGCAGGAGCTGCTTCCAAGAGGACAAGCTGCCAAGGAGGGTACCAGTCCCTAGGCTACTCAGGTTTATAGAGCCCAGAGGCTGAAATTGGAGGCTGGGTGAGTTCTATACTCACCAACCACTTAAGTGGAATTTTACGGGGCATAAGTAATACAGAGGGTCAGAGAATTGCTGGAAGGCACAGCTAACTACAGGATCCGCATTACCAACCTGGCAGGAGGTAATCCCCGCAACTAAGAGGTAGAACTGGAGAGCCTCAGGCACCAAGAAACCAAAGAACTACAGAAGTCAGCAGGAAGGTCATATTTCGCACCCAGCAGAATGGACTATAGTTCTCATCAGGATGGCCAGGCCACCTGCCTGGTGGTAGTTGTATCATCCTGGACACTGTGCAAGAGCTTCAGTAAAAGGTAAACCAAAAGACTGTTTTTTGCTGTTCATTTCTCTGCTACCCTGCATCACTTCTACACCCCCATCATCACCATCGCCTGGGAGCCAGCCCTGGTTCGGAAGGGATTAACAACTGCACTGCCACTCCACCTATCTCTCAGGGATCTCCTGCAGTCCCAGCCATACCTGTGAGCTGATTAATCAACTGGTGCCACAAACTATTTCTTTATTTAATATTTTTAGTTCTCCATTTTTACTCTCCCTTTTTAGTTTGAGACAGGACCACAGCACTGTGCACTGCCACTGTGATCCTAACTACTGGCCCAGCTGCTAAGTATCCCAGCCCTTAGCGCTCCACAGTCACACTTAGGATCAGGATGGAGGGTCACTTTAAAAACAACAACTTTATATCCTGGATCTTTTAGAAAATATATTTATATGTAAAACCCCTACCCTTCCTATCCTTATCACTATTCCCTACATCTAATGTTGGATATTGAGAACTTTCAAAATCTTTATAAGATATAAAGCTAATATGAGCTGTAAATCAAAGAGGATGGACAACCTGGTTGACTTCACTCGTTCCGGAGTCATGATAAAGGCCAACGGCTTGGAATTATTCTTTCATGTGACCTATTGAAGCTTTAAAGGCAAAGAATTCTGCAGGTATGTAAGAAAGACGGTATTCTTGTTCGTGAATAGTGTGGATGTGAAGCATATAGGCTGTAAAAGTGAAGCAAAAGAAAGTGAAAAATTCTTCAATACAAGACAATTGAAGCAGCAAATGACTCATTAATACATGCGGGGAGCGAAGGAAAGCATTCATTCAGGAACACATTGAGCGCAAATCAACCCCCTCAGTTCAGAAGAAGTTAATGCCTCAATATAAGAGACATTTCTCTCCATACATTTCATGTCGCTCTCTTCACATTATATATGATTTAACTATCAGAAAATAATGACTTCCACCATCTCACTGGAACATAATGTGAATTGACCCCCAATAATGAGAGATCGGTTGTGAATTTAAGCAAGGCTCACGCTTTTTTCCTGACTTACGGTACTTGACAGATCTCTTACTAAATGTTTAAGCAATTATACGAGTATGAAGTTATCCTGCCCAAAAGTGCTACTCAGAAATTTGGATATGATACAGGAAGGATTTAGCAGGTCTGCGTCTGTCGACTGCTGATGACAGGCTGTGAGATCTAAAAATGGATTGTTTCTCTACAAAGCTGAAAGTGAACCTGTCAAGTTTGGATTTGGCCCAAAATCATTAAATTGCCTAATTTTAATACAGGTTTGGTAATTGCATTCATTAAAAAATATATAGCTCTGCTGTCTGCAGATCCTAATAAATGTGTGCTATAAATTGCCTTTCAGTATTACTACAACCCATTTCTTGGTGTCTCCCAATATATGTGGATCAACCATTAAACATAAATTGGGACCAATAGTGATGGATATCTCTGTAATATAGGAGTTACCGTATATACTCGTGTATAAGCCGACCCGTGTATAAGCCGACCCCCCTACTTTTGCCCCCAAAACCTGGGAAAACCTATTGACTCGTGTATAAGCCGAGGGTGGACCCCAGCACAGGTATACAGCCCCCAGCAGTGTGGTATACAGGCCTCCCCAGTGGTAGTATACAGCAGCCTCCCCAGTGGTAGTATACAGCAGCCTCCCCAGTGGTAGTATACAGCATCCCCCCCAGTGGTATATACAGCATCCCTAAAGGTATAAACAGCAGGCCCCAGAGGCATATACAGCAGGCCCCAGAGGCATATACAGCAGGCCCCAGAGGCATATACAGCAGGCCCCAGAGGCATATACAGCAGGCCCCAGGGTATATACAGCAGGCCCCAGGGTATATACAGCAGGCCCCAGAGTATATACAGCAGGCCCAGAGGTATACAGCAGGCCCCAGGGTATATACAGCAGGCCCCAGGGTATATGCAGCAGGCCCCAGAGGTATACAGCAGGCCCCAGGGTATATACAGCAGGCCCCAGAGGTATACAGCAGGCCCCAGAGGTATACAGCAGGCCCCAGGGTATATACAGCAGGCCCCAGAGGTATACAGCAGGCCCCAGGGTATATACAGCAGGCCCCAGAGGAATACAGCAGGCCCCATGGTATATACAGCAGGCCCCAGGGTATATACAGCAGGCCCCAGAGGTATACAGCAGGCCCCAGGGTATATACAGCAGGCCCCAGGGTATATACAGCAGGCCCCAGGGTATATACAGCAGGCCCAAGAGGTATACAGCAGGCCCCAGGGTATATACAGCAGGCCCCAGGGGTATACAGCAGGCCCCAGGGTATATACAGCAGGCCCCAGGGTATATACAGCAGGCCCCAGGGTATATACAGCAGGCCCCAGGGTATATACAGCTGGCCCCAGGGTATATACAGCAGGCCCCAGGGGTATACAGCAGGCCCCAAGGTGTATACAGGCAGTCCCCCAGTGGCACTATCCCCCCCATCATGGAAAGAGCCCCCCACACTGTGCAGAGCCCCCCCCTGCTGCATTAACTTACCATCCAGCGTCTTCATCACCGTGGGCTGTCGCGTCCTTCCTCCCGCGCTGTCTTCCCGGTCTCATGTGACCCGGCGGTCGCTGTGGAATGACGTCATCGCGCCGGGTCACGTGAGACCGGGATGACAGCGCGCAGGACCCGCGGCGAACACACTGGATAATAAAGCAGCGGGGGGGGGCTCTGCCAAGTGTGGGGGCTCTTTCCATGATGGGGGGGGGCTAGTGCCACTGGGGGGCTGCCTGTATACACTGGGGGGGCTGTATGCACGGCTCTCCCTGCCGCTGTGATGGGCGGGGGGAGCCGTGCATATCTAATGAGCGGCCCCACGTGACGGGCCGCTCACTCATCAGCCTCCCCCCGCCTCCTCCAGCCTCCCCAGCACCCGGACACCTAGGATTACCGTATTGACCCGTGTATAAGCCGAGGGGGTGACTTTTCAGCCCAATTTTTGGGCTGAAAAACTCGGCTTATACACGAGTATATACGGTATTCTGTAATGAAGGTGATTCTTACTGAAACACACCCGCCCCTACAACTAGTTATCCAAAATGGTCACATTCCCCCCAGAGTATGCCTCATCAACATTTACTCTCGTCACCAGGGACCGCCATCTTCACACTGTAGGTGGGTGAGGGTGATAGAGAGGTCAACACCAGAATCTCTGGGCTCCACCAATCCACTAAGGTTAGAGTGGCTGGTACCTGCTGTACTTCACAGTCTGATAGAGTGGAAGTGTGTGTGTGCTGTCCAGCTGAAATGATTAACGCCTAAACTTCTGTTTAGCCCATTCAGGCTCAGTAAGAGAAAGCAGCTCTAGTTTGACATGTGTTACAACCTGTGAGATATACAGTACAGACCAAAAGTGTGGACACACCTTCTCATTCAAAGAGTTTTCTTTATTTTCAGGACTATGAAAATTGTAGATTCACACTGAAGGCATCAAAACTATGAATTAACACGTGGCATTATATACTTAACAAAAAAGTGTGAAACAACTGAAAATATGTCTTATATTCTAGGTTCTTCAAAGTAGCCAACTTTTGCTTTGATTACTGCTTTGCACATTCTTGGCATTTCTGATGAGCTTCAAGAGGTAGTCACTGGTCTTCCAACAGTCTTGAAGGAGTTCCCAGAGATGCTTAGCACTTGTTGGCCCTTTTGCCTTCACTCCGCCGTCCAGCTCAACCCAAACCATCTCGATTGGGTTCAGGTCTGGTGACTGTGGCGGCCAGGTCATCTGGCACAGCACCCCATCACTCTCCTTCTTGGTCAAATAGCCCTTACACAGCCTGGAGGTGTGTTTGGGGTCATTGTCCTGTTGAAAAATAAATGATGGTCCAACTAAACGCAAACCGAATGGAATAGCATGCCACTGCAAGATGCTGTGGTAGCCATGCTGGTTCAGTATGCCTTCAATTTTGAATCAATCTCCAACAGTGTCACCAGCAAAGCACCAATACACCATCACACCTCCTCCTCCATGCTTCATGGTGGGAACCAGGCATGTAGAGTCCATTCGTTCACCTTTTCTGCGTCGTACAAAGACACGGTTGTTGGAACCAAAGATCTCAAATTTGGACTCATCAGACCAAGGCACAGATTTCCACTGGTCTAATGTCTATTCCTTGTGTTCTTTAGCCCAAACAAGTCTCTTCTGCTTGTTGCATGTCCTTAGCAGTGGTTTCCTAGCAGCTATTTTACCATGAAGGCCTGCTGCACAAAGTCTCCTTTTAATAGTTGTTGTAATCTGAGCTGCTGTTAACCTGTGATTTCTGAGGCTGGTGACTCAGATGAATTTATCCTCCGCAGCAGAGGTGACTCTTGGTCTTCCTTTCCTGGGGCGGTCCTCATGTGAGCCAGTTTCTTTGTAGCGCTTGATGGTTTTTGCAACTGCACTTGGGGACACTTTCAAAGTTTTCCCAATTTTCCGGACTGACTGACCTTCATTTCTTAAAGTAATGATGGTCACTTGTTTTTCTTTACTTAGCTGCTTTTTTCTTGCCATAATACAAATTCTAACAGTCTGTTCAGTTGGACTATCAGCTGTGTATCCACCAGACTTCTGCACAACACAACTGATGGTCCCAACCCCATTTATAAGGCAAGAAATCCCACTTATTAAAACTGACAGGGCACACCTGTGAAGTGAAAACCATTTCCGGTAACTTGAACAAATCTTGAAGGAACTCCGGCACCAGACTTGTTGCAGTTAAAATTCCAGATCTTTATTCAGACATCCTTAAAAGGCGTGGAGGTAGGGGGCTGCGTACCCCACTAATGCTTTTAAGGATGTCTGAATAAAGATCTGGAATTTTAACTGCAACAAGTCTGGTGCCGGAGTTCCTTCAATATTTGTTCAAGTGAATGGGAACCAGCCATTACTTCGAGCACTAACAGCCTCTGGAAGCCGTGGTGAGCAAAATACCCCCTTTCCCTTCCCTTATACTAAGCCTTGATTTCCGGTAACTACCTCTTGAAGCTCATCAAGAAAATGCCAAGAGTGTGCAAAGCAGTAATTAAAGCAAAAGGTGGCTACTTTAAAGAACCTAGAATATAAGACATATTTTCAGTTGTTTCACACGGTTTTGTTAAGTATATAATTCCACATGTGTTAATTCATAGTTTTGATGCCTACAGTATGAATCTACAATTTTCATAGTCATGAAAATAAAGAAAACTCTTTGAATGAGAAGGTGTGTCCAAACTTTTGATCTGTACTGTATGTTAGCTTATTATGCTGTTTAGATATGTTTACCACAATCTGGCAGTATTCCTGCATATCTAGGGTCTTGTCCTTTAGGAGCACAGTGTTTTGTAAGACCGGCCTCTCCTTCTCTGTAAGACCAGCAGCCATGTTCAGATCAGTACCATGCAGGATTCATGCAGGCAACCATGTGTTCTCTTGCTCCTGCAGGCTTTTCTTTCCTGTGAAATCCCAACATCCTTTGCCAACTCAATTGGTGTGAGTCATACTCCTGTCTGCATGTTAATACTTTAGAGCATGTTGTTAGGATGTACAACAGTTGTTTTACATAGAGATTTTGTCTGTAGAGATGTGTTCCTCCTCAAGCCTCCATCTTAGTGGACAGCACAGAGAATAATTACACTATCAGGGCTGTTTAGATATGTACCCAGAATTTATTTATGCTTTCTATACTGAACACTGTCATAGCTTTGGTGATATATGTATCTATTATTCTTGTATTCTCATTGCTGTGTATTATCATTACTACTGTTGTTTACATGATATGCTTAGCACTGATTTGTTTTAATCTGTGTTCTTATAGTTTTACCACTCACATAATTGATGTATCTCACATATTTAATCATCTCATCAACTCTTTCCATTGAACAATAAACGACTACAGAAGCAACAGTCTGTTTATTAGGGATACAGAGAAGGTTTAGCTGTATGAAGGCACTTGCATCACATATAACGCAAACAAAAGCAGAACAGCTTCAGTCTATTGGATAGCACCACACCCTACTATTACCTTCAGCTTTCTGCTGCAAGCTGTCAGAAATAGCTTTTGGTTTCCCCGACTAGTCTTCTGCTTTGAATAGAGTTTTCCTGTTATACCTTCATCCTGTTTAGGGTCACTGCTCCTGCTTCACGATTTTGTACCTTGCTGCCATCTTGGTCTTGACCCGGCTCCCTGACCTTGCTGTTGGATCTTGATTTTGTCCTTTTCCTGACCTCCTGTCTTTTGACCCAAATTGGCTACTACTCCTGTCTCTGGACTGCAAGTCTTCCATAGATGGCAATCTCCTGGATCGTGTTATAAATCCAGATCCCTGTATAGGGGTTAAAGGTTGTCAGGTTTTCTCAGGGCTCTGCCTAAGGGAGAGGCATGTTACTAGTCTGCCCAAGATAGACTTTTTGCACTTCTAGCCTTGGACAGACATCACAAAAATTATGCCTTTTGTAAATGTTCTCCCTATAAATTATAAACACCCCTCTTCCCAGATAATATGTATGATTTTCAGGTAGGGACCAATAGGTGTAATAAAGGAAATGATGGTGAAAGGGAGAGGGAATTTTGAATGTTTTGGAAATCAACCAGTCATGGCTCCACCTTTATTTTCTAACTTACAATTAAAAGCTAAAAGTTACAATATAACTTTTTTATGTGTTTAGGTGATGCCACCAGTTTGGTGTACTCTTCTTTTATTAAATAAGCCCCATTTTGTATGACGTGAATGCTTTATTCCATTAAACTTTACAGTACACTTACCGTACTTTCATTAGCTTTTATGTTAATGTTTGTTCCTTGACTGTTTATTTCCATAATTAATTAATTTCCATTAATTATTGGTGACCATTACACGTTTCTGTTACTGGAATGCAGTTATTGCCATGTAATACAATGTACGACGTCCTCGCTATAGTCCTAAGTGGCTGCTGCCAGAGTCTTCTCGTTGCAAGTGTTCAAGATATAATCATGTTTTCTTTGTCTCTTTCTATATTCCTGGAGCTATGAAAGGCTGTGAAGTCCTGAGGTTGAAAAGGCAAATTGCAGAGACTACTCCTTGTCTAGATTTTTGCAGTTGTTATAAGGTGACAACTGACTCAACTCAACTGGCTAACACGTTACCAAAACGTTTTCCTATAAGGTGACTTAATCCTGTTCCTCATAGGGAAGCATTAAAGTTGTATTACGATACCAAATTTACTGCCATCATTACAAATAGTGGCCCTAGCCTTAATGGTTGATTGATTGTACCTGTTTGGCTTGTCATTTGACACAAGAGCACACGGAAAGAAATAGAGTTGTCACTAGTACAAGGCATAGATTTTTTAAGGAGCTTTGTGGTTTACAATCTTAAAGGGGTTGTCAACTACTTGGACAACCCCTTTTTATTCCCCATGTGTACCCCCATAGAACTAAGAAAACCTATACTCACCTCCAGTGCCACTGCAGTCCCCGCAATGTGATAACATTTTCAGTGTTTGGGTGCTTTATGTATGCAAACCACTAAAGTGAACAATACTTTGCTTGGGTACACTTGATGTTCAGCCTACTGCCCACTGCTTGCAGTATTTGATCGGATGGCGCAGGGGGTAAAATCAGTTATCGAGTGTAGATTGTACCAAAAGATGAAAATGATGAAATTCCGCTCTTCCTCCTCCGGAAGTGATTTGCTGATGGCTGGCGGTATGTGAGAGGAGAGCCGAACTGCCTAATCAGTGTCGTCAAATGGGTTTGGGTCAAGTCTGGGTCCAGAATAGAATTTTATATAAAGTCTGGTGGAACCCTCAGAACCTGAACTTCCACGGCTCCGGTCATCTCTAGTCCTAAGTATTTATCACAGTATCTAATCAAAAGTAGTAACACTTTACTTGATCACTTTAAACAGCATGTAAATGCTGAGGGTCTTTTAACTTTTTCAGCTGTGTGTTCTTCAGTAGGATGTGGGTGGGATTGGACCAGACAAGCTAGATTTTACTCCCCATTATCATTAGTGAGCTTGGAAAAGCATAAAGGAGATGAAACCACCTTAGCCTATTTTTGTCCGTATTCTTGTTCCGGCATTCAGTAAAGGACCCTAAAAGATCAGTGGTGACTGCTGCTACTTTATCCTCTGTGTGAATGTCTATCTCTCCACTGCTAAGCACCACCACAGAATGAAGTTTATAGCTGATCCATTGTCCAAGTGTTGAGTAGTTCTCTAAATAAAAAGACTTCTGTAGCTCATAGTGACTTACCACTAAGGAGCCAAACCTAATACTAAATGCACAGATGGAGGGGAGTGGCTGTTAGCAAAAGACTTGCACACTAATAAGGCTTGCATAGGGAGCCTGTTACATAGATAAGTCAGATACACAGTGTCTGAACAAGAGCCTATTAGTGACGTCAGAGTGGCTGTCTCATCAGCATTTTGCACCTTGGCTACACCCATCTTTATCATGGAGGTTTCTTGCATCCTGTGTGTGCACTTAGTATCAAATTTGGATTCTTGGTGGTAATAAGCGAGTACATAGATATGCAAGATACACTGTGTCTAAACAAGGGCCTATTAGTGATGTCAGGTAGGGCGGGCTAGTTAACACTATATGAGTGCATCTCACAGGACAGGCTCGCCACTCTACCACCTAAATTCAGAAGGTCCTACTACACCCTGCAAAACATGTATATGTAAATGTGCAAAACTTAACTTGAGGTATTAGTTGATATTTTGGCCGAAGATACGTAAGCTTGCAACCCATGCTTCAAGGGTCCTCACACTTGCAAGCCCCTAAACTGATTAAATATAAAACCAAAAGAAGAACATTAAAAAAAATTACCACCAAGGAACCTCCATAATAAAGATGGGTGCAGCCCAGGTGCACAATGCTGATGAGATAGCCACTCTGGCATCACTAATAGGCTCTTGTTCAGACACTGTGTATCTCACTTATCTATGTGACAGGCTCCCTATGCAAGCCTTATTAGTGTGCAAGTGTTATGCTATCAGCCGCTCCCCTCCACCTTGAAAGGTTGTGGGTGGCTATCACCATGGCCGGCTCTAGACATGTGCGACCTGTGTGACAGCACAGGGGGCCTGCCGGCAGACATTGAAGGGTGCACTGCAGAGAGACATCAACGTTCACTTTTTGCTCCTGCTCCACTGTACAGGATGCAACAGGAGAGGGACGTTTCAGAGGGAGGGAGCACATACTCAGTGCTCTGGGTGCCCTCCCCTCCCCCGCTTCTCCATGTCCTTTGTCCCGTTTTCAGCAGGGAGGAGGGGGAGGGGCGCTGCAGGGTCCCAACCAGGGAAGCTGCTGACAAACACGTCAACCACCAGCTCCAGGAGTCACAGGAGGAAAGGCCTCTATGTAGGTGAGGGTAATGTAGTGTGTGTGTGTGTGTATGTGTGCCAGTGTGTATGCATGTCTGTGTGTGTCTGTGAGTGTATGTGTGCCAGTGTGTGTGTGTGCCAGTGTGTGTGTCTGCATGTGACTGTACATTGTGTGCAGAATTATTGGGCAAGTTGTATTTCAGAGGATTATTTTCATTATTGATCAACAACTATGTTCTCAATCAACCCAAAAGACTCATAAATATCAAAGCTTAATATTTTTGGAAGTTGGAGTGTTTTTTTTTAGATTTGGCTATCTTAGGAGGATATCTGTTTGTGCAGGTAACTATTACTGTGCAGAATTATTAGGCAACTTAATAAAAACCAAATATATTCTCATGTCACTTGTTTATTTTTACCAGGCAAACTAATATAACTGCACAAAATTTAGAAAAAAACATTTCTGACATGCAAAAACAAAACTGCCAAAAATGAGTGCCCAATATAGCCACCTTTCTTTATGATGACACTCAACAGCCCTCCATCCATAGATTCTGTTTACGATCAACATTGCGTGCAGCAGCCACCACAGCCTCCCAGACACTGTTCCGAGAGGTGTACTGTTTTCCCTCCCTGTAGATCTCACATTTAAGGAGGGACCACAGGTTCTCTATGGGGTTCAGATCAGGTGAACAAGGGGGCTATGTCATTATTTTTCTTCTCTTAGACCTTTACTGGCCAGCCATGCTGTGGAGTAGTTGGATGTACAGTATGTGATGGAGCATTGTCCTGCATGAAAATCATGTTTTTCTTGAACGATACTGACTTATTCCTGTACCACTGCTTGAAGAAGTTGTCTTCCAGAAACTGGCAGTAGGTCCGGGAGTTGAGCTTCACTCCATCCTCAACCCAAAAAGGTCCCACAAGTTCATTTTTGATGATACCAGCCCATACCAGTACCCCACCTCCACCTTGCTGGCATCTGAGTTTGAGTGGAGCTCTCTGCCCTTTTACTGATCCAGCCTCTGGCCCATCCATCTGGCCCATCAAGAGTCACTCTCATTTCATCAGTCCATAAAGCCTTGGAAAAATCAGTCTTAAGATATTTCTTGGCCAGTCTTGACAGTTTATCTTGTTTCTTTTTCAAAGGTGGTCATTTTTCAGCCTTTCTTACCTTGGCCATGTCCCTGAGTATAGTACACCTTGTGCTTTTTGATACTCCAGTAAAGTGACAGCTCTGAAATATTGCAAAACTGGTGGCAAATGGCATCTTGGCAGCTTCACTCTTGATTTTTCTCAACTCATAGGCAGTTATTTTGCGCCTTTTTTGCCCGACACGCTTCTTGTGACCCTGTTGACTATTTGCCATGAAACGCTTGATTGTTCGGTGATCACGCTTCAAAAGTTTGGCAATTTCCAGACTGCTGCATCCCTCTGCAAGACATCTCACAATTTTGGACTTTTCAGAGCCTGTCAAATCTCTCTTCTGACCCATTTTGCCTAAGGAAAAGCATTTGCCTAATAATGAAGCGCACCTTATATAGGGTGTTGATGTCATTACACCACACCCCTCCTCATTACAGAGATGCACATCACCTGATTTACTTAATTGGTAGTTGGCTCTCAAGCCTATACAGCTTGGAGTAGGACAACATGTATAAAGAGTATCATGTGATCAAAATACTAATTTGCCTAATAATTCTGCACACAGTGCGTGTGTGTGTGTTATCTGTAATGTATTATGAATAAGATTTGTGTGTACAGTATAGTGTGCGGTCTATCTCTCTATCATTTATCTATCTTCCTATTTATCTATCTATTCTACCTATTATGTATTAGCTATCTATTGTCTATTCCTCCTATAAATTATCTATCTATCCCTATATCTATGTATAATATATCTATCTATTTTATTTAAGAAAAAAGGAGCAGCACAATATTTTAAGGAGAAAAGGGTACAAAGCCGTAAGGCTGGGGTCACACTTGGGCTGGGACCCACGATTCCAGGCAGAGCTAAAAACATAGCAATTTCTGCCGTAACAGACACCATTGATGGCGAGCGCTGCCTGGTAACGGGGCCCCATAGAAACCTGTAGTTTACCTTGGGTTGCAGCCACACACAGAGCACAGGATGGCCGCTTTGCAACAGCGCACAGGAAAACGCTGTCAGCAGCGTTTTCCTGTGGACTGTTGAAAAGCGGCCATCCTGCAGCTGTGTGTGTGGCTGCATCCCAAGGTAAACTACAGGTTTCTATGGGGCCCCATTACCAGGCAGCGCTCGCCTTTAGCAATTTCTGCCGTAACAGACACCGTTATGTTTTTAGCGCTGCCTGGAAACGTGGGTCCCAGCCCTAGTGTGACCCCAGCCTCAAAGAGCTCTGTCCTAAGCAATTCAATGTAGAAAGCAAAAAAAAATAAAAAAATGAAAAAAGCAGTGGACTTTACTAGCCCATGTGGTGACGTGTTGTGACGTATTGGGAACGCAAGAGAGCTGAGTACTTATTTAATCAGTGAATACAGTACCCTATGGACTATGGGGTGTATTATAATAATTGGATGACTATGAGGGTGCACTATTATACATGGATGACTATGGGGGTGCACTATAAAAACTGGGGGGCTATGGGGTTGCATTATATTATATGGAGAACTATGGGGGGTACATTATACTGTATGGAGGCGGCACTCACCAATAGCAGGGTTTCAGTTTTCTTTAATGCTTGCCTTTCAATACATTAAAAGTTCCAGTGCGGCGGGGAGAGGGAGTGAGGAGCCGGCGGAACGACGGCACTGTTTCGTAGTGAGTAACCACTTCGACGGGTTCCTGTCTGCAGGAGACAGGAACCCGTCGAAGTGGTTACTCATCACGAAACGGTGCCGTCGTTCCGCCGGCTCCTCACTCCCTCTCCCCGCCGCACTGGAACTTTTAATGTATTGAAAGGCAGGCATTAAAGAAAACTGAAACCCTGCTATCGGTGAGAGCTGCCTATACGTTTTTCTATTTTTCATATGTTAAATACTGTCTATGTGGCGTGCAACACCTAAGTACCGGGGGATTGCCCTAAATGGGAAGCAGCTGAACTCGCAAGCCGTAGTGCCCGTGTAACGGAGTGGGTAGCCCTGACTGTATGATTATTGAAATGGACACTGAAGTGGACATTACACAGTCCAATACTGCCCCCTTGTGGACAAGTGCTGAAATTGCTGAGGAGATGATTACACCAAGTGCTGATCCCCTCCCACATCAGCCATGTGCTGAGGAAGAAAAAGTGCGGGAAACAGAGAAGGGGACAGAGCTCGACCAGGACAGACCTGCCTGTGGGTGTTCCTCGAGAGAGGGCTTCCTTGCAACACCTCTCTGGAAAGATCACGCTGCGGAAGCCGTTGCGACAACCCCCAGGCTGCAGAACATTGTTACCATGAGCCTAACCTGACTGCAGAGCATCGCACTCCTAGAGCATATTCAGAGACTGTGACGGACACAAGGGCGCCATCTTCGAAACCTATACTCCTTTCTTCCTTCTTTTTTCCCTCGGACTGAGAGACTATAAACTGGTACTTGTGGAGAGGACTGAGGAGACCCCCCCTTCATCGCTTCCCCTGGAATCGCCACCGTTAGACCCCAGGCCTGCGACGTGGGAGCTACACCTTCTGCTGTTATAGACTGGTAACGTACATTGAGGGAAAGCTAGGGAAAGATATTGCTAGTACTGTTTTGTTTTCTTTGTTTGTTTGCCGTGCATCCGGAGCTGAATATCAGGGGACTCAACCTTCCCTATGTGTGCAGCCAAATCAGTTGAATGTGTTATCACCATGTTTAATAGTAAAGAAATGTTTCCTCCCGTTAAATCTGAGTATGGGGATTTTGTTGAAGCAGATCATAGACACACACCCGCAGCCTTACTGCCGGTTACTTCATCTGGCGTAGTCGGCAGGATCTGTGATCAACAAAATCCTCTCCCGGTAGTAGCTTATAACCAAACAGCTCCCCCAGCGTCTATTGTCAATCAAGTGAGAAAGTTTAACGGACGGAATTATCCTGTACCTGAATGGACAGAACAACTCAAGATAGTGGGGGAAATGTATAACATTGATCCTAAGACCCTAGCAGAAATGGCCATGCTAACATTAGAGGGGGAGGATTGGACGACAGTCAGGCTGGAGACGGTTAGGGGCCGGCGTGCATTGGATGACTTGGTGCGGGTGCTGGAGAACACCCATGGGCCGACTACATATGCGGGGACATTGCGCTATATGTTCTTCCGGCGTACTCAGCTCGAGTGGGAGGACATTCCCCAATATGCAAACGCCCTCCAAGTACTGCTTGAACAAGCCTGTAGAAAAGAAGAACAGATAGCTAGTGCAGACTCCCGGGATCTGGTGCTGAGAGATCAATTTGTAACCGGGCTGAGAGACCCATACCTTAACCGCGCATTGCAAGATCTACTCCGGATAAATCCGGCCCTTACGTTCGCTGAGGTTAAACAGGAAGCGATAGAACGTTCTAGGGGACCTGTCATGGAAACACAGACTTTTACCGCGGCTTGCAGGTCCATATCTGGTACCAAAACTCCGAACAGTGACACGGAAGAACTGAAACAGATGGTGGCAGAGTTACAGAAACAGGTGCTACAGCTCACACTAGACCAACAGGCGGACAGGCAAGCGAGACAGCAACCCAGCCGGCCTATGGGAAGGTGCTGGACATGCGGCGACCCCCGCCATAGAGCAAACCGTTGCCCCCAGAACTTTCAAGTCCACCCGCGGTCCGATTTACCAGAACCAGTGAGCCGTGCCGCTCAACAGCGGCCGCCGTTAAACTAGACGCCCCTGCCAAAGCGGCTCACTCGGCAGGGGAGGCCAAGGAGAAGGGTGTAGGAAAACAGAGCCAGCAACGGAACAAACTTGCATCAAACAGCCCCACCCTGGAAGTATTGCTGGAAGGGATTGCCGTGCAAGGACTAATGGACACTGGGTCTCAGGTATCCACCATCTCCGAGCAGTTTTATGAAGAATATCTGAAGCCACGAGTTGCCTATGACCCTGATACTGCCATCAAGATCAAAGCAGCCAATAATTTACTCATTCCGGTGACGGGAATTGCCTGGATGAACACCGAAATTTGTGAGCAGGACCTCGGGAAGAGGGGGATAATCGTGGTCAAGGAAGGCTTTGGATCAGAAACGCCCATGATTATTGGGATGAACATCCTGAAAGACCTGGATCTGGTGCTGTTCACCAAGAGGGGGCCCAAGTACTGGCAGGAGGTGACCGCACACAGGGCCACCCGCCGAGCCTTTCAATGAGTGGTCCGGACCTGCAGCCTCCAGCGAATGGCAGAGGAACAGCTGCCGCTGGCCACGATCACCATACCCCGCCACACTAGGATAACCTTACCGGCTGAGAAGGAGACAGTTATCTCGCTACCCCTTAGCACCACAAGACAGCTGGAAGGCGTAGAGGTGCTGATTGAGCCGCAGACCCCGAAGGAGGGGAAGCTGAATGCACTAGTTGCCCGAACGCTAGCTGTTGTGAGAAAGGGAAGGATTCCTGTTAGGCTGGGCAACACGGCTAACGTGGGCATCGACCTAGAGGCTGGGACACAGCTCGCCCGAGTTTACGCCCTACCCGAAGAGGTGAATCCTATGAGCCCCCTCCAGTTTGCACCATCTACAGAGGGAGATTGGACAGTGACTGTCTCTGCCATGGCCACTGCCACAGAGGACACCAAAGCGGGGCGAGAACTGCGAGAAATGTGTCAGCTGGACACATCCCAATACTCCAAACAGGAGGTGTCCCAGATAGAGGAACTACAAGAACACCAGGCGTCCTTTGCCCGGCATGACACCGAATTTGGATGCACCACCAGTATCAAGCACGAGATCCCCACGGGTAACGCCGCTCCCATTCGCGAGAGGTACCGCCAAATACCTCCCCAACAATACCAAGAAGTGAAAAACCTGAATTCCATGTTACATGTCGGAGTGGTACGAGAGAGCCAGAGCCCCTGGGCTGCACCGGTGGTGATGGTTAAGAAGAAAGACGGGTCCCTGAGGTTCTGTGTGGACTACCGCCGCTTGAATGCTTGCACCATCAGGGACTCGTACCCTTTGCCAAGGATCGAAGAATCCCTGACGGCCCTGAAGAAAGCCAAGTACTTTTCTTCCTTGGATCTGGCCAGCGGTTATTGGCAGGTACCCATGCACGAGAAGGATCGAGAAAAGACTGCTTTCATCCTACCCATGGGCCTATACGAGTTCGACCGGATGCCCTTTGGCCTGAACAATGCGCCGGAGACTTTCCAGAGGCTGATGGAGCGCTGCTTGGGGGACTTCAATTTCGACTTCACCCTCATCTACCTGCACGACATTGTAGTCTATTTGGCCACATTTGAAGAACACCTACAGCAGCTGGGCCGTGTGTTCCGTAGGTTGAGGGAACATGGCCTGAAGTTGAAGCCCAGCAAGTGCCGTCTTCTGCAGCCAGAGATCGATTACCTGGGTCACCGGATCTCGGCCGAAGGTGTTCAACCGTCTCCAGAGAAAATAGCCGCCGTACAGGACTGGCCACAACCTGCAAATGTCAAGGAGGTCAGGGCTTTCCTGGGGCTGGCTGGCTACTACTGCCGGTTCGTCAAGAACTTCGCCCAGCTTGCTGCACCACTGCACGACCTGCTTCGAGGGACCACCAACAGCCCCAGGGGACGACCCATCAGCTGGGGACCCAGTCAGGAAGAGTCCTTTCAAGCCCTAAAGGGTGCTCTGATGTCGTCCCCCCATCTTAGCATATGCGGACTACAATCTGCCCTTTCAACTACATACTGATGCCAGTCTACAGGGTCTAGGGGCAGTACTATCCCAGGTACAAGAAGGCAAGGAACGTGTCATAGCCTATGCCAGTCGGTCCCTACACGAAGGTGAGAAGAACCCCATCAATTACAGCTCGTTCCGGCTGGAGCTGTTGGCCCTAACGTGGGCTATGACTGAAAAATTTGCAGGATATCTCACGGGGACAGAGGTACTAGTCCTGACCGATAACAATCCGTTGGCCCACTTAGAGAATGCAAAACTCGGAGTCATGGAGCAGCGTTGGATGGCCCGGCTCTCTAAGTTTAACTACAAGATCAGATATAGAGCTGGGGCTGAAAATCAAAATGCGGACAGCCTGTCTAGAGTGACATTCCCCTTACTCACTAGAGACCGGGATGAAGAACTAGAAGGAGACGAGACGCCTGACTTCGCAGGGCTTGCCCGACAGATGATGGATTGCCGCCAGTATGTTGTAGGTGAAGCTGGAACTCAAGTGAGGGCCCCGCTGTCCCCCCAGGAGTGGTGCAGCCTCCAGGACCAGAACCCTGAATGGGCCCTACTCAAGCAATGGGTGAAGCAACAGAAGAAGCCCTCCTCCGAAGCACGGTCGCAACTGTCCGCCGGGACCTTGACCTTGCTCAGCCAGTGGGATCGACTAATTCTGAGAGAAGAGGTACTATATCGGAAGGTTCTCCTGTCCCACATGTTGGAGGAATGTATACAAGATGTGGTGCCTGCCCAATTGGCCCGTGAGATGGTGGACGAAGCACACAAAAGGAACGGTCACTTTGGAATAGACAAGACCTTTCGGTGGATTCAACAGTCCATCTACTGTCCAGGGCTCCGCAAGCTGGTTGAAGACGTCTGCAGAACCTGTCCCACCTGTGAACTTCAGAAGTCCACTGAGCAGCGTGCACCTGTCCAGACAATTAAAACATCCAGGCCCCTTGAGCTGTTGATGGTGGACTATCTGTTGATTGGGACGGCGAGTAGTGGCTATCAATACTGCCTAGTCATGGTGGACCACTTCACAAAATTCGCCGTCGCTGTTGCTACCAAAGACCAGACTGTCGAATCAGCTGCACGGGCTATCTGTCGATAGTTCATCCACGTCTATGGGTGTCCGGAGGGGTTGCACTCTGATCAGGGGTCTTGTTTCGAAGGCAGAGTTATCGAAGAACTGCATCGGATATATGGGATCCAGAAGTCAAGGACCACCCCTTATCACCCACAAGGGAACGGTGCGTGTGAGCGCTTTAACCGGACTCTACTCCAGTTGATCCGCACCTTAGCCGATGATAAGAAGGACCAATGGCCCCAATTCCTTCCAGATCTAGTATGGGCCTACAACAACCAGGTCCACTCTGTGACTGGATACACCCCACACACCCTTCTCTTTGGCCGCCCGGGAAAAGGGGTCCATGACCTGAACCTATTCCGCCCTGAAGAAGAGGTCTGCAATACCTACCCATCCTGGCTACATGCTCACCGACAGAAGATGGAAACTGTACACCGGCTAGTGAGCCAACAGATCCGGAACCAGATACATGCTGACCCACTCCCAGTACAAGAGGAACCCTTGGAGTTGGGACAGCTAGTCCTGCTCCGTATTAAGAAGCCTCAAGGAAAGCTTCGAGCCAAGTGGGAGGCCGAAATCTACCGGGTAGTCGAACGCCCCTACCCCAACAGTCATGTATACCGAGTGCGGGGTGAAGACAGTGGCAACACCCGCACCATACACCGAAACATGTTGCGCCCCTGCCGGTCCCAGCCTGACTCCCCGACCACAGTACCCAGAGAGGGTGACGCTGCTGACATGACTGACGTCATAGATACTATTCAGCATAGCGACCACGTTGACTCTGAGGCTGGTGACCCACCTACCCAGACTAATTCTTCCCCCGGGGGACTGACTGAAGTGGAGCGTACAAAAGGTGACGAGGTGGGGAATAGCCGACCCTTGCAGCGCACTGGCCGCACCACTACTGGGGTCCCTCCCAGACGGTTCTACAGGGACCAGTACGTATGGCCCACTTCTCAACCAACCCCTGTGACATCTACAGCCATCACTGCCTTGGAGCCGGCGGTTGTTGACAGGGACTGCCAACCTTTAAGTGGGGGGGTATGTAACGGAGTGGGTAGCCCTGACTGTATGATTATTGAAATGGACACTGAAGTGGACATTACACAGTCCAATACTGCCCCCTTGTGGACAAGTGCTGAAATTGCTGAGGAGATGATTACACCAAGTGCTGATCCCCTCCCACATCAGCCATGTGCTGAGGAAGAAAAAGTGCGGGAAACAGAGAAGGGGACAGAGCTCGACCAGGACAGACCTGCCTGTGGGTGTTCCTCGAGAGAGGGCTTCCTTGCAACACCTCTCTGGAAAGATCATGCCGCGGAAGCCGTTGCCACAACCCCCAGGCTGCAGAACATTGTTACCATGAGCCTAACCTGACTGCAGAGCATCGCACTCCTAGAGCATATTCAGAGACTGTGACGGACACAAGGGAGCCATCTTCGAAACCTATACTCCTTTCTTCCTTCTTTTTTCCCTCGGACTGAGAGACTATAAACTGGTACCTGTGGAGAGGACTGAGGAGACCCCCCCTTCATCGCTTCCCCTGGAATCGCCACCGTTAGACCCCAGGCCTGCGACGTGGGAGCTACACCTTCTGCTGTTATAGACTGGTAACGTACATTGAGGGAAAGCTAGGGAAAGATATTGCCAGTACTGTTTTGTTTTCTTTGTTTGTTTGCCGTGCATCCGGAGCTGAATATCAGGGGACTCAACCTTCCCTATGTGTGCAGCCAAATCAGTTGAATGTGTTATCACCATGTTTAATAGTAAAGAAATGTTTCCTCCCGTTAAATCTGAGTATGGGGATTTTGTTGAAGCAGATCATAGACACACACCCGCGGCCTTACTGCCGGTCACTTCACCCGGACCACACATCTCTGCAATCTATACTGTATGGAGGACTATGGGGTGCATTATAATAATTGGAAGACTATGAGGGTGCACTATTATACATGGATGACTATGTGAACGCATTATAATAACTGGGGGGGCTATGGGGGTGCATTATAGTATATGGAGGACTATGGAGTGCATTATAATAATTGGAGGAATATATGGGTGCAATATGCATGGAGGACTATAGAGGGTACATTATATTATAAAGTGGAATTAGGGGGTGCATTATATTATAAGGAGGGGTATGCGGGGTTCATTATAATATGCGAAGGGCTATGAGGGAGCCTTTATACTTTATGGAGTACTATTTTAATTTAAGAAATTCTTCTATGGGGCCCCATGATTTCTATGTAAGCCACTGGTCGCATAAATCACTCATAGGTACAATAACAAAAACCATACCGGTATCAGTAACAACTGCGCATGTCCGTGATGTCAGATATTCACTGGCCAATTAAGAGTATAGCTATCACACATGTGCACTAGTACTCGGGAGTCAGGCACACCATCTTTATTACTGTCACATCACAGTTATTGCGTAACGCTGAGAATCTATCCTGAATCTATCCTGAGCATGCGTATTGCCAGCTTGATGCGCCATATCAGATAGTGAGCATTAAGCTATTATAACAGCAGAATAATTATATTAAACTGGGTTAATATAATGTTATTAACCCACTTTAATATAATTATTCTGCTATTATAATAGCGTAATGCCCATACTAACCGATATGTCACCACATGGGCTATTAAAGTCCACTGTGCTTTTTTCATTTTTGGAGTGCTCTATTATTATTATTATTATTATTTATAGAGCACCATTGATTCTGTGGTGCTATACATGAGAAAGGGTTACATTCAAACAAGTTAAAAATACAATGAACAAACTAACAGTGACAGACTGATACAGAGGGGAGAGAGGACATGGCCTTTCAGGCTAACATTCTACAGGGCAATGGGGAGGGAGACAGTAGGTTGGGTCTCCTCTGGTAATGGTGGAGCGCCAGGTCCAATGGTGGTGGAGTGCCGGGTCCAGTAGTGGTGAGGTGGCACCGTGGTCAATGCAGGCTGTTCTGAAGAGATGTGTTTTCAGGTTCCGCTTGAAGGTTCTGAGTGTGGGGGACAGTCGGGTGTTTAGGGGTGCAGAATTCTAGAGAAAGGGAGATGCTCGGGCCAAGTCTTGCAGGCGGTTAGATGAGGAATGTACAAGTGTGGAGGAAAGAAGGTGGTCTTGGGAGGGTTAAAGATTATGAGTTGGATATTGGGAGATTAGTTCAGAGATATATGGGGGGGACAGATTGTGGACGGCTTTGTAAGTCAGTGTTAAGGCCCAGTTACACACACAGATACGGTAATTGTGCAGAGGTTGTTCGCAGATCTATGGTTGCAGTGAAATCGTGGGCACATTGTTCCATTATGTGGCCGTGTACAAATGGAACAATGTGTCCATGATTTCACTGCAACCAGAGATCTGCAAACAATCTCTGCACAGTTATCTGTGTGTGTAACTGGGCCTTTAGTGGTTTGAATTGAATACACTGGTGAATTGGGAGCCAGTGGAGGGATTTGCAGAGGAGAGAGGTGGATTAGTTGGGCAGCAGAGTTAAGGACAGATTAGAGAGGTGAAAGAGTGTTAGCAGGGAGACCACAGAGGAGGAGGATGCGGTAGTCAAGATGGGAGATGATGAGGGCATGCACTAGTAGTTTAGTAGATTGAGGGTTGAGGAAGGAACTGATTCTGGAAATATTTTTGAGTTGGAGGCGGCAGTAGGTGGCGAGATCTTGGATGTGTGGTTTGAAGGACAGGGCAGAGTCAAGGCTTACTCTGAGAGAGCGGACTTCAGGTACAGGGCAAAGTGTGGTGTCCTTTATTGTGATAGATAGATCTGGTAAGGAAGGTGTGTGAGATGGAGGAAAGATGATGAGTTCAGTTTTGTCTACGTTGAGTTTTAATGCAAAACGAAAAGGAAAAGGGGCGCAAATGTGTAGGATCCCCTTATTAAAAATGTCTAAGTGGCGTGGGTAGGTGGCCACTCACCTTATCGGGTTGTGCAAGTCCTGCACAACCCGGTTTACCAGCCTCCGCCGCCGGCTGTAAGTGCGCTGCCTCTCCGCTCTCCTCTCTCCTGGTCCTCGGAACAGGACCTATCCGGTCACGTGACCGCGAAACCGAAATAGCATCACCGTTCTTTGTTGTGGGTTGCCAGGGAAACGCCAGGTCCTCAAGGCAGATCGTTGGTGCTGTTCCTGAGCTGCTCCAGCCGCCAGTCCCTCTCAAAGGGAGTAGTTTTCATGGAAATAAATAGTAATGGCGGTCTGATTAGTAGCGCTCTAAGGATCAAGCAGACATATAAGATGTTTTAATAAATGGCAAACCTTTTATTAATTTCTTAGCTCCCCTCACAGCTCCACTACGAGGGGTGGCTTCACCTGATGAAGACTGTCTATACAGTTGAAACGCGTAGTGGATCTGTGAGGGGAGCTAAGAAATTAATAAAAGGTTTTCCATTTATTAAAACATCTTATATGTCTGCTTGATTCTTAAAGCGCTCCTAATCAGACCGCCATTACTATTTATTTGCATACATTGAGTTTTAGGAAGCGAGAGGAGAAAAAGGAGGATATGGCTGATCTACACTCCGGGATTCTGGACAGGAGAGATGTGACATCGAGGCCAGAGAGGTAGATCTGAGTGTCATCTGCGTTCAGGTGATGCTGGAAGCCATGAGACTTATTGAGTTTTCCCAGACCAAGGGTATAGGTTGAAAAAAGGAGGGGCCCCAGGACAGAGCTTTGAGGGACCCGAACAGAAAGGGGATGGGGCAAGGAGGTCGTGTGGGAGACGCTAAATTGCTGGGCTTTCTTCTGCGGCTCTGCAGGCCCGCAGCATCGGACTCCAGTGTCCGGTTGTGCTAAAGGGGTATACCTTCAGTCCCTGTCCTTGTTCCCTATCTCCTCTACTTGCCTCCGGCCCCTTCCCTGGGGTATGAACAGCCGACAATCGTCCCTTGGTCCTGGCCTAAATCTCTCACCAGAGACCAGCAGCTCTGCCTCCTCCTTTCTGCTCTCCTCACACGAACTAACTGCCAACTGTCTCCTGGGACTAACTGTCTCCTCCTCTCAGCCTGGATCTTCTTAAAGGGGAACTGACTTAATGCAGCCAGTAGAGCTCCCCCTTCAGGTCTGGAGTGGTAGGTGGTGTGTGCTGAGCAAACCAAGTCCTGAAAACCTGGACTGTGTGCGGCCCTCGAGGCCAGGAGTTTGAGACCCCTGGTGTAGAGTGTAATACAGTCATATGAACAAGTTTGGGCACCCCTCTTAATCTTACTCTTTTTTTTGTTTGTTTAAAATTGTTTTTTCACAACAGCTATTTCAGTGTGATATATGTAATAACTGATGGACACAGTAATATTTCAGGGTTGAAATGAGGTTTATTGTACTAACCAAAAATGTGAAATATGCATTATTTCAAAAATTGACAGGTGCAAAAGTATGGGCACCTCAACAGAAAAGTGACATTAATATTTAGTAGATCCACCTTTTGCAAAAATAACAGCCTCTAGTCGCTTCCTGTAGCTGTTATTGACTTCCTGGATCCTGGATGAAGGTATTTTTGACCATTCCACTTTACAAAACAATTCCAGTTCAGTTAAGTTTGAAGGTAGCCGAGCCATGGACAGCCCGCTTCAAAACATCCCACAGATGTTCAATGATATTCAGGTCTGGGGACTGGGATGGCCATTCCAGAACATTGTAATTGTTCCTCTGCATGAATGCCTGAGTAGATTTGGAGCGGTGTTTTGGATCATTGTCTTGCTGAAAGATCCATCCCCGGCATAACTTCAACTTTGACACTGATTCTTGAACATTATTCTCAAGAATCTGCTGATACTGAGTGGAATCCATGTGACCATCAACTTTAACAAGATTCCCGGTGCTGTCAATGGCCACACAGCCCCAAAGCATGATGGACCCTCCCCCAAATTTGATACTGGGTAGCAAGTGTTTTTCTTGGAATGCTGTGGTTTTGTGGCGCCATGCATAAATCCTTGTTGTATGACCAAACAACTCAATTTTTGTTTCATCAGTCCACAGGACCTTCTTCCAAAATGAAACTGGCTTGTCCAAATGTGCTTTTGCATACCTCAGGCGACTCTGTTTGTGGCGTGCAAGCAGAAACGGCTTCTTTCGCATCACTCTCCCATACAGCTTCTTCTTGTGCAGTGTGCGCTGTATTGTTGACCGATGCACAGTGACACCATCTGCAGCAAGATGATGCTGCAGGTCTTTGGAGGTGGTCTGTGGATTGTTCTTGACTGTTCTCACCATTCTTCTTCTCTGCCTTTCTGATATTTTTGTTCGCCTGCCACTTCTGGCCTTTACAAGAACTGTCCCTGTGGTCTTCCATTTCCTTACTATGTTCCTCACAGTGGAAACTGACAGGTTAAAACTCTGAGACAACTTTTTGTATCCTTCCCCTGAACAACTATGTTGAACAATCTTTTTTTCAGATAATTTGAGAGCTGTTTTGAGGAGCCCATGATGCCACTCCTCAGAGAAGATGCAACTAGGAGAACAACTTGCAAGTGGACACCTGAAATAGCTTTTCTCCTGATTGGATACACCGGGCTATGCAGTACAAAGATCAATGAGGTTACCAAACCAATTTAGTGCTTCAGTAAGTCAGTAAAAAGTACTTAGGGGTATTCAAACCATGAAAATCAGAAGGGTGCCCATACTTTGGCACCGGTCAAATTTTGAAATAATGCATATTTCACATTTTTGGTTAGTACAATAAACCTCATTTCAAACCTGAAATATTACTGTGTCCATCAGTTATTGCATATATCACACTGAAATAGCTGTTGCAAAAAAACAATTTTAAACGGAAAAAAAAAGAGTAAGATTAAGAGGGGTGTCCAAACTTTTTCATATGACTTTATATACAGTTTATATATATTTTACATCTTACATATACCTTGCACTTGCCATGTGTAGGTGTAATGTGTATGCATGCATTGTATTCCTGTAATTTCCATGTTTGCAATTCTGAACATTGACCTGCCAAATCCACAAGGTGTGTAATATGCGCTCTATTAGGATTTCACTTGCCAGTTCAAGTGATCATCTTTTGCTCGCTCACATGTGATTTGCAGACTTTTGGTCATGTGACGACTGACATCTCATCCTGTTTCTTTCAACTGTAAATTATAACGATGTAAAAAAGCTAGAGAAGAGATCAGTCGTCGCATAACCATAAGTCTGCAAATCGTATGTGAGCTATTACACTACAACCACTTGAATTGGCAAGCACAATCCTAACAGAGCGCATATTACACATATGGGGGATTCAGCAGATCATCTTGCAGAATTGCAAACACTGGGAGGAACAGGTTCTGCATTATGAGGTTCTGCAGCAGCTGAGGCATGTTCTGCAGTAGCTTCAGTGTGAATTATGAAGTTCTGTTGCAGCTGAGGCATGTGTTTCAGTAGCTGCAGTAGGAGGTTATGTATCAACTGAGGTGTCTATAATGTTCTGCAGCAGTGGATGTGCCTAATATGAGGTTCTGTCAAAGCTTATGTGTGTATCCTGAAGTTCCTCTCTCCCTCTGCTGATCCCGACCACTGCAATCACAATGATTTCTGTCTGCAAGCACAGAAAACACGCTGCGTTTGCATCCGGATATCTGCGTTCCACCATGTGTTTGATGTTATGCGTTTGGAAGCATGCAGATCGAATGCTACTGTGAAACCGGCCTTATCTGTATTTTGGCCTTTTTGCCCCTGAGTGCCCTCAGCACAGGCTCCACTGTGCATTGTCTGGTATTCTCATCTTGTACATTTATGGCAGATCCACAGGACTTGTATAGTAGATGAGGATCCGACCAATGTGGCCACGACCTGCTCCGCACTCAGCCAAGAGACGGCAGAACGTCTACCCATGTGTAGAGGAATTTATCTAATCTCTAGACAAAGTTCAGCAGATCAGAAGACCCCTGTAAGTGATAACATCTGAGTGCAGTGCAATGCTCCTCACTCACTCACACACACACTTATATGGGTGTGAGTGAGCAGAGACTCTCTGACAATCGCATCATGCTGCCATTTTTTTCCTCAGTTAGGATTTTCTCACATTGCACTTGTGCGAGTCACACGCTACTGTAACTTTACCTTTAGCGTGTGCTCACATGTAGTGAAATTAATGTGGATTTGAGGTGCAGATTCTTCAGCACAAATTTAAAGGCATTTATTGTACAATACATGTGAAGAAATCAATTTTCTTAGGGTATGAAAAAATGGCCTCCTTTCTGCGTTTGTATCCTGGAAACCGAAGTAAAAAATCAATAGGGTGGGGGCACCAAATGGCAGTTTTGCACAGGGCACCATTCAGGCTAGGGCCGGTCCTGGCTATCACATCAGCATTTTGCACCTGGGCTGCACCCATCTCTACAATGGAGGTACCCTGCATCCTGCGTGTGTATTTAGTATTAGGTTTGGCTCCTTTGTGGTGAGTTTTTTGTAGCTCATCGTGCCAATGCATTTTTTTAGGGGGGGTTGATAGAATGTATCAAGTGGATGTCTTCTGCACATTTGTACATAAACAAATTGTCCGACCTTTTCACTATGCTATTGTTTTTTTCTGATAGGCAATGGATCTCCAAGGACTGTAATCTTAGCATAAGAGCCTTAAGGCATGTTACCTTGCTTTGCAAAAAATCTGAATGTGCATTGTTATAGATTTCCATTACATGTACTATTGATCACACAGGCACAGCGATAACCTGTGGGACGGAGGCTGTGATTGACATCCAAGTTCCTGCACTAACAATGATGACTAACCCGGAAACACAACTGTTAATATTGATCAGTTTGTCCTTTGGGCTATCTTATAGAAGGTGCCTTCAACTGTTCCTTAATGTATTACATGCATATTTCTGTATACAGGTCCAACATTACAGTTCACAGATTGGGTCCAGACATATTTGGACTGAGACAGAATTGTGATAATTCGGCCTCAATACATCAGTATCGCGTAGACATAGCATGGTATAACCCGGCAGCTGCAAAGGTGCTCAAGATGTAAGGGGCCCTCTAACCACCTCCAAAACAAGTGGCATTGTGCATTATGATGGACTATTGGACTGCAAATGGCCCTTCTGTCTGTGTCTGTTCCTAATCAGTTTCATGTGTTGTAAAAAAGAAAACAAATTCCATCAAGATATGATTGTAGTATAGACTTTCAGCTAGGATGTGTTTTGCAAAAATATATTGCACTAGAAATATTTTGCTGTCAATGATTGCCTGGAGTCTGAAAATCATCAACATCACCAAAGCCTGTTTCCTCCTTTGAGACCATTTGCCAGGCCATTAGTGCAGCCATCCTCATTTTCTGCTTGTTTGTAGGTCTTTATGGTTGTATTGAATTCAGTAAGTGAAAATCGTGCTCAGTCGGGTTAAGGTCAGGTGACTGACTAAGCCCTAAAAGAATATTCCATTACTTTACTTTAAAAAGCAATTGAGTTGCTTTTGCAGAAGGTTTAGTCATTACCTGTCTGTACAGTAAAGCACCGTCCTATCAGTTTTGCAGCAGTTGGTTGCCCGAATCTTAGCAGAATATATAGCTCTATAACACTTCCGAAATCATCCTGCTATTTCTTTTCGCAGTAAAATTATCAGTAAACACCAGTGACCCAGTTCGGTTGGTAGCAATACTTTCCCATGCCATAACGCTGCCTCCACCATGCCTGACAGCTAACGTGGTATGTTTTGGATTAGGACCCATTCCTTTTTTTCTTCATACTCTTCTCTTCCCATCATTCTGCTACAAGTCAATCTTGGTTTCTCTCTATCCTTGACCGCTTGGCAGTTTTAAGATAAACCTTATAGATTTACATGTATGAATACATCTCTTCATAGTAAACTTTGGCAATGATATGGCCACCTCATTGAGTGCATTCTAGGCTTGGTTAGATGTCGTAAAGGGGTTTTTCTTTACCAAGGTTCCTTTCGCTGTCTTTAATGCTCTTTCTAGACTTTTGGTGCTACTGAGCATCCCTTCCTTTTTGTTAATATACCCAACTGTTGACTTGGCCACTACTAAAGCCCATGTCACACTAAGTGAGATTGCTAGCGAGATTGTTGCTAAGTCACAAATTTTGTGACGCAACAGCGATCTCGGTTTGTGTGACACTCAGCAGCGACCAGGCCCCTGCTGTGAGATCACTGATCGTTACAAACTGTTCTGGACCATTTTTTGGTCGTTGCGCTCCCACTTGGCAGCGTGCATCGCTGTGTTTGACAGGGGCAACGACCAACGATCTCAACACTACGCCCGAGAGTGACAGAGTCCCAATGACCGCCGTATCGTTGCTGCATCGCTTGTGAGATCTGACTGTTTGACATCTCACCAGCAATCACGTAGCGACACACCAGCGATCCCGGCCAGGTCGGATCGTTGTTGGGATCGCTGGTGCGTCGCCAAGTGTGACGGTACCCTAAAGTTTCTGCAATCTCAGATAACATTTATTTTTTTAGCCTTATCTTGGCCTTTTTAATTCAAATTCAAATAGGCTTTATTGGCAGCACCAAAATACATTTATTGTTGCCAAAGCAAGAAAAAATAAATGTGACAGGGAAGGTGATCGGGGGATATCGGGATTGGGTGTTGGGGACACAATTTGGGAAATGATAGTACATTTGGGGGTTTTATGTTCCTTTCAGCTTATGACATATGGTGACATATTTGGCGGCGATCTCCACTGTTGATTCATCTTCTCCCAGTAGGATGCAGAGTTTCCTCTTTTCGCCCATGGATGGGAAATCTGGGTTGTGAATGGAAAGTCTCTGGAAGTGGGAGGCCCTCACTGCTGAGCATTTGGTGCAGTGTAGCAGGAAGTGCACCTCATCCTCCAGTGCTCACTGCTGGCAGTGCTGGTACAGTCTCTTCTCCTGTTCTTTGTATGTCTGTCGGTGTCAGCCTATTTCCACCTCTAGACTGTGGGCATTCAGTCTGTATAGACTCCAGGTCTGCCTGTCTTTGGGGTGGTGCAACATCTCCAGATATTTTAACATTGACAAGTCTTTGGGCTATCATTAAAAATTTCCATGAACAGTTACCAAACCAAAACTAAAGTCTCCTGTGTTCAACCGGCAGCTATCTCGCCCAATGCTCTTGTCCACAGGTGAACTCAAGTGTATTCTCTATGAGAAGCACTGCCAGACATCTCTGGTGGTAGCTTATCTCGCAGAGAGCAAAAGGTTTGTCAGTCCAAAATTGAATGTGCCAGATCCTCATCCATTGGGAAAGGGTTGGGGGCCCCCATATACACAAAGTCCCTTCACCTGGGAGTAGTGCACAGTCTGAAGACTCCAAGAAATCCAAGGTAAGAAAAAATGTAGACCAGCATAATCCACCCATAGAAAAATAAAATTATTTTATTCCGTCCATTTAAAATGCACATAAGGAAAAAGGGGGTTCAAGCACAGGATACAAGCCACAAGGTGGATAAAAATATATAATACTCAAACCTCCTAGCCACTGCCAGTGTCTAAAGACCGTGTCAGGTCAGAAATGCTTTGCCGTTGTTATATATTTTTATCCACTTTGTGCCTTGTATCATGCGCTTAAACCTCCTTTTTGCCTATGTGCATTTTAAATACTAGCTGGGTGCCCGATGCAGATGCATCGGGATTCTAGCAGAGCGAGTTTCTGACTCGCAATGGCCGCTTCGCGGCCAATGCTTCGCGCTGCTAAGGTGACTCGCCATGCCCGCTGCGCGGGCATAGCGAGTCGCCTTAGAACTGCTCGCAATGGCCGCTGCGCGGCCAATGCTTCGGGCGTATCCACATGACGACATTGACTCGCAGCGTGAGCGGACTCAAAAGGGGCAAAAATCCCATTCGTGATTATATAATAGATATGGGATAAAATTATTTGAGGTCCTGTATTCAAATCCCACCAAGGACAGCATCTGTTAGGAGTTTGTATGTTCTCCACGTGTTTGGTGGGTTTCCTCCGGTTCTCCAGTTTCCTCCCACATTTCAAAGACTGATAGGATGTTTAGATTGTGAGCCTCAATGGGGACAGTGCATGTATGTAGAGTGCTATGGAATTAATAGCGCTATATAAGTGAATAAATATTATTATTATTTTATTTTTCTACAGATGGATTGTGCTAGTCTACCCTATGTCTTTTTCTCTTGGCCCCTATTTACAGACTGTCAGACCGAAACCAATGATATCGGCAAGTTCGGCCAGTGTTGGTCTAATGCGGGGGTCAGGAACCTTATTGGCTGAGAGAGCCATGATCGCCACATATTTTAAAATTTAATTCTGTGAGAGCCGTACAATATGTTTAAAACTACACACAAGTAAATATGTGCATTTTATGTAAGACAAACACTTTTAAAGTACAATAAGTCTCTGAATTTTTTTTAATAACATTGTTATGCAGTTGCAAACCAATTATTAATCCCCTTGCAGCCCCCAATATGGTACCTCCATCATCCCCTTGCAGCCCCCAATATGGTATCCCCATTATACCCTTGCAGCCCCCAATATTGTACCCCTATCATCCATTTGCAGCCCCCAATATAGTACCCCATCATCCCCTTAAAGCCCCCAATATGGTACCCCCATCCTCCCTTGCAGCCCTTTGCAGCCCCCAATATGGAACCCCATCATCTCCTTGCAGCCCCAATAATAGTACCCCATCATCCCCATGCAGTACCCCACCATCCCTTTGCAGTACCCCCATCATCTCCTTGCAGTACACCCATCATCCCCTTGCAGCCCTTTGCAGCCCCCATCATGGTGCCGGTACCTGCTAAAAAAAAAACCACACACACACATACTGTACATACTCACTGATCTTCCACGCTGTACATTGTTCTGGGTGCCGCCCTGTCCCTGCTGTCGTACCCATATGTTACCAATCAAATGCCAACAGCCGCAGTCCAATCAGAGGCCAGCAACAGCTGGCCAATCAGATTCCTGCATGTGACATCATGCGCCACTCATTGGACCGCGGCTGCTGGCCTCCTGATTAAACCCGTATGGCTGCAGCGACACCTGGAACCCTGGTGGGATGCAGCACACTGTGGCAGGTAAAACTGTTTTATATAGATTTGACTGCGAGCCAGATGCAGCCATCAAAAGAGCCACATCTGGCTCACGAGCCATACATTCCCAACCCCTTGTCTAATGTGTATGGGGAATGGACTACAGACCCTTTATCTCCATAATTTATAATTAAACAATGAGGTTAACATGCTACACCAGACCATGAAATGACTTATTGTCTAGTTGAAGGATTATATCAAAGTACAGGACTATTTAAAAAGAGCCTGTAAATTCGTAGCAATATTTTTGTCAAACCCTTTTGAAAAAGCTAAAACTCTACACTTCAATCACATGTTGATGGCTTTTCTTTTATATCCATTGTACTGATATACAGAAGCCACTTTCTGAAAATGCTGTCACTGTCCAAATATTTCTGGATCTGACTGTATATTGCTCTACAACTACCATCTAAGCCGCATGGTCACCAAATTAAAGAAAAATTACTTCTCTACTGTCCAGGAATTTACAGATGGTTGGCAACAATGTAAACGTAAATCCTGCAAGCTTCCCCATGCCATTACTCCTCTTTCGGGGCACATCTAGCCATGTTGTATCTCAACTTAAATTATATTCTGTTCAGTGACCATTAAACAAAACAAAATGGGGCTCTAAACAGACTCCTCACATACAGTAGATCATTTTTCCTTATGTGGATCACAAGGGACATTCTCACCACCACTCATAGATGTGCAGAATGAATATATGAAATGCACAGGCAGAAAGAATACCTTAAGTGTGTCTATGCTCCATTGAGCATTCCCTTTGCATTGCCATCAGTGGGCATGAGAACATCCCTGGTGATCCTTATAAAATTCAGTGACCCTTTCTTAAATTTGCTTTAAGCTGCATTTTGTTCTGTGGTAACAGCCTTAGAATAGAAAGCAGTTCTAGCCGAGAGGCAAGCTGGACCGGCACATGTTCAACAACTGACCGTTCATGATTAATCTTTTATTATATGAAAACCTTTTTTCATAGGGATAACAAACTACTCTCTTAAACTTTTATTACATATATTATCAATGATTGATGACACATAGCGATATGGGTTTACACGTGTCTATCATTTATTTATTTAATGTACATATTAGTTAGTTATAAGTATGGGCTTTTTTGATATGCATGACTTTTATGAAGTCTTGTCTGCAAGGCCCTAACATTAATGGTGAATTTAGCTGAACAAGTGGGGCATTTGCCCTCTTAAAAACTCAATATACTTTTTCTTTCTATTATTTTCAGTTTATCTATGTGAGGTCGGTGTCAGACGGCTGTATCACAATGCACAGACTGGCTGGTGACTTTCCTGACCTGAGCTTGACGTCATGTATGCAGCTATCACACTTGGGTCAGGGGAGCTACCGGCTAGTCCAAGCATTGTGATGCGATTATTGTCAGTGTTATACAGTCATCTTGAACCGGGCTTGAGCGTTAGAATTATACCACTGTCCTCTATGGGCAAGAGAAGAGTACATATATCATTTGAGTTGTTGGGTGTGGTGTCATCTGGACTGTGCCGTTACAGGCAAATATGGACTTCAGGTCTAATGCATTGTGGGGGATTATCGGGTGTATGGGCTGGCTTCGTTATGCGCACTGCATATACTCCAGAGTCGGCCTGCACAGCCAATACACCCCCACAATGCATCAGACTGGAAGTGATGTCCAGCTGGTGCGTCATACCCAGAAGGAGGTGGGAATTTCTATTTATTAGCACGTAGGAAAATTAATTCTCACACCCAGCGGGGGCGCAATAACAGCAGCGAGGGTGGAGACGAAGCCCTGGAGAGACCATCCAGTAAGTCTACATACCGGAGCCTGAAGGACTCATTTGCATGCGGAAATGTAAGTCACAAAGTCTTTTTTTCATAGCCAATATAGGGCAGATTTAGGTCAGACAGGGATGGCTAGGGATGTGCTAGGAAGATGCAGGGACAGATAGTGATAGGTTTGGGGGCAAAACGAGCTGACGGGGGCAAAATGAGCTGACGGGTTACCATCAAGCAGTAACTAAAATGGGAAGGAAATGATGAACTCATATCTAGCATATTATTATTGCATACGGTCAAAATTAAAAGGTGATGTTTTCATGAAATATTATCAAAATTTGTCTCATGTGACTTATGGAAAAATAAAGTAAAGAATCCAGGATATTTAAATTTAGACAAGAGAACCCTAGGTTCCAAATTTTGATATGATTTTCTAACCTGTACACTTAAATTGATTTTTCAAAAAGAAAAAAAAAAAACTTTCAATTTCTCATATATTATTAAGCCATTCCTTAATACAAGGTGTTCTATTGTCTTTAGAGTATTTTGGGTTTAAGATTTTGGCCGCCTCGATAATATGAAAAGTAAGGGTGGAGGGGGAGTTTATAGCTGCTGTTTGCATACAGAATAAGTTTAGAATAATTAATGATTCTGTAAAATGGACATTTGATGTATATTAATTAAAATCTGTTAATTCTTGTTCAATATATCTATAATGTAGCCGGATATGGAAATAACTTCCTCCTTTTCCACACCTCCAGGAAATTGAAGAACATTCGGGATTAACTGTGTACAAATTCAGGTGTTCTGTAGACACCACCTGGTCACTGACTTATAATTATTTTCCTGAATTTTAGAAATTATAGAAGAGCTATGACAAGATTAGAGGATCTTTGCTGTTTAAAAATCATTGAAATAGATGCATAGTTCTGTAACCCTTAACAGTTTCCACCTTCTTAATAAAATTGGCCAAAGTGTAACCGTCGTTTAAATTTTTACTTAATAATTGTTAGGTCCCCTGGCAACTTCCCTGACGCTGCGTTCTCCCCTGCTCCGCTGGGTGGGCATCCGGCGCCCAGGCGTGCGGTGTGTTGGAGCCGTCTCCGGGTCCTCTTCCTGTCTGCCGGTCACCAGGGTTCGCTCCCACCAGCACACTACAATAGATGGTGTAATGAGCGATGCATTGGGCGCGGCCGCGCTACTCCCCTGTTAAACTAGGGGCCACCACGGCTCAGCCTGACACTCCCCTTGGCCAATAGCTGTCCGTCCTCCGGTATATCAGGCCGCCTTCACTGTTGGGAGGTACCTGATTATTTTGTTAGTTGCCTCGTGCATATCTGGCTGTTAGTCAGGCCTTCCTTGTGCTCTCTCAATTGTGGGTATTCTCCCAGCCCTCCATCTTGTCCATATCTCGAGCTCTGGTACCTCCAACCCTACCCTGCCATACCTCCATTAGCTACGAGCCGCCCTCTGGTACCAGCCGCTGTGGTATTTATACACCCTGGGCTTGCCCCTGACAATCCCTGTATAGGGGTTGGATCCACTAGGACAAGCTCACCCAGGGAAGTTTGGTACCATGGCCCAATGGGTCCACTCTAGGGCGCCTTCCTCCGGAAGCGTGACAATAATAATATAGAATAAATCATAATAATAAACTTTCAAATATACTTAATTACAAAATTCTGGTTGAAAACCATTCATAAATCTTCTACAAGGTGTCCCCACTAGACTCTGTGTGAAGAAGACATATGTTCATTATCAGATCCATCTTCATACTAAATACAGACATGTAACCATATAAGGTAAAGGGGGCATGGCCTACACTATTGACTGTAGCTCATGAGTAAACAATATATCAGATTAGCTCAGGGTACAGCACAGTTGCTAAGCAATGTCAGAACGTCAGGATCACTACTAACTCCTCAGACGTTTGTGTCTAGGAAAGATCTGTCATCTGGCTCCACACAGCTCAGACAATCTCTGTTAACCCCTTCTCTGCTGACTCCCCACACAGCTCACTATCAGCCTGTTCTCAAAAGCTGTGGAAATACGCACACACAGTGCTGGCAGACGCTGGCCACGCCCACACAGTTCTGGCAGATGTTGGCTACACCCACACAGCACTAGCAGCTGCTGGCCACACCCACACAGCCTTAAAATGTAGTTTTTAAAATAGCACAGAAAAATGTGAGAAAATAAGTCACTTTGCACAAAAAAAAAGCATTATCTTAGCTGGTCTGTGACCCATCATTAACAACCAGTGCAGGATTGTTTTCTTATTTTTTCAATGAAATTACATTTATAGTTTAAGTTTGTAAATGGTGCAGATTAGGAAGAAGTGATCTATTAATTATACATTTTTAAAAGAATTCTATTATTAAACATATTTTATATTACACTGATATGTTACAGCAGCAGCTGCTGGGTACATGTTTGCTACTAAAGTGTCATATTTTTGGAAGCTAAAATATTATTGTGCAGCAGAACGTTATTTCTTTGAGATTTGTGGTGAACCCAAAACGTGGAATAGATCCTGGAAGTTGAAATTAAGGGGGTGATATGTGTTGACTCCCACTCCACCCATTAGTGTTTCGAGATGGCCAATTAACTTATTAGAAGCCATCTGAGGGGCATCAATGAGCGGTGAGTGAGCTTTTCGCACAAGGCTTTGACATTGGGAAAGGACGGCTGTGAAAAGAACTGTGGGAGTCACCATTCTTACAGCGCTGCTTAAAGAGAACCTGTCATCAAGATTTTATACCAAAGACTAATTGCATGTATGTAAAGGAACTGTAATGCTAAGTAAACCCTTACCTTCCTTGTAGAAATCCATTTTGCTGTTTTAGAGAAAGCCATAGATGAAATTGTATTCTAATGAGTTGCAAGTACAGTGGTAGCAAATGTCTAAGAATATAATTTCCACAACCAGCCATTGCAGCCCCAGTACTACTCACAGGGGTGTATTAATCACAGTGTCAGTACTGAGTGTCTTTGCAGTTCGGTAGTGTTGTTGCTCTGCTATTTTTGTTTAGTTTTTTTTTCCTTAGTTTGCTCTGTGGCTCTGCATGTGAGGGTTAAAGGTGAAGGGGTGTGACTGAGCTTTCTGCTCTACACCCCTCAGCTTTAAGTAGTTCTGCTTCCCTCCGCCAGATGTTGCAGAAAGAGTTCATTCTAATCTAGGACAGACGTGCAGACGTGCTGCTGGCAGAGCTGCTGTCGTCCCCTTCCTTTGGAGTGGTGTCCTTTTCCTGGTCCGTGGGTGGAGGTAAGAGCTCTTAGCTGAGGGCAAGTTGAAGATTTGAGGGATAGGGTGGTGGCCCGAACCTCCTCACCTTCAGAGATATCTTCAGTGACAGGGCTAGTTGGGACCTCAAGTCCAGGGCCAGACTAGCCTCCCAGTCATCATTGCCAGTAATCCCTTCCTGCTCTATTCCCCTCATCCGCTACACGTGTGACACATGGTCGCAGAGATTACAAATGCTGCAGGGAGGCCTGCCAAACCCATCACATACTGCACCTAGATATCCATCAGAGGCAGGCAGCTGAATTTGACATTGCTATGTGATATTGGCATTGCATGGCAGTGACATCATGCATTGCTGTAGCAGGCACATCGATGTCTGCGGCCAGCCTCTGTGCTGACTACAGAGGAGGAGGCTGAGCATTGTGGAATTGGAGGAAGGGGAGTAGAATTTAATTTTTTTAAATGCGTTAAAGAAACAGAAGAGGAAGGATCCCAGGATGTTAGAAATATATACCAGGAAGGGGACATATATACCTGGAAAGGGCCCAGGATGGGGGACATATATACAAGTAGGGGCAATATAATCCAGGAAGAAACCCAGGGTGTGGGAAATATATACCAGGATGGGGGACATATATACCAGGAAGGAACCTAGGATGATGGACACATATTAGGATGGGGGAAATCCAGACCAGGATAGGAGATATATATGTAACAGGAAGAGGCCCAAGATTGGGAACATATATACCAGGTTGGGGGAAATATAGACCCAGGATGGGTGATACACCTGAAAGAGGTACAGAATGACAGGCATTAGTACAAGACTGGGGCCTTCATTCTTAGATTCCCTTGTTGCCAGTCAGACTTGAAAGCTCACAACAGCATTCACCTTGCAGGCTCCCATGGACCAAAATCCTTCTCCTTATATGTTTACACATATCACAGCCCTCTCTAATACTTGCAATGTATATATATATATATACTAGATGGTGGCCCGATTCTAACACAAATGAGGCCCGATTCTAATAAAATGAGAGCAATGGGGATAGGGGAAAATATGTGTAAGTGGGTTAAAAACTGGCTTAGCGATAGGAAACAAAGGGTGGTCATTAATGGAACACACTCAGAATGGGTCACAGTTAACAGTGGGGTACCACAGGGGTCAGTGTTGGGTCAGTGTTGGGCCCGCTTCTATTTAATATATTTATTAATGACCTTGTAGGGGGCATACAGAGTAGAATCTCAATATTTGCAGATGACACTAAACCCTGCAGGGTAATCAGTACAGAGGAGGACAATTTTATATTACAGGAGGATTTATGTAAACTAGAAGCTTGGGCTGATAAATGGCAAATGCGCTTTAATGGGGATAAATGTAAAGTCATGCACTTGGGCAGAGGAAACAAAAGGTATAATTATGTGCTTAATTGTAAAACACTGGGCAAAACTGTCACTGAAAAAGACCTGGGTGTATGGGTAGATGACAAATTCACATTTAGTGGCCAGTGTCAGGCAGCTGCTGCAAAGGCAAATAAAATAATGGGATGCATTAAAAGAGGCATAGATGCTCATGAGGAGAACATAATTTTACCTCTATACAAGTCACTAGTGCGACCACACTTAGAATACTGTGTACAATTCTGGTCTCCGGTGTATAAGAAAGACATAGCTGAACTAGAGCGGGTCCAGAGAAGTGCGACCAAGGTTATTAGAGGACTGAGGCGTCGGCAATACCAAGACAGGTTATTAAACTTGGGGTTATTTAGTTTGGAGAAACAAAGGCTTAGGGGTAATCTTATAATAATGTATAAATATATGAGGGGACAGTACAGAGAACTTTCTAATGATCTCTTTACTCTTAGGCCTGAGACGGGGACAATGGGGCATCCTCTACGTCTGGAGGAAAGAAGGTTTTATCATAATCACAGACGTGGATTCTATAAGGTGCTGTCACACAGCACGATCTAGCCAGCGATGTCGGAAGCGATGCGCGGGTGCCCGCTCGCTTCCGACATCGCTGGCCAGCTGTCACACAGCATCGCTGCGGCCGGTGACACCGCAGCGATGCGGGAGGTGACATCGCTCGCTGGGCTGGGCTCAGCCCAGCGAGCGATCTGCAGCAACGCTGCGGTATATGCTGGATCGCCGCAGACATCGCTCTGGCCTTACCGCAGGTCACCGGTTGACAGGTTTATGAACATGTTCATAAACCTTTCAACCTGCGACCAGCGATAATTTGCAGTTGCGTCGCGCTGTCACACAGCGCAACGCACTTGCAATATCGCCCACGACATCGCTGTTACGTCACTTTTCGGCGATGTCGCGGGCGACATCGCTACGTGTGACACTACCTTTACTGTAAGAGCAGTGAGACTATGGAACTCTCTGCCACATGATGTTGTAATGAGTGAGTCACTACTAACATTTAAGAAGGGCCTGGATGCCTTTCTTGAAAACTATAATATTACCAGTTATATATACTACATCCTTTGATAGGGCGTTGATCCAGGGAATTAGTCTGATTGGCGTATCTGGAGTCAGGAAGGAATTTTTTCCCCCAATGCGGAGCTTAGTGTTGCCACATAGGGTTTTTTTTTGCCTTCCTCTGGACCAACATGTTAGGCTATGGGTTGAACTAGATGGACTTAAAGTCTTCCTTCAACCTTAAAAACTATGTTACTATGTTACATCGGGTGTTCTAGAATATGTATGTAGTTAACATACTGTGACTGACAGAACTTGTTCAGTCAACGTGGGTGAACTACATTATATATATATATTTATATACTGTATGTATATATATATATAATATAGCAGCGCTATGGTATATGGCGGTACATTACAGCACATGTATAGCAGCGCTATGGTATATGGCGGTACATTAAAGTACATGTATAGCAGCACTATAGTACATGGCAGTACATGTATAGCAGCGCTATGGTATATGGCGGTACATTACAGTACATGTATAGCAACGCTATAGTATATGGCGGTACATTACAGTACATGTATAGCAGCACTATAGTATATGGCAGTACATGTATAGAAGCGCTATGGTATATGGCGGTACATTACAGTATATGTATAGCAACGCTATAGTATATGGCGGTACATTATACTACATGTAGAGCAGCACTATGGTATATGGCGGTACATGACAGCACATGTATAGCAACGCTATAGTATATGGCGGTACATTATAGTGCATGTATAGCAGCGCTATGGTATATGGCCGTACATTACAGTACATGTACAGCAGCGCTATGGTATATGGCTGTACATTATAGCACATGTATAGCAGCACTATGGTATATGCGCTCCCCGCGGCCCCCGCTCCTCCACAGTAAAAGTGAAAATAAAAAAATCCTCAGTGAGGATACTCACCTGTCCGCCGCCTCGCTCCACCTCCGTCTTCTAGGTCCTACAGGCCTTTAGGACCTATCATTGCCTGGTAAACCGATCTGCTGATCGGTTACATGACCACTAACTGCCGGGGGGGCAGGATGGAGAAGGGGGGCAAGATAGTGACGGGGGGGCAGGATTGTGTCGGGGGGCAGGAGGGAGCAAGCGGGGCAGGATGGAGCAGGAAGGGGGGCAGGATGGAGCCGGAAGGGGGGCAGGATGGAGCCGGAAGGGGGGCAGGATGGAGCCGGCGGGGCAGGATGGAGGCGGGGGGGGGGGGCAAGAACAGTGGTAGGCAGGATGGAGCGAGCAGGGCAGGATGGAGCGAGCGGGTCAGGATGAAGCGAGAGGGTCAGGATGGAGCGAGAGGGTCAGGATGGAGCCGGAGGAGCAGGGATGGAGGGGGGAGGGGCAGGATGTAGGCGGGGGGCAGGATGGGGGAACAGGATGGTGGCGGGGGACAGGATGGTGCCGGGGGGCAGAATAGAGCGAGCGGGGCAGGATGGTGGCGAGGGGGCAGGATGGATGGAGGGGGCAGGATGGATGTGAGGGGGCAGGATGGAGTCGAGGGGCAGGATGGATGTGAGGAGGCAGGATGGATGCGGGGGGGCCCGAATGGATGCGGGGGGGGCCAGATGGATGCGGGGGGCCCGGATGGATGCGGGGGGGCCGGATGGAGCCGGCGGGGCAGGATGGAGGCGGAGGACAGGATGGTGGTGGGGCAGGATGGGGGGACAGGATGGATGCGGGGGGGCAGGATGGATGCTGAGGGGGCAGGATGGATGGGGGGGCAGGATGGATGCAGGGGGGCAGGATGGATGCGGGGGGGCAGGATGGATGCAGGGGGCAGGATGGAGCCGGCGGGGCAGGATGGATGCGGGGGGGCAGGATGGAACCGGCGGGGCGGGATGGAGCCAGCGGAGCAGGATGGTGGTGGGGGGGCAGATGGAGCCGGTGGGGCAGGCTGATGGCGGGGGGGGGCAGGATGGTGGGAAGGAGGCAGGATGGTGGCGGGGGGCAGGATGGAGCCGGCGGGGCAGGATGGTGGGAAGGAGGCAGGATGGTGGCGGGGGGCAGGATGGAGCCGGCGGGGCAGGCTGATGGGGGGGGGGGCAAGATGGTGGAAGGAGGCAGGATGGTGGCGGGGGGCAGGATGGAGCCGGCGGGGCAGGATGGATGCGGGGGGGCAGGATGGAGCCGGCGGGGCAGGATGGATGCTGGGGGGGCAGGATGGATGCTGAGGGGGCAGGATGGATGCGGGGGGGGGCAGGATGGATGCGGGGGGGGGCAGGATGGATGCGGGGGGGCAGGATGGATGCAGGGGGGCAGGATGGAGCTGGCGGGGCAGGATGGAGCCGGCGGGGCAACTTGGATGCGGGGGGGGCGGTGGCCCGGGCAGGATGGAGCCAGCGGAGCAGGATGGTGGTGGGGGGCAGGATGGAGCCGGCGGGGCATGCTGATGGCGGGGGGGGCAGGATGGTGGTGGGGTTGCAGGATGGTGGTGGGGGTGCAGGATGGATGCGGGGGGGCAGGATGCATGCAGGGGGGCAGGATGGATGCGGGGGGGGCAGGATGGATGCGGGGGGGCAGGATGGATGCAGGGGGCAGGATGGAGTCAGTGGGGGGGCAGGATGGAGGCGCTCCTCCTGCCCCCTCCGCTCTTCCTGCCCCCTCGCTGCCTGCGGCCCCCCTCCCTCTGATCAGCTAATCGGTTTCCCAGGCAACGACAAGTCCTGTCCTGGGAGCTAGAAGACAGGTGGAGCGCGCCTGCAGAGGCTAAGTATCCTTATGGGATTTTTTTATTTTTATCACCATTGAAGAGCGAGGGGGGCAGGGGGAGTGGGAGCCGCGGGGAGCAAGGGGGCAGAGGGAGGGGGGGCCATGGGGAGCGAGGGGGCAGAGGGAGGGGGGCCGCGGGAGCGAGGGGGGGCAGGAAGAACAGATCGGGGCAGGAGGAGCGGGGGTGCCGCAGGGGGGGGCCGCAGGGAGCGAGGGCAGGAGGAACGGGGGGCTGTGAGGAGAGACTGTATCCACCGGCAGCAAATAGGCGCGAAATTCGAACTTTGAATTCTTGCGCCTATTTGCATAGTCTGCGCTCATTGGCGCCTGCCGGAGGTCTGTGTCTGGCGCATGATTTCGGCGACAGACACACGCAAAAAACCCTTAGACAATTATATAGTAGATTAGAGTCTCTCAGACATGTGACACCAGCCCTTAAAAAAAATAATTTATCATTAAGGCCATTCTCCCAGTCACACATCTGAGAGGAGGCTTTCTATACCACCATCTGCAGAGGGAGATACCATTTTTGCCCTCATTCTACCATAGAGTAACAATCATATTTAGATATAAAACATGGCCATAAGGAAATTTCAATTTTTCAGTGTAGCAAGTTAAAGAGAATCTTTCATTAAATTCATGCTCTTTTGAACCATAGACAACATAATTCAGAGCCTGGGTGCTCAATTGTAGCCAAGTATGTTTTAGGGTACCTTCAAACGCTGCAATCTCGCCTGGCGATATGAGGCGATCTAACGTGCGCATGCACGTTTTTCATGGTCTCCTTAGATCGCCGCATTACACGCCGCAATCTCACCCTGAAAGGAAGGCGATGTGTCGTTCCGGAAATCACCTCACCTACAGCGGAACCAATCTTGCCTCATTCCATTGCCGCTTCACACGCCGCAATTCCAAAGGCAGTGTGGGCGTACATGGTCAGTGCTGCGAGGAGATGGGCGTGCCACAGTGGTTTACACCGCACCCCATAAGCGCTCATTGGACAACGCAACAGCGTTACGATTGGTCAGCCTGCTCTGGAAGGCTGGCTCATACATGATGTCATTGAAGATGTGTGTCTTGCTGAACGGACAGCTCTTCAAATATGGCGCCCTGTCAACTGACAGCCAATGGGAACAGAGTAGCCAACACCAATCATCGCAGACGGGGCATGGACTACAGAACAGTTGCGGCACGCCTATGGGAAATTGTAGGCAACGCTGGTTCCATCACTATTGCCCTATCACACACCACAACACAGAAATATCGCCTTCATGATTGTGCTGATTTCTGAGCACTGTTCAGAAATCAGGCAACAGGCGAGAGGCGATTTATCGCCGCAAAATTCCCCAATCACACGCCGCAACTGTGAGGCAATTTAACGGCGATTGCTCCGGGGCGACATATCGCCTTTAGGATTGCCATGCGAGATTGCGGCATGTGAAGGTACCCTTAGAGTCAACAAAGCCGGCCGGGGACTGTAGAGCGAGACAAAAACTAGCCTGGTGCAATCTCTTACTGACTTCTCTCTGCACCCTTTCAGTTGATTGACAGGTCTCCCCCATTTGCGTACATCGGAAGAGACCTGTCAAGTGGAGTGGGGCAGGGAGAAGCCAACTCGGACTGCCCCGGACTAGTCAGGTTTCTCCATATAATCCTCCTCCATCTCTTCAAACGTTTCTCTGACACGTTGGTATCTTTCAGAGTAAAAGATATGATGCTCTGATCGCACAGCTAGGTTGTGATTCATGCTCTTCGCGGTTCAGGCAGCATGAATCTAATGACAGGTTCCCTTTAACATTGTTTTTGATAATACTGTAATGGGTTTGTGAGTTCACAATTTACATGTCTACTACTGGGTAATAACCTAGATCCAAATCCGTTTCTCTTGCGGAAGCGTATAGGGTCACTCATTATACGACAAGAGGCCATGGTCTTCACCACCAGCACCTTAGGGCATTTATTTCTATGCATGTTTTTGTGTATAGACAAGGGGCCCCAAAAGTCCCTTTGCTCTTACAAAAAGACTAATGCTATTTAAGGTTTGCAATTATTGGGGAACTCGCTGGAACATTTGCATCGGGGGACCCATGAACTTCAAGTTACACCACTGGGTTTAGGTTTTAATTTGGACATATAATAGCTCTGAATAACATAAAATATATTGTATATTTATACATAAGACACATTTTCTACATGAAAATCATCCAAATTCAGATTATGACAAATCCCAAAGGTTGGTTGTTTTGTACAACTTTAATAGCTTATCCAGTATTTAATGTCTCTAGCAGAAGAAAGGCCCATTCAGAAACAGCAAGACTAAAAATATTTATCTGCTGTGAATAAACTTTCAGTAAAATGCCAGCGGCCTATTGCTAGCCTCATTCAGAAATATTTCTTAGATTTTATTGGGTTTGATCCTAGACTTTCAATCTGTGCCTCCCTTCAAGCCACAATGTTCTTTTAAATGAAGAAACCAACTGAGCTGCAGTGAAGTTTATTTCACAAGAAAGAGCTTTGGATCTAATCACGGCTCGGTCACGTTTCTCCACATGCTCCAGTACAACATGCACCTACCAGGGCCACCATTAAGGATCAAGTGCTTTCTACTTCATCCATTGTACCAGTGTCTATGCTTTTCCATCATTATATATATATATATGTACTTTCAGAACTCAATGTACACAGACTACAAGTAATACCATTATTATACCGCTCTTAAGGGTGCAGGCACACTTGCGTCAAACCTGCACGAGTATAATGCAAGGAAAACTCACATTTCTCTTGGACCAATGTCAAACAATCAATCAGTCAGGTCAGATTGAAGCTTTTTTTGTCTGTTGAACTCGCATTGCGTGCCAAATTGCAGCATACTGCGATTGCATGCTTATGTCACATGCGAGAGGGCAATGCAAGTCAATGGCTGCGATAAAAAAATCGCACACACAGCACACTGATAGCGTTTGTAGCATGGTCTTTTCCGTGCTGGTAAAAGTTAACATAGATAGCTAGAATAGATAGATAGGCCCTTTGTCTGTCTGTGTGCCCAAAATGTTGCCAGATGTACCCAGGGCCAGATTAAAGGCTTGTTTTTCATCAAACTAGAAGTGCTGCTAGCTCATTTTTCGTTAAAGTAGATAGATAGATAGATAGATAGGTGGTAGGAATAGCTAGATCAGGCTTAGCAGTCTCCTGCTGCTACTTCCGGGACCGCCCATTAAGCCTCCTGCATATGTGGAGCCCACGGGGACGGGGTACTCTGTACCGGACCGGGGTATCACAGCGGGTATCACGGCAGTGCTTGGTCCAGACCGTGTCCGAGCCCACAAGTAAAAGGGGATATTTACAAGGGAGTTTGTCGTGAAGCCACCCATGGGTTGTGGTCAATGAGGGGACCACCGCTGCAGTGTACTTCTGCCAGGAGGATGGATGGATGTCGCTGCAGCAAGATGGATGAGCCCGCCACGGGTCGGGGCTGCTCCTGACAGGGTGGAAAGATGAAAGAAGTTCTGTTTGCAGGGAATCACACACGGGAGACTGAAGCAGGGTTCACCGGGTTTCACTAGCAAGTTCTTAGTGCAATTCAAACAGTTAATGGTACAGTTCACTCAGTTAACTCCGGACAGTCACTTAACCCTCTGAAGCCAGGTTTCCTCTCGTGACCCTTCACTTTCTCTGTAACCTTTCTGGCTTTCTTCTCCTCAGTTCTTCCCTGTGGGCTGTATGGGGACAGCTTGGTCCCTTTGTCTGACTTCCCCCTGTGTGTGTGGGTGGCAAGCCGGGTCCTATCCGCTGCTGATCCTCCAGCCCGTGTGTTGGGTGACAAGACCTGGAATCTGTGCCTCCCCGTCGATGTGTTAGTGTACCGGCGTGTAGCTATGGTCGCCCAGAGTCGACTCTCTGGTCCCAGCCTAGCCTTAGGTGTCCCTATCTTGCAAGGGATCACCGGGCTCTGCCCGACCCGTGTGACTACCTGGGTACGTCAGGGGAGTCTGTCCCGCCTGTAGTCAGTCAACGCTGCCGTGTTCCTCGAACCCAGTGTCCTGGTTCAGTCTTCATCTTTCCCTTCCCTTGGGCTGCAGGCTATGGAGCAGGTTTTCTCTCCAGGGAACGGTGTCTCGCAGGATTCTGCGCCTCCAGGGAGCCCTGACCCTCAGGAATGTGTCACTCTCTTTACTTCTCAGCCTACTTGGTCTTTACTGGTTGGCTCACTCTGGCCTACTAACTAACTCCTCCGCGTTCCCCCCTTTTGTAACTAGTTAATCACCTGACCTACGTTCCACCCACTTCCTTCTAAACGCTGTCACCCCTTTGCCCGCCTAGAGTCCCGAGCTCCGGGTTGGATGCTGTGTCTTGTGGGTGTGTGTTTTGAAGGTGTTCCTAAAGAACTGTCTACTTTCTGCCTGGCTGCAGTTCCTATCTGTGGTCACCCTGGTCGCAGGGGCGACATACATATTCACTGCACTGACTGGCAAACAGCCAATCACAGACACTCACACTCTGTGAGAGCCGCTGTTGTACTCAAACTGCATTTCCACAATCTGGACGGTCATTGTGCTTAGCTTCCATACACATTAGTGTATGGCAACCAACTTGTTTTCATAGGTGTTAAATAAATAAATAATTAAAAAAAAAAAAGCACGAGGCTTTGCAGTATTTTAAGTCTAGCCCAACAAAAGCAAAAAGCTACATTCTGCCACCCTTAGCTGCCTAAGTTTACATGTTTGCATGGACTCCGCCCTATTTTTAATTGCCATCCAAGGTAAAACTAAGCAGCTGAGAGCTGGTATTCTAACCGGGGTGAGGGCTCATTGCTTTAGGAGCCCCCAACACTAAAGAAGAGCAGCCCGCAGCCGCCCCTGAAAATGGCGCACTCATAAGAAACGCCATTTCCAGGAGCTTCCAGCACGCTGAGTAATAAGGGGTTAATACCAGGTTTGTTTTACCAGCCCTGAGATTCTTAATGTCAGGCGAAGTTAGATCCTGCCATTAAAAATTTTAAATAAATAGTAAAAAAAAAAGACACAACACAGAGAAAAATTTATTTATTAGAAATGAAAACACAGAAACACTTATGGGGACGTCACACGCGTCAATGTCACAAGCGATCTCGTCGCTGGTGACATTGAAGGCTGATCGCTGGTGAGCTGTCACACAGGCAGACTCACCAGCAATCAGTACCAGCGACAACGCTGGTAACCATGTAAACAAGCGGGTACCGTATATACTCGTGTATAAGCCGACCCGTGTATAAGCCGACCCCCCTACTTTTGCCCCCAAAACCTGGGAAAACCTATTGACTCATGTATAAGCTGGGGGTGGACCCCAGCACAGGTATACAGCCCCCAGCAGTGTGGTATACAGCAGCCCCAGAGGTATATACAGCAGCCCAGTGGTAGTATACAGCAGCACCCCCAGTGGTATATACAGCAGCCCCAGTTGTATATACAGCAGCAGACCCAGTAGTTAGTATACAGCAGCCCCAGTAGTTAGTATACAGCAGCCCCAGAGGTATATACAGCAGCCCCAGTGGTAGTATACAGCAGCAGCCCCAGTGGTAGTGTACACGCAGCCCCAGTGGTATATACAGCCCCAGTGGTAGTATACAGCCCCCCATCAGTATACAGCAGCCCCAGAGGTATATACAGCCCCAGTGGTAGTATATAGCCCCCCCATCAGTATACAGCAGCCCCAGAGGTATATACAGCCCCAGTGGTAGTATACACACAGCCCCAGTGGTAGTATACAGCCCCCCATCAGTATACAGGAGCCCCAGAGGAATATACAGCCCAAGTGGTAGTATATACGCAGCCCCAGTGGTACATACAGCCCCAGTGTAGTATACAGCCCCCCAGCAGTATACAGGAGCCCCAGAGGTATATACAGCCCCAGTGGTAGTACACACGCAGCCCCAGTGGTACATACAGCCCCAGTGTAGTATACAGCGCCCCATCAGTATACAGGAGCCCCAGAGGTATATACAGCCCCAGTGGTAGTATATACGCAGCCCCAGTGGTACATACAGCCCCAGTGTAGTATATACGCAGCCCCAGTGGTACATACAGCCCCAGTGTAGTATACAGCCCCCCATCAGTATCCAGGGCCCCCCCGCCTTGTGCACAAACCTGTAAAGGAAGAGATTAGTATACTTATCACTGTCCGCCTGCCGCTGTCCTGCCGCCGCCAACGCGCTCCTCCATCTTCTTCCGGTTTCCTCCTCGGTCGCGCCGACAATGACGTCATTGCTGCGACGACCAGAGGAAGCCGGAAGCAGACGGAAGAAGACGGAGGACCGCGATGACGGCGGCGGGACAGCGGCAGGCGGACAGTGATAAGTATACTAATCTCTTCCTTTACAGGTTTGTGCACAAGGCAGGGGGGTCCTGTATACTCATGGGGGCGGGCCTGTATACTGTATACACTGTATACAGTGTATACAGTATACAGTGACTCGCGTATAAGCCGAGGGGGGGACTTTTCAGCCCAATTTTTGGGCTGAAAAACTCGGCTTATACGCGAGTATATACGGTAACTAAGCTCCATGCGGCGCTTAGTTACCCGCTGTTTACCATGGATACCAGCTCCCAGCGCTTGCTGAGAGGCGCTGGGAGCTGGCTTCTCGCTTGTCTCCCGGTGTCACACACAGAGATGCTGCGTGTCCACCGGGCAACCATCGCCAGGATTTAGAGCAGGTTCTAAAACCTGGCGACCATCAACCAGCGATTTATCGCTGGTTGATGCGGCCTGTCACACACGTCAATATCGCTGCAACGCCATGTGCAGCAGCGACATTGTACGCGATATTGACGCGTGTGACATCCCCATAAGAGACGCCATCTTTATTACTCCCTCCCCACCCTCATACCCCTCCATAATCCTCCTCTTCTGTCTTCCTGTACAGATGCAGCTTTGCTACATCAGAGACCACGGGGAGGAAGAATGCTGAATGAGTGAGCAGAGACCTGCTGCGTGGTAAGCAGTGACGTCGCCGAGGACACGGTTGCCCTAGTAACCGAGCGAGCGGTTACTATGGTGACTGTGTTCTGGAGTGATCTAGTTAACTCCCTGCTCACCCCGCCGCTATTCCTGCGGCTCCTGAATGATGTGCCCAAATTGCAGAAATTTCTGAACCAAATCCGCATCTTCTAGCAGGAAAAATGATGCAGCAGAAATGCAGCGTTTTTGCTATGATTTGATGCGTTTTATCATGTGTTCACCTGTGGATATTTAATGGCATCAACAAGAAAAAAATGCAGAAAGAATTGACATGCTGCAGATTTTTTTGTGCACCAAAATCTGCAAGGAAAAAATCTTGATCGTGTGCACAAGTTTTCAGGATTCTCATTGACTTTGCTGGAATAAGGAATTCCTTACAGAGTTCAGAAAATCTGTCAGCAAAAACGCAAAGAAAAGAAAAAATCCAACATGGGTGCATAACCTTAATCAATGAAAAATAACCAGAATGATGCTTTAAAGTGACATATAATATTGGACTTCTGGAGTGTAAGAACAGGGCAGCCATGGAGATCTTTTTTTTTTTTTTTTTTTTACATAGTTCCACTTTGTCCTATTTGCATGTAACTTTTCTTATCACAAAGCATGATTTATTTAATTCACAATATCATCATTCTAAATTAAGGGGCTTCCATTTAGTAATTCCAAGTATAATTAAAGGGAATCTGTCTGCAGATGTTTGCTATCTCATCTGAAAGCAGCATAATGTAGACCAAGAAACCTTGAATCCATAGACTGGCTGAAGCTGTTCTGACACAATAAAAGCATTTAGTTTTAGGAACACAGCAGAGCTGGGATAGCTGCCTTTGCCACACCAGGCTCTGTACAGAGATTGTGCATTGACAGTGATGTGTCAATCACAGTAGGGGGCGTGTCAGACTGCCCTGCGGGTGACAAAGTAGTCCTGTAATGGTAATAACCATGTGAAAAAGCATTTAGATTACGTAATACACACAGACTGATAAGAGAAGCACTGATGCTTTTATTTATAACCCTTACAGCATGCTGTCCTCAGCTTACGTAGCAAAAACTTGCTGACAGATTCTTTTTAATAAAATATATTGGGATAAAAATTGAATTGTGAATGCTCACAGGTTTGTCTTCGTCAAATTTCTGGCAATTGTTTTGAATGAGTGACTTGTAACTTCCTCAATTAAGTATATAATTTGTTGCCAAGAGTTTGATACATTGTACCATCAGCCCGACAGCCTCTAAAACACAATGTTCAGTCTAGGTGTACATCATGTGCCCTATGAAATATTTTAAGTATACTTTATGATTTTATCCAGGAAAGCAATGAGAATTATTACATTATTCTTAGAATTTATTAGACAAAGGGTCTTTCATGATGTCCTTGGAGCTTCTGAACATCATAAATAAGTTTACCTGCTGAAGACCCCCCTCCTCTACAAGCCAGGTGTGACAGAAGAGCGTCTTTCACTCTAGTTTATCCATCCTTATAATGGATAACATAGTTGGCAGAGAAAATGTGTCACCTGGTGATGTGTTACTTGGTTTTAACATGATCATTGGATGCTAGAGAGAGGTAATTTTTTGACCATTGTATTGTATGTTCCAAAGGGTTGTCTCTGAAGAACAGATCCTTTAAATTAGGTCCCATGATTAACAAAGTCTGCATTTACACTTTTAATTAAGTTATGTCTACTTTTAATAAAAGAATGGTGTCACAATTGTCTCTCTTACTTTGGATACTTGTGACAATTTTGGGACCTCCTTCTCACTCCTGTATTGGGACTTCACATTAAATGTGTTTCTTTCCTTTGGCAGTGAAGCAGTTAATGTCAGTTTCTGTTGCTAACAAGCTAGCTAGTTCTTATCCAGATGTGGCTACTCTGTGATCACTCCCATCCCTTTTATATGGCCACATAGTTTCAGCATCCTTTGCTGGTGATTGAACCCATTCCTGCTGAAGCTTCCTGAGGTGAAGCAGGCTCTCTGGAGAGCTGTCTACTCCTAAGCCGTCGGCTGCCAAGGAGCGTGGTAGTAGGCGTGAAGTTGTTTGTTGTTCCCCTGTCTGTCTCCCCTTCCCTCTTGTTGTTATTATTGCAGTGGTTGGGACTAGTGCTTCCACCAGCCATTTCCCTATTGAGAGCTAACATCAGGGCCAGCAAGGGACTAGGTATCCTGCTTGCCGACAGGTTGAAAGAACCCGAATAGGGATGGTAGGGAGATCAGGGCACACCCGCAGGTCAGTGCAGGAGATCACCTCTCCACCGTACCCTATGGGCAGGGCCCTCTGCTGTATTTGCTCCTCCCCCGGTTTCTCCCCATCTGTTGTTTTGTTTGTTATACTTCTCCAGCCATCATTGGTTCGTGCACCACTGTCACACACTGTAGCTGGACACCTTAGTCCAACGTCTACTATGTTGGCTCCCTGAGGAAGGAGTTGAGATATGACTCGAGACGCGTAGGATGAAATAAAGGCCACCATTGCACTTTCAATTGTGTGACCGTCTCCTCGTGTGAGCAGCGCAGATCCAAGGAACACTGTCCGTTTACCTCTTCCTGTAAAAGGTTACTAATGATACTACTATCTTTCCCATAATGGAAAATGAATCAAATAACTGTAGATAAAACCATGTTGTTTCCTACAGATCCCACACACATAAATGTAGATGATCAGCTTCAGTTTAACATGGTTTTCCTACCTCAGACATTCGTGACAAAATGTGCCATCAATTTGTTATAGATACAAGTCTCCTCTGTTTGATCTGCTCCCATGTTAAGAATAAGGCTCAATCTGTTGTTTCCATACCTGCCATTGAAGTGAATAGGGTCACACATATGCATTGCTATTTCTTCTTTCATTCGTTGCCTGCATGAGGAGATTGTCCCTCTTCCTAGCTGGTGAACCTAAATACCCCAATTCTTGACATACATTCAGTTCATAAAGGTGGGATGCACTTGTAAAGAATTTATAGAATACTCACAGGAGAAAGTTTCCTATTACAATAACCCTTAAACCCATGACTTACAACAATACTGAAAATATTTAACTAAATATTTGAAAACTGAATCATGTTATAGTTATTTTTTGTTGTCCATGATTCCAGGTTGATGTTCAGCCGATCGTACATTCCTTTATTACATTACATTGTTGATAGAAGCATTTTTACAAATGGAATGTGAGATCAGAATGTTGTGTTTGTGTATTAAGGTGTATTATTTGTTTAGTTAATATTGGATCTTTCATAGTAAATTTCTACTCTTGTATTACGTTTTGTTTTTGTAATCTAAATTGGTTATAAATGTTCGCCCACCAGACTCCTGGGGCCCCTCTGCTCCACTGTCAGTGTCTCGTGACTGCAACAGTCACATTCTATCCAAGCCACAAAAAAAGGAGTCCATTTCTTCTGGCTCAGATGACTGAAGCTCTGACAAAGCTAATGCGAAACGTGCATTGGGGCTGTCATTTTGGCCACTCACAGGTAATATCTGTACCCACGGTTCTGGCACTTGTCTTTAATTGATCTGTTTTCTGGTGCATTTTGCACCTTGGTTTCTGAATTGTAGGAATTTCCCTGTTAACTGTGGCCAGTGGCGTAGCAACTGTTTGTGGCGCCCGGGGCGGTCGAAGAATTTACCGCGGCTGGAGCTGTCTGAAAGAGATAGAGGAATCGAGGTAAAATAATCATTTTGATCACTCCCACCCGCCCAAACCAAGATAGTTGAGGTCTGCTATACCGCTTAAGGTCCGAAATAATTTTCTGCAGGAGCGGGACATAGTTCAGAGCATATGTTGCGCTAATGTCAGCGGGTATTAAGACTCCTAAGTATTTTAAGGCAGTGCTTTTTCACTTAAAAGAAAAGGACGCCTGGAGCTGGGATACTAAATCATCAGGCATGGAGATACTGAGCGCCTCCGTCTTGGAGTAGTTGACTTTGAAATTCGAAACCTCCTCGAACCTACGGAACTCTCGGAGGAGTACAGGAAAAGCCACAGTCGGGTTGGTAATGTATAGCAATAAATCATCCGCATACAGGGATATCTTAAATTCATGTTGGCCAATCCGTAGACCCTCAATATCAGGTGTTTTCCGTAATGCCAATGCCAGGTGTTCCATCACAAAGAATATAAAATAAGGGAGATAAGCGGGCAACCCTGATGGGTCCCATTCCTTATGTCAATGGGCAGGGAAAGGGTGCCATTAACTCTAAGATGTAGGCCTATGATACAAAGCAAAGATTCTCTCCAACATGTTAGGTCCCACCCCCAGTTGCTTCAAGGAGGCACGTAGAAAGGTCCAGCCTAGGCGATCAAACGCCTTCTCAGCGTCAATAGATAGTAAACATGCTGGTACCCTCCCTGTGCGCATGTACGAAGTCAGAAGCAACGTCTTCACCGTGTTATCCTTGGCCTCCCTGCGTGGCACAAAGCCCAACTGATCACTATGGATGGACCCAGGGAGAACAGGGTTCAGTCTACTAGCCAACACCTTAGGGAACACCTTTACATCCATGTTGATGAGGAAAATGGGCCTATAGCTTGCGCATAATAAAGGGTCTTTTTCCAGTTTAGGGATCACGGTGATCGAGGCCATCAACGTTTGGGGGGCAAAGGGGCAGCTGGCCGAGATGGAATTAAACAATTTGGTCATGAAGGGGACCAGGGAAGTCACATATAACTTATAGAAGGTGGTGGAGAATCTGTCAGGACCAGGACTTTTACCATTAGACAAGGATCTTATTGTGTCTAAAGGGCCTGTCACACGCGTCAATATCGCCTGCACGATCTCGGCTGCGAGTGACGTTGCAGCGATATTGACGCGTGTGACATACTTAATCAACCAGCGATAAATCGCTGGTTGATGATCGCCAGGTTTTAGAATCTGTCCTAAAACCTGGCGATTGTCGCCCGGTGGACACGCAGCATCGCTGCGTGTGACACCGGGAGTAGCGATATTCCAGCTCCCAGCACCTCTCACAAGCGCTGGGAGCTGGTAACTAAGGTAAACTGCGGGTATCTAGGCAGCGCGCGCTGCCTAGATACCCGACGTGTACCTTAGTTACCAGCCTCCTCCGCTCCGCTGTCCCTGTGCCAGTGTGGCAGAGGAGAGGGGGTTAACCAGGGAAGCTTCCTGCTTCCCCTGGCTGAGCCCGCCCGTCCTCTCTCTGCTGCTGCTCCGGCTCACAGGGGCCCCGCTGGACGCAGGTTAGCCCTGCAGGGGGGTCCCCAGCCGCCCCCCATGTCCCTGTGCCAGTGTGGCAGAGGAGAGGGGGTTAACCAGGGAAGCTTCCTGCTTCCCCCTGCTGAGCCCGCCCCTCCTCTCTCTGCCGCTGGGCAGGCAAACCAGGGCCCCCCCTCAAAGGCTGCACCAGGGCCCCCGGGCAGCAAGGTCCGCCCCTGGCTCACCGGCTGGTATCTAAGGTACACAGCGGGTAACTAGGGTCCCTAGTTACCCGCTGTGTACCTTAGATACCAGCCGGTGAGCGGAGGAGGCTGGTAACTAAGGTACATGTCGGGTATCTAGGCAGCGCGCGCTGCCTAGATACCCGCAGTTTACCTTGGAGACCAGCCTGCTCCCGCTTCCAGCAGCCTGGCAGTGGGAGCAAGACATCGTGGAAACGATATTTAAATTGTTTCCACGATGTTTCTGGTCAATTGATCGCTGGTGAGTCTGCCTGTGTGACACCTCACCAGCGATCAGCCGTCAATGTCGTCAGCGATCATCTCACTGACGACATTGACGCGTGTGACAGGCCCTTAATACATCCTGTTCCGAGAGGGAACTCTCCAAGGCCTCAGTCTCCACCTCTGACATGGGCCCGGATGTAATCGTCCACTCGTGATTGAAACTCGGAAGGGGACATATCAGACAGTGGGCCCCTTAAATTGTAGCGGGAGTTGTAATATGCTCTGAATGAGTCCAGAATCTCTGCAGGAAAATGGACCAGCTTCCCTGTAGCAGACCTCATGGTAGGGATATAAGTGGTGGGGTGCGGGGGTGCAAAAACCTCGCCAGAGCTCTCCCGGGTTTATCAGAGTACTTGTACACAAACTTATGGAAGAGATCCCTCTGTCGTGCTAATGTCGTATCCAACAAAGCGCTCAACTGGCAGCGTGCCTGGAGGAGGTCAGCCAGCACCCTGGCATCTCTAGTCTGTTTGTGATCCAACTCCAGAGCTTGAATACGAGTCAGCAAACCCACAATGTTAGTCTCCCTCTCTCTCTTCAGTCTGGCCCCCTGTTGTATAAATACTGCCCGTACAACTCCTTTCAAAGCCTCCCATTGGTATGGGATAGCCGTGGGATCATGTTTGTGGAAATCCATAAACTCCGTGATTGCTGTTCGAACGGCCGTCTAACACGTTAGATCTCCAAGGAGACCAGGGTTTAAGGACCAGGTCCATTCTCTCGGAGAAGGGCTTGGCAGCCGAAGGGAGAGCAAAACCGGGGCATGGTCTGACCACAACATCGTGTCGATGTCAGACTTCGGGTTAAGAGACAGAAGCCCGTGGCTAATCAGAAAATAGTCCAACCTACTGTAGGAATTATGTACTGTGGAGACGTAAATATAATCCCGTGCAGTGGGGTGTAATAACCTCCATTCATCCACTAACCTGGAATCCGTCAAGGCCCATCGTAGGCTCTCCAGCTGCGAGGGGGGCACCGCCGACCTGCCCGAAGAGGAATCCACAGCGCGGTCCAACACCATATTGAAATCCCCTCCCATAATCACGTAGCTTTCCGCAAAGGCCGAGAGGTCCCATAGGTACTTTCTGCATGCTCGGACCTGGTCTTGATTGGGTAGATAAAGGTTAGCTATGGTGAACGTATCATGGACAATTTTAAGCTTCAATAACACATATCGACCATTAGAATCCGCTTTAGAGGCAACCACCTGATCCTGTAAAGACTTGTGCAATGCAATGCTGACTCCTTTAGACTTGGAGTCAAAATTACTGCCATGGAACCACTGTGTGTAGTATTTATTGTTAAGCGTAGGAATTCTGTCTGATCAAAAATGCGTCTCCTGCAGCATGAGTATGTCAACCCGTTTCTTATGCATACCGTATAAAACCTTCGAGCATTTTTCAGGAACATTAAACCCCATAACATTAAGCGAGCAAAGTTGTAGGGATGCCATAGGAACTTTCGGGTCTGGCGTTGGGTACAGTCGGGTCGGTAGGAGTAGGGGGGGTTAGAAAATGTGGAGAGATAGAAACAGAAAAAGTAAAGCACCAAGGAAAGAAAGTAGTTCAGCCAGACGACAGGGTTCCGGCCAAAAAGAAAGAGAAAAACCAAGAAGCCACTAGGCCTCAAGGGTACAGGACAATATCATAGAAAACTCTGAGAAGTAGTGTCAGAGACACACCCTAGTGGGGGGGGGGGGGGGTGATTGAGCAAAGAGCAACCAGCTAAACCCTGCAGCAAGAAAACCCAATCTCTGCCCAATAGGGCCATGACCCTGGTAACATAAACATTGTTAACGAACACAACAGGACGGACCATGGGCCAGATACATTTGCAGAGATGGGCACAGTCGGAACGAGCCCCTGAAGGGGTATCATCAGGAGTCAAATTTAGGAGAAAGAGTAGCGTTAGCCAACATAGGATAGTATTAGCGCAATAGTACATTAATACAACAGTTGAGCACAGCACATGAGGTGCTTATCGAAATAGGTGGACATGCATAAACAGTGCAAAACGAACCATGCTGTGAGCTCTGCTCAAGAGTTCCAGATAAAGTCAGATAGGAACGACACGGCTACGAAACATGCGGCTCCAATCCACCCGCAATAAACAGACTTAAGCAAAGTCACGACGAGACCCCCCATGGGACCCGCAACATGGAGGGACAATGCGGACGGCAAAAAAGAGAAAAGAGGCAATAGGGATCATAGGGTCTGGGATATGTGATCAAGTGTCATCCGCATGAGTAACGGAGCCACGTCTACGGCGGAAGCCCCGTTTCCTCTTTCCCAGAGATTCAGCAGGGGGTCCTCCATCACGGCGTAGGCCCCATAGGTCAGACGCAGTAAGTTGAGGCCAGTCACCCAGTGTGACCATGGGTAAGCCCAGTGCAGCGGTGAAGTTCTGCAGATCCGACGGGGATCTCAAAATTGTCAATCCTTTGTCACTGCATACTTGTAATTGAAATGGATAACCACAGCTGTAGGGGATCTTATTTTCCCGCAGAACCTCTAGGAGGGGGCGCAGAGCCCTCTGTTTAGCCAGGGTGAAGCGTGAGAGATCAGCCAGGAGAAGGATGTCAGATCCATTAAAGTGTATAGCATTGTGGTCCCTCGCCTTATGCATGATGTCATCCTTAATTTGGAAGTAGTGAATCCTACAAATGACGTCCCTTGGGCCTAGCGAGCGGCGGGCTCTGTCAATTTCAATGTGTTCAGTGGATCTATCGGTAAGTTTTTATATGTAATTTTTGAAGCTTGCACCCACTATAAGAGGTGTGCGCCCATACTGTTATATATATAATTTCAATGTGTTCAGTGGATGACCTCCCTAAGAGAGAATTGAAAATGCCATGGAGGGCCGAGGAGAGGTCACGTGGGGATACGGACTCAGGGATCCCACGGATCCTGATATTCTTCCTCCGGTTCCTGTTCTCAGAGTCCTCTAGCATATCAACAGATTACTTGGGAAAGGTGTTTTGCGATCCGCGCTGCCAGACTGACTCGCATCAAAGAAGACACTTGTAAATGAAGTGTTAATCAATTCCTTCTTTTATTCACCGACGCATTTCGGTGCCCACCCGGCACCTTCATCAGGGTACCCTGATGAAGGTGCCGGGTGGGCACCGAAACGCGTCGGTGAATAAAAGAAGGAATTGATTAACACTTCATTTACAAGTGTCTTCTTTGATGCGAGTCAGTCTGGCAGCGCGGATCGCAAAACACCTTTCCCAAGTAATCTGATGCTTCTCCACGTCTGAGTGGTCGGTGAAGGTCCAGCAGCAGCCATCAGGATATTATTCCTAACACGTCTTCAAACCAGTTGTGGGTGACACAACTGGACCAGGTGAGTGAACCCCTGTTGCTCACTGATTCCAATTTTAGTGTCAAGTGATAAGGGCACTATTGCGCCTCTTGTTCCCCCAACCCCCCCTTTTGTATATATTCTAGCATATCAAGGATCACATTGAAAGTCTCTGACTGTAGATTCAGAAGTTGTTGCTGACTATGTAATTGTGAGGAAAGCGACTCCACTTTAGCTTCTAATGTAGAGACTGTGGTGGTAAGGTGGGACACGTCTTCCTTAAGGGACCCCATTTCACCCCTGCACACCGCCTCCAGACGCTGTATATAGCCCTCCATGTTAGCCTTTGTAGGGATGGCACTCAGCTGTGCTCTCAATTCAGAGGCATTTATAGGATCATCAAAGCCCACAGGCCCAATAGAAGCCTGTGTGGGGAGACCAACAGACGCAGTGATGGTGGGCATAATGTCCTGAGGCACTAAGCAGGGAGAAGCCCCCCTCTCATATCTCCCTGGTGGTAGTGGGAGGTCCACTCCTGTCTCCTGGGCCTGATAGTATAGGGGAGACAGGTCCTCAGCCAGCTCAGCCTGCGACATGTTCTGTCCGGGGGGGGGGGGCAGGGTACAGCTCTCACCTCTCCCTTGCTCTGTGCTTGGCTCTTTCCTGCCTGCTTCCATGGTGAGCACCCGGTCCCCGGTGCAGTGGTCACCTGTCTCCCCTCCAGTGCCTTCTCTGCGGTGGCGCCATTCTTCTGTGTGCCCGCAGTCCCAGACGAGGAGCGCCTGTGTGTGTGTGGCTGCATGGAGGAGGCACCTCCCCTTCCGCCATTGCTGGTGGCGCCGCTCTCCTTCCCGCGCTCCCAGGGGCCGACATGTACCTGGCGATTCCGGCGCCTGCGGGACTCGCAGTGAGCTCCTTGGGAGCTTGGGAGCGGAGCCCGACCTTGCCCTTCATACTGGCAGGTGAGTGGAGCTGATGGTGGCTATATAATTGCTGCAGGAGCCTTAGGTATGCTGGAGCTCAGCAAGACGCGTCCTCAGGGTTCCATGCCCCAAGCCACGCCCCCCTGTGAGGACAGTCTAATGTGTATGGGGGCTGTAACTGATGATTGGTCGAGGGTAATAAGGATCCAGCATGTCCGATTACAGGCTGTAGATCCTTTTGTCCTCTGTGATAGTGATAATCTGCAGCCAGAGACATCTAAGGCTCCTTTCACATCAGTGGTTCTGTCCGGATCTGGCAGATATACCACATGTGCCGCCTAATGGACGACTTGCGGTACACTTGTGGCAAGCCCCCATTCATTCTCTTTGGGGCTTGTGGCAATTGCGGTTTTGCCGCAATCCGGCAAATCCGACAGTTGCGGCCGCAAAGAAATGCGATTAGCAGCAGGTTGTTTTTGCCACAGCAAATGCGGGATCTGCTGGATCTGGCAGAACCGCACTTGCCCCACCCGAATGCAAACCCCATATACAAAGGCATGGGGCTTGCCGGATCGGTGCCGCAAGTCGGCCGTTATGCGGCAGATCAGGCACTATCTGCTGGATCAGCCGGAAACATCAGCAAACTGCTGATGTAAAAGTGGCCTAACAGCAGCTTTCATACAGTATACAGGGATACTGGGAAGAATGAACGCTCCTGTGTATAGGAGACCCGAGCAAGCTCGCTGCCGGCTGAGCGATTGGACTCCTATCTATAGTGCTTGGGGGCTTTAGTCAATTGTTTGGATGACATTCAGCTGTATTTTTAGTCAAACACACTTGCGCTATAATGGTTTAGGATCAAGTCTGTTAAGTTAAAGATTACAACATCCACATGACTACATCACCAGAACCCCCATCAATACAATAATACTTCATCACTATAACCCTGTCAGTACATGACCAAAACCACCAGCAATACAATAATACATAATCAGAACCACCATCAATACATCACCAGGACAATACGTTCCCTATATAAATGTGTATGCCATACTGCTCATCCTTCCACATATCCCATACTGTTCACCCCCCATATGTCCCATGCAGTTCGTCCTTCCCCCCCCCATACCCCTCCAATATTCCATGCAGCCTCTCCCCTCCCATGTTCCACGCAGCCTCTCCCTCATCCATGTAGCTTCTCCCCTACGTTCCATGAACCTTCTCCCCCATCCACTTATCCATCCATCTTCTGCCCCCTTTTCCATGCCCCCTCCATCCATCCATCTTCTGCCCCCTTTTCCATGCCCCCCTCTTCCATCCATCTTCTGCCCCCTATTCCAAGCCGCCCCGTTCATCCATTAATCCATCCCATTCTGCCCCCTCTTCCAGGCCGCCCCATCCATCCATCCCATTCTGCCCCTCTTCCAGGCTGCCCCATCCATCCATTCTGCCCCCTCTTCCTACCGCCCCATCTATCCATCCATCCATCCATCCATCCAGCCATCCCATTCTGCCCCCTCTTCCAGGCCGCCCCATCTATCCATCCATCCATTCCTTTCTGCCCCCTCTTCCAGGCCGCCCCATCCATCCATCCATCCATCTATCCCATTCTGTGCCCCCCAGGCTGCTATCTTTGGCTGTAACAGCACCTTACCTGACTCCTCGCTCCTGATTCCGGATCCCTCATCCACGGCAGCTTCTTCCTCTTCGGCTCCCGGTCTCCAGCTCGCCTGCACCTGGCACCAGCACCAGGAAGTAGGCACCTTCCACCAGCACCAGGCACCCGGCACCTGCACCAGCACCACCCCTGTGTACATCCATATCCCAGCACCCCTGTCCCATCCATATCCCTGCACCTCTTTGCTGCATCCATATCCCAGCACCCCTGTCCCATCCATATCCTTGTACCCTTCTGCTGCATCCATATCCCTGCACCCCTGCGCCCCATCCATATCCCATCACCCCTGTCCCATCCATATTCCTGCACCCCTCTGCTGCATCCATATCCCTGCACCCCTCTGCCCCATCCATATCCCTGCACCCCTGCACCCCATCCATATCCCAGCACCCCAGTCCCATTCATATCCCTGCACTCCTGTGCCCCATTCATATCCCAGCACCCCTGTGTCCCTTCGATATCCCTGCCCCCCCTACCCCATCCATATCCCTGCACCCCTCTGTCCCATCCATATCCCTGCACCCCCCATGCTTCACCGTCCCCCATCTTCGGCTGTTCCCAGCTACTGCAGCTTCTCTCTTTCTCTGCAGCGCGATGCACACTGTACTGACACCGGCAGTGAAGGGGTACCCTGCTGCCGGGACCTCAGGAGAGCATGTGCACGCAGATAACTATGATCCCCTCGCCGCCCACCCTGCTGCCACCGCCTGCCATCAACCATGCTGCAGCGTGCCTGCAGCGAGCGGCAGCTCCTCGGCAAAACAGACAATTACCCGCCGCAGCGCTGCCTGCCTGAGCTCAACTGCCTGAGCTGCCACCGTCGATGTGCTGTCCGGGCCTCTGCGGGAACTTCAAATCCCCATCTCTGCTGCCGCCCCCACACACGTGCTGCCTGGGGCGGACCACCCCACCTGCCCCCCACTCTACGCCACTGACTGTGGCATCCCTTAATGTTACTGGTTACATTGGAGTAGGACTTTTGTTCACATTTGTATGTACAAGTAGTTGTCATATATATGATATTATGTCATGTTATGCAGATTACCTATACATTTATATAGGTTTCCTGTTGTAGTGTGTCACCCTTTTTAATTTCTCCCTGCTTTTTATTGTTTGTACGTAATCAATAAAAAGCTATTGCACTTGTACATACTTGGCCTGACTCCTGGCTTTTGTATAGGATTTGATTTTGTGTTGGAGGTGTTCTGGCACCCTCGCTCTGTACTCCTGAAGAACGAGTTGGCAGACAGGTAAACTCTTTCCCATCAATGCATTGACATGGACGCTGGGGGTCCTTTTCAACTTTTATTAATGGGTTAAGTGTAAAACTATAAAAAACAGATAGAAATTCTCAGTACAACATAGGTATAAATGAAGTGCAAAACATTACATTGTTACATATAGGTGGGCAGCAGCATATTAAACTCACCGACTGTGCTATGTTGAGGGAAACATGCAGATAAGCTGAAATCTAGGGAGAGAAGGGTCAGCACACCAGGATGTCAGCTTGTATGAAGCTATAATGGCTACTGGAGGAGAAGGGGCTGAGCCTAGAGCACGGCCTCATGGGATTACATAGGCATGGAGGGACCAAAATTAGACTATGCAGTAAACATAATGTAATGTGGGAACATTGTCAACAGATGGCGCTATAGAGTCATCTCTGAACAAGCAAACAATATACAGTATTTCAAAGAAAGGCACGACACTCCCCGTCTGGTATCCGGGGGATGCCACATAAACTTGAACTAGAGCAAAGGAATAAGTTCAGAAACAGGTCTGCTAGCATTTGAACTCTTTTCCACTGGGATTTGAACAAGTCTTTAGTAGTAGACTCTCCGGACGTCGGCGTGCTCTCATTAAACTTCTGGGTAAGGAGAGTTGGAGGAGTAAGCAGAGATGGGTCATCAGGATTGTTGATTGTGGACAGGACGCCTCATCATGTGAAGGGTTTTTTCTCTAGGTTGACTTGAAAAGTTAAACCATCAGACTCTGAGTCCCAATTAAACCCTAGACTGTGTTGTACAGGAAGAGAGTCTGTGGATGAGTCTAGGACTTTCGATTCAGTGGCGTTGTCTTCTCTGCCATTTAATTGTGCCGAGTTGGTGTGCTTCTCCTTCACAAGGAATTTGTTGGGGCAGGGTAGGAAAAAGGATGGATGGCCACTCTCCAACGTGTTTGTGTAGAGAGAGTGAATGTTGTTTGACTTGTGAGCGTCTTTGAGGCAAACGTCCCCTATAACTACCCATCCCAGGTCTAGCTTCTGAGCGTAGGGCGAGTTATGAGGACCATTTATCTGTTTCCTCACCTTGTGGACTCTGATGATGTCTCTCCCTAGCAAAAGGACTAACTTGGCTTGGGGATTGAGTGAGGGAATAAGATGCGCTATGCTTCTCAAATGAGGGTGATATAGTGCCGCTTCTGGAGTGGGGATTTCTTCTCTATTGTTCGGGATAGAATTACACTCGATTAATGTAGGAAGGGCTAAGGATGTCTTCCCATCCAGGGATTCGATTTGATAACCTGTAGCTCTCCTCCCAGATTCTTCACTCACTCCTGTGCATGTTTTTAGTGAGTAGGACGAGCTTAGTCCCTCGATTTTAAAGATGTCAAAGAAAACTGAGCTGGCGAGTGATCTATTACTCTGGTCATCGAGTATAGCGTAGAGTTTAACCGCCTTTTCTCTGTGGCCAATAGGGTAAACTGTAACCAAACAGATCTTTGAGCAGGATTTGTTAATAAGACCTTCTCCGCAGACTTGAGTGCACTGGGGTGACACTTCAGGAGGTGTACTGTCTTTCTCCTCCCCGCCGTGCTCTGTAAGTCGGTCTATGGATGAGGGGGTCTGCAGGGCTGGCCTTGGGTGTAGAGCTGTGCTGTGCTCTTGGCTGTTACACTCCGAACAAACAATACCGGCTTTGCAGTCTTTAGCTAAATGGGATGTAGATGCGCAACATCTGTAGCATATGTTGTTCTCTTTGAGGAAGAGTCTACGGTCTTTAAGGGATTTTCCCCTAAAACTCCTGCACTCTTGTAGTGGGTGAGGTCTTTTATGTAAGGGGCACTCCCTTTCCGGGTCTATTGTACTGTGGGTCTTGTGTGATGAGTCTGCAGAAGACACATTAGTTTTGTGTACGGTGACAGGTGAGTCTCTGGGGTTGCGAACTGGAACAGGTTTACTTGTTCTTGGGTTGACAGGATCTACGGCAGAAAGATTGAAGCTGGGATCGTTCCTGATCTTGGCCTGCTGGCGGACAAAATCTGCAAAGATGTGGAATGGAGGGAAGACCACGTTGTGACGCTGCTTGTAATCTGAACCCCAGTTCAACCATTTCTCTTGCAAACTGTAAGGTAGTTTCTTCACTATGGGTTTGATGGCTCTGGCTGTGTCTAGGAATGCGAGTCCTGGCAGGTCTCCTTCAGTCTTGGCGACTTGGAGTTCTACTAAGAGGTCGCTCAATTCTCTTAGCATGGGAAAGTTCTTATTAGAGATTATAGGAAAGTCTTCCAACCTTTTGAAAAGGGATTCTTCTATCATCTCTGAGGAGCCATAGCACTCATCGAGTCTCTCCCATAACGTGCACAAACCTTTCCTCGGGTTGTTGATGCTGAGATCTCTGATGCGTTTCGCGTGTTCTACCGATTCATTTCCTAGCCACTTAACCAAGAGGTCGATCTCTTCGCTGGCAGAGATGTCTAGGTCAGCGGTGGCGTTTCTGAAGGAAGCTCTCCACGCTCTGAAACTTTCGGGACAGTCGTTAAACTTTAAGAGACCTTTGGTGAGTAACTCACGACGTGCAAAGAACTTGAGGAAAGCTGGTAGCTCTTGTTCTCTGAGAAGGCGGTCCGGGTGCCTGTTGCTGTGATGAGGTCTCCGTGACCTATCCTTGCCGTAAAATGCATCTTCGTCACGATAGTCACCGTCGGGGTCCGCTATCTTGAAAGTGTTCTCTGTGTAATAGGGATCTACAGGTTCGGGTGCTGGTCTCACTGATGATGGAAGGTGGACAGAATTACCTTCATGCTTAATGTGGGATGATTGGTGAATGAAGGTTGATGGCTGAATGACAGGATTCGGCATCTCTCTTGGAGCTGAATGTAGATGGTCATCTAATGTGGCATGCTGTAGCACGTAGTCTGAAGTGCGTTGTGAGATGTCACGATGATTAAGTTCAGGTCCGAGCCTTAAGCTGAAACTTTCACTATCGCAGCGTGCTGCTTCTTCTAAAACCTGTACTTCAGCTTCTGCTGCCGCTGCTTCTGCGTCTATGGCGAGTTTTGCGAGGTCGGCTTCCAGACGTGCCTTTTCTTTCTTTAATATCCACTCCTGTTCAGCGTAAGCAGCTCTCACTTTTGCGGCTTCCGCCTTCGCCCTGGCGATGGCAATTGCAGCGCTGCTCACAGACTTCCGTGAAGATGCGCTTACATGGGAGCGTGTCACATGAACTTCAGATCCTATATCTGACATTGTGTCTGAATGCAGCTTTACTGTTCTCTGCTAGAAGTCAGTGTCTGTGCTTCGACCCCGTTTATAGCAGTCGTTTTACTGTTCTGGCACCCTCGCTCTGTACTCCTGAAGAACGAGTTGGCAGACAGGTAAACTCTTTCCCATCAATGCATTGACATGGACGCTGGGGGTCCTTTTCAACTTTTATTAATGGGTTAAGTGTAAAACTATAAAAAACAGATAGAAATTCTCAGTACAACATAGGTATAAATGAAGTGCAAAACATTACATTGTTACATATAGGTGGGCAGCAGCATATTAAACTCACCGACTGTGCTATGTTGAGGGAAACATGCAGATAAGCTGAAATCTAGGGAGAGAAGGGTCAGCACACCAGGATGTCAGCTTGTATGAAGCTATAATGGCTACTGGAGGAGAAGGGGCTGAGCCTAGAGCACGGCCTCATGGGATTACATAGGCATGGAGGGACCAAAATTAGACTATGCAGTAAACATAATGTAATGTGGGAACATTGTCAACAGATGGCGCTATAGAGTCATCTCTGAACAAGCAAACAATATACAGTATTTCAAAGAAAGGCACGACAGGAGGGCCCTTGCATTTGTTTGGTATGCTCTTATAGGAATAGTAGTACAGCATTAGTAGCTAAAGACCTATAGGTGAGTATGTGTCGTTTTTTTCTTAAAAGGAATCGGTCAGCAGGTTTTTGCCATGTAATCTGAGAGCAGTACTACGGTATGTAGGGGCTGAGAACCTGATTCTGGCAATGTATCAATTACTAGGTTATGTGTTGCTGCTTTAGTAACATCAGTGTTTTATCAACAGAAGATTATCACTACAGGACTAGGTGTCTTGTGCCTCCTAGTCAACTACTGTGTGTAACCCGCCAACCACTGATTAGCAGCTTCCTGTCAATGTACAGTGTACACATAGAGCTGCCAATGAGAGGTGTGGGTGGGTTTGTACACAGCTCAGCTATTTGAGCTCTGCTAGATCTGCAGCAGAGAGAACAGGGAATGTATCAAAATGACAGCAAGCAGACCAGCAAGAGACAGATTGCTGGAATCAGGATCTCAGCCCCTACATCATACTGCTATTAGATATTACAGCAAACACCTGCTGACTAGGGATGAGCGAGTATGCTTGTCACTACTCGGTACTCGCACGAATATCTCAGTACTCGGGCTACTCGGTGAGTACCGAGTAATCTCGCGATACTCTTGCTATGCTCGGGGTCCACCTCCCTGCATGTTGGCGCTCTTTACAGAGCCAGCCCGCATGCAGGGATTGGCTAACAGCCACTGTAAAGCCACAGCCCTGTTGGTTGTTACAGTGATTGGGCCGAGCTTCAAGCACCCGAGCATTTTAGCACTCGCTCATCTCTACTGCTGACAGATTTCCTTTGTTAGGGCCATGATGAACACCATAGTGGAATTACTATTATTCTCCGTTTTAATTGCAGTTTATAATAGAAGCAATCCCAGAATAAAATGTAACCTCTAATCCCTCAGAAATATGTATGTAGTGTTATGTGCATGTGTTTAACGATTGTCACATTCTCTTATTCCCAATGACATTTAGCTCCTATTCTGAACCACGTGACTGCTATTTTGCTTAGTAGTGCTATGTGTGCATTGTAAATTGCTCTCTAAATTTAAGTCTGTGTGATTCTCATAGTCTTACATTGGGAAAGCAATTACAGGTTCACATAGAAGACGCCGTGTGAGCCAGCTAAGCTGAATTGCAAGCAAATGATTCAAAGGCGGCTCAGAATAGTGCAGAGAATAGGAGAAGACATCAGTCTGTACGTATTTAACCACATGCACATAACAGTACATACTGCTAAGGGATTAGAGAATATATTTTTTGTGACTTCTTTAAGAATCTGTATGTTTCCTAAAAGATCAGCCTTTGCCCATCACACTTCTCACTATCAAATGTTGGGCTTCAGCAGGAGCCTCCCCACAAAGACCATTACCAGCAAAAAATGTGTCATTAGGGAATCTTTCAGCAGGTTTTTGCTGCCTCATCTGACAGCAACCCTTAAAGGGATCCTGACCCCGAAAAATGAGCTCCCAGCCCCTTAATACGTTTCCCTGCAGCATGCTAATACCTCTGGAGCCATCCCTTTGTTTGTCCAAAGCGATACTATAATGTTAATAAAAGTGCTTTTTATACCTTATTTCCAGCAGCTTCTCAGCGTTTGAGAAGCCGCAAAAGGCGTGCCTGGCTGCTGCTCCCCCCCCCTGCTTGTTAATTATGCACGCCCTGATGGGTGTGCTAAACAGCAGAGAGCCTGGGCGCATCATAAAAGGGGTGGTAAAGCCAGTATGACGCAAATTGCGTCATATCCGGCTTTACCACGTCAGTACACCCATTAGGGTGTACTGTTGACCTCGCGCTGCCGATTGCGCATGCGCGAGGTCTGTTCACGGCAGCTTATCTGTGATACGCTGCAGTGAACCAGTTTACAGAGACCAGGACACCGCGGAGCAGGAGGAATGCTGGTGATTTCTTCTGCTGCTATCCACAAAGGCTGTTTTCACAGCCCCCATTGTCCCACCAACGATTGGGAGGAATTATTATCCAGAAGTATGTGTTTGCCATGACAAGGACTAATTACTTTTTATCAGGAGGGGAAAAAAAATAGGAAGTGTGTGTGTATATAGCTATATACACACACACACACATGTATACATACAGTTAGCTACAATGCAAAATAAAAGATTACTTGGATAAGTGTGTGTGTGTATACTGTATATATTTTTTTCTGTTTTATATATACGTGTATATATATATCAGCGCTATGGTATATGGTGTTACATTACAGTACATGTATAGCAGTGTTATACTATATGGCGGTACATTATAGTACATGTATCGCACTGTTATACTATATGGCGGGACATTATAGTACAAGTATAGCACTGTTATACTATATGGCGGCACATTATAGTACATGTATAGCTGTGTTATACTATATGGCGGGACATTATAGTACATGTATAGCACTGTTATACTATATGGCGGCACATTATAGTACATGTATAGCTGTGTTATGCTATATGGCGGTACATTATATTAATGTATAGCACTGTTATACTATATGGCGGGCCATATAGTATAACACTGATATACATGTACTATAATGTCCCGCCATATAGTATAACAGTGCTATACATGTACTATAATGTCCCACCATATAGTATAACAGTGCTATACATGTACTATAATGTACCGCCATCAGGGGTGCACCGAGCCCCACTGCCGCCTGAGCCGCACTGACTACGGGGGGGGTGCTGTTGGAGCCTGGGGCTGCCGCCCCTTCTACAATGACCGGCTCGCCACCGCCGCCTGACCCGCGGCAGTGATTGCCGGCCGCGGCCGTGAGTCCCGGGGGGGGGTGTGCTAGTGATGCCTGGGGCCCCTGCCGCCCCTTCTGTGCCTCTCCCCCGGCGGTCGCCGCTTACCTCCGGTGCGCGGGGTGAGCGGCCGGCGCCATGACAGGGGGAGGCTGCTTGCATTGAGGCGCCGCCCCCTTCTGCACTGCCGCTCCCCTGCCGGCTGCCGCCTGAATGACAGGGCTCACCTTGTCCAATGGACGGTGCGGCCCTGACCGCCATATAGTATAACACTGCTATACATGTACTATAATGTGCCGCAATATACTATAGTGCTACTATACATGTACTATAATGTCCCGCCATATAGTATAACACTGCTATACTATATGGCGAGACATTTAAGTACATGTATAACACTGCTATACATGTACTATAATGTCCCGCCATATAGTATTATACTGCTATACATGTTCACTTTGGACGAACAAAGAGATGGCTCCAGAGGTATTAGCATTCTGCAGGGAAAGGTATTAAGAGGCTGGGGCTCATTTTTCGGGGTCAGGATCCCTTTAAGAAGGGAGACTGCAATCCCCACTCGCTGTTCCTCACTCCCTGAAGAACGCGGGCGGAGCCTGAAATACAATTTACAGATCTTCCTGAAGACCACAAATTTGTCTCTTCCCCCGTAAAAGGTATCGGGGAGGGCAATTTGGGTCTCCGGCTGGACCTGGGCAGAGCTGAGACCAAAAACCCATAATTTGCTGGTGCACCACCTGAGATTGCAGACCTGTAACCTTATCAGTGCAAGCTGCAGCCTGAGCCATAATGTCTCAGAAAATTGTAATTTATTGACTAGTGATTATGTCACACTCGGAATGTTCAGTGTGTGGTGCAACACAAATGTACAATGGGATGGGTATCGGGGAAGGAAGGCTCTGACAATAAGGAGATGTGGATGGGACACCTCCTGCTACTCTCCTGAATCTCACCCTGACTGCCCTAGCAGCCCTATATGGATCCTTCTCTCTGCCATCATCACATTCCTAATCCCGGACTGTTCCATCTACTAGGCCTGGCTAGTGTCAAGGCCAGTGGGTTCACTAGACACCACCTCTGATGTAATCTGACATGGGGACAGGAAAACAGATAGGGGTTAAACAAAAGGATACCAACTAGCAGGCTGTAGCTTAAGACCATGAGCTACAGCCAACACCACACCAAAGGACTCTAGCGAAATGCAAGACAGCTCCTCACTCCACCAAGGACCAGATAAGAAATTAATCTTTATCACCGGCAACATGCGATGTATCATGTGACATATAAAGGGAAATGGGAGTGATCATAACCTGGCTGCAAGCTGAGGTGTTCTGGAGCTGCCAGAAAAGGAAGCTAATATTAACCCTTGCTGGCACAAAATAAATTAACTACATTTAAATGTCAGCACCCAGAGCTGTCACGAATCTCCTACTAACAGTCTTCTAATTTCTGTGTGAAGGGGCTCCAATCTTGACATGGCAGCTTCCAGTGATAGTCCTCACAGCTATTGAATATTTATGGCATATTTATGGTACATCCTGTTGATATACAGTACTATTAATAATCCAAGATGGAATAGTTTTTTAAAGAGGACCTTACACTAGGTTAAACATGGCCAGTTCCTGCTCTTATTTTATTCTGCTCCCTTGAATATTCTACTTTTTTTGTTTTAAAATCCACCACATGGTTCCAGAGATTTGAGCCTTTTAATTTAGTGCTTAACTTTATGGTCATTATCAAGGGTAATCACAGGGTAATAATGCAGAGCAGCCTACAGACCTGCCCCAGAGGATCCTGTGAGCCACGCAAACTTAAAAATATCATAAATATTAGTACAAAAAATAAATCTTTGGACCCAAATGATGGATTTAAAAACACAATGCTGAATTGATCAGCAGTAGGAAAAAAGCAAAATTGGGCACTTTTAACCTAGTGACAGGTCCCCTTTAAACATAGATGTTGTTTTGAAAAGCATAGCCGGATAATTTATGTTTTCATAACCTCGAATAAAAAGATATATTATGTAAAATTTATTTATAAGCAAAAACCACCATTTTTGGCAGGTGTTTGCACAGTTAAAGTTAAAATATATTTTTATGCAAGAACAAATGCAATTTATAGATTGGGAAATCTGCATTTATAAGTTGTAGGATATGACGGCAGATTTTAATTTGGCTCTTTTATATTTATTTGTGGTGTTTTTTTATGACTTTCGAGATAATAGCCGAATGCTTAAAATACAGAATGTGTAAAATAAACCATATCTTGCAGAAAGACAAGTCGGTAAATGCTCATATGTTCATGGCCGAAAGTGCTGCCCCTTTAAATTGTTCCAGAAAATTATTGCAATTTACACGTTTTGTCATACGTGTTTATCTCCTTTGTGTGTATTGGAACAACACAAAAAAAGAGGAAAAAAAAGGCAAACTGGACATAATTTCACACAATAATACAAAAGTGGGCCAGACAAAATTGTTGGCATCTTTCCAAAATTGTGCTTTGTTTCAAGCATGTGATGCTCATTTATATTCAATTGTAGCAGGTAAAAAGTGTATTAGCAAAACATGTGTAATTGCAATTATTTTCTGGGATAAATACTTCAGTTTGTGAAACAATTTCAAGGGGGCCAACACTTTTGGCTTATGTTCTTTGTAGTGATTTGCTCACTGAGCGTGTTGGGGGACACTCAATGGTAGCAGGATTGAGGCAAATAGGCAGGTGAGGCGATATACATGATTCAGTCCATCAACATACATGATACATGATACAGTCCATCAACATCAATGGAAACATTCATGACCTTTAGTCTGTTCCAATGGTGAGTACGCCCCCTTGGCGGTATTTGCACAGTCATTACAGTGTCTCGTGAAGGCATTACAACCTCCACTCACTGACCTCTTAGTTCACCAATCCTAAGAACAGAGAGATACTCCAGGCTCTCCACACATCCCAGGTCTCCTCAAAGTGTGTTTTCCCGGATGCCAACCACTTCCAAGCATTCCATCCTAGGTGCCTTCCAGGACAATGGCATCTCCAAACACTGAGCGAGACCTGCCAGAGCTATCCCAAGCTCTGCACACATGGATTCTCCACCATGTGCTTCTGGAACATGGCTGCTGCAAACCTAGAGGAACATGTGACCAAACGGAAAGTTGGACTATATCCCATCTGTTCCACAAGAAAACACACCTATGGGAGGTTTCAGGTTTACCAGACACACCCATGTCCTTCTTGTTAAAATAGTTTTTATTGGGTTTTTAGTAAACAAAATAGTAAGGGCAAAAAAAGGTTTGTGTACAATTAGGGTCAAAGTGTCATATATAGCTGGTATTACGAGCTGTCCGAGCATGAGCATATACAAATGTAATAGGAACTATATTAGTTTAATAGTTATGTTTGTAGATATCATTGTGGGTACATAATTGTGGTGTTATTTCAAGTCTTTTCAGAATTATAAACAGATATTTGTCATCAATGATCAATCATCAATCAATGTCATTAATCATCAGATTTGTAAAGCACTTCAGAATATGTTGGTGCTATATAAATAAAGGTTTATTATTATTATTATTATCAATGAATACTGTTTGGGAAAACGTAGCATCAGCAACCCATGTCCTTCTGAACCCTTGCAAACCCACTTGTAATGAATTACCTGAACCTGTGGAACTACAAGTCCCAGCATAATGCATTACGTAAACTTGCTGAACTACAAGTCCCAGCATACATATTTGCAATGCAGCAAGTGGCTGCATCACAGCTTGAAAACATGTTTATAAAAAGCAAGATATAAAAGACAGTGATGTCACATGGAAAACCCCCGAGGTTACAGAGCATCATATTGTCATTCAAAATTGCCATTTTTTGTAGCTTTTGTCATTTTTATTCAATCCTCATTTTTGGATCCACACAGAAGATAATCATTTTGCTCTGATCTGATCCTTCCAATCTGCATATATGGAGGTCGGCCGCTCCGTGTACGTTGTTGATTTGATTTCCAGCTAAATTACAAGTTACCAGATTAGAACCAATTCATGAGATGATATTTAATTGTGTCCCACAGGGGGAGAGAACACAACAGAGAGAGGGAGAGGAGATACAACGTGACAGACAGAGGATTCATCACACACAGAGGGAGGGTAGGGGGAGATTAGAGATAGACGACTTATAATATTGACAGCAAGAAGCACATTTATAAAGGTGAGAAGGACAAGAATGATGGGGTGATGTTAAGCTGGTACTTTATATAGTAGATTATCGGCCTGACATGTATTAATGAAGTGAAGGCTGAGAACACTGGAGGATTACTTTACACCCAGCCTTCACTAGTCTCCTTAGAGATCTGCATAATATCCCTACTTCCACAGATGGAGCCTGCTGGTATCTCTCCATGGTGCTGCTCTTCTCTCTCTGTTCTTATATAAGCTGGATGCTGATTGCTATTGTTCTGCATCTACCATTGCTTTTATATTCCTCTCTCTCATTTTGCCAGAACTGCTCACAAATTCTACCTTTCTTCTTTTAGTGGATGGATGCATACACCGGGCAGCGGGCTCCCTCCTGAAGCTAGAATGCAGCTCTTTGGGCGGGTGCGAGACCGGACAAGCAAAGATTACCTGTGGCTATCTTTTGCCTGCCAAGTGTGAGTGCGGACTTACTTTTTGTGAACTTTTTAATTTATTTATTATGATTCCTTATGTAGCGCCATCAAACTCCATAGTGCTTTACAGACACCATCTCACAATCTACATTCCTTATCAGTATATATTTGGAGTATGGAAGGAAGTCAGAGAAGCCGGAGGACACCCACACAAACACGGGGAGAATCATAGAATGGTGGAGTTGGATGGGACCTCCTGGGTTATCTGGTCCAACATCGGCTCAAAGCAGGATTCACTAAATCATCCCGGGCAAATATAGGGTCATTGTATTAAGCAGCGCATTACAGACATCCACATCACTGATCACAATCTAAAGTCCCCATTAGTATAGATTTGGATTGTAGAAGGAAACTGGCGTACCGTGAGAAAATCCACACAAACACCGGAAAAACATACACATTCCTTGCAGATGTTGTCCTTAATGGGATTTCATTGAATCACTGAATAGTAGTGTTAGAAGAGACCTCCAGGGTCATCGTGTGAAGGGACCTCCTGGGTCATCATGTGAAGAGACCTCCCAGGTCATCGTGTGAAGGGACCTCCTGGGTCATCTGGATCAATCCCCTGTTTAAATCAGGATTCACTAAATCATCCCAGACATATATCTGTCCAGCCTCTGTGTGAAGATTTCCATTGAAGGGGAACTCGCCACCTCTCGTGGCCGCCTGTTCCACTCATTGATCACCCTCACTGTCAAATTTTTTTATAATCTCTAATCTGTCTCTCCTCCCATTCAGTTTCACTCCATTGCTTCTAGTCTTTCCTTTTGCCAATGTGAATAAAGCTGAACCCTCTACAGTGTGACAGCCCTAGAATAAAGCTGACCCCTCAACAGTGTGACAGCCCTAGAAAAAAGCTGATCCTTCTACAATGTGACAGCCCTAGAATAAAGCTGATCTCTCTACAGTGTGACAGCCCTAGAATAAAACTGGTCTCTCTACAGTGTGACTGCCCTAGACTAAAGCTCATCCCTCCACAGTGTGGCAGTCCTAGAATAAAGCTGATCCTTATACAGTGTGACAACCCTAGAATAAAGCTGGTCTCTCAACAGTATGACAGTGCTAGACTAAAGCTGATCCCTCTTCAGTATGACAGTCCTAGAATAAAGCTGGTCCCTCTGTGACAACCCTAGAATAAAGGTGGTCTCTCCACAGTGTGACAGACCTAGAATAAAGCTGGTCTCTCTACAGTGTGACAACCGTAGAATAAAGGTGGTCTCTCTACAGTGTGACAGACCTAGACTAAAGCTAATTCCTCTACAGTGTGGCAGCCCTATAATAAAACTGATCCCTCTACAGTGTGACAGCGCTAGAATAAATCAGTTTCCTGAACAGTGCGACAGCCCTTGAGATATTTGTAGACAGCTATTAACAACATACAAACTCCTTGAAGATTTTGTTCTTGGTGAGATTTCAACACAGGACCCCAGTATTGCTAAGTAAAGAATCCTAATGACTTTTTTATGAGGCCATATAGGACACTTGTTTGGCTAATTGGCTTGTTCATCTGATTTATATTTTGTTTTAAATATATTTATGCCAAATATAAACCTTTTTTTACTCTCCTGCAGTCATCTCAGTAAGAAGCACAGTCTTAAAACCTTAGCCTTGTGCTTTCGCAAATACAGAAGTAGAGCGTTATTCTTCAATGTTTCTAAGTCAAGTGCCCCCTACTCAAATAAATTACATGAAATTACACCCATGGCTGTGATCCTGCATTGTGCTGCACTTGATAAAAGCACAGCATGAGCACGGTGTGAGTAGTATATAGCCATAGTACCATGGAGACGGGGTATGTACCTTCCGCCTAGAGGAGCAGCACTTGCTTCACATTGTTTTTCTGCTAAAGGTAATTTTGTGGTTCTTTCCCCGTAGATGTTATTCACACCGTGGGGCCCGTGGCTCAGGGTAATCCAAGTCCCAGCCAGAAGGAGGAGCTGATGAACTGCTACAAGAACAGCCTGTACCTGGCATCAGAGAGCAAGCTGCGCACTGTGGTGAGAGACAGGCAGCAACAACCCTCCCTGTCATTAGTCCCGAGGTGGAAAACTTGCATTTATTTTACCTTGTTACATGCCTATTAGCATCTTCCATTGAAGTTATATTTTTCTATCTCAGCAAAATGATTATTTCCATCCTCTATCTGATACGAATAAATGATGCAAAGTAATAGTAACATACAAAATACAAGACATATTCACCGATGGACACTTGGATTCTAAGCTGTAGTATCGCATAGAGCTTTATATATAATGCTTAGTTATATAGGGTCATCATATTAAGCAGCACTTTACATACATCCACATCGCTGATCACTATCTAAATTCCCTATTGGTATAGATTTGGATTGTAGGAGGAAACCAGCATACCGGGAGGAAACCCACGCAAACACCGGAAGATCATACAAACTCTTTTCAGATATTGTCCTAAATAGGATTTCATAGAGTCATTGAATATAGTAGAGTAGAGTAGAGAAGGAACCTCCTGGGTCATCGTGTGAAGGGACCTCCCAGGTCGTCACGTGAAGGGACCTCCTGGGTCATCTAGACCAACCCTCTGCTCAAAGCAGGATTCACTAAATCCTCTGAGACAGATGTCTGTCCAGCCTCTGTGTGAAGACTCCATTGAAGGAGAACTCACCACCTAGTCGCCGCCTGTTCCCCTCGTTGATCGCCCTCACTGTCAAAATCATTTTTCTAATATCGATTCTGTGTTTCCTCCCATTCAGTTTCATGCCATTACTTCTAGTCATTCTTTGTGCAAATGAGAATAAAGCTGATCGCTCTACAGTGTGACAGCCCTAATATAAGCTGATCCCTCTACAATGTGACAGCCCTAGAATAAAGCTGACCCCCCTCTACAGTGTGACAGGCCTAGAATAAAGCTGATCCCCCTCTACAGTGTGACAACCCTAGAATAAAGCCGATTCCTCTACAATTTGACAGCCATAGAATAAAACTGATCCTTCTACAGTGTGACAGCCCTAGAATAAAGCTGATTCCTCTACAGTGTGACAACCCTAGAATACAACTGATCATTCTACAGTGTGACAGCCCTAGAATAAAACTGATCATTCTACAGTGTCACAGCCCTAGACTAAAGCTGATACCTCTACAGTGTGGCAGCCCTTGAGATATTTGTTGACAGCTAATAAGTCTTCTCAGTCTTCTTTTTTGGAAGCTAAACATTCCCAGATCCTGTAACCGTTCCTCATAGGACTTGGTTTGCAGACCGGTCACCATTCTGGTCGCTCTTCTCTGAATGTCCCCCAGTTTGTTGTTGTCTTTTTTATAATGTGGAGCCCAGAACTAGGCACAGTAACAGATGAGGTCTGACCACAGAGGAGTAGAGTGGGACGATGACTTCACGTGATCTAGACTGTATTTGATCCCAGGACCCCAGCGCCGCTAACCTACAGTGCTAACCACTGAGCTGCCCTTATGTATAATTCTACAGATTGATCCACAGGATTGTAGAAAGTCAGAACAGTCAGTACATTGAGGGTCTGTAAGTAGAAAATGCTGTCCAGTATGGATAGAATGGTGTCAGTTCTCCATGAATGCTTAACTCCTTCACGCTCCATGTTATACATTTACACCAGGACAATAAAAAGTGTTATACATTTATATACGTTACCCAACAGATGTTATGTATCGTAAAGCTTATATACCCTGCAATGAAAAGTATGGTCATTCCCACCAGAATCTCAGCACTGAGGAAATGGCAGTCAGGGGCCTAATGAAGCCCCCAAGTCTCAAGACCTAATATACTGCCTGTTAAAAGGAATCTGTCACCTGCTTTTTGCTCCAGGATGTAGGAGTAGAAATCCTGATTTCAGCAATATGTCACTTACTAGGCTGTATTTTGTGGTTTCAGTACAATCAGTGTTTTATCAACAGGAGTTTATCACTAGAGTACTAGATATCTTGGGCCTCTAGTCCAACCCAGCCGCCAGCACTGATTAACAGCTTTTTGTCAATATGCAGCATACACAGAAAGATGGAAATCAGTGCTGTGGGTGGGTTGCACTAGGCACAACAAGACACCTACGGTAGTCCTCTGGTGATAATCTACTCCTGATAAAACACTGATTGTGTTAGATCTGCAGAAGAGAGAACTGTGATTCCTTTACAGTTGCTGAACCCAGTAAATTAAACGACACATTGCTTGAATCAGGCTCCCAGCCCCTACATCATGCTGCTGTCAGTTTACATAGCAAAAACCTGCTGACAGATTGTTTTTAGCTGTGCACTGTTGTAGTGTATTGCATGATCCATCAAAAAGTAACATTAACCAGTCTGCTAGTAGGTAAAAAAATAAAGGGTAAATTATGCAAACAAATGTTTGTATATATACTGTATATACTGTATTTAATGAATATATATAATGAATTACATATTAATTTAATTAATATAATATAATTTCCCGATAGTCTTTAAATTTCATTCCATGCATCCTGATATAGAATAGCTCATCTATATAAGTTAGTAAATCAGGGAGAGATGAGGCAGAGATGAATGCTACAGATCCAGGCAGAGGATGAGCCCTGTGGACACTTAAGTCCTTATTTACATGCAATGCAGAACACTTTAAAGTGCTTCTCTAATGCAGGAAAGCAGACTAAAATGTAGAAAGACCTAGAGACCACAATAGGGGGGAGTGAACCAAATTGAAGATTCCCTTTACATGGTCAATTGGCTTACAAGTATTCTGTTATACCATTTCTTCACATGTATAAGTAATGAATGGAGGCTATTACCGCACACACTGTCTGTGACTGAGCACTAGGCACCAAAAATGTGGGCCCTACCTACAGATTACTGTAAAGTGTATGGTATAAAGGCTATCATTACCATAATTAAAAGAAAATATGCTTTTTAAAAAGTTAAATTGTAAATATCATTTCAATGAGAAAAAAAATACTGCACTGGTTGTTAATGATGGGTCACATAGCAGCTAAGATAATGCTTTTTTGTGCCATGTGACTTATTTTCTCACATTTTGCTGTGCTCTTTTAAAAACTGCGTTGTATGGGTGTGTGAGTGTGGCCAGAAGCAGTGCAATGTGACAGCAGAGAAGGGGTTAACAGAGATCCTGACTGAACTATGTGTGGAGCCAGCAGACAAGAGGTTAGGAAAGATTGTGACTGAGCAGTGTGGAGCCAGATGGCAGATCAGAAGTTTGTAAATAGGAGTTTACATCCTGACATTGCTCATCTCTGTGCTGTAATCTAATACATTGTTTCCTTATGAGATGCAGTCAGCAGTGTAGCCCACGCCTCCTTTCCTTTATATGGTTACATGCCCTGTATTCAATGTGAAGATGAATCTGACTGATAATGAACATATGTCTGCTTCACACACAGTCTAGTGGGGACACCTTGTGGAAGGTTTATGAAGAGTTTTAAACCAGAATTCTCTAATGAAGTATATTTGAATGTTTATTATAATCACTTGCTCTACATTATTATTAAATAAAAATATCAACGGCGCTTACACTTTAAAGGAAATTAATCACCAGATTTATGCTACAATAAGGGAGCATAAAGTGATGACAAAGACCCTTGATTATACCATGTGCCAATTGGAGTAAAAAAGTTGCAACGTGAGGCAAACCCAGAGTCCTCTCAATGACGTGTGTGTGGGGTACAGTCCCGCCACCCTCTATGGATGTGTCTATCGACGTGAGCACATACGATGTGAGTTGACAAGCTGGTTTTGTGTGTATGTATGATGGGAAAAAAACTCACCATAAACTGTCAAAGGTCTAATACCCATTGCACTTAGCAGGATGCCACAGGCCCCAATGATAGACGGAACACCGGTGCATAATACCGATGCAGCAATCACTCTTACCCTGCACAAGGTTTCCATAGGGCGTCAATCACACAGGAAAGTATGACGCAGAGTGTCTGTCTGCAGCCTACTGATCACGCCCTTACTATTAGATCAGGCGGGTTGCCCAGCACTATGTATATGCACCACACAGGACTGACGCCCCAAAAGGGCCTGGCTGCATTATGCAAAAAGCTAAAAAAAAACTTTGTGACAATTGACATCGGTGCGGAGAGAGGGAGTGAGGAGTCGGTAGACGAATGCACGCCATTTTGCAGGGTCCGCTTCAACAGGTCCTATTCACTATTGAAGTGGAGACCCTGTGAAACGGGGTACCGTCTTCCGCTGACTCCTCACTCCCTGTCCCTGCACCGATGTCAACTGTTATGGTACCTTTACACGCCGATACAGGATGGTGGAAACAACCGGGTGCTTCACGTGCACGAGCACGCACAAACGGTTGAAAACGGTACCCGCACTACCTTTACACGTCGCAACAAGGTGCGCTACAGTAGGTTACATCTATCTCTGGATACACCGCCGGGTGCCACAAGTTACCTTTTGTAGCTCACCTTACCTCATTTACATGCCGCTATAACAAGGTAATATGGGCGGAACAAAGGCAGCAGGGACAACACATAGGCGTGCCACAATTGTGGATTACGAGAATTCCTTACGCTGATAGGACAAAGCAATAGCATCATGATTGGCCAGGCAGCGCAGGAGGCAGACTAATACATGACGCTCGAGCAATTGTGTAGTGTGACTGGTCAGCTCCTTAAATATGCCAGCGTCTACCAATCGTAACGCAGGAGCTTCCACCAATGATCGCTGATGTGGCGCGGTATCCCGGAGCCTGTGTCACGCCCCAGGTAGATAGCAAGGTGTCGAAACAAACCTCCTGTTCCTTATTTACAAGCCGATACAGGCCGAAACCATCGCCTTGAAATAAACCTCTTTTTGAGCTCTGCTCTGAAACAGGTGCCTCAAGTGACGGGTGGCAACAACCGTCTTTACACGCCGCGACCGCGGGTTGATTTGGCGGTGCAATATACATTTGTGTCATCTACCCGGTTGTTTCCACCATCCTGTAGCGGCGTGTAAAGGTACCTTTACAGTTGAATAAACAGAAGCTACATTAACCTGTTGAGTGCAGCCTCCTTCCTCCTACACAAAGTTATTTCATTGTCTTGTTTCCCAGGCATGCAACACTGGTTCCATAAGATGACCTACACTGTAGGTCCTACAGGTTCATATAGGCAAGACCTGGCCGGTCCATACCTAGTATACGCTGCATGGTGCCCGGTTATTAACTCACTGCTTGCTAAAAAGTGCAAAAAAAATGAAGCATGATAATGTGAGGTATTTGGTAGATATTTTGGCCAAAACACACAAGATTGGAAGCCACATCAAGGGTCCTCATGCCTATGAGTCCCTATTACTATATTCAGAACAAAAAACAACCTATAAGGACATAGTATAAAACAAATTTACCATAAATAGCCATGGTCTAATACCCAATGCACTTAGCAAGACGCCACAGACCTCAATGATAGAGGGAACATGTGTGCATGATGGGAACAAATTCTTGTTACATTTTGGCTTGTCACTTACTTTTTGACAGCAGTACTATGGGAACATACGTGTGCATACAAGTCCTTGTCATGTGCTCTGATTCTGCACAGGTCGGCTGTCTGTGGATTACTGCAGGTTTCCAATCAAAGCTTAGGGTGTCCATTTATCTCAGTGGAGTCTTTAAATACGGCCCAATAGGTGTCCTTTGATTACTACAGTGTAGAAAAGAAAAGCAATACAACCCTACCAGCTGATCCGAAGCGTGTAATCTGATGATATGAAAAATCGAACAAACCTGTATGTAAAATAGCATTGGTCAGATATCTGCAAGAAGGTTCATGGCAGGAAAGTGTAGGAAAGCAGGGATACATTTGTGTAATATTTCACAAAGCATAGTGCTGAATTTGTAGTTAATTTTTATGCTAATTATTGAATATTAAAGATCACATGTGTTTTCTAGGCTTTCCCCTGCATCTCCACTGGCGTCTTTGGTGAGTATTGTTTATTTTTGTTTTGTTGTATGTTCGATTATTTTATTTTTTACAATATTTTCTTACAGTAAAGCTGTTGTTTCCACAGGGTACCCCGCTGAGGAGGCTGCCGAAGTGGCATTGGGATCTATTAGGAGCTATCTGGAGGAGAAAAAAGACAAGGTGAGAACCATGACGAGACAAAAATACAAAAAAAAGGAAAGTGCTAAATAGATGGAATAGAAAAGAGACGGCAGTGATAAACACTCTCAGGGGGAGACCGGTGTATAAAGGAAGGACGATCACATAAAGGATGGCCCAAATAAAGGGAGTCCTGATAATCTGCTCCCCTGATTGTCAGTCGCCTATTTACACAAAGAAATATTAGGACGGAAAATAAAACCTCACTAATGCACATTTATGGGGTTTTACTTTGTGATCTACATAATCAGACAGTAATAATCAGATGAGAATATGTTCTTCAACATTTAGAATGTTCCCTCTTTACAAATTATTTCCAATTATCCTTTGTTTTTGTATAGATAGTAAAACTGATCATGATGGAGCGCAGAGAGTTTAGGAGAGAAAAGTATATTATCCCGTTAATTGATCATGCTGTATATTTCTTGACTATGCCGCACATCTGTGATACACAGCTGGTTTCAGGGATTTCTGACGTCTGCAGCTCTTCTTACCCTCCATTTGTGAAACGTTTACATTAAAGAAATTGCCTGGATTACAAAAGCCAATTCTTACACCCTACCAAGGAATTCTGAGTTACTCAAGGGGTCGTCTGATGAGGATCCTCTTCTGTAAACAAAAAAGAAGAGCAACTACAAAACATTTCTCGAGGTGCATTAATTTAAAGACATCAGGATCTGTCCCAGGGTCCGCTTTCCTTTTGTGATGCTGGTCACAAGTACTAACTAGTCTCAGAGAAGCAGAAAACTAACTTAAATAACTGGAAAGCAAATATAACAATTATACTACTTACTGGTAGTAAAGAGAGGTCAACACAATCCAAGTCAGGTCCAGGAAATGGCGGAGTACAGCAAAGGGTTAACAGAAGCAAAATCCAATTCAAGCCGAAGTCAGGAAACCAGAGAGACAGAAACAGAGTGCACAGGTACAAAACAGAAAGAGAAGTCTGGTCATTAGCAGAGGGTCAAGTCCAGGTAAGAAACAAAGTCAGGCAGGGTCTGGTTTAGATCACAAAGAGATCAAGTCCTACACAGCCAAGGCAAATGTACAATTGACCCAGAGCAGAGCTGCAAGCTAGATTAAATAGGCTTTTAATTAAGTGAGCTGAATTCAAGTGATTGAGGCACAGAACCAGCCCAGCCTGACAGTCTTCACAAACCTAGAATAACCGAGGCAATGTGGAGATCTTGACACCTTTATTGTCATCAGTGATTTGTATAAAGAGTTTTGACTAATTTTAAGCTAAGCTATCCCCCTTTCTCTGGCTTGCTTTGCTATTATAATGAGCCAGTCATCCAGCCTCCTTCACACACATAGCTGATCACATGCCAATACAGAAATCTATATCCTGTGTTAACTACAAGCTGTAAAAGACAAGCTGCAAGGACTGAAACTTCTTATTGGGACACCTTTATACTAGTTTAAAGGGAACCTGTCAGCTGGTTTATGCTCCCCAAGCTATCTGCACCTGCAGCTTCATAGTCCTATTCTAATCATCCCTGTCTGAGCTCATAGTGTAGTGTTAAAGTGAAAAAAAAGCATTTATACACTTACATTTTCTTATGTAAATGAGGCAATGTATAGTCACCTTGGAGGATGTGGTCACTCTGACAGGTTCCCTTTAACTCACTGCCAACTTCTCTGTATAAAAGGACCTGTGTGATGTCACGATCATGTGACCATAGTGGGCAGAGCTAAGCAAGCAAAATCATTAAGGGCTATGGAGACTTAGCTCCACCTGTTATAGTCACATGGTCATGACATCACACAGGTCCTGCAGTATCTTCTGAAATTCGGCAGAACTAGCTATTAACCTGTCACATTGTCCCGAAGGAGACTACAACTGCCTCATTTACATAAGAAGATGTGAGTGTATAAATGCTTTTTTCACCTTTAATATTACACTATAAGCTCAGACAGGGATGATTAGAACAGTACTATGAAGCTGCAGGTGCAGACAGTGATAGCTGGGGGGCATAAACCAGCTGACCGGTTCCCTTTTACATTCGATATATTTATATTTCCCACACTTATTATAATTTTTCTATTGGATCCTGAGCTGAAGATATGAGGATCTGTCCTGGGTCCTGGCAGCTCCATTCCTGACTTGTGTCCAAAATAGAATTACATTTCCTTTGTTGGCACAATGAGTGCCATATATAAAAAGGGATCGACTGACTTATTTAAATTTCTAAGCCAGCCCCCTTTTCTGGCCAATATGGCTATTAAAAGAGCAAGCTAGTCAATATCCATCACAAACATCATTGGTCACCTGCTGACGCTGGGAGGAACAGCCATGGTGTGGAGCTGCCAGGGCCAGCATTGATATTTTCACATTAGGACTCTTAATAGGAATCTGTCATTAGGTTTTTGCTACCTAATCCTGAGTACACTATAATATGAGAAAGGTCCTGATTCCAGCAATATGTAACTTACTGGGATGTTTAGTGTAGGTTTTGTTTTTTTTTGCATACAATCAGTGTTTTATCAGCAGGCGATTATAAGTACATGAGTACTTGGCCTGTTACCATGTAGTCCAACCCCGCCCCCACCACTGATTGGCAGCTGTCTGTGTACACTGTGCATAGGCAGAAAGCTGTCAATCGGTTCTGTGGACGGGTTATACAGAGCTCAGCATTCAGTACCACTAGCTCTCCAGCAGATAATAGTTTTTAATCAACCCTGCAGCAAGCAGCCCAGTAAGTGACATATCACTGGAATCTGGGTATCTGTCCCTACATCATGCTGCTGTCAGATGGGAGAGCAAAAACCTGCAAAGTTCTTTATATTTATAGTTAAAAGATATCTAACTAGATATTTTTCTTGTTTCTGTGCATTCACTAACTTTAATTCTACCTTTAGCCAGAACGTTTAGAAATGAGGTTTCCAGATCAGAAAGAAGTCAGAAATATTTATGTTCTTTACCAAAGTAGCAGCTGCCTCGCTGAATTAGTGGAAGTTTGAGGAACACACGTCTTGATCTTGCCCCATCATATGCATTATTCTGCCTTGATTTACATATCTAATTTCAGCTCCCTCTTTTTGTTCCCTTTGATGTCCACTCAGACCTCCTCCTCCTCGTAGGAGCCTCTTGATCGGTGCAGCAGTAATCTCTGTCCCTCTTGGGCCTCATCTACTTTGTTGCAGACATCTTCTTGTCCTCTAAATCACCCTGTTTTTTCGGTTTGTGTCTTCGTTACATTAGTTAAATATTAAAAGATGCACTAAAGTCTCTGTTTTGATTCTCAGTTTGACCGTATTATCATCTGTGTCTTTCTGGAAAAAGATGAAGAGATTTATTTCAAGAAGCTACCGGAATATTTTCCCTTTGGTGAGTATATAGAAGCCCTCTATGATACAGGACCTCGCTGAGGGAAGCAGGAGTATTGTCTGGCTTCAATGTTAGTGGCATGAAAATTATTTTACCTGAAGTTGTGTCTCGGGCTATGTGCTCGCTGTCCGGAGGAGCTGTGTTTTGGATGCAGCACCTCTGGATCTGCAGGAACCCACGGGTGCACGCAGGGAGACCGCAGCTGCCCTGTACTCACCATCTGCCGTGGGTGTAGTGCGGCTTCTCCCTGCGTGCATCTGATGGTTATCTCTTTCGACTCCCTTTTCGACTTCTAGAGATGAGGAAGCCTTGAATCCTGCACCACAGCTGAAAACACGCTGCGGAGGGGAGAAGCACAGTGAGGATGGGATTTCTACAATTCATGTTGATACTGTACAATGCAGCAGCAAGTCGCTGCATCCAAAACGCTGCAAGTACGGGTTGGTGGGTATGCACCCTTAAGGTACCTTTACACGGCGCCACTGTGGCTAGCAACAGGTATCCACCGCACGTGCACATGCACGTTTTTAACGGTGGATACCGATCGCTGATGCCGCATATACACGCCACACTGCGTGCTCCACAGAAGGTATATTTGTTCCCCGGAAGTGCCGACGGGTGCCGCGGCTAACTTCCTGTGGAATACCTTCGCTGCATCACACGCCGCTACCACAAAGGAATATGGGTGTACATATTTTGCGCCGTAAGTACATAGGCGTGACAGAGTTGTATATTCAGTGATGCACAAGCGTTGATTGGACAACGCAATAGCGTCATGATTGGCCAGCCTGCGCAGGAAGCCTGGCTAATACATGATATATAAAGAAATAGGCAGCACTCACCAGTATTTTGCAGCAGTGGTCTCTTTAATCCATCATGTTTATGGAATCATGACAGGGTGCAGGGAGGTGACCACGGAGGGCGGACGACGACGCCGTTTCGCAAAAAACTGCTTCTACGGGTTCGGGTCTACGGGTCACCGGACCCGTAGAAGCAATTTTTTGCGAAACGGCGTCGTCGTCCACCCTCCGTGGTCACCTCCCTGCACCCTGTCATGATTCCATAAACATGATGGATTAAAGAGACCACTGCTGCAAAATACTGGTGAGTGCTGCCTATTTCTTTATATATCTGTTACTGCTAGTGCTGTGGATTAGCACCACCAGGGGAAGAATCTGCCTACAGGGCAATCCGCCCGGAGCATGACGGTTGATATTGCAACTTAGTGCCCTGAAGCCTTATTATTTGACTGGCTAATACATGACGCCATTGCAATTGTGGACTGTGAATGGATAGCTCTTTAAATATGGCGCCCTGTGAAGGGACAACCAATCGTAACGCAGGAGCCTCCACCAATGATCGCTGATGTGGCGTGGTATCCATGATGCCGTGGCACGCCCCTGGGTATTTGTAGGCCACGCAAATATCTTGCCTGTGCCCCGATTCACATGCCACCACCATAGGAATTGTGTCTTCCTGTTTTTGAGCACGGCTCTGCAACAGGTATTCGAAGCAACTGCTGGACACCGGGAGGAACTGCCCGATTTACACGCCACCATTTCGTAGTAATTTCATGGCAACAGGCGCAATTGTCCCCAGTGCCTGGCAGTTGCTGCCTTCCTGTGGCGGTGTGTAAAGGTACCTTTAAAGTGAACCTGTCACCGCGTATTCCAGAATACTTTATATATACATTATGTCCAGTTACACTTTAAGGAAAAAGTATACAAACGTGTAAAAATACCTTGTAATAAATAAGTAAAAAATGATAAAAACGCTAGTGCCATGAAAAACAGGGTAAGTAGTACAGTTTTTGCAAAAAGGTAGCAAGGTTTGAACATATTTACAGCTTTCCTACAAGGAGAGAATCACACATGAATATTGCAGGTGACACTATATAAATCTCTGCAGGTTGACATGCGGTTGCGTCCTTGGATTGACCGCTGAGGATCATCCCAAAAAATCCTGACTTATCAATAGTTACCGTAATTGGTAAAACTGGGTTTAAAAATGTGAAATAAAATGTATTAAATTGTACGGAGGAAGTGAATACAGTAAGTAGAGGAAGAGTCAGGACAGCTGCTCTCGGGGCCCGAGGTCTTGGTAGCTGAGCAGGTCTGTGTATTGGGGACCACGTTTCCAGGGATTTGTGTTCTTCTCGCTGTCATGGCTCCCTCTTCCATACGTGCACTTCATTATATTGCTGCAATTCCCATCTGACTCCGTCTCGCATATAAAAACAGGAAGAAATAGAAGTGCAAACTGAAGAATACTCTGTCCAGCATTTCCTCATAATTGAATTAATTCATCACATATTAGTAAAAGCCAGGAAGGATTCTTTTGATATTTTTTTTTTCCTAAGGCAAAATTGACAGTAAGTTAATTAAACTTAAGAATCTGCAGCATCTTTAAAGTTGACTCTTTTCAAGAGTTAAATAGACTTTACCGCATTCAGAGCCGCCATTCACTGAAGAAACAGTATGATTTTGATTTCAATAATAAATGAGAAAGTATATCAACAAAACTGCTGGCGGGGACAGTCTGGATGTGGCGGCTTCTCATGTAAAATATGAATTTATCTTTACTTTTCATCAGGCTACTTTATACAGACTGCCACAAGATTGAAAGCTTTAAAAGACTCAATACTGAATAAAATGATGAGAGGGTTCGAAAACAACCCTCCCCTCCCAAAGTAACGAAAAATGTTCTGCCAACGATTTTCATGGATAAATATAGGTTTCCATCAGTGTTATGAAAAACCTGTACCAGGGCTCATCTGAGGAGGGGCAGATTTTGGACCCCCCCATCTTTGACATTAGTCACTCGTTGAAATGCAATAAATAAAATCAGATATGGTAAAAACCCATTAAATGAAATAATAAACCTGTCAATCACACATTGCTCCACAACTAATATGTGAAAAGAATTGGAAAACTCCATTTTTAGGACCATTACATGCAAATTAGGGCTGTAGTTATTTATCCTAATGCCTGCATATTGTTATAAGGATGCATTTACAGAATTGTTTCCACATCTCACTTAAGGGGAACTCTGTGCTGATTGACAGCTGGAATTGCAGTGCATCAGTGCAGACCGAATTGTCACTCATTGCAGGGACAATGTTACAGTCACCTCTCTGTGCTGCGAGCAGCATGCCTACATAACTGAAAGCCAGCGGCTGCCTTCATAACTGAAATCCAGTGGCTGCCTACATAGCTGAAAGCCAGTGGCTGCCTACATAACTGAAAGCCGGCGGCTTCCTGCATAACTAAAAACCGGCGACTTCCTGCATTACTGACAGCTGTCAGTTCCTCAGGAAAATAAAGTTAATTTTCTCCTTTTTCCACACTCTCAGCACATAAGAGGGAAACCGTAATGATGCTTGAGCATCCCCATCTCCGCATCGTTTAAAATTGGGCTCAGCAGAGCCAGATTTCAGGGACCCATTCTTGGTACTGGTGGATGTACTGCTGATTAAAATTTAAATATTAGTTTTGCACACATTCTTGGTTTTGATGGGTGTTCCAACAGTTGGAACCCTAGTGATAAGAGGGATAACCATATTATCCGCCCATTTGTTTTTCCAATAAAATGCCGGCATTCAGTTTTGTATGAAAAACACATAATTACTTAACGGTAATGTGTTTTTTCGGAGTCCATTACAGCACCCAGAATGAGAGAGGGATCGGCCCTCTAAGGACAGGGAACCATCAGGCTTTAAAAGGGGTGGTTCCTCTCCCATGTCAGTTGGTTACAGAGTCTGAAAAAAGGATTTCCAGAACATTGTTAGTCCACCACGACCCCGAACACCACGTGTAACACAAAACACCAAGAGGAGAAGAAGAAAAAGTGACAAACCCTCAACAATGGGAGTTAATATGTGGATGCTGTCATGGACTCCGAAAAAACACATTACTGGTAAGTAATTACGTGTTTATTGGTCATCCATGACAGCACCCAGAACGAGAGAATTACAGAGAAACATAATCTAGGGAGGGACCACAGCCTGTAGTACCCTACTACCAGAAGTGATATCAGCACCAGAAAGATCTAATCTATAGTGCTTATAGAACGTAGAAGGCGAAGACCAAGTCGCAACTCTACAGATTTGATTAATAGATACACCTGACCTTTCAGCCCAGGTAGCAGCTACAGCCCTTGTGGAATGAGCCTTGAGGGTCTTCTCCACGGTCTTGCTGCTTGCAGAGTAGGCCATGCGAATAGCATCCCTAACCTATCAAGCTAAGGTGGCTTTGGAGGCCTTGCAACCTTTCATCTGGCCATGAAAACAAATAAAAAGGGACCTATCCCTCCTCTAAGGACTCATGGCCTCTAAGTATCTTTCTAAACCGCGTTTTACGTCCAAGGAGTGCAACTTAAGCTCTTTCCCATTTTTGTGATTACTACAAATCGTGGGCAATACAATTTCTTGCGACCTGTGAAAGGTGGAGACCACCTTAGGGAGATATGCCGAGTCTGGTCGCAAGACCACTCTATCGTCACGAAACAAGGTATAAAAAGAGGGTCAGCTGAGAGGGCCTGAATGTCCCCTATCCGTTGTGCTACCAATAAGACGGTTTTAAGGGAAAGGACCTTAATAGGAACCTCTGGCAGGGGCTCAAATGGAGGATCTGTCAATGCTGTGAGTACAAGATTGAGATCCCAAGGGACTGAACTAACGGGCTTAACTGGCGCAGATCTGGTGCATGCTTTGATGAATTGCGAAGCCCAAGGGTCCCCTGCTAGGTTGAAATTATACAAAGCTCCAAGGGACGAAACCTGGACCTTAAGACTGCTCACCGAGAGCCTCATCTTCACCCCTTTTTGCAAAAAGGCCAAAACTAAGTTAACAGGAGCTGCCCCTTCCGGATCTGCTCCCGTAACTGACAAGAATTTCGCCCAAGTCCTATGGTAAATACGGGAAGTCACAGGTTTCCTAGACTTAAGCATCTTAAGCAAGAATCTCTGAAACCACTGCCGTGAACCCCTTATTACTCAAAATCTACCTTTCAAGTTCCAGGCAGCCAGGTGCAATCGGTCTGCCTGTGGGTGATTAACCGGCCCCTGGGAGAGGAGGTCTGGAAGATCCGGAAGGAACCAAGGGTCGGTCACTGACATCTGTTGGAGCCAGAAGAATCACGGCCTCCTTGGCCAGAAGGGGGCTATCAATATCACTCATGCCCGATCCTGCCAAATTGTGCGGAGGACTGTTGGTACTCGGATCAGAGGGGGAAAGGCATAGGCAAGGCTGAAATCCCAGGGAATCAGGAGTGCATCTACCGCTACTGCACGATCCCTGGGATCCAGGGAGCAAAACCGAGACACTTGTCGGTTTGACTGGGTTGCAAACAAATCCATGGTGGGGACCCCCACATGTCTGTAATCTGGCGAAAGATTGCTGGATTCAGAACCCACTCATCCTGGTGAAGGTGTACCCGGCTGAGGAAATCCGCCTTGTTGTTGTCTTTCCCTCTGATATGTACTGCTGGAATTGAGGCTAGGTGTGCTTCTGTCAGTAAGAGGATTTGTTCTGCTACTTCCATCAGTGCTTTCGACTTTGTCCCCCTTGGTGGTTGATATATGCAACTGTCCCTGATTGTCAGACAGGACTTTGACATGATGACCCACTAATGCTGGTAGAATCCCCGCTAAGGCTCGTTCCATGGCCCCCAATTCTTTCATGTTAGAGGAACTGCCTTGCAGAGCCTCTGACCAATCCCCCTGAAGTATCCCCTGCTCTAAATGGGCTCCCCTCCCCAGGGGACTGGCATCTATTGTGATGACCTTGGTAACGGGGGACCACCAGGGAACCCCTGTGGACAGGACTGATTCGTCCAACCACTAGCGGAGAGAATGAAGGGTAGCTTGTTGTAGAGTCGATTTGGCCTCTACATTCTGACCCAGGACTTCTTGGTGTTTGAGAATATCCCATTGAAGAGTCCTGGTATGAGCCTGGACCCAACATACCCCCGGAATGCACTCTGTGAGAGAGCCCAGTAATGACATGGCCTGTCTCAGAGTCATGGTTGGAGACTCCATGGCATTTTGAACAAGAGTCTGAATGTACCTTATCTTGTCAGGAGGGAGACGACCTTCTTGTCTCATGGAGTCCAATACAACACCTAAGAAAATCTGGGATGTTGACGGTGTCAATTTGGATTTGTCCATGTTGATGAGCCACCCCAGATTGGTGAACATGTGATAACCCGATGGACTTGGTCTGGTACAATGTTGTGCTGATTTCCCAATGATCAAAGTATTGTCCAAGTATGGTAAAATTAGGACATTCTGCTCTTTGAGGTGGGCCGAAACCTCCAATATAATCTTGGTAAAAACCCGAGGAGCGATCACCATGCCGAACGGCAGGGCTTGGTACTGGAAATGAAGGACTTGGGAATTCACCTGGACTGCCATCCAGAGGTACTGTTGGGACTGAGGACAAATGGGAACATGATAAAAAGCGTCCTTCAAATCCAGGACTGCCATGTGTCAACCTGCAAAGAGCATTCTGACTGCTGATCCAATCGACTCCATCTTGAACGTGGGCACCTGCAGGTAATTGTTCAGGCTCTTTAAGTTTAGAGTTGTTCTAAAAGAACAGTCTGTTTTTTTTACCAGGAAGAGGGGAGAGTAAAACCCATCCCCTCTTCCTGGGACAGAACCCAAACCAGGGCCGCCTTGTCCATGAGACCGAAATCTCGCTTTCCAGTACCCGCCATTCGACCTGCGATGATCTGGGAGGAGTGACCAGGAATCTGGACTGAGGAAGATTTGGAAACCAGAGCATGAGACCAGATCTTATGATGTCCAGAATCCAAGTGCTGGATGATATTTGAATCCAGGCTGGAAGGAAGAAAGAGTGTCGTCCTCCCACTGTCACATCGCCATTGGACTCGGTGGCTGGTGTTCCTGCCTCGGCCGCTGGGAGGCGCCGGATTCCTTCGGCTGATGGTGCCGGCGATAGGAGGGCCTTGTCCTCATATGGACCTGCTCCTTCGACGTCTGCCCCTGTCGCTGAACGCAGCCGTGTTTCTCCTTTGGGTGATGTTGGTTGCAGAGGAGCGGGCCCTGCAGAGGTGTCTGATAGGCGCAGCCTTTGTTCTTCTGTCAGAAATGGGGTGGTTGGTGCCAGTCGTGCATCACCATCTGGCCTGGTACTAGGGGCGGTCCGGATGAGATCATCAGGCTGTGAGCTCCAGCCTATGGGAGGTAACCGCGCCTTTCAAATACATTGGAGCCTGTCTTGCAGGCCGCCAGATATAGTTTTGGTTCCCCAGTGATATAGTGTGTGTTTAGTTTTGTCTCTGACCTTTGCCTGGATTTTTTGACTCTGCTACAGTCTGTCAATTGTGTACCTCAGCTGCCCTCTTGGTTTTGACTTTGACCTTTGCCTGGATTTTCGACTCTGCCACAGCCTGATGTTTTTGTACCTTCGCTGTCCTGTCGGCTTTGACTCGGACTCCTGACTACGTTTTTCGGGTCCTGATTTTTCCCTTCCTGGTGACCTTCCTGCTCTGCTGCTCATAATAGGCAGCTACCCCCTGGGCTCCGCTGTAATTCAGATCCCTGTATAGGGGTTAACGGTCTCGGGGTTTCTCGGGGTTCTGCCTTACCAGCAGCTCAGCCTCACAGCGGATGGTCGTCACACCCACCTGGGGAAGAGCATCACTTGGAGCACTTCATGGAGTCACGGGAGGGCCCCTTGAACATGAACCCCTTTCCACCCTTCCTCCAGTCAGACCAACTAGACTGGTCTTTTTTCAGGGAATGTTTTCTGGAATAACGTCAAGATCGAAAGGGACGTTTAAAAGAAGTAAAGAAAGCTCCGGGAATTTCTTTTTTATCCCCTGCTTTTTCCAAAATGTCGTCTAATGCTGTGCCAAATAAAAATTCACCCTCGCAAGGAAGAAGACTCAGCTTAGTTTTTGTCTGCAGATCACCCAGCCAGTTCTACAACCACAACACCCTCCTGGCTGCATTGGAGGAAGCTGCAGATCTTGCTGTAAGCATAGTGGAATTTGCGGCAGCATCTGCAAGGAAGGCTACGGCTCCCTGCATGTTGGGAATGGAAGCCAGAATTTCTTCCCTAGAAACTTTATATTTTAATTGGGACCCAAGTTGGTCTAGCCACACCATCAGGGACAGATAGCCGCCAGGTCTGGTCTCATCTCCCCTGCTGACCATTCCCAGGTATTCTTAAGGAATTGGACAGCTTTCTTATCAAGGGAATATTTTAGGGCATTCATGTCCTCAAATGGTAAGGCATATAGACTTCTATGTCTAGTTTTGGGGCTTTAACAAAACCTATTAAAGGTAAAACAAGGGTGCAATAGGGTCTTAAGGGGGTGTCACACGCGTCAATGTCGTCAGCGATCTGATCGCTGACGACATTGACGGCTGATTGCTGGTGAGCTGTCACACAGACAGACTCACCAGCGATCAATTGACCAGTGACATCATGGAAACGATTTAAATATCGTTTCCACGATGTCCTGCTCCCGCTGCCAGCCTGCTGGAAGCGGGAGCAGCCTGGTCTCCAAGGTACACTGCGGGTAACTAGGCAGCGCGCGCTGCCTAGATACCCGACGTGTACCTTAGTTACCAGCCTCCTCCGCTCACCGGGTGAGCGGAGGAGGCTGGTAACTAAGGTACACGTCGGGTATCTAGGCAGCGCGCGCTGCCTAGTTACCCGCAGTGTACCTTGGATACCAGCTCCCAGCGCTTGTGACAGGCGCTGGGAGCTGGAATATCGCTAGTCCCGGTGTCACACGCAGCGATGCTGCGTGTCCACCGGGCGACAATCGCCAGGTTTCAGAGCTGGTTCTGAAACCTGGCGATCATCAACCAGCGATTTATCGCTGGTTGATGCAGTATGTCACACGCGTCAATATCGCTGCAACGTCACGTGCAGCCGATATCGTGCAGGCGATATTGACGCGTGTGACACCCCCTTTAGATCTCTTATCTTAATAGGATCTTATCTCTTAGATACCAGATAGTTAAAAAATTAGGTAATGCTCACCTTATGCGGTTGTGTGCCCCACAACCGGTTTAAACGCTCAAAACAGCTGCTGCAGGATCCACCATTCCATCAGTAACAACATATACATAAATCCAAAGGACCAGGGTGTACAACGGTCCGCGCTGCTGAGTATAAGGAAGGACCATAATCTTGGTATATAAGAATGGTGCTTTATTTCTTCTACGCTTTTCGGGGCTGTCCTAGACCCTTCCTCAGGAATGGTTTATGGTGGTATTCCTGAGGAAGGGGCTGGGACTGCCCTGAAACGCGTATAAGGAATAAAGAACTATTCTTATATACCAAGATTGTGGTCCTTCCTTATACTCAGCAGCGCGATCGTTGTACACCCTGGTCCTTTGGATTTATGCATAGTTTTGGTGCTTTATCCCATGACGAGTATGATGCCTCTTCAAAAGGGTATTTGCGTTTTAAAAAAGCAGTAGGGGCAACTTTTTTATCTCTTTTTTTCCACTCATTAGAAATCAGATCCTGGAGTCATTCATCCAAAGGAAAAGGACGGCACTTCTTTTGACCCAATCCTCTGAACATTAGGTCTAACTTAGATGGCTGCGATTTATGTTCCTAAATCCCCATGGTCTGTAAAATAAGAATGCGCAAATAGGGTCTTATCTTAATTAAACACTGTCCGCATGCGATGTGGTATTGCTCACCTTGTCCAGTTGCGAGACCCACAACTGGTGGAAAAGCGATAAAGCAGTTGCTGCAGGGACCGCACTTCCCACAGATAACAGTGGTCACAATGTAAATTTCCTAGGACGAAGTGCCTCTATGTCCGCGCTGCTGCTCCAGGAACGAAGGAACCAGGACATGGGGATGTCTGGATCAACTTATGCTTTTATTGTCCACGCGTTTCGGAGCCACCAACCGAGCTCCTTCCTCAGGGAAGTTGTACTTTGAAAACGTTCCTCCATATTGACAGACTTCGGACTCCATAACAGTGCCAGTTATAATGGCTCATATCTGAGCCAACTACAGTGCCCCTGTAAGAGTAATACCTGTATCCTAATCTGTTCATCCTCGGAAAATGATGTGTCCAGTATAGGGCAGCAAACCAGTCCTGTTCTTCTCCTAGATCAGTGATTAGAGAAGGTTATTTGTCAGTCAGGAGCTGTCTGTCACTCACTAGTACATGTAGATTGACTCCCAGAGATGGAGGAGACTTGGCTGCTTTGCCCGGAGTCTCCTGGAGAGACGAGTACTGTCTTGTGAGCATTGATTTATTCCATTAAGTGTCTGTCTCAGCTGCATGTGTAACAGGGAACTTTAGGGGAAGCGGATATTTTATTTATATGTTCTATCATCTAATGATATCCAGGTACAGTAGATGCATGATAATGTGCTGTACAGGTGGCTCACACTGGGCAATGGCGACATAATAGACTTGCTCAAATTATAACATTCTTTGTTTTTCCAGAGTAGCACAGATGGCGCCCTCTATGTGCGGGGTAAGATGGCTGTGTGTATATCGGAGACAGCTAACATACTACAGTGTGTGCACTGAATGCATCTAACAGCTGATCAATATTAAAACGCAATCCTGACATAACACATTTGCATCACTTGTGCGTATGACATGTGCGTAAGACATGTGCATATATTCTGCTGCATGTATAGATCAAACTAACTACTAAATTATTATATCAATTTGTAGAATTCTGAAAAAAATTCCAATATTAGTATTCACAAACTTCACCCAGTGCAAGAAAATGTTCCATGTGTGCAACTAGTCTTAAAGGGAACTGTCACATATTACATGCAATAGCATTAAAATGTGTCCACGAGTAATTAAACGGAATCTGTCTGGTCAAAAATCCATATATAACTGATATTATTCTCTAATTCCTCTCTCTAAGCTTTGTCTTTTCATGTATTTATATTATTCATGCTTTACTCCTATCCTGTGTAAACTTCAAAATAAAAGATTCATTCCATTTATCAATCACAGTGAGTTCTCTGCTGTGCTATTCCCCCAGGAATGAATATTCACGCATCACTGCCCTGCCCTCCTATGATCTTGTGTGTTGTGTGACTCATTGCAGACAGAGGATAGAAGAGGAGGAGGAGGTGTGTTCTTTTAGCAGATGTAGCTCTGACATCTTCATTGTGTGTATCTGAGGAATGTGTGTAGTGTGTGCTCTGAGAGATTTCTATGTGCTTATATGAACATTTGATCGTTTGCTCAGCAGATACGCACATTACATGTATGCAGGAAAACCAATGTTCATATAATAGAAATCTTTTACAGATAGCACAGACTGTAGTGATGTGACTCATTATCCTGCAGAAGCATGAGAGATTCAGTGTAACTTCAGCACAGAGGGGAGGGACAGATACCAGCTTGGATCAGTGTGGATATTTAAATAACATTTATATACTGTGACTCTCAGGAGTCAGGTCAATTACTATTACAGCTGCCTGCTGGGTGTGCAGATGCTTATAGCAGGAGAACTACACAGGGTACATTACTGATTTTTACATATTCTGAAAGGTCTTTCCGAGCAGTATTCAAGGCTACTATTAGTATCATACTGAAAAATGACCTGACAGAGGCCCTTTAAGGAAGTCACCTAATCAACATTATGCATAACTCCACAAGTACCAGGCCACAGTGTGACAGGAGGGGGGTGGGCAAATAGTGACAACTCAAAAAATAGATCACAAAGTTATAAATGTATTAATAAATCACACAAACGATATAAGATAGAAAAAGAGGGTACCTCAAACTATAAATAAAAAAGTTAAAGTTAAAAAAGTATAGCAGATAACAAGCCCAGCAAAAAAAAATACATATAGATAGTATGTAATGACTAGCTAAATTACCTTGATACAAGTGCTCACTATGAGTAGAATAATAAACCCATGCAATGGGCATTTACCTGTACAGCAGAGAATGACCAGCTAGTCCTGTGTCCTTACAACCCAACGTACGTTTCATTCCCTTCATCAGGTAGCGTTTATCTTGTATTGTTTATGATATTTATTAATAAATGTATAACTTTTAATCTATTTTTTGAGTGTTCACTATTTGCCCACTCCCCTCTTTTCGCACTGTGCCTTGGTATTTATGGGTATACACATTACATACTATACAGTATGTAGTCCGATCTGTGGATATCCTGAGCTGAAGAGAATGATACATAGGATAGTATATCTTGTATTCCATTCAATGAAAACCCTGGTGTTTGTATGTATATGAGTCCAGTGGGTGGTCCTTCTCAGTGATTGACAGCTATCTCTTCATGCGGCGATACAAGGAAAACTGTCAATCACAGAATAGATTCCGACCACTAGACTCCTATGTATGAAAACATCAAGTATTTCAATCACTGCAAGTATTACAGAAATATGTCTATCAATCTGATCAGCTCCTCCTGCCTTATAATATCCTGCCTCTATGATGGATAACGATTCCATCATGACAGGTAAGTACGGTAAATAGGCGCTGCATGTGGATAGAGAAAAAAAATGGCGGACTCAAATAGGATTTGCTACTAATTAATCGCAGTGTTCAGATAATTTTATGAAGCTCCTTAACACATTCTTTTTTATCCTATATACTTCCAAAAAATTCAGTTTTTATTTTATGGGTTTATTTTACCTGTTATCATATTGGGATTATCCGGTGAGGACAGAGCTACTGAATCTAATAGGAATCAGAACGTAGGATACTTCTAAATATGATCAGGGCAGTGCACAGTGGCGTAACTAGAGTCTGGTGGGACCCGGTGCGAAATTTAGACTTGGGCTTCCCCCTCGTGCTCACGTAGGTCAGATATATGAGCTCTGTGTAAAGATTCTGAATACTTTAAAGACTCACAAATTGACCCCTCTCCCTTTCATTATGTATTAATGTCCCTCACCCTGCTATGTATGGTCCTCCTACTGGAATATAGCCCTTATCGTGGAATATATGTCCCCCATCATGGTTTATATGGTCTTCCTCCTCATGCCACCATAGTCCTCTAATTATTATAATGCATTCCCATGTTCCTCCATATATTACAATGTACTCCCATAGTCCTCTATGTATTATAATGCATCCCATAGTCCCCCATTCATAAGATAGCTCCAATAGTCATCCAATTATTATAATGCACCCCCATTATCCTGAATATAGTATAATGCAGCCTCATAGTCCTCCATATAGTATAATACAGCTTCATAGCCCTCCATATAATATAATGCAGCCTCACAACCCTCCATACAGTATAATGCAGCCTCACATCCCTCCATCCCTGTACGTCCTGACCCCGTCACAGCTGCGACCCCTGCAACTGCGATTATTACGCCCCTGGTCCTACAGCAATGACCTTATACCTTATGCCAATGTTTATCATGTACCCAAAGGTTTTTGGAGAAGTTGCAAAATATTTTTTTAAAAATTGTAAAAAAAAAAAACATAATATTAAAAAATATAAACTATTTTGAAATCGTGGATTAAGAATACTATTATAATCCCCTCGATATCTTCTAATCGTGCACCTCTATGTTATAGTCCTTGGTGCTCAATGTGAGGGTCCTATTTACCATTTATTGTTTCTGATAGGACTATGGGATCGCTATACTTATTTTGGAAGAGTAGGAATAGGTCATTGGTTGCATCTCTTTGGCACTTCTATAGGTTTACTTTTTGCATGTGTTGACCTGTCTTTTGCTGTACAGTGTGTGCATGGCTTTAAAATACGAACATGCCTGAAGGTGTGCAGATACAAAGGTCTCTGGTCTGTTCATGACTTTCGCAGTAAATAGTAACAGAAGTCCATTATTTATAGAATTTTCTGAATTTTAAATGAAATGTCCTAATCTACATCTATTAGAAACAGTAAGTTTTGGTGTGCACATTGTGGCGGCACAGCAGCATGTTGATCGGTGCAGTTTTCTAATTGATTGATGCCCAGAGGTGTTTGATTGTCAAGGGCCAATGCGGCTATGCAACGAAATGGTAATTTACCGCCTGCCTGTTACCAATTAAACAACTTTTAGCTGCTGTCAATTTGAAAAGCACGTCAATGAGTATGTCAGCACAGAGGCTCGAAACACGTTATCCCACCCAGCCTAAAAGTAATTCTTAAAAGTGTACTGTTCCGAGGCAGGAATGATGTATTAGATGAGTAGAGACAGGCTGACCTGATGGTCCAAGCTCTGCACCTGCATTGACATATCTGGACAACACCCCCTGTTTCAAGCACAGAGAAAGGGGATGTTCCCCTGAAATGTCATCGCAGGTGCAGAAGTTAAACCTTCAGGTCAGTGTCTCTGCCTATGTAACTGAAGATAATTTAACAATTGCACACTCCTTGTTTTTTTGATGCAAGGTGAATTTATTTCAAGAGCAACAGAAGCAAAGCATTTCGGTCCACTCTGGACCTTGATCACACCAGTTGCTGAAAAATTAAAACAATACATACAGTGAATAAAACGTACAAAGAACATGGTAATTCTATACATAATTACACATATGCTATGATACCGCCCTTACAGGTGACCATAATACACCTGTTATTTATTTCAATCAGACAGTATTCTTACATTTTGAGTTTCAGTTGATAGCAAGAGGGAGGGTATCACGAGGAAGGAGGAGATTTAAATATAAAAAGGCACCTTTCAAACATGAATAATACAGATGTAGATATTATTTACCCTTTGTTGTGGTATCTCATCAAGGAAGCCGACTTGCTTCACTTATGGAATAGCTCTTTTCCAGCTCTATTTTTAAAAATTGTAAAACTACAGCGTCACTTTTATGTTGTAGGTAGTTTATAGAGCTCTCATCTCCGTTATAAATTTACCTTTTGGTAGGGTAGAGTGGGGGATCCTTGGATCCTTAGACGTGCATGGGATGCCTGTTATTGGAAAGGGATAGGGGTAGTGCAATTAGGAGGAGTAATGAGACTGTAGTATGTAAGGTCTAGTAGGTTCACATTAGGGCGGCTTCAGACTGCGTCAGCGTCCGGTCCGGGGCTGTCAGGAGTGACAGGCTGGACCGGAGGTTTGCTGCATAGGATAGTATCGGGCTGCACGGAGCTGGATCGCGGCGGGTGGTAATTAGCTGCTATCCGGCTGCTGTGTCGCCGGATGTATCCTGCAGAAGTGGGGATTTGTCTGCTGATTACAAAACCGTTGCATGCAACGTTTCTGGAGTCGGCAGACAATTCCCCACTTCTGCAGGATACATCCGGCGACACAGCAGCCGGATAGCAGATAATTACCACCCGCCGCGATCCAGCTCCGTGCAGCCCGATACTATCCTATGCAGAAAAACTCCGCTCCAGCCTGTCACTCCTGACAGCCCCGGACCGGACGCTGCCGCAGTCTGAAGCCGCCCTTAGTTCTATCTAGTAAATGATATAGCAGATTGAGTAGTCTTTATAAAATATGCTAGCATTGATTAACTCCCCTAACTAATTGATTAACTGACTGCAGCTTGTACAGTGTAGTGTGAGATCTCAGCAGTAACAGAGAAGAAGGACACTGAAGAGCTGTCAATCATGCAAGGTGGGCGGAGATTGAGATTTACTATAAAAAAAATATTATAAAATCATAGTGACTTGGATTATCAAAGTTATATAAGCAGTCCAATAAAGAATGAAGCCGGGCACAGTAGTTGGCTAACACCTAATCAGAACCAGCTAGGTTCTACTCATGACAGCCTTCAAGAGACACAAGATTGGCGTTAAACATCCTAAGATAAGAAGCAAAACTTTGTATATGATGAAAGTAGAATGCACTCACCGAGTCTTCTGATGGGCAGACTTTATTGACAAGCAGGGGCTACATCGAAGGGGGAGTGGAAGCAGCAGACAACAGCTCACAAGCACAGGAGCCGTTGAAGCGCACATGGTGTGAAACAGTGAGGGTACCGTTACACGTTGCAATATTGCATGCAATTTCACTTGCAATTTGCTGGTTGCAGTGAAATCATGGACACATTGTTCTATTTTGTTGCTGTGTACAAATGGAACAATGTGTCCATGATTTCAATGCAACCAGCAAATTGCAAATGCAATGTTGCGACGTGTAACGGTACCCTGAGCTGTTGTCTGCTGCCTCCACTGCCCCTCCCTGCACCGATGTAACCCCTGCTCGTCAATAAAGTCTGCCCATGAGAAAACTCGGTCTGTGCCTTCTACTTTCATCATATACAAAGTTATATAAGCATTTTATATTGTGAAGAAGTCTAAAAAGTGGATGTCACACATTTACAAAGTATATTTTTCTATTACAACAGACAAAATCTAGCACTTTTTTCTATTAATTAAGAGTTTCTTTGAAATACTGTTACCCACTATTACCTCCAGCTCCAGTGTTGAGCGCTTTAGCCGGCTGCCCGCAGTGTTTTCTTAGACTGGTCTCCCTGAGATCAGTGAATACTTTTTCTCTATAAATTGGGATACAGCCGTTGGCTCATACCCAGAGATTGTCTGCAGCAGTCGTGCACTTTTGATGTAGCGTCACCTCTGCTGCCGGTTAATGGTGCAGTGACGGAGAGTTACTTCTGTACCCGGGGAAGGGGAGAATTAGGCTGTGTGCCCACATAGTGGTTTAGTGACGTTCAAATCGCCAGTAAACCACTGGAAAATTCAAGGAGCCTAGACTCCTGAGCTCAGAAGTCACCAGCGGTTTTCCAGCGGTTTATCAGCGGTTTCCCAGCGTTTTTTTTCTGTGTGTGCACAGCGTTTTACAGTCGGTTTTTCCAGCGGTTTTTCCAGCGGTTTTCTATGGAGGATTTTGTCCATGGAAACGCTCAAAAACCGCTGAGAAGAATTGACATGCTGTATGCTGCTAAACCACTGGGAAACCGCCCAACCTCTGGCAGATCTGCTCACATAAACCCACTATGTGTGCACAGCATTTTCTAAATTACATAGGGTTACATGTAAGTCCTAAAGCTGCTAATGATTTACATAAATTTAAATAAAACCTATGCTAAACCGCCGGCGGTTTTCGCTGCTAAACCGACACTAAACCACTATGTGGGCACACACCCTTATTGTTATTTTTTTTTTTTTTTTTTTTTTTAAAGTCCTAATTGAAAAGTAACATTCTAAAGCAGATGTCCCCTTTAAGATGAAAATACTAATATTTACTGCGATAATATTAAGGCGTAACATTTCCATTAATGATGCATGTAGAACATTACGTTGGGTAAGTAATTTGGAAATGCAAAATAATGTACTAACACCAGTGAATAAGCAATGAAAAGCTTCATTCACGTGCAGAAACATGGGTCTCAATGTACCAAACATATAAATGTTTCATCTGCATTCACATCTGTATTGATTTTTTTTCCTACTTAATGATTTGTCAAAGTCACGGTTTCATCCGTGTAAGGCTTTATACATACTCAATGTGTTCAGCGCTGCTCGCTTCCCTGTGCATTCTTGCTTACATGGTGAAGAATTAGCTCAGACATGAATGCAGACACGCACACAAATCAAAATAGAGGTGATCCTTTATCAGAGACTTAGGGCTTTGTTCACATCTGCGTACTGGCTTTTGTTTGTAATGGAAGCTACAGATCTAACAAGTGAAGGATATCACTGCCATTCAATAGCCTCCTTGACTTCTCATAAGATTAGGTGTGAAGTATAGCGCTGTATGAAAAAATATTCCTTCTTTTAAATGTGTTGGAATTAGTAATGAAAGTTTCAAACCCCAACGCAAATGTGAACAGACCCCAAGTAGCTCCTACAATCAGGGTGTGGAGTAGGTGAACTAAGCGTCCAGGTCCTTAATTTTTCCATACTCCCAATCTAAATATGACTCCTTCATTAAAGGACAATGTAATTGATGGAATAAGTAATTATATGGCTAAAGTTTCTAATTTTTCAAAATTCCCATATAAGTAAATATGCAAAAAATTACACGCTTAATATTGTAATATATAATTAATATATACATTAACCAGATTATAATTGATGTATTAATTACAAATTATATTCTAATTAATTTCTATATGATTTATATAGTAAATATAGTCTGTTGCATATTTACATGATTAAATTATATGTAAATATATCATTAAAGGGATTGTCTATTACTTGTACAACTCCTTCTCAATCCCCCTTGTAAATGAATAACACACTAAGCTCACTTTCTGAGGTGTCATCACTGGCTCTCCCAGGGATTGTGTGACATTTTTATGTCATGTGATCCCTGTGGCCAATCAGTGCAGGCTTCACTGTCCCCTCCTTTGGACATAATTGATATCCAGAAGTTGTGGGAGTTGTAGCTGATCTCAATTCTGCCAAAGGTCTGATTTTTTTTGAAGGAAGGGACAGTGAAACAAGCGCTAATTGGCCACAGAGATCCCATAGGGCTTGTGTCGTAGTCCTGGTATTTAGCGCCTGCTATGATTAGAGTCTCTATATTATAGATATAGATATTAAAATGTTATATATATATATATTTTTTTTTTTTTGCTAAGCACAACCTAGCTGCAATGTGATATTACATGAATATACATATATAGCATTAATCTCTTTTTTTTCTCCTTGCAGACTGGGCGGAGGTGTCCTGTAAACTATAGATTTGTGTGTGGAGACTGATCCAGAATAGAAGACTCCTCGCTCATTCTCTCTGTGTTGTGACATGCACACTTGTGTTTTCCTGTGATATCAATGAAATCAATGCCTTAATAGTGTGATTATTTACCCTAAACAAAAGGCAGCAAAAAGGATGAAAGTACCGCCCTAATCATTTCATTAAAAGCTGAGCTTAAAACCACTTATTGATCTGCTCGTCCATTAATCTAAGACATCTACTGGGACGTCACAATGGGAAAAGACACAGACTGAGAATTCATCAGACACGCACATCACTCAGGAAATGCATCAATATCAGCAGATTAGCCATAGCATACAGTATAAGTATCAGATCTATTTTGGAAATACTTTTGGAAAGATCAATTACAGTTATGGTATTTACAGCGGTCCACTTACAATAGGGCGATACAAAATATGACCTCTGGATATGTTCATACTCCTTAAAGGAGTCCGCCGGTCCAAAGGGTCATCTGACTACATGTATGGGGCTCCTGATGCTTTCCTGACATACGATGTCGGGGAGACATTATCCAAATTGTCACTGTGTTCCATCAGTTATTTATTTTTCATTAATTTTAAAAACCCAATGTGGGTGAAATGTCTGAACCTTTAATCCGTGGACTTTAATCACTTTAATGACCAAGTTTGTTCCGCAAAATACGAGTAGGGCACATTCTGAGTCTCACTGATCAAAAACGTGGACCCATATTTAAAACTGATATGTGTATGGTTAAGTGAAACTATGGGTTGGTGTCATGTTAATTTTGAAAAATTGAGAGCACACAAATGTATCTCACAGATGTGGGGATGGCCTTAGTATTCGCCACTTCTGTACAGTAGAAGCTGAAGTTTAATCTATCACACTACTTAAGATGCTCGGTGCACCCTTGGTGTGACCAACAGTGCACCATCTCGCCCCCTGTATGCCCTTTCACATTCACATGAGATTGTCAGCACTTGTGTTTCTAGAGGGAAAAGTATCTGCAGAAAATGCTCATGCAAGCTAGTGCTTTCAATCACCAGTGAGGGCGGCGGGGCATGTAAAACCAGTGGGTAGAACGGTGCACTGAGGCTTTTGGCCACACCAAGGGTGCACTAAATACCCTAATTAGCATATGTGTTAAACTTTAGTTTCTGCAGAATGGGGGCAGCTATTAGACCTCTAAGGCCTTCAGTCATCTTTGCTTTTGCACCTGTTTTTTTTTTTATCTAATGTTGCACCTTTTTTTGTTTTCACCCAATTCATTATTCTACTTGATCCTTTTTTTTTTAAGTCTACCTTATATGTGATTGCCTGTTTTTCTCCACATTGTGAGCACAGCTTAGTGATTCAAGAGGTTTTAGCCTGATTATTTTGAATAAGGTGCAAAACTTGGCACAACTTCACTCCCGCTCCTCCCCTCTCTGTATTTTTGGGTATATCATGTTTCGGGTACAATTTTTGCAACTTAGGGGGTCAAATTGTAATTTTTGGCAGCAAAAGTTACAAAAAAACAATTTCAGATGGGCAGAAAGCCTATTTATTACTCTGTGCCACATTCATGAATTCTGTGATCCATTTTCATTAATTTAGTGCAAAAACGTCAAATGATGAAAGTGTGATTTACACAGGGCATGCTTAGTTTGGTCTGCCCTTAATATGTACTATGCAATTTAACAAAATGTTACAGTTTTCTGCCCCCTTCATATGTGTGACACGCCCCAGGGCCTTGGGGTATCCGGTCCCAGGCGTTGTTTCACGTGGGATATCACGGGGCCTGTGCCCGGCCCCTTGGCCCTGGTGGTCGCTGAAAAGAGTCAGTAAAAATAATGAAAATAGTGTTTCGTGATGCCATCTACGGTCCCGGTAATGTTACCAGCGCTGTGGAACAGACCTACGTGGGGGATGGTGGAACAGCAGGATGGTTACGCTCCCCGTAGGTGGAGCGGGATCCCCGGGGCAGTTGTGGGCATTGCAGTTGCAGACAGTCTATGAAGGGAGCAGGATCAGGTGCCGCAATAACACTCACACATACAGGGTTGTTGTTTCCATACCTTTACTGGTGATATGAGCGAGGTAACGTCCAGAGTACAGTCCATGTGGTCTGGAAGCAGTTCAGGATCTCCACATCCGATGAGTTATGAGGCCTCCCTGTTACACTGTGTGTGCTTTAGTCCTGGGCTGTCTGAAGCTAGGCCCTGACCCTCTCCTGTGTCCTCATTTGTATTGCAGGCTGTGAGAGCTCTGATGCAAGCACCGCTGTATCCAGTGCAGTGCTGGGCTCTGCTAGGTGGCTGTGCCTCCCTGGTCTCCGGTCTTTACTGCTAGGCTGACTGGACCCATGCAGTCCTGGACTCCAGTGCCCGGCTGTCGACATAGCTCTTCTGGGGTGAATCGGCACGGCTCTGCTACCCTTGGCTAACTCACCTCACCTTCGACCCTCACTCTTGGGTCCCTCACACTGGCTAGGCTTCCCTCTGGCACGGGCCTAGAGCGGCTCCGTTCACCAGGTGTCTTGCTCAGTACTGCTCCGTACTGAACTGTCTAACTCCGCCCCAAGACTGAATTTATAGGGGACCTTGCCTGAAGTTGGCAAGTAGAGCTCCCCCTTCAGGTCTCGGGTGGAAGGTGTCATGTGTGGGCTTACCTGATGTGGAAATCCGTCCCTGCTCCAGTTGTTCCTGTGGCAACCAAAGCGTGGAGTGGGGGTGCCACATGTGCAAATAAATATGTATGTGTAAGAACATTACCGGTCTCTTCAATGTTTCCTGCATGTGTCATCAGTAGTTTTCAGGTGTGGATAAAGAAATAAACATATTACAAAGCTGTTCCTATATATTGCAATGTTAAACATGTATACCACACGGATGCTGTTCTTGTGCTTTAGTGTTGTTCACAGACCTACAGACCCGTGTGAAAAGACTGACATATGAAAATCACAATAGGTTTTAATAGCAACAAGTGGTATCTGTGGAAAAAAACTATGCCACATGTACCGGAAACATGTACATGTAAAGGGGGACATCTACGTGTTCCCAGTACATGTGCCATCTGGTTTTTTTTTCACAAATACCACACATGGCCATTACACATATTGTAGTCTTCACATACCCGTGTTTTCGGCAGCACAGATGACAAGGTCCAATACATGTCTATGGGTCCGTAAAAACACCTACAACATCTATGTGCGGTACATGTTAAAATTACAAAGTTTTTCTTAAACTTTGCAAAGTTATTTATTTATACAGGAAAAACACTGATAAACACGGTACCATTTTTTCACATACGTGTTTTATGCACATGTGTGAAGGGGGGGCCATATGATCAGACCTGATCTTGGCTTACGGCATCTTTAAGACCCACAGAGCAGACATCAATCTCACACAGATGATTGTCACTTTTACAAGAAACATTATAGATGTGCTGCGAGTCACTACAGTAATAACTAATCTCCAAGGTGCAGAAAACAGACTGTAATAACAGAAAGTAAATATAATAATATTTCTACTTACTGCTAGAAAAGAGAGGTCAAGACAATCCAGGGTCAGGTCCAGGAAATGGTGCAGTAACAGCTAGGGGTAGTCAGAACCGAAGTCCAATTCAAGCTGAAGTCAGGAAACCAGAGGGACAAAACAGAATACTGAGGAACAGGCATAAAGAAGAATCAGGTCACAAGCAGAGAGTCAAGTCCAGGTAAGGTAACTAATCAGATTGTGTTCTGAGCCAGACCCTGAGATCAATCCTACACCTCCAAAGGCAAGTGTACAATTGACACAGAATAGGGCAGCAAGCTTGCTTAAGTAGAGTTCTAATCAAGTGAGCTGAAATGCAGGTGATTTGCAGCACAGAGCCAGCCCAGACTGACAATACCCACAACAGCCTAGTAAAGACCAAAGGCAGTGTGGTGATCGTGAAAGTAGAATTATTTTATTTGACTGCATTACAGAAGTTCAGCTAACCTCTTAACGGGGTTCTCTTATGCCACCGTGATCAGTTTGACAGCTGCAGGTCTGACGCCTACAACCTCAGGCTGAATAAACACAGGGGAAATTTGGTACAACATTCAAATCAATACATGATCATGTAATACATGGATGAGCCAGGCTTACAGACACATTCTGGCACTGTCTCCTCTTATGGTGCTGTATGTGCACATGGGATCTTTTGCTGTTGCCCCCCTGCAATGCAAAATCAGCAAATACCATTGCAAATTTTGTTGTGGAAACAGCAGCTTATAACACATTTTACTGTTTGCTTAGCAAAGGGTGAAATCAGCTGATGATACCTGCAGCATTTACTGCCATGCTGTCAAAATCCACAGCACATGCGCTTCTTATGCACTTGCCCTTAAGAGTAATATCAGTGCGCCAACACTTCCATCAAAATGTCACTGACAATATAAGCTGGCAATGGTATGGATGAGTGAAGCGAGATCGTCCAGCTCAAATGAACAAACTCTGCTTTATTGCTTGAAAAATTCTTGTACACGGGAGATCAAATATTTACACGGAAAACGCTACAATAGTGTATGCATCAACGCGTTTCTGGTGTATCCACCCTTAATCAGGATGAAATATAGATGCAACACTTGCAAGAAAAAGCGATAATATAGGAAAGGTACAAGAAAAGGAAAGCAATGAATTTATAAAGTTACAAAAAACCTTGTTAGACGAACTGGAGATATTTTACAAACGTGAAGATTAATTAAATAGCTGTAAACAGAGCCTAAAACTAAAGCGTTACAAGAGGTATGAGTAGAGGTACTACATACAGGACATGGGAAGTTCATAGAATCAGCAGAGCCACCATACAACACACAATACAGGAGCATCTCAATGAATTAGAATATCATCCAAAAGTGACTTTATTTCAGTAATTCAATAAATAAAGTGAAACACATCTATTATAAGAGTCATTACACACAGAGGGATCCATTTCATGTGTTTATTTCTGTTAATGTTGATGATTAATGAAAATCCAAAGGTCATTATCTCAGATAATTAAAGTAGGGAGGATGAAGGGTCTGAGAGATCAAATATGACCTAAATAGGTATCAGAGGCTTCACCTTGTGTGGTTGTAAGAGTCACAACCACTATAAAAGCAGATCACGGCTGCTGCAGTCCCCAGCATGGTGCATATAGAGTAGAGGATGAAGGGTTAAACACTGTGCTGCCGTATTCCACCAGACATCAAAGGGTGAATATAATATTGATTTATTAGTCAACGCATTTCAGGGCTCCCTGGCCTCTTCCTCAGGACAAATCAATATCATATTGCCATGTTTCTGGGAGCCCTGAAACGCGTTGACTAATTAATCAATATTATATTCACCCTTTGCTCTGTAGTGAAATACGGCAGCGCGGTGTTTAACCTTTCATCCTCCCTACTTTAATTTTCTGAGATAATTATCTTTGGGTCTTCATTGGCTGTAATCCATAATCATCAACATTAACATAAATAAACACATGAAATAGATCCCTCTGTGTGTAATAACTATATAATATATGCATTAAACTTTTTGTATTGAATTACTGAAGTAAATAAACTTTTGATGATCTTCTAATTCATTGAAATGCTCCTGTATGTAGAATCTACTTATAAAGAAGAAGAGAGAAAAATACATAATATAAAATTCATCTCATGGTGAATAGGAACATATAAGGGCCCTTTCACATCAGCGTTTTTTAAATTTGCGGCAGATGCGGTGAAAAAACCGCATCTGCCGCAACTGCCGCATAACGGTTCCACTTGCGGCACGGTTGCGGTTTTTTCCATAGGAAGTATAGGGGGACTTGCGGCAGATGCGGCAAGTGCGGTATTGCACTTGCGGCAGGTGCGGCAGAGAAAAAAACCGCAGTAAGCCGCGGTTTTTTTCTCTGCCGCACCTGCCGCAAGTGCAATACCGCACTTGCCGCATCTGCCGCAAGTCCCCCTATACTTCCTATGGAAAAAACCGCAACCGTGCCGCAAGTGGAACCGTTATGCGGCAGTTGCGGCAGATGCGGTTTTTTCACCGCATCTGCCGCAAATTTAAAAAACGCTGATGTGAAAGGGCCCTAAGCCACAGTTTGAATTTTCTTCCTTATATGCCTCCATGATACTTTACTGTAGGTTTGCTGCCATCTAGTGGAATTACTTTATAATGCATGACTGTAACTGATCTTATAGTCTGCAGTGCAAGGCTCTAACTACAACTCTGGGAAAAATTAAGAGACCGCTGCAAAATGTTCAGTTTCTCTGATTCTTCTCTTTATAGGAATATTTTTGAGTAAAATGTACATTGTTGTTTTATTCTATAAACTACTGACAACATATCTCCGAAATTTAAAGCTAAACATTTTGTATTTATTTGCAGCAAATGAGAAATCTTCAAAATATAATACATAAACAGAACAGTGCTTTCAGACCTCAAATAATGCAAAGAAAACAAGTTCATATTCATATACAAACAACAATACTAATGTTGTAACTCAGGAAGAGTTCAGAAATCAATGTTTGGTAGAATAACCATGATGTGTAATCACGGCTTTCATGCGTCTTGGCCGCTTTCCATCCTTTCACGCTGCGTTTGGGTGACCTTATGCCACTCCTGACACAAAAATGTAAGCAGTTCTTGTTTGTTTGATGGCTTGTGACTATCCATCTTCCTCTTGATTACATTCCAGAGATTTTCAGTGGGGATCAGGTCTGGAGATTGGGCTGGCCATGACAGGGTCTTGATGTGGTGCTCCTTCATCCACACATTGATTGACCTAAGACCCTGTCATGGCCAGCCCAATCTCCAGACCATGGTTATTCCACCAAATATTGGATTTCTGAACTCTTCCTGAGTTAAAACGAGTATTGTAGTTTCTACATGAATATGAACTTGTTTTCTTTGCATTATTTGAGGTCTGAACGCACTGTTCTGTTTATTTATTATTTTGACGATTTCTCATTTGCTGCAAATAAATACAACATTTTTAGCTTTGAATTTTGGAGACGTTGTCAGTAGTTTATAGGATAAAAGAACAAAGTTCTTCTACTCAAAAATATACTTATAAAGAGAAAAATCAGAGAAACTGGAAATTTTGCAGTGGTCTCTTAATTTTTTTCCAGAGCTGTAGAGATGAACTAATCAATTCACAAGACCTGGGTCCAGCAGTCAGGTTAGTTCTCAAACCATCGTTCTCATTCTCTGATTCCTTCACTAGAGTTGCAAATATATAAGCAAATTATTGTATATATACAGTCGAGGGCAAAAGTGTTGTCATTCTATAAATTTTTCCAAAAAATGAAGTATCTCTCCCAAAAAAATGATTCCAATTCCCCATGGTTTGTTATACATATGTTTATATCCCTTGTGTGAATTGGAACAAAAATAACAAAACAGAAAAAAATGCTAATTGGAGATAATTTCATACAAAATCCCCAAAAGGGGTCGGTTATTTTCTACTTTGTTTAATCATATAAACCAGTTTGCAGCAAATTATTTGAGGTACCACATGTTATGAATAAACATTGCCATTGAGACCATCATAGCAAGGCCGTATTCACTCCACTCAAAGCATTTCGATACATTTCGTAGGGTTTTTCTAGTCTCTTACTACTTTTTTTGCAGGGAAAAAAACCCCACTGCCGTCCGTTATTAAAATATTGAAATGCAGCGTTTTAGCTTTTTTGAGGTCAGAGGGAGTTTTCTTGACTTTTCAAGCTGCAGCATGCTGTATTTTTTCGAGTGTTTTAACTTACCGGTAATAACTTTCTACAGTCCAAAATAAGCAAAAAAATATATATTTTTGCAAAATATAAATCACCAAAACTACTCATAAAAAAATGCCAATCAAAACTAAAGAAGAAGCCCATGTCCCTAAGCAATTACATAACTGGAGTCTGTCATAAAAAAATGACCTATTGTGTAAACAAGAGCTGTCACTGACTCAAAAGAATTGTTAAATGACATTTAAAAATACCTGAGCAACCACGATTTTGCTGCCTTATCTCCTTTGTGTTGCTCCAATGCAAAGATTTTCACATTTGCTGCTTTTGGAGCGCAATATGTGAAATCTCTGCTTACACTCCATCTGGGCGTTCTCCATAGTCTTCACAGGGGGTGTGCATGCTTACCCCTGCCGCTAAGATGCAACAAATCACATCTCAGCAGCATCTGAGATTGATTGATCAGATGCTAAGCTGTGAAAGGCGAGATTTCACATACTGCGCTCCAGAAGAAACAAATGTGAATATTTCTGCAATGGAGCGATGCAGCGCAAAAAGAGAAACAGAGGCCGAGTCATGGGAGATAATGTATTTTACAAGGCATTACTCAATATTCTTTAACAAGTGATGTGTCCTCTATAAGTCAAGTCAGCTTTTTATGTTTTTTTTTTTCCCATTTCTGTTAGTTTTTTTTCATATCAATATATAACAAAAACCCTGAGAGTTTGCAATTTTTACATTAGTTACTAGGCCTAATTCTAGACACTTCTCTTCTGTACAGAAGACTTCTCAGCAGCTTTAACATCAGAAGTGTAACTATAATATGTGCAGGGGCTGCAATCTCATCCAGGCCCTGGAGCCTAGGGGGCCCCAAAAGTCCCTTTGGCCTATAGAAAAAGACTAATGCTAGTAAAAGATTTGCAATAATTAAGGGCCCCGTTGGAGCTTTCACATCGGGGTCCATGAGCTTCAAGTTACACCACTGGTTATCATCACAAGATTACAATGACAGTAAACACCTCTATTCACAGCTGATTATACAGAATCCACCAATCACAACAGGGGATGTTACAGCATTCCCTGCCCCCTTCCATTCACAATGACCTTTATTCATTAAAGGGATTGTCCACTACTGGTACAACCCATTCTCATTCACAATATTGACCCCTGTTACAATAACACTTATATTCTCCTCCGGTGCCAGCATAGTTTCAGCAGTCTTGGCATCCACTCTCCTGGGGCTCTCATCACATTGTTACATCACCGAGCTATGCTCAAAAACAGCGCTGCTTTCACTCTTCTCACCTTAGGATGTATCAAACAGCAAGGCTCTGATTTTTTGGTGTTTAAGTCATCTGAAGGTGAGAAGAGTGAAGCCAGCGCTGTTTGAGAGCTAGGCTCGTATAATGTAACAATGTGATGGGAGCCCCAGGAGAGCAGATGCCAAGACTGCTGAAACTGTTCCGGCATCGGAGGTGAGTATAAAGCCCTGTGCCCACGCTGCGTATTTGGTGCAGAAGATTCTGCATCAAATACAAATGTCTATCCTGAAGCCAGCAAAGTGTATGAGAATTCAGAAGTTCCGTGTCCATGCTACGTTTATTTACGCTGTGTATTTGGTGCAGGTTACAGATGAAGAAAAATCTACAGCATGTCTATTATTCATCCGTTTTTTACAGCATTTTCAGCCCTGCGGTCATTGACTTCATTATAAAATACACAACTGAAAAAGAAAACAGATCAAAAATGTGATACATTTTTTATGCATTTCTTCTGCCAAACGGATGCAGATTTGATGCAGAATTTTCTGGAACAAATACGGGCCAACAACATAGTGTGGGTGCAAGGCCGAAGTGTTGCTACTGTAATGGAGGCAAAAATGCTGAATGAGAAGGGATTGTCTGATTAGTGGACAGCCCCTATAAATATAATTCAATGTAGGCCAGTATGAAACTTGCAAGGTGGGAAGAGTGAAGCCAGATGCTGCATCAAAGACATATTGCATTTTTCATAGAATGGGGTCAATGGAGAAAACGGATCAATTAATTGACATGCTACTTCTTTTCCTAATCAGGTTTTTGCACCAAAACCTGATCAGAAAGAAATGCAGATATCAGCACAGCATTTCAGAAATCTCATAGACTTTGCTGCATGACAAAAATTGATCCTTTTTTTGGGCAAAAACGCAGCACAAAAACGTATCAAAAACGCAGTGTGGGCACATAACCTTATGGTATAACAAAATAAACAAAACATTTTAAAAAGTACATTTAACATAAAAAAAAATTAAAAAAAAGTTAATTTTCCGGTAACACATTCCTTTTAAAGTCATATTTGTCACAATTCCTAAAACTGGCGTATCAGGATGCAGTGTGTATGGAGGCAATCAATTAATTGATTTAATATCTTTCCAGCGCTTCTAAGACCGCACTCTCTATTGCCTCTATACTCACATCCCTCCTTGAGGAAACGCGGCAGGAGCTGCTCCGGGTATTACATCAAATAACCTGAAAGACCTGAGATGACGTGTATCCGGTGACACCTCCACAGCGATCACGTGACATGGGATAGCTGTGTTCTTGCCTTAAATTCCATGCTATTAGGCTACGTTCACACACTGCATATTTTGCTGCATATTTTTAAGGATGTATAAAAACACATTGTGTTCACACTGCTTTATTTGAGGATGTGTATTTTTCTGCATTGTCCAATAGGACAGTGAAGATATTTAAAAAAAAAAAAAAAAAAAATGACGTGTGCTTCACCAGATTTTGTATTGCCAGCAAAGGTAACTCAGGCAGCTGGGGGCTGTAATTCTCAGCATATTAAGGCCCAAGCGTTCTGGGCCCCCACGCTGAAAGTTGCAAACAGCAGCCACCCCAGAATTGGCGTCTCCATGAGAGACACCAAAACTGGCAGTTACCCCACTCTTCCAGCTGCCCTGTGTGGTGGTAGACAGCTTTTTTTGGAGCTGTCACCAAGCCCCTACTGCTAATGTCAGATGTCAATATGACAGCCGGCCATTAGCATTAGTGAAAGAGTTTTTTAAGAAAAAAAAAAGACACAGACACCAGAAAAACATTATAAAAAAAACCACACACACACCTCATTCACCATTTTATTACATACCCACCAATTCCCTTCAATGTAGTCCATGGTCCACAGTTCCGCGACGTCGAAATCGGATCCAATATCAGCTGATCAGTTTGCAGGCTGGCATACTGATCAGCTGATGTGGCGGCTGGCTGGTCAGCTGACTGAATCAGCTGATTGCTTTTCATACCAGAAGCTGCTTGCATATTCACTGCTAAAGCGAAACTATACCCATGTCTCATGGGAACAGGAAGGATTCTTCCTGCTCCCGTGTGACATCACATCCTCCTGCGCCTCCGCTTATAAGCACTGGAATAGAGCATTGTATATTCCAGCGCTTATAATGGTCCGTTCAAATAAAAGATGATAATGTATCAGCGCTAAGGACACAGCCAGGACATCGCTCTGTGAATAATTACCTTTAGGTTTTATTGATTCAATATGGGATTCCCAGTCTCCACAACGCTTTTCGGCGCTAATTGCGCCTTTATCAATTAGCGCCGAAAAGCGTTGTGGAGACTGGGAATCCCATATTGAATCAATAAAACCTAAAGGTAATTATTCACAGAGCGATGTCCTGGCTGTGTCCTTAGCGCTGATACATTATCATCTTTTATTTGAACGGACACATCTCTTCCCTGCGGGAAGCGTGATATCCAGCAGCTTGGCCTCCAGGACCTGTCTCACGTCACAATACCACTCCCTCGAGGCTATCACGTGAACCAACAGCTAGTGAACCACGCGAATTCCCTGTCCCTCAGCTCCGGTCGGCGTGGAGACCTCGCTGGGTCGATACACAGCCTACCAACTAGTTGTGCAGTCAGCACAACTAGACCAGGTGAGCACGGGGGTCATTCAACCGATCCCACAATCTAACTGCTAGCAGTGTGGCGCAACCTTGTTTCTTTTATATTACATGAGCGCTTATAATGGGGCCTATGGGGGGAAGCATGCTCTAAAAGGCGGTAAGAATTAGCAAGGTCATTCTTTTTACAGACGCGCTTTCTACCCAAAAAGCGTCCCGCAAAATACGCAGCATCTGAACGGCAAAAGTGAAAGTCCATTCACTTAGCCAGTAACACAGATGCAGATGCACTTTTGGGGGAAAGTGCTGCCGAAAAAAGTGCAGAAAAAAATATGCTGCATGTGAACGAAGGCTAACTGGGGTTGTGCAGAGGCGCACAACCTCCACAGGTTAGTAACCCCTTGGGCCCATCACTAATTAAAAGCACGCTGGACCACCAGCTATTTCTCATGTACGCTCCCTGTTAACTATTCTCTTACATGGATGCAGTGTGTGACAGTTCAGCTGTCCAATCTTGTGCAGGGGCGTGCTGAGCTGTCAGTATGGTAATGGACAGTTTAGCCGTCCAATCGGAGGCAGGGGCATGATGGTGATTGGACGGTCTATCAGGGCAGGGGCGTGCGGAGCTGTCAATATGGTGATGGACAGTTCAGCCATCCAATCGGAGGCAGGAGCATGATGTTGATAGAAAGCTCAGCCATCCAATCAAGGATGGGGTGTGGCAGGTTCCCTCCTTGTGTCTCCTGTTTGGAGTGATTATCTTGCTATTTGGCTGCGTCTTTGCTTTCAATCACTGCCAGTTGTAGCTTTACCTCGGTGGTGCTTGTGGGCCTGTGCTCAGTAACATCAATTGTTTTCCTGGCCTTCCATTTGTGTAGCCCCTTTTCTTCCTGGAATTGTGACCTCAGACTATGACCTGACTACGTCTATATCTCACTCCTTGGTTATTTGTAGCTCACCTAATATCTGACCCCGGACCTCTTGACTATCCCGCCTCACAGCTAGCCCATGAGTAGTGACTAGCACCATAGTACCCCATTTTATACATTTATTGCCTGTCGCCAGGATAGATGTGAGCGGCCCCCTCCGATATATTGAGGATAAGCCATAAAAATGAGAATACCTTTTTTAAATCAGTGTGATGGCTTCTCTATCCTTCCTTCTCTTAGTATGGGATGTTCATTTCAGGGATTATATACAATTTATCTTTGATCCATTATAAATAATTCACTAATGGTTAAAAAAAGGAAACATGATCTTTCAAAGTGCCCATTTAGGAATAGATCCAGAAAGCTATAAATTACAAAATCAGCTAAATGTCACTTAAATTCAGCTAATGGTTACTATAAATCAGTCAGATGCTGGATATAATCAAGCAGAGCTGTTTAAGTATACAGTCTATGCATTAAGGAACACAAGTCAGCATCTAAAATGTATAGAAAAGAACAATCATTTGTACCTGCCTTGCACTTGTATTGGAAAGCGGGTTCAGCACTGCAGGTACGATTCTTCAGCAAATAGTAATTTCTGCATTTTCTAATTTCTCAGAAATTTTAGAGTCTATTTCCAGTTCAGAATACCTAATTCCAACAATTCGCACAGAATTAGAAATAAAAGGGAATATTCATTTATAGGTCAACTGTGTCACGTGTTGACTGCTTTGCAGTCCATGTGTTTGCTGTTGTGATTGAAATCTGAGTTTATTTCCTTTGGCACATCCAGAGTTAATGCCAGAAAGTTGCTGTGTGTGACTCTGCAGGTGGAGGTGTGTGGTCTTAACATTCAGATCTCCACTCCCTCAGCCTTAAAGTAGTGCCACTTTCCTCCACCGGGTGTCGAAGATAGAGTTCAGTCTCTACTTGGACCCCTTGCAGTGAGGACATGCTGTGTTGTGCTGCTGCTGTTCTGTTCCATAGTAGCTGCTGGGTATTTCTGGTCTGTGGGTGAAGGTAGGGGCTCTTAGCCTAGGGCTGATCAGGAGCAAATGGCAAGGGTGACAGCCTGGATAAACTCTCCTTGAAAGGTAATTCCAGGATCAGGGTGAGCTGTTCTAGGGTTCAGACTAGTTCCCCAGTTCACCTTTGCCCATCCTGCCTCCTGATTCCCTATCCGCTATACTATTGTGGAGCCCACTGGGACGGGGTACTCGGTACCGGACCAGGGTATCACGGCGAGTATCACGGCGGTCTTGGTCCGGACCATGTCCCGAGCCCACAAGTAATGGGGGGTATTTACAGGGGAGAAAGTCGTGACACCACCCGTGGTATGTGGTCAGGGTGACCACCACTGCTGCAGAACCTCCGGGGATGATGTTTGGCAGCCGTGATGTAACGGTCTCCACGGGCAGAGCCTGGTTCCCGGGCAGTGGTGATGATAGTCTATGGATCATGCAGGGTAGGTGTAGTGGTAGAGATGACAACAGTTTGTGAGGGAGAGTAGGGCTCAAGCGCAAGGATTACACAGACTCACGGTTTTGTAGTTTTCCAAGTCTTTACTGTAGATGGTATTCAGTAGAGGACTGTCCACGGAGTCTGTACCAGGGCAGGGTTGCTCCCACCCTGGCCAGGTCCTTGGCTTCCCACTCCTGCACTTTGTGTGTGGCCCTGCTGCCGCTTTAGCTAGGTTGCCGCCCTGTCTCCTCTCACGGGTACCCACTTGCTAGGCAACTTGAGTCTTAAACTTTATGTGTCTGACCCCGCCGTGTTGCTTCGCTGTGGCATAGTGAAGATATATAACCTCCACTTGTCCGGTGTTTACTGTGCTGCTTGTGTCAGGCACAATTGCGGATCCAGTATCCGGTCTTTGCGCTTCACCGGGGTGAGTTTAAGGTAACTCTGTGTCCCGGGTGTGTTCCTCTGCTTCTCCTACTCCTTTCCTCAGACCTTGGCCGGCCTGAAAGTGGACCATGGGTTGAGCTTAAAACCAGCCCTTTTACACCCAGGTCCTTTCCTCAGTGCTGCTCCACACTGAACGGACTCCAACTGCGTTAAACTGCCCACTTCCTCTCCACACCAGAATATATAGGGAAGCAGCTTTAGCTCCCCCTTCGGTCCTGGAAGTGCTAGTGTAGTGTGTTGTCTGGAGAGTTAACCCTTTGTGGTGTTACTGTGGCACATGAACCCTGGGATGCCACATTCCCCCTTAGTAAAGAACAGTACTCCGGGACTGTAGAAAAACAAACAATTAACATAGTTTTTTTTTTTTTAGTTTTTAAGGTTGAAGGAAGACTTTAAGTCCATCTAGTTCAACCCATAGCCTAACATGTTGATCCAGAGGAAGGCAAAAAAAAACCCATGTGGCAACACTAGCTCCATATTGAGGGAATACATTCCTTCCTGACTCCAGATATAGCAATCAGGCTAATTAACATATCAAACAATTAATATTTACAGAGTCTTAAAAAACAAAAATTACAAAAACCACTGATGCTCAAAAAGAGTCCAAAAAGCATTCTTTCCGGGTGTTTAGTCTATTGCCTCTGGGCTGATAAATATATACAATTAAAGTCTTTACCACAACCAGTCCTGTGGTAGGTATGGTCCGTAAATAAATAAAAATGAAGAAAAGTTCAAATTTCAAGAATATTTAAGTAGTTCATACAGGATAGTCTCTGTAGGTACTGGGCTTTTTTAACGTTACAAACAAATATTAACACGTACGGGTGTCTCTGGATTAAGTGCAGTAGGCTCCTAAGCCCTCGGATCACCGCATAAGAGGCCAAGTTCTTACTCTTCATGGCTGTCACCTAACACCATGCTACTCTCACCCTTTTTGTATATTTACACTCTACCCGGTTCTATTAAACGTTACAACATATTTACATTTCATAATTGATTGCATACTTTAATCTCTGTACCTAGCCGGTATCCGACCCTTGGTACTACGCTCTGATCTGCGTAATGCTGGTGTACTGGGTGTATTTAGCCTGATGGTGGGTGGACGTGTACCTATTTGTAGTATCTGGTACTATTGCAGATGGAGATCTGACAGTAGGACTGGCAAGCTCACTGAGACCAGGAATCTATTCTTCCTCTACGGGCTCGATTTCCAGTTCTTCATATCTTGGGACTTCTGGTGGTACAGGTTCTGGCATTGGTTCCACCACTGAAGGGAAAGCAATCATGGGGACCAGAACTACTCCGTAGAAATTTGGCCATGTTTTGGGGAAATCTCCTAAGATGGTATGGGATACTTCTTCTTCTTTCTTGACAGGTTGGACCTGTATGGGTACGGTTACTTCTGGTGTCTTAAGGGTTTCAGGACACAGTTTAAGATGGTCTCTTGACACACAACTGCTGATGTCTTTCCTTTGTCTTTGCTGATTAGACACACTTTGGCATTGTCTAGATTTGATGGTAAGACTGTATATGGGGTGGTTTCCCACTGATTATCCAATTTGTTGGTGTGTCTCTTTCTCTTGAGAACTTGCTCACCAGGTTGCAATGGGGTTACAAGAGCACACTGGATAAAGGTTCTCTCTTGTCTTTCTCTAGCTTACTGGAGACTTTTCTCTACGCACTCTTGTACTTGGCGATACTGCTGTTGACGTAGGGTATCCTAATTGGATTCTTCAACTTCTGTGTCTGGTTTCAGAATTCCCATATCTAAATCAATTGTCAGCTTACCGGGTCTTGCTCGCATAATGTAGGCTGGGGTGCAGTTTGACATGGTTGTACAAGTCTACCAAGTCGGGTAATTTGTCTGGCCATTGATTTCTCTCTGACTCTGGTAAGGTTTTCAACAGGTTAATCACAATATGGTTCATCTTTTGGCATAAGCCATTGGTTTGGGGACGATAGGCTGTCGTGCGGATCTTCTTACAGCCGTACATGTTGCAGAATTCCTGGAAAATCTCTGAATCAAAAGCTGGACCTTGATCTGCAAGGACTTGTTCCGGGTAGCCATGAGGTCTGCAGAAATGTGTCTGAAATGCTTTTGCAGCCGTCTTTGCTGTCAGGTCCTTGACGGGTACCACCACTAAGAAGCGGGAGTAATGGTCCACGATGGTTAAGGCATAGACATAGCCTGACCAGCTTGGTGTTTGGAGCAGTGGTAAAATGCTGCGTCCATAACGCTGCTACTCCAGACTGTGTACATGCACCCTTACTTCGACAATTAAAGGGGTTGTCCAGAAACATGGCTGATTCCTTGGATTGTGTCTGGTAGTGTAGTGCAGCAGTATCACTTTTTTTTTTTAAACATTTTTTTTTATCGAATAATTTTCCAAATAGATTACAAAATAAAACAATCCCCATACAGAATACCAGAGGATGTTCAATAAGCAGTAAACGAAAGACAAATAAGGACGTGCTATCACTTTTAATACAGCAAAGGTGCAATACCACAAACAACCTGTGGACAGATAGGGCACTGTTTTGGGATGAGAGTAGATTGTTTTTTATGTCTTATCGTGAACAACCCATTTGAGTATTAGAATTTCAGGAAATACTGGGATTATGAGGGCCTAGAAGTAAGAATATTTTATCATTTTTTAAAAATTATTTTACCCAACTTAAAGGCAGGTTTGATTCACACCAAATGTATTCAATTCAACGTGGCTTGGGTCAATTCACCTACATCAAATTTTCGGAGTTTTGCTCTACTCCACATTGGGTTTCAATACAAAACCAGCACCAAGACCCCACAGCTATCATGTGCCAATTACAATGGTGGTGGAACGCCTTAGTCAGTGTCATATCTTGAAGCTCATGGGCCCTGATGTGAAAACTCCAACGGGGCTCCCAATTATTGCAAATATTTAATACCATTTTTCTATAGGACAAAGGGACTTTTGGGGACCACTAGGGTGCAGGACCTGGGTGCAATTGCAACTCCTCCACCTATTGTCGTTATTCCCCTGCCCTTAGCAGGGCTTGAGTGATATTTCTACCCATGTGTGCCCCTTATTGAGTGTACAGTATTATCTAGAAGTAACTGAAATGTGCTTCAAAGGCTTCCCATAATTTAACCCTATTGCACTTTTGTTTTTCACAGTTTATTGATGCACATATAGACGCTTAGGAGGCTGATCATATGCAAGTTGCATAATCAAACCCTATCCATAATTTCAGATCACATATATATTTCCTTTACATTAGTTATATGAGCTAATGATACCTTAATATTCATTACTTCATGATATACAGTATTCGATAATTTACTTGCGAGTATCGCTGTGCACAAGTAGTGATGTGTAATTTGAATGATAAATGAACATAAATCGCTCCCTTCAGTGAACAATGGGAGCTGGCACACTAGTGAGAACTGTTTGACTGGAAGACTCTCACTGGGGGGGTAGAGCGATGTGTTGCATGCTGTGAACACACAAAAGAAAAAGCCCCCCCTTCCCCCCCCCCAATAAACAGAATTAAACCTACTGGTAATTCCTTTTCTAAGAACCTTCCACGACAGCATAGGAGAATGTCGCCAAGTCCTAATGGGGGACAGGAAACACAAAGAAGTTAAAAACCCCTCCCACCCCCCAGACACCCATGTCTTAGTACGCATCAACATAGCATGAAAACTTCTATAAATCCAGGAATAGCTCTAGGAAGCAGAATTAGGGAGGGAAATAGTGCTGTCATGGAAGGTTCTTAGAAAAGGAATTTATGGAAGGTCTAAAGTTGTTTTCTCCAATCACCTTCCATGACAGCATAGGAGAAATACCAACCTATTACCTTAGGGAGGGACCACGACCTGAAGCACCTTCCTGCCAAAGGTCAAGTCTGGTACGGATGAGAGATCCAGTCGATAATGCCTGACGGACATATTCATGGAGGACCACATGGCGGCTCTGCACATCTGCTCAATTGATGCATCTGCTCGCTCGGCCCAGAAAACAGACGTGGATCTTGTTGAATGAGCGGTCAGCCCCTCTGAAGAGGGTAGCCCCTGACTATCATAAGTCTCACAAATATTTTGTGTAATCCAGTCACAAATTGTACTTTTTGATACTTTTTTACCTTTATTCCTACCTGAGGGGTGGATAAAAAGGTTCTGATCTAGTCTGAAAGATTTGGTAAGGCTGAGGTACTGTATTACCGCCCTACGTACATCTAGGGAATGGAACTCTTCTTCATTACTGTTGGACAGGTTTTGGTAAAATGATGGTAAAATTATCTCTTGAGATCTATGAAAGGAAGAAAGCACCTTCGGTAAGAAGGAAGGATCGAGTCTTAGGAGAATCCTATCCTCTAGAATTCTCAAATAGGGTTCCTGCATGGAAAGGGCTTGTATCTCTCTCACCCGCCTAGCTGTAGTAATGGCAATGAGAAAGGCAGTTTTGTATGAGAGATTCTGAATGCTACAAGATAACAAATGCTCGAATGGAGGCTTAGACAGACCCTTGAGGACAACATTGAGATCTTAGGTTCGGATCAACAACCGAAGTGTTAGGACGGAGCCTAAAGGTGGAAACCATGTGTTATGGTTAATATTTGTATCTTATTTTGATTATCATTTAAGCAATTTATATATCTTGATATCATGTGTTGTATCAGGTCTGTATTAGGCCTGCAATGAAAGCAGGAAGAAACAAGATTGTCCACTTTAACAGAAACTGATGGTATCAGAGTATCTATTGTCTTATTGTGTTGTTACAACCATGTGAAACTGAAATGTGCCCCCTAACCTGTTATTCAGTATTTGTGTCTCATGGAAACTTGTTTTTGTTTACAGACTCACTGTTGGATAATTGCTCATTCTATTGTATTTCATGTATAAATACAAGCAAACTGGCAAGGTTTTCTTTAGAACCAAGTCAGACAGACAAACTGGCTGTGTATGCTTGTTCTCCGATCGATCGTCATATCTGAATATGGACCAGAACTGGCAGATGTGGAGACCCCTTGTGTCTCACTCCAAATTTGCTCTCCCAAGAAAGGGGTTTCCATAACACATGAAACGTCTAACCCACCTATGATTGGCTAAACTCTGATCAAGTATAGCACTTAAGGCAGAGACCTGCACTTTCAAAGTGATTGGTTTAAGACCCATCTCTAGACCTCTCTGAAGGAAGTCCAGGATCTGAAAGATGTTAGGGTGGAAGGGGTCCTGGTGTTCGGGGCACACCAGGAGTAAAAGGTTTTCCACACTTTACCATATATAGCATTGGTTACAGGTTTGCAAGATTTCTGTAATATGGAGATTTCACTCTTCGAGAGCCCTTTGGCTCTTAATATCTTGGCTTCAGTAACTATACCGCTAGTTTGAGGTTTGAAACAGAGGGCCCTGGAAGAGCAGATCGTGGCTCTAAGGTAGAGGGATAGGACCATCTAAACTGAGACTTGAGATCAGACAGTACCAGCTCCTCTTGGGCCACATGGGTACGATCAAAATTGTCTTGACCCGATCTTCTCCGATCTTCAGGCGTGTCCTGGTCAGCAAAGATATTGGGGGAAAGGCATTGACCAGCCGAAAGGTTCATGGCTGGGAGAAAGCATCTATCCCTGGCCTACTAAAGGTATTGCAGTCTTCACAGAATCCATCTTGAATTTTCTGTACACCACGTATTGATTCAACTTCTTCAGGTTTATAATTATCCGGGAGGCTCTGGATGGTTTTACAATGAAGAGTCGAGAATACTGTCCCCCTAACTGTTCTGCTGGAACCAGGGAGATAGCACCAGCTTTTAGAAGATTTTTTATCTCTGTTATGAGAAGGTTTTGAGTTCCCAGAGAGGGAAGAGAGGGGACCTTCAAGCCCTGTAGGAGTCGCGATTCGAACTCTGGCAGCTGATGATCGATTGCCATTGAGGATAAAAGTTTGATAGGCGACCCCCCACCGGGATGCATTCATTGCTTATCTTGTGACTGTTGGGGGACCAAGATATTCTTTTATATAAGGTCAACATCCCGACTTTCCCTTCGCTTTGTATTGAGATGTTTGGGACTGGGAGGGGTGAAAAAAAGCACTTCCTAGGATGCTTCTGCTCAGGAAACGATTGGACATCTTTGTCCAAGATGTCGACAAGAGAAGGACCGAAGATGTATCCACCTTGGAAGGGAGTATCGCAGAGCTTGGCTTTTGAAGTTGCATTCCCACTCCAGAGTTTGAGCCAAAGAAACATCCAATCTGGCAGTGATATGAACTCCCTCAGCAGAGGCATCGGCCAGAAAGCCAGTGACTTTTTGAAGCAAGGATCGAGAGTCCAATATTTCTTCCCTGGAGGTACCTTGAGAAAGATGGTCTTCTAATTGGGATAGCCATTTAAACAAGGACCTAGCCATGCAGGTGCAGGCAATGTTGTAATGCAAAGAGGCAGTGGAGGATTCCCAAGATTGTTTAAGGAGACTCTCGATCTTCCTGTCCATTGGATCCTTCAATTGTGAAGAATCCTGAAAAGGAAGGGTCATTTTCTTAGACACTCTAGCCACATGCACATCAACTTTTGGGATTTCCCATTTACTGATATTGCCATCTAAGAGGAAATGATGTTTAAACTCAGAGGAGATCTGTACACGTTTTTCTGGCAGTTCCCACTCCTGTGAGATCAAAGACTGAATATTCTCGTGTATGGGAAAATGAATAGGTTTCTTAGCCTTGAGACCCCCGAACATCTCATCCTGTATGGATGGGGCAATCTGTTTTTCCTCTACCCCCATTGTACTGTGAACTCCGCTTAGGAGGTCCTCTATGTCATCCATGGAGAAATAGCATTTTTTAATACCTACTATCTGAGGAGGTATAACAATCAGAAACTGAGCCTACATGATCAGTCAGCAAAATCCTGACTGGACAAATCTACCTGGAACCTCCTTCTTTTGGAGCCTGGACAGGAAAGGAGAAGGGGTAGGGCGGGAGGAGGACAGAGAGGTCTGGATCTCCTGCTTCACCATACTACGGAGCTCATCTATTAAAGAAGGATGTTCTTCCCTGACTATTGCATCTGTACAGGGTTGACAAAAAATTTTATTATGAGAAGGGGGCAGCTTCTTAAAGCAGACTGCACATTTCGGAGGTTTGTCCTTTTTAGCTACAGCCTTTTCTCCCTATGGGGAAAAAAACAGACTTGGACCCAGATTACAGATCTGAACCCAGAACACTCACTGTGGCTGGAGCAGTGCTTGGTTTTGCAGAAGCAGGAGCAGACATCCTAGCAGTAGGAGAAGTACTCGCCCTCTGATGTCTTCAGATCAGATTGTTATAGCAAAAGACCGGATCATCCAGCAAGGAACAGGTGTTCTCTCCTTACTTCCGGGTCAGGACAGGCCTCAGCAAAGTGGGACGAGTCCAGCGTGCTACCCTGAAGCCTGGAACTGCCCAACTAGGAAGCGCATGCGTTCCACAGTGGAATGCACAACCTGGAAGTGACTCGCGCTATGGGGTATGACATCACTTACGGGTTGTGCTGGTCAGGGAAGCGCACATGAAGCAAAAAAGTATCAGAGAGATCAGGGAGGCCTCCAGTCCAAGTACTCTGGCTCACTTTACCCCACAGGGAGCGCAGGAAGGCCAGAACCGGTCCCGAGTCCCAAAGAGATGGGAGCAACACAGGGGAGGAGGGCAAAGCCATACTGCCCAGCCAGCCACGCAGCACAGAACAACCGCTCCACGCCCCATGAGGGACTGGAAAGACACTGGCAATCAGGAGGTGGGAGTTTTTTTTTAACCTCTTTGTGTTTCCTGTCCCCCGTTAGGGCGTGGCGACATCCTCCGATTCTGTCATGGAAGGTGATTAGAGAAATGCGCGTTTTATGACTGGTTAGGTGTGGGAGGACCCCATGACTAATTGACTTGCATTAGGTTTGGCATTCAAGTTGAATATCCAATTAGAAAAAAGTATTCGGCGAGAATATTCCGAATCCGAATACTTCACTATTCGCTCATCACTAATTATGTTCTTTTAGCTTCAAGATTGTAGAACATCTGGGTTATTAAAGTGACTGCAGGAGAATCTCAGTGGGTGTTAATGGCCTTACATGATTATTAATTTATGGATGGAGAAATTAATTAAAATTTATTGATAAAAATATATGGCAGATTAAAGAGAAAATCATTAAAATATTAGATCTGGATGTTCCCAGAGACAGAGTTCAAGAACTTACAATGAATAAATTCAATAAATATGAAGACAATACATTGTAACACAAATTAAAGCTTATCAAGTTTCTATCTCGCATTTTCAACTATAAATTAGTAAAGAAAATGAAGTTATAAATCATTTATAAGATGGAAAATGTAACGTTCTGTCTAGAAGTTTTTTGCACATCCGTCATGTTGGGTTTTGTAGTAATTTAACATTTGGGATAGAACTCTGTTCTCCAAGGTCGTAACATTCATCCTTCAGAAAGAAAAGTGATCTTCTATTTCTTACTTTTGGTAGTTTTCTGATATTAAAAATCTAAAGTCTTTCTACGTACAAAGCAGAAAAATAATTCAGGTGAACTGCAATAAAACGTGAAACTCCTCACGCTCCTCGCATAGTGGTTTCTGACGGATCGCTTGTCAAGTGTGTTTACATGGCTGTATATCAATCGGAGCGTTAGCAGTAAAAGTAGCTTTTGCAGAAGTGTAATAAAACGCATGTGAATAAGTTTTATTTAAGAGCATACTGAAGGATTGTTCTAGATGTGGTGAAGCTTTTAAGGGTTACCTGGTGGAGCTGAGTTTTTTCGGAATGACATTGTGACCCTGTAGACCTGCCGAGATGCAGTCACAAGTAGGCGACTTTCACATCAGCTTTTTTCCAAATCTGGCAGAATTCCGCCTTTCTGTCTAATGCATTATGTATTGCAGTTCCGGACATGTACGGCTCTTGTATGTTCATCCGGCATTTCAGGCTTGTTTTAAAACCGCAATTAACAGCGGTATTTGTTCGGTGTCGGAGGTGCTAGATTTGACGGATCTGGATGAACACCCAAGTGCCACACATGTCCGGAACTCCAATACAAAGTGCATTAGATAGAACACAATGTTGCCGGATCCAGTTTAAAAAAAAAAAAAAAAGTGGAATTCTGCCGGATTTGAAAAACACTGATGTGAAAGTACTAAAAAAAACTGAAGTAGAAAAGGGTCCAGTTTTGACTGGAAAATCCTGAACTCAAAATGTAGCACCCCACTTCACGGTTTGGTTGCACAGGAACACCTGGAGCAGGGAAGGATTTCCACAGCAGGTAAGCATACACACAACACCTTCCACCCCAGACCTGAAGGGGAAGCTCTACTTGCTGACTTCAGGCAAGGTCCCCTATAAATTCAGGCCCGGGGGAGGGGTTAGGCAGTTCAGTATGGGGCAGTACTCAGGAAGACACCTGGTGACCGGAGCCGTGCTAGGCCCGTGCCAGAGGGAAAGCCTAGCCAGTGTGAGGGACCCAAGAGTGAGGGTCGCAGGCGAGCAGAATTAGCCAGGGGGAATGGAATTGAACCGGTTTGCTCCAGAAGAGTTACGTCGACATCCAGTACACCAGAGTCCTAGACCGCACAAGTCCATACAGTCCAGCAGTAAAGACCAGAGATGAGGGAGGCTTCAAGCCTCCTGGTGCAGCACTTGAGGCAGAGCCACCTAGCAAAGCCCGAGACGGCAGTGGATATAGCGGTGCCCGCAGCAGGGCTCTCACAGCCTGTCATACAAGTGAGGACACAGGAGAGGGTCAGGGCCTAGCTTCAGACAGCCCAGGACTAAAGTGCACACACAGTAGAAGAGAGTCCTTATAACTCATCAGATGTGGAGATGCCGAACTGCTCCTAGCCTACCCGGACTGTACCCTGGACGTAACCTTGAACAGTAACATCAGTAAAGGTACGAAACAGCAATCCTGTGTGTGTGACTGTTATTGTGGCCCCTGATCCTACTTCCTCCATAGACTATTTCACAACTCCCATCATCCACTACTGCCCAAGGGATCCCGCTCCATCTACGGGGAGCGAAACCAACTTGCTGCTTCACTATACGCCTGGAGGACTGTCCCACAGCGCCGGTACCATTACCAGAGCCGTAGGTGGAGTCACAAAACACTATTCCCATTAACTGTTTCCCTTTTCAGTGACCACCAGGGCCACAGAACCGGGCAACAGACCCGTGACATCCCCACCAGAACAACACCCGGAACTGGGTACCCCACAGCCCTGGGACGGGTCAAAAATTCAGATGTGAAAGTAGCCTTAGACGTAGGGATGGTCGAACTGCTTAGGTTCGTGAGCGGGGTTGCTGTGAAGAAGCAAGTAAAGAATCCTTATTATACTTACTGGGTCCGTGTTATTCGCTGCAGCTGTGCGGCGGCGCTGCATCACTTCCGGCTTTCCAGGGAATAGTCATGTGACTAGCTCCAACAGCCAAATCACATACACCCAGAAGATAAGGGGCGGCCCGGAAGTGACGCAACGAGCGTCACACCAGGAAGAGAGAATGTGGACCCGGTAAGTATCTCAGGTGTATTAACTTTGTTTGCTTTAACAGGGCAACGCCAGTCACAAACTCAGGGAAAAACGTGCAGTTCTCCAATCCCTAATTAGTAGGCATCATGCATGTGACCTGTTCACATATCTCCAATGTCCACCACTGGTTTATTTATTTGAATAGATGTTAATATGCAATATCGGTCAGTGGATGCAGGGGCTGGTGGAGGATGGAAACTGCAGGGGATAGCGGAAGGAGAGTTCAGGAGGATGGGGAGTGCAGGAGGATGGAGGATGGGGAGTGCAGGAGGATGGAGAGGGCAGGAGAATGCAGGATGGGGAGCGCAGGAGGATGGGGAGTGAAGGAGGATGGAATATGGGGACTGCTGAGGATGTGGAGTGCAGGAGGACGGAGGATGTGGAGTGCAGGAGGATGGAGGATGGGGAGTGCAGAATTATGGAGGTTGGGGAGTGCAGGGGGATGGGAAGTGCAGGAGGATAGGGAGTGCAGGAGGATGGGGAGTTCAGGAGGATGGAGAGTGTCAGAGGATGGAGTGCAGGAAGATAGAGAATGCAGGAGGATGGAGGAAGGAGAGTGGAAGAGGATGGAGGATGTAGGGAAGATGGAAACTGCAGGGGGATGGAGACTGCATGGGGATGGAGAGTGCAGGAGGATGGAGACTACAGGAGGATTGAGACTGCAGGGGTATGGAGAGCCGGTGGATGGAGGGTGCAGGGGGGTGATAGAGGATGCAGGGAGAATGGAGAGTGTAGGAGGATGGTGTGTGCAGGGGGATGGAGAGTGTTGGGTGGTGGGGGAAAGAGGTCCTTGAGTCCTGCTTGTTGCCATACACTGGGGTTGTGTAGAGGTGGCGGTGCACAGTGACAACCCCAATAGGTGAGTGGCCATTTGGCCAAATACTTAGGGGCGGCAGCCGCGGCAAATTTTTCGGCCACCCCGGGTGCCACAAACAGTTGCTACGCCACTGCGTTCATCTCAATCAACTGTTTACATCCAACCACCGCCAAAGCAGATACCAGCTAATCAGTATTGATGCCAGGTGTCAGACCCCTACTGATCTAATATTGATGACTTATCCTAAAGATAGCTCATTAATACATTGTAGTGAATTACCCCTTTAGCCTATTTCTATTTGATGCATGCAGATTTTGCAGGTCCTGAAGTCTTCACGGTGCAATATATCTGCTGCCCTCAGTGAGCACTTTATCACTTGGACATCTGGATGGATCACTGGTCCATTGTATATGCTCTTAGATTGACATTTGTGTACAGTGAAACCCTCCTAAAATTACACAAATTGAGACATTTCCCAGGGATAGTATGGAAAATATTGGAGCATGTCCCTATTGCTTTTTTTCTTAACAATTATTAAAAAAAAAAAAAAAAAAAAAACACCATATGAAATAAGAAAAAAAAGGAATTGATGAAGAGACTAAAGCCATTGCTTGTTCTCTTCCCTGCTGCCTTGTGGGTGAGGAGTGACTGGATACTCAGACCCAGGATCAGACTGGCCCACAGGGGTACAGGGGAATCCCTCGGTGGGCCCTTCTGCAGGAATGAGCCACTTAACCCCCAATGTGAGCAGTATTTGGCCCCATTACATTAGATTCACTATGTGCAGAACAAAAAACAGCATCTCACCCTTCACTCAACAAACTACTCAGTGCATTATTACATAGAACTACAGATAAATGTGGAAATGAGGTTAATATAATATTTGCATGTAGCTGAACAGTGGGCCCCAGTCATTGTTACTGGTGGGCCCTTGGCAGCTCAGTCCAACACTGATCAGGACACCTGATCTAATTAGTAAATGTAAATTTATTTTGTAGGGAAACTCCTTTTATTTCATTATTATAGTAATAAATTTTATTTATATAGCACCAACATATTTCGCAGCACTTTACAATTGAAATGTGTATGACACCATTCTAAATAATAAGATTTCACATTTCATCATCTGTTCAGCCACAAGAAAAACTGCTATCAGAAGCATCTGGTGGGGACTTGTCATCCTCTGTACTGAACACATATTACACTGAAGATGTGGCATTTCATCTATGGCAATACTTCTCTCAGATGAGATATAGTGGGCAGAATTAATACCAACTACCTGACCGCAGTTTTCCTGGCGAGGTCGTGTCCTATATTAGTGGCATAGCACTAGGATATCCAACCAATGTCCTGTCTGTAAAGGTTGAGCTGACTTGTGCCCAATAATCTCTACATCAATGTGGTGGGAAGGTACAATGTCATTTAATGGGCACCCAACTGCTTCCCTAGACTCCTCAAACCACCACAGTGTATTTATTGCCGTCTTATGTCTTTTCTAACAAGCCCTTTTCAGTTATTGATTATTGTGAATACGAAAAAAAAACACAATATTATAACTGCTGTTGCAATATGCTGCTTAGTTGGTAACCAGTCATGTTGTTTTCCCCAGACTGATGTTATCACCCTCCTGTGAGTGATTTGCAAGAGCCGCGTCTTGAAAACCTTTGCGCAATAGGTGCCCACATTCATCAGTGCATTGCATATGCCCAGGGAGGAAGCGGTGGCAAAGGATACAGCCGGCAGCCATATTTCCAAGCTGCAAATGGAGTCCATGGAGCCTCGATTAAGAGTCTCAAACACAGGACTAGCCAGATATCCCTCCAGGGAAGGACCTAGCCCTGGGGTGGAATCCTTGCAGAGAACACCATAACCACCATATTAAGTGGCCCTTTTAGTCAATATCCCACTCAGTTACGAGTTAAGGATATGACAAGGAAATTAACAGAGCCAGGTATCCATCCACAGACAGCTGTTTCGGGGTATTGCCCCTCATCAGTGTAGAGTAGGATTCTGGCTAGGTGAGAGCAATGCCTAGTAGACCAACATCACACAGCACTCACTGATCTCAGGGAGACCAGTCAAGGAAAACACTGCGGGCAGCCGGCTAAAGCGCTCAACACAGTGAAATCCATGATGCATTGCCCCCTCGAAATCTTTTGCTGCACAATACTGGTGAGTGCTGCCTCTTTCTTTATATTTGAACTTGGTTTTGCATTATTTTAGGTCTGAACTCACTGTTCTGTTTATTATTATTTTGAAGATTTCTCATTTGCTGCAAATAAATACATTTTTAGCTTTGAATTTCAGAGACATGTTGTCAGTAGTTCATAGAATAAAAGAACAATGTTCTTTTACTCAAAAATATACTTATGAAGAGAAAAATCAGAGAAACTGAAAATTTAGCAGTGGTCTTTTAATATTCATCTACAGCTCTGGAAAAAATTAAGTTTATTCCATATACCGTATGTGTAACACACAGATTAATCTGTCATCATTCTTGCAGGCCAACTGACAGATTCTGTTATATGATAAATCTAAGGGGTGAGGTTTGTTTGTGTAGACCGACATACCAGTATGAGGGGACAGGGCAATGCTCCTCTGGAACATGTACAATCGCCTCTCATCCAGCCAAACCAGATCTCATACTTTGCAATGATCAGGGGCTACATCCCAAAACAATGTGTCTGCAATTGGGATAGTTTGCCTTTTCCCAAAGTCTTAGGGCCGCTTTACACACACCAACTTCTGTACAGATCTCTGGTTGCAGTGAAATCATGGACACATAGTTCTATTTTGTGGCTGTGTACAAATGGAGCAATGTGTCCATGATTTCACTGCAACCAGAGATCTGTTCAGAAGTTGGTAACAGACATTGGTGTGTGTAAAGCGGCCCTTATGCTAATGCTCAGTAAAGGGTCAATATTGACTTTTAGGATTGCTACTTCTAATTGGTGGTGCTGGAGTTCAAGTCCTCCTCCTCTCTGAAGAGGCAATTTCCATAATAACTAAGGCTGGCTTCACACTGCAGTTTTTTCACTGATCAGTGTCCATCCAGTTTGTGTGCCAAAACCAGGAGTGTCTCCAAAACTCAGAACAGGTGTCAATCTTTCAATTATACTTTTTCTCTGCAAGTTCCCCTCCTGGTTCCTCTCCGGGTTTTGGCACACAAACTGGATGGACACTGATTAGTGAAAAACTGCAGTGTGAAGCCAGCCTTACAGAAAACCTCAATTATGTCACATATACAAGTGAGGGGTCTGCCCTAATGCAGCAATGAGGTTTACAAAAAATAAAATTGGGGTAGCAAAGGATTAATTGAATCAGTCCAATTATCTTGCTATCTGGTCTCCCATTCCTCCTCCTTGCCTTTTATACATGACCGTAATGTGATAACATACACAGAGCAAGGTGGGCTGTAAAGTTTAACATTCACCTAAACTTTAAAATCATTTAGAAAAGGTATTCACACTTTGCACAATTATAGCATAAATCACAGGATATGGGATGAATATATAGTTTCTGGCCCCATCTATTACTACCATGAATAGAAAAGGTAGGTGTGTGTGTGTGTGTGTGTGTGTGTAGAACACTCATACAAATATATGGTATATATGGGAATTTTGACCAAGTCCCCACTGACAACAGTGCGTCATTGCTTCAGTCTCAGACCCGAATCTGCAATGCTTTATCCATGCAATGGAAATGCCATAAATGTATGAGAAGGGAATACCCATTAATTAGTGATTAGTATGTTGCTCTGGTTCCCAAGAACCACAACAGGGGTCAAGACTAAGTACCGGGAGCACTCAGCCTACGTATCAACAGGCACACACCAGTGCACTGGATTCAATAGAAAGTGGATGGGTCCATATGCAGATTATACATAAGCCAAACACATCACTCTGTTGGTTTGAGTGAATCAACACTCGTACCTCGCGCTCGTGTGGATGAGCCCAAGTTATATTTCAGGATGGTCCAACTAAAAGAGGCAATGGATCTTAATATGGCAGATCTAATAGTGCGAGGACTGATACATAGTGAGCTGGGAGGGCGAGTGAGGCACTAGTTTTGTGTTTGTTTTTATTTGCACACTCCTTCACTTCCTATTGCTCCTTTTGTTACATTGGTGGCAAATATTGTAGCAGACTGCCCTCTGGTGGCAACTTGTCATGTACAACCTGTAGAATCACATCAGTCTGTCTTACAGAACACATGAACCAAGTTTATGAAACATAAGATCTTGTAGGAAACATTTCTAAATCTACCAAATGAATCCCTTTTAAAGGGAACCAACCAGCAGGATTTAGGGCTATAAAGTGAAGCCGGTGCCCTACAGGCTCTGGATTACTGAGTGCGATCAGACCTTTGCTTCAGTGATTCCATGTATGATTGCAGAGAAAAGTTATCAAGCATCGGGAAATCTGTGCAGCACATTAGCATAAGAGGGGCTGGGTTTCCTTTATTACCCCCCCCTTCCTCCCTCCTTGTCAGTATATACCAGGCACATTACGTCTGACATTGTGCATGGAGATAGGAGTCTGATACTGTGCAATATATGTGCCTCAGATAATCCCTCCCTCCTGCATGCCTGCCAGCTTCCCCCTACTTCTGCTGTTACCAGAGGGTAAAGACCTCACCCCCTAGTCTCTGCATGTCCCTTGTCTCCTCTCCTCACAGATCGTAGTCCCAAGCAGTAGGAGACCGGTTCCCGCTATTGTCATCATAGATCATGATGACAGATCACAATAGCAGCGATCTGTCCCGGTCTCCCCCTGCTTGTGACCGCAGTCTGTGAGGAGAGACCAGCGATGCGCAGAGACTGGGGGTGGGGTCTTCTCTGGAGGAGGCAGGGTCTTCTCCTACCCTTCGGTAACAGTAGAAGCAGTGTGAAGCCAGCAGGCACGCTGGTGAGAGGGATGATCTGGGGCACATGGATTCCTGACATTGTGCGCTCAGATCATCCCTCGCTCTTGCCAGCGTGCCTGCTGTCTTCACCCTGCTTCTACTGTTACCGGAGGGTAGAAGACCCCACCCCCAGTCTCTGCACGTCCCTTGTCTCCTCTCCTCACAGATCGTGGTCACTAGCAGGAGGAGAGAGAGACCGCTTCCCGCTATTGTCATCACAGGTCATGATGACAGATCACAATAGCAGCGATCTGACCCGGTCTCCTCCTGCTTGTGACTGCGGTCTGGGAGGAGAGACCGGCAATGTGCAGAGACTGGGGGTGGGGTCTTCTCTGGAGGAGGCGGAGTCTTCTTCTACCCTCCGGTAACAGTAGAAGCAGTGTGAAGCCAGCAGGCACGCTGGCAAGAGGGAGGGATGATCTGTGATACATAGCACAATGTCAGGAATCCTGTCTCCATGCACAATGACAGATATCCTATCCCTGGGTATATACCAGTGATGGCGAACTCCAGGCCTCGAGTGCCACCAACAGTGCAGGTTTTCAGGATTTCCTCAGCATTGCACAGAGGATGGAATCATCACCAGTGCAGGTGATTATATTATCACCTGTGCAATATAAGGAAATCCTGAAAACCTGCACTGTTGGTGGCACTCGAGGCCTGGAGTTCGCCATCACTGGTATATATTGACAGGGAGGGAGAGAGGGAGGGGGAAGAGTTTGGCTTATAGCAAACAGGGGAGTAATAAAGAGAAACCCAGCCCTTATCGGTAAATCTGTGCAGCACATTAGCATGTTTGATAACACTTTTGTCTACAATCATACATGGAATCCCTGAAGTAAAGGTCTGATTGCACTCAGTATTCCAGAGCCTGTAAGGCAGCGGCTTCACTTTATAGCCTTAAATCCTGCTGGTTGGTTCCCTTTAACACCTGTAAGATTATTACCATTTTTTATTATGGCTGCTGTCAATTGGCATTTCATGTTTTCATTTATTCCTTCCCTTCTATTGGATGTGTTGTAATTTTGAATAACACCACTAACCATGAAAGGTGAATGTAGGAAAACAAAAGATTGGGGGAAAAACCTGGCAATTCTGACAATATTTGTTCAGGACAGGACTTGTAACAATAAACAAAACGGCCAACGAGGTTACTGGGCGGTTATGGGTATGGCCATATTTATAAGCCAAGTGTCTTTTTTTCATATCTCCTTCACTATAATGCTGTTCTATATTCCTTTTTCAATGTCTTAGTAGTTCAGACTGCAGCTGTCTTTGTTACAATGTGTTGTGTTCAGCGTTGCACCTTTACACATTACATGATGGAGTGCTGCAGTTTTTTCTTGTTTACATAATGAGGTCACACCTTCTGCCGTGTATCCTTCCCCCACTAGCCTTAGGGGCTATTGTTCTGTTAACAGATTCCTACTTGCCCATTCAAAAGGAGGTTTTTAAACCCAGAGAGAGGCTGTGACTGATAGTGTTGGTTCCAAGTAGAGACACGCCTCAATGTGGCTACTAGGCAGTTATGGATATGGCCATAATTATATGCTAAGTGCGCATTGTTTTCATATCTCCTTAGCTATAATGCTGTTCTATATTCTTTTAAACTCAAAATTTGCAATTCTTAGCATTAGAGTGCAGCTGTCTTTTTCTTAGGTCAGGACCTGTAAAAATGATCGGTTAGCTAGTCAGTAAGTGGCACTATCAAATTCATATGATTCTTGTGTATTCTTTAAAGGCTTAGAAAGAATGGACAGCACTCATCAGTTTCAATACTGTTTTTTGGCCCAGACGTTTCAGCAGCAGATTCTGCCTTTCGAGATCACATACACATAAGGCAAAAATTAAGAGACCACTGGAAAATGTTCAGTTTCTCTGATTTTTCTCTTTCTAGATATATTGTTGAGTATAGAATAAAAGAACAATGTGCATTTTAAAACTATTGACATGTCTCCAAAATTCAAAGCTAAAAATGTTGTATTTATTTGCAGCAAATGAGAAATCATCAAAATAATAAAAAAAAAAGAAACATCAGACCTCTAAAAATGCAAAGAAAACAAGTTCATATTATACAAACAACAATACTAATGTTTTAACTCCGTAAGAATTCAGAAATCAAAATTTGGTGGAATAACCATGATTTTTAATCCCAGCTTTCATGCGTCTTGGCCGCTTTCCACCAGTCTTTCACACTGCTTTTGGGTGACCGTATGCCACTCCTGGCAGAAAAATGTAAGCAGCTCTTCTTTGTTTGACGGCTTGTGACTATCCATCTTCCTCTTGATTACATTCCAGAGTTTTTAAATGGGGTTCAGGTCTGGAGATTGGGCTGGCCATGACAGGGTCTTGATGTGGTGCTCCTTCATCCACACATTGATTGACCTGGCTGTGTGGCATGGGGCATTGTCCTGCTAGAAAAACCAGTGAAGAGTTGTGGAACATTGCCTGATCATAAGGAAGTGTTTTTTGAGGATAACCTTGTATACAGCTTGATTCATACGTCCTTCACAAAGATTAACCTGCCCAATTCCTGCCTTGCTGAAGCATCCTCAGATCATCACTGATCCTCCACCAAATTTCATAGTGGGTGCAAGACACTGTGGATTGTATGCCTCTCCAGGTCTCAGTCTAACCATTAGAAAACCAGGTGTTGGGCAAAGCTAAAATTAGACTCATCAGAGAAGATTACCTTACTCCAGTTCTCCATGGTCCAATCCTTATGGTCTTTGGCAAACTTCAGCTTGGCTCTCCTTTGCTTCTCATTGATGAAAGACTTTCTTTTTCTAGCTTTACATGACTTGAGCCCTGCCTCTAGGAGCCCGTTACAAACTGTTCTTGCTGTGCACTTCACCCCAGCTGCCATTTGCCATTCCTTTTGTGCGTCACTTGATGTCATCCTGCAATTGCTGAGTGACATTCGAATCAGATGACGATCATGCCGGTCAGTGGAGAGTCACTTTTACCCTCTGTTGGTCTGTAGCTTTGTTGTCCACAACGTCTGCTGCTTCACCTTGTTGTAATTGACTGAAGTCTTCGACATTTTAAGAATGGAGTCAACACGACCCTCACTGTATCCCTCTGCTAGCAAAGCCAGAATTTAGCGCTTTTCTTTTCAACTCCTTTGGCATAGTTAAAAGCTATTTTTCCTCATTCAAATTACCTTTAGGCTATTCCTAGAATTTGTTTTGCCATCCACCTTGTCCTATTACAAGAGGATTGTGAAGACCACAGCAGTTTTTTCTACTTTCCCTTGTTAAATAAGCTTTGGTTCAGGTGATCACCTAATCAGAAGCATATTAAGTAGAATGAGGTGGACTGTAGTTGGAAGTCAACTGACAATGAAATGGAATGGCTGTCAGACAGTGAGAGAAAACTGTGTCATGGACTCTTCATTTTTGCCAGAGCTGTAGCTCTTTGATTTCTCCATCTATGGTACAGGTTGAAGTGTTGCATTTTGTAGGACAAGCTGTAATTTCTCCCTCTACCATATGGAGTTATGACTATTTCAGGAGTTGGCTGATAAAAGGCAATTCTGTGTACACGGTGATATTAAATATACTTATCTTTATTTTTAGAATGACAAGAGGAAGAATGTGAACTTTAAAGGTAGACATCGTTTTAAACAATTGTATAAAAAAAATGGTTTAAGTCTTCCTAACCTGTTCAATATACTAGTTTTACATTATTAATGATCTTCTATTAATACAAGGCTTCAGTAGCCCCCAGCTGCCAAGTCAACACCATTGACGCCTCATAGGTTAGCGACTGTTTACAGCAGTGATCATCCCTACACCTCCACTTACTACTGATACCAGTGGGTGCCAGCTTTAGACCTGTTGCCATGCCATGCGACCCCTCCACCCATGTACGGAGCAGTCTCACCTCTTGAGCTATCTATGCACCAGCATTAGACATTGGGAAGTGGTTAAAGAGGACCTGTCACTCCCCTGGTGCTATGCTAACTGAATGCAGCACAGAATACAGAGTGTCTGCTGCATTTAGGGAAGGGGTCCCTCATATCTCTAACATCCCCTGTAAGCTGTTAAAAAGACTATATAAAGTGTACAGATAAGGAGTCCAGAGGGATTTACTCAATGAGTCATCACTATTGCTGGTGTCCTCCCTGCCTCCAGCCCTCTCTGTGCCACCAATTGTTCAGCCTCCTGTATGTGTCATTGCTGAGGGCTGGAGGTGGGGAGGACACCAGCAACAGTGATGACTCAATACTAAGTCCCTCCAGACTCATTATCTGTACACTTTAAAAGACTTTATAAACAGCTTATAGGAGGGCTCGAGACATGGGGGACCCCTTTCCTGAATGCAGCAGACTCATTGCATTCATTTAGCATAGCACCAGGGGGTGACAGGTCATCTTTAAACTATACAGCAGGTTTTCCTTTTTGTTCAATAAAACATCATGTTGAATTTTTAAATGTATCCTATAGACGTGTGATCAGCTGCAAAGGAAATGTTGACACTTTCAACCAAACTATTGCCTCCTAAAGAGATACAGCAAAAAAGTAAAGTCTGGTTTCTAAAGTGAACCTTTCATTGGCTTCAGTTCTACATCTGACCCCTATAGGATTTCCTGTAGTTATTGCCTCGTACAAGTAGAATTCCTTTCTTATGACTATTGTTCTTTATGAGCACAATGGTGCCTGGCCTCTCAAGAGCGATACAAGACGAGTTTGGCTGTTGGCAAGGCTGCACTGCTTACCCAAACCAGCACAGTCTCCAGTAGAGGAAGCCTTAGCATTGGAGCAACACAGGGTCACTGCCGCTGGCCAGATCTTGTGATATGTTCAATGTCAGAGCAGCGCTTGTCAGCTGTTTAAAAAAAGCAGCATAAATAATACTTTTTTTGCAATTTTCTTCGGCGGCTAAGTGAAAAGCTACTTGTTTTTAACGAACAATTTACAACAACAAAATCTCTTTAGATCCAAATAGAATGACTATTGCATGAGCTCCTTGTTTTTCCCTTTTCACAGCAAGACCTTTAGGAGGTCGATTCCCGGTGCGGTGCTCACATTGAACACCCGACATCTCAGGTGATCTCCTCAGCTGAGATGTTGGGCTTCCAGCACCGATCAGATCCAGGATCTGAATGGTGCTGTTAACCCCTTGGACCCAGCTGTCATTCACTGACAGCAGGATCCAAAACCGCTGCGGCAGGGATCACGCTGTTCCCCGCCTCCAGCAGAGATCCCGCGATATCATGAGAACTCCGTTGCTCACCTGATGGCAGGACCCGGGCTAAGACCCCGGAAGCTATCACTGATCACTTCTTGTGACTGGTTGGCAAGTGCTGCCAACCATTCACAGTGCACATTTGTGACTGGTCCCAATGTGCTGCAGCTCATCAGGACCTGTCACAAGTAATGCGACTGTTCAGCAGTGTGCCTCCCTATGGGGCTGTGTAAAATAAACAAATGAAAAATAAAGTTTTTAAAAACATGGGGGGGAAAAAAAAGTTCAAATCACCCCCCTTTTCCCCCATTCAAAATAAAGTATAAAATAAAATAAAAAAAAACACATACTTTGTATCGCCATGTTCAGAAATGCCCGCTCTATCATGATATAAAATCAGTTAAATAGCCAGTCTACTATGGGTGAGTGCTGTTCCTACTTCAAAAAGCTTTGCTGATGGACGTCACTTTTATTGAACAGCGCAACACCATATACTGGCATTTTCTCCTAGTCCACTGCTACCGGCATATTAGCCTGGGACCGACCTTCCTTTGCTTTAACCTACACTTCCCAGCTTTCTTCATTCGGTCTGTTATATGGTTGTGTGAATTAGAATACCCACCCAATACATTTACGGTATACATGGTAAACATCCAATAGCTTACGTGCAGAATTTCTCTCTCCCCTTTAAAACCTTGGCCTGAACAGCTTGCGGGGAGATTTGCGGGGGGGGCTGGGGGGAGGGGGGAGGTTGTTATTTGTGTCGCAACTGATATCTAGAACAGTTTTAATGAAAAGTGCAGTAAAAAAATTTTGGGAGAAAAGAGAAAAAAAACAAACAAAAAAAAAAAAAAAAGCTTGATTGCCAACAAACCTTGTAAATTTGCACTGAAGCGCTCTGGGTCTTGGGACCTTTGATGTTGGCATGGAGAAAACCAAGCAATGAAAAATCAGCATTAGGATGCTAATTTTAATTTTTTCTCCCCCACTGATCCAATCACTTGAATGGACAAGTCCTGTCTGCAAGATGGGCCAGAGTAGGACCATCAGTCAAAACAAAAAATAAGACACACTTATGTGAACAGCCCCATAGAATATAATCTGTGGGGGGAAAAACAGACGTGTGACTAAAGCATTTATGATTTACAGGGGTCGTGCAGTGCAGATCTCTTGTACTGTATATTGGAGGCAAGTGGTGCTTCCGAACAGAAAAATAAAAACATTAAAGAGAAAAACAAACATAACACACCAGCACAGGAATCAAACATTTTTTTAGTTAAAATTCATTAATTGAATCTTGGTTAACATTTTCAAGTGATCAAAAAGAAAAAGGGCAAAGTAGGTACAGAGCACGGAAATCAAGGAAAAAAAAAAAATGTACAAATGTTTGACCGGTGTCATTGCCCTGCCTTTTTCCCCACATACTCTGTACCCACTGTGCCCTTTAGGTTTTTTTTTCTTCCAAGTGATCAAAAACAAAAAGTGAATTCTGCGAAAAGTGTTCGGATGACTTTTGTGCCAATTTTTTTTTCAATATTTCTTGCTCAACTTTGCAGCAGGGAGCTCGAGCACCACCCAGGTGAGCCGACTGCGGTCCCCATCAACAGAGCTTCTGAAGTTACCACATTACATACGTTATGTGCCCATATACAGATAGTTAGTGTAGGGTATGTGGGGTCGTAATATCATCAGCAATGCTCACCTGTGCTGTGTGAGCGGCCCAAAGTTATCCCATTAAGGGCCTGTACGCACAACGTGTAATTTGCCACGTATTTGGTGCATAAACGCAGCAGGTCTGCACCAAATCTGCAGCAGCGTGTTTACCCAAAGTATACGTGTTTTGTTAATTCCTGTCCACATGGCGGCATGTCTGCTGCGGAAAAAAGGCAAGTATTAGTGTGCGGGAAAATCTATAGCATGTCAATTCTTGCAGCGGTTTAAAAATTCCTTGAACCCCCCACCTCAGAAACAGGGCTTGTGCCCTATATTAATGTGTGTCATAATTTGTTACATGTTTACAACATGTGGGGACCTGGTGAGGGGCTGCAGGATTGTACAAAAACTATTACTTTATCATAAACACTGATTGAAGTCCTGTCAGCCTTTGCAGCAGAGCGGGGACTTCTCTGCTTCTGCAATGCAATTTGCATAGGAGCATAAGCTAGGCCTATTCTGAAGTATTGTATGCACTGGTATGTCAGATTTGGTGTAGATCGCGCTATCTACAGAGAAGTCCCTGCTCTGCTGCAAAAGCCGACAGGACTTCATACAGTGTTTATGATAAAGTAATAGATCTTGTACAATCCTGCAGCCTCTCACCAGGTCCCCACATATTATATATATACAATAAATTATAATCAGATTTACACACATTACCATAAGGCACAATCCTGGTTTCTGAGGTGTCACTAATATGAAATGACACAGGACAAATCTGCACCTTCCCCGCACCAAAAAATGCATCATTTGCATGACCTCTTTTTTTGGTGCGTATTTTGTCTGAAGGTACAGATTTTTGTCTCCAAAAATATGCACCAATATTCTCCTGTGCGCACAGACCCTAAAGCATCCTCCTACAAAGTCAGATAAAATCTTAAGTTTTCAGAATCCCCAAAATATTGTTCTAAGGGCCACATCACACGCATCAATTTACTGAACGATATCGTTTAAGCATCCTGCTTTTTTGATCGCTTAAGCGATATCGTTTGTGCGTCGCTGCGTGTAATCAAATGATTTTTCTTTGAAACATGTTCACAAATCTATCATTGGTCGGCTGGCGATGCTGCGTGTGACACCAGCAGAGCAACGATTAACGAGCTCCCAGCGCCTCGCAGCCTATGCTGGGAGCTTGTATCCATGGTAAACTTCGGGTTACTAAGTGCCACGCGGCACCTAGTAATCCGATGTTTACCATGGTTACCAGCGTTCTTGCTGGTCCACATAGTTGGCGAGTCTGTCTGTGTGACAGCTCACAAACAATGTGAACGATACTGTTAGCGATCATGCGTGCATGTGATCGTTAACAATATCGTTCAGTAAATTGAACCGTGTGACGTGGCCCTAAGAGGAATTTGGTGATGTCCAGATGTTATCCATTACAAGTGGGGAGAGAAAAAAAAAAAAAAAGGGTGTGTGAAAACTTTGGAGGTGGAAAAAAAGAAATCTATAAATCTTTGGAAAATATATATTAACATTACAAATGTGGAATAGAAAACTACATTAACACTCTACATCAGGGGTGGGGAACCCCAGGTCTCAGGGCCGCATGCAGCCCTCAACCTTTTGTGCAGCCCCCGGGCAGATTCCTAGGGACTGCCAGGTTCAGGTTGACAGTTGTGTTTTGCCAACTTCCTGCCCTTTAAATCCAGCTCCCCAGTGATCTCTATGCCCCAGCCTTAGCCTCCCTAGTGACGTATATGCTCCCAGCCTAGCATGTGATGTGTAGGGCTCTAGCAAACCTGGGAAAGCAGTTGAAAAGCCCATGATCTAATATCACCTAACATCACAGCCATGCAAAAGAGAAGCAGCCCCAGTCACCGCAGTACAGCGAGATGATTGTTCAACCGAATATAGCTAGTTAATTTTCAAGTTGATAATTTTGTGCGGGCCCCGAAGGATGGTAGAAATTTTTCAAATGACCCCCGGCAGAAAAAGGTTCCCCACCCCTGCTCTACATAAAGCACCAATACCACACGATGGCCATAAAAGAAAAGAGTCTCCAATTACACGCACTCAGTGAAATTTTATTCATCGCCCCCAGATGTGCCCCTGCCGTCCAACAGCAAACATATCCATGAGTCTTTGAGAGTTCATTTATTTTGCTCCAACGAAATAAAACGTAACAAGCAGAGGATAATGTACAGATAATGGGGAACAGATTAAAGCGCAGAGGATGGTGAAAGGGAGAGGATGTGAATTTGGGGAAGGGAGTGTGCACACACCACAGAGCAGGTCACTTATAGAGAATGTCGTAGTGTCCGGGTCGGTAAAGCAGGAACACCTGTGGATTGGAGCCCTCAGGGAACACATGGGTGACTGTGCTGCCCCCCTCACCCCTGTCCATATATTCAACCTGGATTGAAACATTCAAGGCTTGGGAGAGAGCAATAATGTGAATGTGGTCACTCTCCTTACACATGGGCTCAACCTCCTGAGCAGGGGGGAAAAAAAAACAAAAAAAACGTTAATATAGCAAAAATGTGTAAGCTAATAGTAAATAGATACATGCTAAGCACTGAAATGTATTATTGTGAAGCAATAAAACACTGCATTGCACCTTTAAAATGTTTCTCAACAGGTCATTATACGTAGCAATAAACATGTGTCGTTACTTTAGTGATTGTGACAAATTTGTATATTGGGTCTAGGACAATCTATGTAGGTCATATGCAAAAAGGAAATATATGAAGATCAATGTTGCCATAATGTGCTGCCGACAAGACGAATGCTGTCTTTTTTCAACTATGTAATAACAAAATATCTAATCTATAGCTACTACACATAGTATTAATACACAATATTGCATAATTAAATACATCATTTCCACAAGATGGAATGGTCTCATGGAAGAGACACTGAGCACGACCTACTCATCATGCTTAACATTTTAATTTTGGATACTCCATCTTCCCTGAAGAAACCTGCAATAGGCAGGTGAACCGTACCTGTTATGTTCCATGTTTCTCTCCTTTTCTCAATCCATAATGTGCTGCTGACAACCATTGCCATGCTTTAACCACAGGTATGCATTGACTGTGTTGGCTGGTCACTGTTGTGTGGGCTAATGTTAAACCACTGCACGACAAGCTCTACCCTCTCCTAGGGTATCCTCACCCATCCCCTGTAGATTGTGAGCCCTCGAGGACAGGGTCCTCTGTACCTTATATTGTTCATGTATTTGTTCTAGTTTATGTATGCCCTTTCCACATGTAAAGCGCCATGGAATAAACAGAATAATAATATTATTATTGTTAATATTAATATTAACAGGCACTTTTGCACATGATTACGTATGTGCCTAATATCTTGTCAGAAATTTGTAGCATGCACTTGCATTTTGACCACAATGTGCTTGCCATGTAACTAATACCCCATAATTTCATATACCCACTTACAGAGTCATCTTTACATTTCTTAAATGGGTCAGTTTGATATGTATGCATGTAATGGCATTACTATACCCTTTGTGCTTAAACAGATATCCCATGATTTATTGTTCTCTATTGGAGGATTATTTATTCATATATTCTTGAGGGGGTTATTTGGCCTACAATCACATGTATAATAGTGGTGTTGTACAAATTATAGGTGTGGTATTGCAATACACACTGTTCTATTTTTCCTCTTTCTACCATAGTAAATGTTTTTTCAATAAACTTTATTTTATTTGCGCGGTGCTCAGTAGCTTTTTATACAAGCAGGAAAAATCTAATGGGGACTTCACACAAGTCAATATCGCTTGCAACATTGCTGCTGCACATGACGTTGCAGCGATATTGCCATGTGTGACAGGGCGCATCAACCAGCGATAAATCGCTGGTTGATGGTCGAGAAGGTTTTAGAACCTGCTCCAAAACCTGGCAATGGTCGCCTGGTGGACACGCAGCAATCGTTGCATGTATCACTGGGAAACAAGCGAGAAGCCAGCTCCCAGTGCCTCTCAGCAAGCGCTGGGAGCTGGTATCCATGGTAAACAGCAGGTAACTAAGCGTTTCGTTACCCGCTTGTTTACATGGTTAACAGCGATCTCGCTGGTACTGATCGCTGGCGAGTCTGCCTGTGTGACAGCTCACCAGCAATCAGCCTTCAATGTCGCCAGCGAGGAGATCGCTGGCGACATTGATGTGTGCGACGTCCCCATAACATATAGGCAGCAAGATCTCTCCATTCCTAGATGTAGCATCTCAGATTGTGCACTGTGAATTGTATCACCTGCTGGCAGAATTCCTTGACGCTTCTTCCACCTTCAATAAAGTGCTGGTAGAAGATATTTTCTCTCTGCAAGTGTCCAGAGGTCAGAAGACGCAGATAGACCACCACATAATCTGAAACAGTCTGCTCATTAAATGCTGCTAGTAGCTCAGACACTGCGGGACGTTTCTCTGCAAGAGCAATTAGATCCATGAACTGTGAATGCAAAAAAAACAAAACAAGAAGTCCCATAGACTGAGAGTCACCACAATGACCAAGACTGAGGAAAAGGCTATATGAACAAGGGCCTTAATAGGAAAGAATGTCAAGTTAAAGAAAGAGGGTGTAGCAGAGAATAGCACTTACTGTGTTATGGAAATCTTCTATAGTAAATTCTGTAAACCCTTGTGTGATTAGGTCTTCTTTGCTGCGTAATGCCACCTCCTTAAATCTAGAAGAGAAAAAGAAGAAAAAGGGATAAACATGGCAACTCACCAAGCTGGCAGACAACTGAGAAATACACATCATTGGCCCCAAGCTACAGGATGAAGACCCCTGGCTTACAGTGTTACTATATGACATTGTCATAGTTTTCCTGCTATCTGTGCATGTTGTGTGTTCTGCACATTGTAAGCAGAGGGTCAGTCTGTATGAGACCCCCGGCCTCCTAGACTGTGCACACTGACCGACATAGCCCCCGTGCAATACAGAAGGGATGCTATGTATTATACAGGAAAACGTTCATATAATGGGACACAAATGAAGAAAAATAGATTAGATTTCAAACAAAAAAACACCTGTGTTTAATGCCTTATACATAAAAAAAAACTAGGCAGACAGCGGCAACCATGAGGTGTATTATGAAATTATCATATTTATTGCACAAGGTTTATATGAAAGGAGGGTGGGGGGGGGGGGGGGGTTCTTCAATAAATTCCATGTGAACCGCAGGGTTCAGTTGCCACAGATACACCTGGGGCAGAGGAGGATCTCCACATCAGGTAAACCCGCAAACACCACCTTCCACTTCAGACCTAAAGGGGGAGCCCTACAGGCAGAGTTCAGGCGAGGTCCCCTATAAAATTCAGGGCTGGAGGCAGAGTCAGTACTTCAGTTTCAGAGAGGACTGTGAAGACGTCCCGGTGACAAAGCTGGACTAAGCCCGGAGCAGTGAGCACTACTAATCTGCGTGATGGGCCCTAGAGCAAGGGTCGGAGGCAAGGAGTAGTAGTAGCAGGGCGAGTGGAGCGATACCGGTTCACCCCAGTGGAACAGCACCTGAAACCGGACTGAAAGGTATCCAACTACCCAGCAGTAAAGACCGAAGGCCAGGGAGACTCGATCTCCTGGCCACTGCAGCACCTGACGGCAAAGCAGTTTCTCAGAGCTCAGAGACCGCAGGGAGTACAGCGTTGCCCGCAGAAGAGCTCCTGCCACTTGCCATACAGGTGAAGATAGCAGGAGGGAGTCAGGGCCTGGCAACAGGCAGCCTAGAACAAAAGGCAGACAGAGTGCAGCAGGGAAGCCTCATAATTCACCAGGTGTGGAGATTCCGAACTGCTTCCAGACTACCCGAGCCTGTAACATCAGAGACGGTACTCTGGACTATACCTGCAATATCAGTAAAGGTACGGAAACATCAACCCTGTGTGTGACTGTTATTGCGGACCCAAAGCCTGCTCCCTCCATAGACTGTCCTGCAACTGATAGCTTCTACAACTGCCCCGGGGATCCCGCTTTACCTACGGGGAGCAAAACCATCTGGCTGCCCCAACATCACCCAGGAGGTCTGACTGCAGCTCCCTGAGGAAGGTGCCAGGTGGGGCACCGAAACGCATTGGAGTAGAAGAATAAAGAATGAGAATCTGCTTTATACTCATGTGAGTTTTCTTGGACTTGAGCAGCGCGGACCGTGACACACCTTGTTTCCCCATCATCTTTCTGACTGCAGCTCCGGTAACCATACTGGAACTGTAGATGGCAAACTATTTTTACTGACCACCAGGGACATGGGATCGGGCACAGGCCCCAGTGACATCCCTCGTGAATCACGGCCTGGAACAGAGTACCCCACGTCCCTGGGGCAGGTCAGATTCTGCCGTCTCAATCAGGATCCCGTGCCCATAACAGACGGGTACTGTGTGCAGTGTATTGACTGTTAAATTGTAAATTGGGCCGCCATAACTGTGCCACATGGTTAGTGAGAAGGGGGGGGGGGGCGTAACTGCCGAAAGGACGCGAAGATGAGGCCCGCGCTCTGCCGTCAGCCGACAACGCGCCATGGCCTAATCCAGAAACACCAGAGAGCACTCAACTCCCTGCATGAGGAGCAAGTGACTTCTTTTCCCTTTTGAGAGACTGGCTGAAATCAACTGGAAGGTGGGGGGGTGTCATCGGGGGGTTAGCGTGGATGGAGGCGCAAGGGGTTTCCGTTGCAGCACTCCCAGATCTAGACTTCTTCCGAAATGAAGCCCCAGCTAGGAACTCAGCTGCCGGAGCAGCCGCAGCCACTGAAGCTGTAGCACCAATCATGCCGCTAGCTCTGCCGTATTTCCTGAGAGCAGCTTGGTTACCGCAATATGCTGGGGAATCAGATACCCTGGCTGAATTCAGAGAAAAGATGCACAATGTCCTGGATATGTACTCTATGGCTGACAAGCAAGAAGTGTGTCTTGCTGTGGCAGCTGACGGGTGCAGCTGAGCGTGAGGTCGAGACCTGGCTGGACACAGATAATAGGACAGTAAACACAGAAATTTGCCAAGCTAAAAACTGCTTTTGAAACACGTATCATAGCAGAGTTAAACATGAGGCTCTACCGCTGCAAGCAAAGGCCGCAGGACAGTATACGGGACTACGCCTTGAGCCTTCAGGAGGCGCTGAGGGTATAAAGCAGTTAGACTTTGAAAGTGTGCGGGAGAAGGATAAAATGTTGATTGAACAGTTTGAGGGGCTACATTCACCAGTCCATCATACGCAGTTGCGTCTATGGGCCATGCAAAACCCAGATCTGGACTTTGTAACCCTGAAGGACCAGGCCATTAAAGCACTGCGAGCTTCTGTGACCACAGACCACAGACCCCGCATCTCAGCCGCGGCAAGCCATCACCTATTCCTCGGAGGTGGCGCCCCCCTTCCTTAACCACAGCAGAAACCAGTGGACAGACTAAAACCTGGTGCCTCTGATGACTTGTGCTCCCAGGTGCTGCAGCTGACAAGGGATGTGGCCATGCTCTTAAAGGCCATGCAACTCCATCAGAAACCCAAGTCGTAAGAGAGAATCCAGTTGACCGACAGCCCCAAGGATGTCCCAAGGATGCGAGGAAGGAGGAACCTGTCATCCAGAGGAAGACCCAACGACCACTACGACTTCATCAGGACAGCCCATCTGCCGCCGTTGGAACGAGGTGGGCCACCTTGCCGGGTCATGTACTTTAAACCAGCGATCTCTGGGGCAGCGGACCCCTCAAGAATGAAACAACCAGGCCCATCAAACTGGCACGATAGATATGAGGGAGGACGGCCGGTCCTACCTATCGTGTTCGATGCATTCCCACATCTGCTCCATTTTACACTGGCTCGCAGGTGACGACGATCCCGCATATCCTTTACAAAAGATTTTGGGCCGATTCTGAGCTCACTCTCCCAGATCCAGACCTTACTATATATGCTGTTAATGGACAGCCGGTATCACAAGTAGGGTTCAATGAGATGACCGTAAAAGGTGGGCAGGGTGGAGCTGAAGGGCCAAGGACTTATTGTGGTGGATACTGATTGTCATGAAAATAACCCAATGAGGATACTGGGCACTAATGTTACTGAAAATTATCTAGGCGAGGTTCTTTTCTTGCTCCAGCAGGTTGCAGAAACTGCCAGCACCAGCAGCAGGGGGTCCTACAGAAAGAGATCAGGAACCTCCTGCAGAGACAAAAAGGTAGAGATGTCAGGTGGAAAAATCGGCAGTGTACGGGTAAGTGCCCCTATGAACTACTCCTCTTGTGACCTACGACGCTTATTTCACAAGACTTGGTGGCAATTTTGTCTGCCCGTCGTGTGGGAGAACTCCAGGCTTTGTCCATCCGGGAACTGTACCTTACCGTCCGGGGTGACTGCATTGTTCAACTGGATCCTTCGTTTCTTCCCAAGGTGGTCTCGGACTTCCATCGCTCTCAGTCGATTGTTCTTCCTTCTGTCAGCATCCCCCGGACCCCTAGGGAGGAAGAATTCCATGCCTTGGATGTCCGGCGGGCGGTGCTCCATTATCTGGACGTGACGGCGCCCTGGCGTGTCGATCACAATCTCTTTGTCCAGCCCTTTTGTCAACATAAGGGCAAGAAGGTTTTTAAGACTACTATGGCCTCTTAATCCAGTTGGCTATTACTGAGTCCTACCTTTCCCAGCAACTGCAAGCGCCTTCGGGGTTTACTGCCCATTCCACCCAGTCTAGCTCTGTCTCTTGGGCTGAACGGGTGGGGGCTACTCCTGAGCAGATCTGCACCACTGCTACCTGGTCGTCCTTGCATACTTTCACCAAACACTACTGTCTGGACCTAGGTTTCGGTAGGGATTTGGCTTTTGGCAGGAAGGTCCTGCAGGCCGTTGTCCCACCCTAGGTATTTATTCATTGGCATTCCTGCTATGCTGTCGTGGAAGGTTTGTAGGGAAAATAGAATTATTCTTACAGTTAATTCGATGTCTAGCATACCTTCCACGACAGCACCTAATTCCCTCCCTTTTATTCCTCGTATTGTTTCTGGAATGTTTTGAATTTGTACTGTTCACTCTCATTCCATGGTTCTTTGTAATACACTGGCCAATGGGAGGTGGGAGGGTCCTTTTCACCTCTCTTGTGCTTCCTGTCCCTATTAGGGCGTGGAGAGGCAACCTCCTATGTTGTCGTGGAAGGTATCCTAGAAGCCGAATTAACGGTAAGAATAACTATTATCCGAACTATAAGACGCACCCCCACGTTAATCCCAAATATGAGGGGGGGGGGAGGGGAAGGGGCATCTTTTATAGTTAGAAAAATAGGGTTTAACATTTGGTTACTTACACACCGAAGAACTAAGTTCACCATATTTTGATGGCAGAAATATAGTAAAATTATAACAGTCATGTGAGGGCTTGTTTTTTAGTACCATTTTAGTTGGCACTTTTGTTATGGCTTTCTTTTCGGATTTTTGTGAACAGAGTGAACAACCACCACCAATCAGGAATGTTTTTGTTGCACTATTCAGTGTGTGGTAGTTGATAAGATTGCTTTATTCCTCGGATCAGTACAATTACAACAATACTACATTTATATAATTTTTTCTGTTTTGCCACTTTTACAGAACAATTTTATGGAAAAAAAAAAAAGTAATTGTTTTTGCATCACTATATTCTATGTTTTCATAAACAAAAACTGAAATATCAATAAAAATTTACCGCTAACATGAAGTACAACAGGTCACAAAAAAAACCTGCTTTTTGGGTGCAGATTTGTGCCATGTGTTTTTTCTTAATGAAGAAAATGGCAAATTTGCACCAAGATTTGACATGCTGCAAATTTTTTGTGCAAGGACAAAAATAAGCAACATGCACAACACTTCAGAACCCTCAGACTTGATACTGTTTTATTTTTAGTCCCGATATTTACCTTGTGGAATAAATATGGTCAATTCATAATACAGCTCATATTTGAAGCATTCTGTGTGCATTATTTTTTCTGAATAAAACATGCATTGGGTAAAAAGCCCCCCCATGTGTATATCCATAAACATTCTGTATAAAACAATATGTATTAAGCCTCTTAGAACATGGATGCTAGGCAAATTGAGAAAAAGTGCATTCCTCACAGTAAAAACAAAAATAAAGATTACGGCCATTCTTTCCTATATAAACACCATAGTGTATTGTGCACGGAACTAAACTCGCTGACTTACCTTTCAAGTTCGTTTCCCCCATCCAGCAGAGCTTCTAAATAGGAATAGCCAAATGCTCGGTAGAAACAGTTGCCATCGGGTCTTGTTCGACGTATGTAAGTATATCTTCTGTGTAAATCCTGGGAAAATAGATGTAAGCAGCGCTAAACATCAGCTGTCACATTAAGAGACTATCACTAGATTAATAAACTGTAGCAGGACTACACCTTGATCTTGTCTTGGTAAACTTGGTCATCTGAAGCATATTCCTGGTAGAGTACAGAGAGGTCCAACCGGTCAGAAAGCAGCGGAGTGTGTCCAGCAATCTAAGACAAAGAATGAGAATTACTCTTCATTATACATTAATAAGCATTGTCCTTGAATACAACCCACATAGATAACCAGCAGCCATTCATTCAAGCATCTATTTCAGGTAGCAGGAAAGCTTCCTACTGATTGAGCTCATTGAAAGTATCAGACAGCTCAGCTTTCCCCAGTGGCGAGAGATTCCCTCTGGCAAACAGGACACAAAACAGGTGATACTAACCTCTTGCTGTATACGGTCCTGCTGGGCAATAATTGCTTCATCGTATGTCAGGCAATTTACACCTGGAAAAATACAGAAAAAAAAAACAAGAAGAAAAATTATTACACGGATGTAGCTTTCAAGGTCACCCTGCCCCTGCCATAACTCTGACATTGCCAGTTGGGGCATGGGAAAGCTGGGCGAAAGCCCCATGGATGCTCTAATCTCCGTACTGGTTGTCAGACAGATTTTTCTGAAACAATTTAGAAGTGATTTAGCATAATACAATTACAATTTACGCAACAAGGATTCTCTGGGACTTTCTAAAGGGGATTTTTGCTCCACTGTTGTAGAAAATGCAAAAAGAATTACGCGTGCGCAGAGTCCGGTAACTCCAGTGCAAGGGCGGGCAGAAGCCGAGGGGGACCCGCCTTTCCGAATTGTCTATAGTGGCTTTTAAAATAGGTTCTCTCTGAAACGTTGCAGCGTTTTAGAGTGGAACCTTACTATCCAGTGTTGGATACATGCTGCCCATGGATCGAGGTCACTTTAAGCAAGTCTTCTATATTTACATACAGGAAAATTAACCCCTTCACAAGCCACGACATTGTACAACATCATGGGCCAGTCACCGGGATTTGATGTGGGTGTCGGTGCGGAGCTCACATGAAACACCTGACATCTCAGCTGATCTCATTAGCAGAGATGTCAGGCTAACTGCACCAATCGGATCCAGGATTCGATCGGTGCTGTTAACCCTTTGACAGTGGGATCCAAAGGTGCCGCACTGAGCAATGCACTCTTCTCCCACCTGCATGCATAATATATCGCGGGATCTCCGGCGTTCCCGTGACAGCCCGGGATCCTGGCTTGACTCCGGAAGCAGTCACAGAGCACTTCCAATGAGTGGTTGGCAAGCGCTGCCAACCACTCACCGTTCGTAATTCTGGCAGATACCGATGTGCTGCAGCTCATCAGTATCTGTCAGAAACTATCGGATGGTGTAGCAGGATGCCTCTCTATGGGGCAGTGTAAAAACAATAAAATAAAAAATGTAACAAAAAAACAAACAAAACACATAATAGTTCAAATCACCCCCCTTTTCCCCCATTCACAATAAAAGTATTTAACAAATAATTAAAGAAAAAAAAAACCATTTGGTATAGCCGTGGTCAGAAACGCCCAATCTATCAAGATAAAATCAATTAACGAGAGCCGTAAATTGCGTAACAGAAAAAAAGGTCTAAATGCCAAAATTACGCTATTTTGGTTGCTGCAAACATCGCTATATAATGCAATAACAGGCAATCAAAACAGCGCATCAACCCAAAAATGGTATCATCGGAAACGTCAGCTCAAGACGCAAAAAATTAGCTGTCACAAGACCCCAGATCCCGAAAAATGAGAAAGCTACAGGCTGCAGAACATGGCGCATAAAGTGTGATTTTTTTTTTTCAAACTTCTGAATTTTTTTTTCACCACTTAGGGTGCCTTCACATTTGCGTTCCCCTCCGCAGCGTTCTGCGGAGGGGAGCCGCAATGTGACCGCAGCACCGCAAGCCCCTATCTTTATAATGGGAGCGCACGGTGCTGCGCTTGACTGCGCATGGCTGTGCCCACCCATTTACTGCCACATGTGATCTGTGCGCAGGCGGATGTCAGGCTACACTCAGTGTTGTTTGGCTGCGTTTTGTGAAAATCCTCACAAAATGCAACCAAAACGCTGTGTGTGAACATGTGTGGTGTTATCTGCTATGCTATTACTCACCCTCCCCGTGAATCCACAGTGATCTCCAGTTATGTCTTCATCCCGGGAGGCTGCAGGACCTAAGAGTTGTGTTCGGTGCTTCTTGGACCAGCGCATGTGACTAAGCGACGTCACTCGTCACCTGATGCAGTGCCAGATCCTCTCGCAGGTCCTGCAGCCTCCCGGGATGGAGACATTGCTGGAGATCACCGGGGGAGCGCGAGGAGGGCAAGTAATTAGCGCACCAGAAAACGTCTAAATTGACATGCTCATTCTTTGTGAGGATCTGTTTTTTAAGCAAAAAGCGGATCCTCACAAAACGTTTTGTCTGAATGACAATTCATGAAATGCACTGACTTTGCTGGGATGCCCAAAGACACTGCACAAAAAGGAAACTCATAAAACGGTACACAAACGCACCGTCTGAATGTAGCCTTACTGTCTGCAGTGCAGACGACGTGATATCATGGCTGCAGAAAATAAAAGTGAATAGCATCGGATATACCGTACTGCACCCAAGGAGGGCGAGTAAGTTTGTTTTTAAATAAACTGCACCTGGTAAGAGGGGAAGTTTCTGAAAGTAGAAAACCTATTCAATGGTAAACAACCTAAAAAGTTAATAGCACTGCCTACTGGAGCTGTGGAGTCTGTGCCCATTTTGGTGGTGTATAAAATGTACCAACTCCAGCTGGAAGAAAGTCTGTGACAGGAACGTCGCAACTTTGCCTGAAGGACTAATAAAGGCTGAATACATCTCCAAGGAGTGCTGCAGTCTCCTTTGTTACGGTCTGTATATATGTTATGTATATGTTAGTGCTATTAATTCCATATTTCTTTATATACATTTCTTTGCAACACTGTCCCCATTGGGGCTCATAATCCAAACTTCCCATTAGTAAGTCTTTGAAATGTAGGAGGAAACCCACACAAACACGGGGAGAACATACAAATGCCTTGCAGATGCTGTCCTTGGTGGGAATTGAATCCAGGACCCCAGTGCTAACCACTGAGCCCAATGTTACCATTGTACTACAATAAATGTATCACTTAAACATAAGCCGTGTGGGGAGAGGAGGAGGGGAGCGGTTCAGTTTAGACAAACATGCCGGTCGGTGACACGCCTACGTTACGGTGTGGTATCATTAATGTCCGAGGCCTTCATAACCCAGGTAAGAGATCTATATTGGCCAATTATTTGCACAGAGAGCGCATCCAGGTGGCGTTTCTACAAGAGACACACCTGCATGCTACTAAACTGTATAAGCTACAAAGCCACAGATACCCTGATGCTTACAACAGTCTCTCGCCTGACCCGAGATCTAGAGGAACGAGTATCCTCATCTCCCGCTCTGTTACGCGAGAGCTGGTGGATACAAGAAGTGACCAGCAGGGTAGAATAATCGTAGTAAAAGGTTGAGTGGCATCTCAGCTCTTCACGTTCGCTTCCCTGTACCTACCTAACACGCACCAGCCAGAGGCGTTACAGACACCCTTTTGGTAGCAGGGGATTTAAATGTCGCGTTGGAGCCGAACCTAGACACATCCTCAGGGTTACACGTCATCTCCATCGCAGGTAGGAGACGGATGAGACGAACTCTACACGAACATCAACTTATAGACACGTGGCGCTTGCAGCACCCCTTTGACAAGGGCTTCTCTTATTTCTCCACTGTCCACAATTCCTACTTTTCATAGGTCACAAAGATCTCACATTAATCTAGAAAACAGCCATCGACAATATAACCTTCTCGGACCACGCTCTTTGTACCTTAGAGATAGAGTTACCTCAGGTCTCATCGAAGCAGTGGCAATGGAAGCTTAACCCCGCCTTATTAGAGGATCTGACGACAAAGCAGGAGCTAAGACAGGCCATGTCTGACTATTTTAGGGAGAATTGTGTACCGGAGACCTCGCCAAGCTCGGTGTGGGAGGCTCACAAATGCGTTATCAGAGGCATTTTGATTAAACATGGATCGAGACTGAAGAAGGAAAGGGACAAGGAATTGAACGACTTACTGACGAGATTGAGGTCACTAAAAACTGAACATAAACGACGACTAGATGCAGACGTAGCAAAAGATCTTGGTAAGATGCGGGACGCTTTAAAGCAGTGGTGGGGAACGTCCGGCCCCCGGGCCGGATCCGGCCCGCCACGTTATCTCATCCGGCCCGCCAGGGCCGGGACGACAGCTAGGCGATCGACCGCCGCCCGGCCCTGGCGAGGAGAAGCTGCGGCAGCTAGCTAGCGGTGGGCGCCGCCATGTTCTTTGTGGCTGGCGCCCACTAACTGTACAGCCGGTCAATAGAGGTTGAGACCTCTACACAATGGCCGCGGTCTCCAATTAGCCGCGGCCATTTTGTTGAAGTCTCAGCTTCCACCGAGCGGCTGTACTGTTAGTGGGCGCCGGCCAGAAAGAACATGGCGGCGCCCACCGCTAGCTGCCGCAGGCCTGCAGCTACTCCCCGCAGGCAGCGTCCTGCAGATGTGCCCTCCGGGCTCCGGCACCCCTGCTCCACATCCACAGCTCAATGGTAAGTTTTTGCTGGAGGCTGTGAGGGAGGCTGTGAGGGAGGCTGTGGGGGAGGCTGTGGGGGAGGCTGTGGGGGAGGCTGTGGGGGAGGCTGTGGGGGAGGCTGTGGGGGAGGCTGTGGGGGAGGCTGTGGGGGAGGCTGTGAGGGAGGCTGTGAAGGAGGCTGTGAGGGAGGCTGTGAGGGAGGCTGTGAGGGAGGCTGTGAAGGAGGCTGTGAGGGAGGCTGTGAAGGAGGCTGTGAAGGAGGCTGTGAAGGAGGCTGTGGGGGAGACAGGGAGGAGGCTGTGAGGGAGGCTGTGAGGGAGGCTGTGAGGGAGGCTGTGGGGGAAGCTGTGGGGGAGGCTGTGGGGGAGGCAGGGAGGCTGTGAGGGAGGCTGTGGGGGAGACAGGGAGGCTGTGGGGGAGACAGGAAGGCTGTGGGGGAGACAGGAAGGCTGTGGGGGAGACAGGAAGGCTGTGGGGGAGACAGGAAGGCTGTGGGGGAGACAGGAAGGCTGTGGGGGAGACAGGAAGGCTGTGGGGGAGACAGGAAGGCTGTGGGGGAGACAGGAAGGCTGTGGGGGAGACAGGAAGGCTGTGGGGGAGACAGGGAGGCTGTGGGGGAGACAGGGAGGCTGTGGGGGAGACAGGGAGGCTGTGGGGAGACAGGGAGGCTGTGGGGGAGACAGGGAGGCTGTGGGGGAGACAGGGAGGCTGTGGGGGAGACAGGGAGGCTGTGGGGGAGACAGGGAGGCTGTGGGGGAGACAGGGAGGCTGTGGGGGAGACAGGGAGGCTGTGGGGGAGACAGGGAGGCTGTGGGGGAGACAGGGAGGCTGTGGGGGAGACAGGGAGGCTGTGGGGGAGACAGGGAGGCTGTGGGGGAGACAGGGAGGCTGTGAGGGAGGCTGTGGGGGAGGCAGGGAGGCTGTGAGGGAGGCTGTGGGGGAGGCAGGGAGGCTGTGAGGGAGGCTGTGGGGGAGGCAGGGAGGCTGTGAGGGAGGCTGTGGGGGAGACAGGAAGGCTGTGAGGGAGGCTGTGGGGGAGACAGGGAGGCTGTGGGGGAGGCTGTGAGGGAGGCTGTGGGGGAGACAGGGAGGCTGTGGGGGAGACAGGGAGGCTGTGGGGGAGACAGGGAGGCTGTGGGGGAGACAGGGAGGCTGTGGGGGTGACAGGGAGGCTGTGGGGGTGACAGGGAGGCTGTGGGGAGGCTGTGGGGGAGACAGGGAGGCTGGCCCCCCGTGTACACGTGTGTCGTGTGCCTCAGGCCCCCGTGTACCCGTGTGTCGTGCGCCTCTGGCCCCCATGTACCCGTGCGCCTCTGGCCACCTTGTACCGGTGCGCGAATTTATACAGCCCGCGAATGATATTCTAAATTTCCAAATGGCCCTTTGCAGAGAAAAGGTTCCCCACCCCTGCTTTAAAGGATCATACTCACCAAAAAGGTAAAGTTCTGGTTGGCAAAGTGGAGACGTCATTTCTATGAATTTGGAAATAAGACAGGTAAACTCTTGGTGGGAGCACTGAGGCAGCAAAGGGTTAGGACCTTTGTCTCAAGCATCGGGGAGGCAGCAGCAAAAAAGGTGGCCCAGCCTTCACCGGTGGTGGCGGAGGCATTCCGGAAGTACTATGAGAAGCTATACAATGTAGATAGTAGGAACTCCCTGACACAATCCCCGACATTTCTTTCCAAAATTAGAGACTATCTAACTCAAGCGGCAATGCCGAAACTGAGGGAGTCCGATAGAGCCGCCCTTGAACAACCCATCTCTGCCCAGGAAGTTATAGAGGCTATTGCTTCCCTGAAAAATGGTAAAGCACCCAGACCCGATGGCTTTTCATCAGGTTATTACAAGAAACTGAACGAAATAGTGGCCCCGCATCTCCTTACTTTTTTTAACGATCTGAAAAGTGGACACCCCCCCCCCATGGTGACACCCTCAGGGTACACATAGCAGTGATACCTAAAGAGGGTAAGGACCCAGCTCTGTGCAAGTTATAGACCCATATCGCTTCTGAATTTGAATCTAAAATGGTTTGCAAAGATTCTAGCATCGAGACTGGCTCCCACCATGGTGAGGATCGTACACACGGATCAGGCGGGATTCACACTGGGTAGAGAGGCGCGTGATAACACGGTTAAGGCGATCAATTTGGTCCACGGGGCCAGGAGCCGGGGAGTCCCCTCCATTCTTTTATCCACTGACGCAGAGAAGGCGTTTGATCGGGTTAATTGGACCTTCTTGAGGGAGACTCTCGGGTACTTGGACCTGGGACCAAATATGATGAACTGGATTACGGCTCTATACACCGGCCCGACAGCACGGGTCAGAGTGAATGGGTGCCTTTCGGATCTGTTCTTGATACATAATGGAACCAGGCAGGGATGTCCTTTATCACCCCTGATCTTTGTGCGAACTATTGAGGAAAGTCAGGGCGAACCCAGATATTAGTGGGATAGAAGCAGGAGGGGTAGAACATAAGATTGCGGCCTACGCTGACGACCTCCTCTTCTTCTTATCTAAACCAATGATATCCCTTCCTGGTTTAATGCAAGAAATTCAGTCTTTTTCTAGATTGTCAAATTTCAAAATTAACTTCCAAAAATCAGAGGTTCTCAATGTAAACTTGCCGTCGGGTATCGCAACCACGCTACAAGATTCTTTTAGTTTCAAATGGAATGCCACATCCATTCAATATTTAGGAATCAAACTAATGGCTAACCCAGACATGTTGGTTAAACTAAATTTTCCGCCTCTCCTGGCCAGTCTCAGGAGGGACTGTGAGAGATGGCCGAAGATCTTTCTCCTGGTTTGGGCGTTCCCGTGTGCTTGGGATGAACGTCCTCCCGTGCCTCCTATATTTGTTACAAGCGATACCGGTGAGAATCCCTGCCTCCTTTTTTCAAGCTATTTCCTCTCTCCAGACCTCATTCATATTGGGGTGGAAAAAGGCTCGGATCAGTAAAGCCATAATGTCTCGCCTCAAGTCGAAGGGTGGCGTTGGTTTGCCGAATTTTAAACTCTACCACCTTGCGGTACACTTTGCTAGGATGGTGGATTGGTGCAGGAACGCAGAGGGGAAGGCCTGGGTGGGCATAGAGCAGGCTTATAGTTCTGTTCCCCTATGTAGACTCCCTTGGCTACTGTCAGAGGGAAATAGACACACACCCCACGTTGGGAGCGACAGCGCACTACTGTTCGTCCCTCTGGACTAGAACATTCATGATTCCCACATTCTCTAGACTCACATCTGTATTGTGTCATCCGGGCTTTAGTCAGGCAAGAAACGATGGAGTGTTTAAACAATGGATCGAGGCAGATAGGGACAGAGTCGAGGCTTTTAGAGAGGGAGATGACTGGCCATCACTGACTGCCCTACGGGGCTTAGGGGCACCCACCCCCTTGGGTTGGTGGAGATCCTTTCAGATAAGACACCTCTTGAGAGCTTTTCATCCACGGCATTGCTATGTCAACCCCTTGACACAGTTAAAGATCCTCTGCTCTGGAAAGGGACCGATACGACACGTTCTTTCCCTGGTCTATGTGATGTTGAGCTCCCCTCCGGACCAAAAACCTCCATACTTTGTTGCTAACTGGGAGTGGGAACAAAATTCTCAGAAACCCAGATAAACAGAATCTGTAGTTTAGCCCACAGTACTTCAATCAGCTCGAAACAGCAAGAAGCTGGGTATAAAATCGTGTCTAGGTGGTACAGGGTGCCGGAGAAGAGGAATGCCATGTACCCATTGGCAGATGCCCAATGTTGGCGCTGCAAAACAGAGACGGGATCTATGGTTCATATTTTCTGGAGCTATGATAAACTGAGGACATTCTGGGAAGGGGTAGGGACTGTGGTGGCTCGGGTGACGGGGTACACAGACCCCTTCACCCCGGCAGCGGTTCTATTGCACTTAACGAATATGTCAGAAAAAAGATAAATACTCTCTGCTGAAGTTTTTGATCATAGTGGCGAGGGCATGTGTACCCGTTCTTTGGGGTACGACATCCGCTCCACGTCTCTCCCAGTGGGTGGTAAAATTAATGAACTGATGTTCATGGAGGATCTGACAGCTTGTTCTGGCTCCCTCCTCCTTCCTCTCCCTCGCCCCACATCTCTCCTACTCTTTTGATACCTTCCTTCCTCCCTTACCCACACACTCGAATACTCCGTCCCTTCATCCCACCCTTTCTTGCTCCCCACTCTATGTCTATTCTCTTTACTCACCTTAGCTCTTTCTTTAAATTCCTATCTGACATTTATAATGGGATCTTTGTAGTCTTCTAAGTTGTTATATATGGCTACGTTCACACATCGCGTATTTTGCGCGTTTTTTTACGCGCGTATTTGCTCCAAAAACGCACGTGCGTCTGCGTTTTACAGCAAAGTGAATGGACATTCACTTTGTGCCTTGCAGACATCGCGTAATTAAACGCAGCGTTTTTGGAGCAAAAAACGCGCGCGTAAAAAGAATGAACATGTCAATTCTTTGCGTTTTTTTACGCGCGCGTTTCCATAGGCCCCATTATAAAAACGCGCGTCTAAATGCGCGATTGAAGTAGAAGCGAGTTGTTCTCTCGCGTATTCTTATCGCGTTTTTAAACGCGCGTTTTTCCCTTGAAAAGACGCGCATAAAAAAACACGATAAAATACGCGAATGTGTGAACGCAGTCTATAAGTGTTTTGAGTTGCCTTCTGGAATAGATCATTTTTTTGATAACCACTGAAACCCGTTAAGGCTGCGTTCACACAGTGCGTATTTTGACGCGTATTTTTACGCGCGTATTTTCTCCAGAAGAATGTGCATCTGTATTTCCCAGCAAAGTCAATGGACATTCACTTTTGCCATTCACACGTCGCGTATTTTTACGCAGCGTAAAAATACGCGCGTAAAAAAAATGAACATGTCAATTCTTTCCAGTTTTTTACGCGCGTATTTTCCATAGGCCCCATTATAAGCACTGGAAATACGCGCGTAAAAAAACGCATTTTTGCGCGTGTAAAAATACGCGCGCGTAAAAATACGCAACGTGTGAACGCAGCCTAAGGGGGACTATCGTGAAGGTATTGCGGAGAGGTTTCTTTAAGGACAAAAACACTTGAAGATGGGATCTCTTCCTTTTTGCAAACTGGAATTTGGTAAACAGAGGGGTTTTCCCCAGAGAGATCAGAGATGATGTTCTCTTATGTGCATTTATCTGTTTATAAGATGTTATTTCTTTGTAAGCAAACTGAATATTTGTACAAGTGGCCTCTAAGGTCTGCTGAATTCTTAATCCTGCATTTCTTGTTACTCTTCTGTACGAACTAAAAAAAAAAACAAAAAAAAACAAACCCACACACACATAAGCCATGTATGAGGGAGTCGTAGAGTCTAATTCGGAGTTAGAGTCAGGGATATTTAGGAGTCAGAGGGCTGACTTACACTACACAGCCCTGCTGGCTACCTGGGATCAAATTCCCTAAAAGGAGTTACAAGGATGGCGATAATGATGACCTATCCAAAGGACACAGGATAGAGGAGACAGCAAGCACCTCCACAGTGACCGTATTGTTACAATTTAGTGGTCAGAGCTCATCTATAGTACCCACAAATTGTCATGATGCAGACTATGAAATTGACCTGTGGCAGCTCTGTACACATTACATCAGGCAACTGACCGTGATAACAACTGATCGGGGGTGGGTACTGAGCTACCACTGATCCGATATGGATGACCTATTCTATGTAATCAGCTGGGCTGTGGAGTCGGAATAAAGGGACCGACAAGACTCTTAAAATATGTAATGAATTGGGTACATTAGTGCAATGCAAAATATTATAAAATGATTATGTTCTATCTAAATATCTTGATTATTGTATGATAAAGACTAAAAAAATAGTCGCACACGTAACGAGTAGTTTTTAATATTTTCATATTTGTCCGAATAGCGAGTCTACTGTTAGACTCCGCCCACACACATCCAGTTATAAAAGGAGTCTTTTCGGGACAGGGCAGAAGGTGGAGGCTTTAATGATTTCAATGTCTAAAAAACACCTTGCTGTGCCCCCCAGAGAGACCCCAACATTCAATTTGCTCTCACTGAGGTGCCAGCTTACATTGTGTACTGAAGGGAGCTGTCAATTTGCGTCATTGATCACGATGGACACATCACTCATGAGCACCAGCGATACTCACCAAGTATCGCAAACACTTGGCTTACTGACTCTACAGCCCTGGTTATCATCATCGCCCAGGAAAACCCCTTTAGTTCAGAGCAGGAACAAAGCAAAAATTCCCTGCAATAAAACTATGACTAAGACTATGAATTCAGTTTTGTCCATGTTGAGTTTAAGGAAGCAAGCAGAGAAAAAGGATGAGAAGGCGGAAAAGCATTGTGTGATTTTGGAGAGTAGGGAGGTGATGTCAGGGCCAGACAAGTAGATTTGGGTGTCGTCGGCATAGAAGTGGTACTGGAGGCCGTGGGACTCAATGAGTTGACCTAGCCCGAGAGTGTATATGGAGAAAAGTAGTGGTCCCAGGACCGAACCTTGGGGGACTCCGACAGAAAGGGGGTAGGGCAAGGAGGAGGTGTGGGAGTGGGAGACACTGAAGGTCCGGTCTGCTAGGTATGAGGAGATCCAAGAGAGAGCAAGGTGGGCGATGCCGAGGGATTCCAGGATCCAGAGAAGTAGGGAGTGGTCAACCGTGTCAAAGGCGGCAGACAGGTCAAGGAGGAGGAGGATGGAGTAGTGGCGTTTCTTCTTGGCGGCAAGTAGGTCGTTGGTGACTTTGGTCAGGGCTGTTTCGGTGGAGTGGAGGGGTCGGAAGCCAGAGTGTAGCCGGTCGAAGTGGGAGCAGGAGAGGTGAGAGGAGAGCTCAGAGTGGACGTGTTGTTCGAGTAGCTTAGAGGCGAATGGGAGAAGAGATATGGGGCGATAGTTGGCGACAGAGGTAGGGTCAAGGCAGGGTTTTTTAAGGATGGGCATGATTAGGGTGTGTTTGAAGGCCGAAGGGAAGGCGCCAGCGGTAAGTGATAGGTTGAAGAGGTGGGTGAGGGCTGGGATGAAAATGGAGGTGTGGTTGGGAATGAGGTGGGATGGGAGCGGGTCATGGGCGCTGGTGGTGAGGTGTGATTTCGACAGGAGGGAGGAGAGTTGGACTTCAGTTATGGGTAGGAGTGGTAGGGAGGGGGGGGTGTAGGGAGGAGGGGGGGTAAGTGCTATGGAGGAGAGTGGGCAGTGTAGTGAGAGGGGGAGTTGTCGGGGAAAGTTGTGCCAAAGCTGTTTCTGATCTTGTTGACACACTAAAGTTGATTCCACCTGCAAGACTGCGTGGACAATTGATTGGCCATGCAACCTTGCATTTGAAACAGCATTTCCGAAAGATTTAGTGATTGTGCAAGGAAACAAGATGATCGCAGTGCGGGGCTGCAGCAGAGAAACAAAAAAAAAAAAAAAAACCCCACAAACCATTATTTCGGCTGGTTTCACACTGCAGTTTTCCATTATACTTTTTCTCTGCAGGTTCCTCTCCTCGTTTTGGCACACAAACCTGATCAGGGAAAAAACTGCAGTGTGAAACCAGCCTTAGGCCGGCTTCACACCACGGGACGATTCAATCCGGGGCTGTGATGGTGGGTTTACACACACCAATTTAGCTGTTCAATCTCTGAACCAATCTCTGGTTGCAGTGAAATCATGGATACATTGCTCCATGTTGTACACAGCCACAAAATGGAGCAAAGTGTCCATGATTTCACTGCAACCAGTAAGTTGGTCAGAAGTTGGACAGATAAGTTGGTGTGTGTAAAGTGGCCCTGACAGCCCCGGACCGGATTAGCAAACAGAACCAGAGGGCTAATATGCCCTCCGGTCGGGTGTGCAACTAGATGCTGCAGAGCTCAGCTGTCCCCAGCAAAATGGTGCTAAACAGCTTCACAGGGGACAGCTCCCTGGTGCTGAAGTTCAGCGTAGCTCACGCTGAACTTCAGCAGCCGGCGTCTGGTTCCAGGATCAGGTCAATCTGGCCTCAGACTCCCATGTTAGGGAGCGCAGGACAGCCCCAGATTCGGGAGGATATAATTTGGGGAAATTTTTGGGAGAAAAATCCGAATTGCCCCGAATCCTCCAGGACTGATGGAAACCGGATGGCAGATAGTATGCTATGGGGCCGAAATCTGATCCAGGGCTGTCAGGTTCACCCCTGACAGCCCCGGATCGGATTTAACCGTGGTGTGAAGCCGGCCTTAGTCCGCACACTTTTTTTTTGTTTTGCAAAAAAAGCAGCAAATGTGCAGCAAATCCTAGGGGTGGCTTTTTTTCTTGGCAGGAGGTATGCTGCGTTTTATCCTGTGGATTTGCTGCAGATTTCTTGACTTTTTGGTGCGTTTTTGCTGCAGATTTTACAATGGAACCTATAGCAATAACTAAGAAAACAATTGATGCTCATTGTTTCAAAAACGCAGCAAAACATGAGGAAATTACACTTTCTGCACCAAATAAAAAACAATGTTTGTGGAGCTTTTCCTGAAAAGCCATAGGTTTTGATGTTAACCAAAAACGCAGGAAATGATTAGCATAAAACGCTGCTGTCCTGCTACTGCCACAGAGCAGAGATGAAATGAAACCTCCGCTCTGTTGATGAAGCCATTGTATTGTGACAGGAGTAGCCTGTGACCACTGTCAGCAGTGAACAGCGCTGAGCACAATGGGTAGGTAGGTGGCAACCACCTACATTTAAAGATACCGTTACACGGGGCAACATCGCCGGCAACTCATGTGCACGTTTTGGGCATTTAGCCAAGATCGCAATGGAGATGTTAGGGCCTTTTCACATCAGCAGTAAGCGCTGATTGCGGCAGTTGCGGTGAAAAAAAACGCATCTGCCGCAGTTACCGCATAACAGCCGCACTTGCGGGTCACCTGTGGCAAGCCCCATGCAATGTCTATTGCAGTGAAATTCTCTCTTTTTATGGTTTAAACTTTTGTCTCTAGTCCGTGCACACGGATGACATCCATGTGCAGGATGTTTGTGGCCAAATCGAGACTGTGCTGCCGGCCAAAAACAGACATGTCAGTGTGGAGCATATAGACACGTCTGCTCCACATGGAGACACGGTCCGTTCGGTATCACGGACACGTGAAGGGGGACCATAGAATATTATGTGCCTCTGTATGTCCGTGCCTCCAGCATGTGTCAGCACAGATGTGTGAAAGAGGCCTTTAACAGATAAAAAAGTTTTTTTTTGTATTTTCAATGTAGCGGCTTGTGTCCTGACAAGTTAGGGAGAGCCCCACCCTTCTTTTTACTGAACAGAGTATTAATAATTACATCCCATTTCTGTGTGTCCATTTTGGGACCCAGTCACACAGTGCATCCTGCTTCCCCCAGTCACACACTGCATCCTGCTTCCAATGAGGTCAGTGGGCACATGGGCAGGTAATAATAGATAGAGAAGGGACAGTCTAAAAGTGGGTACAACCGTGTCAAGGTGGGATGGCTTGGCACATTTTTTGAAGAAAAAAAAAACCCATATGTACCAAGTACCCAGTGTTTTTACTTATTTATTGCAGGGTATTTTGACATAATTTGCACATACTTTTTTTTATTGTTGTTTCAGGGTGTTTAAGAGACAGCATAATATAGATCATGTCCATTATGTTCAACATACAGGGTGACACTGTCTTCGGGGAAATTTGAGGCGAAAATGGCCTGAAAAAGACGCATGCACCTAATGTAAAGAAGGAACTTTTACAGAAATGGCTTACACTGGAAAATCTTACCTACCCTACCCTCCTGCACACAGCTACCTACCCCCCCCCCCAATATTCCCCTCCTGCACACAGCTACCTACCCCCCCCCCCCCCAATATTCCCCTCCTGCACACAGCTACCTACCCACCCCCCCAATATTCCCCTCCTGCACACAGCTACCTACCCACCCCCCCAATATTCCCCTCCTGCACACAGCTACCTACCCACCCCCCCAATATTCCCCTCCTGCACACAGCTACCTACCCACCCCCCAATATTCCCCTCCTGCACACAGCTACCACCACCCCCCCAATATTCCCCTCCTGCACACAGCTACCACCCCCCCAATATTCCCCTCCTGCACACAGCTACCCACCCCCCCAATATTCCCCTCCTGCACACAGCCTACCCACCCCCCAATATTCCCCTCCTGCACACGCCCTACCCACCCCCCAATATTCCCCTCCTGCACACAGCCTACCCACCCCCCAAATCCCCCAACCCCCAATATTCCCCTCCTGCACACAGCTACCCACCCCCCAATATTCCCCTCCTGCACACAGCCTACCCACCCCCCCAATATTCCCCTCCTGCACACAGCTACCCACCCCCCAATATTCCCCTCCTGCACACAGCTACCCACCCCCCCAATATTCCCCTCCTGCACACAGCTACCCACCCCCCCAATATTCCCCTCCTGCACACAGCTACCCCCCCCCAATATTCCCCTCCTGCACACGCCTACCCCCCCCCAATATTCCCCTCCTGCACACAGCTACCCACCCCCCAATATTCCCCTCCTGCACACAGCCTACCGCACCCCCCAATATTCCCCTCCTGCACACGCCTACCCCGCCCCCCAATATTCCCCTCCTGCACACGCCTACCCCCCCCCAATATTCCCCTCCTGCACACGCCTACCCGCCCCCCAATATTCCCCTCCTGCACACGCCTACCCCCCCCCCAATATTCCCCTCCTGCACACGCTACCCCCCCCCAATATTCCCCTCCTGCACACAGCCTACCCGCCCCCCAATATTCCCCTCCTGCACACACGCTACCCGCCCCCCAATATTCCCCTCCTGCACACGCCTACCCGCCACCCCCCAATATTCCCCTCCTGCACACACGCCTACCCGCCCCCCCAATATTCCCCTCCTGCACACGCCTCCCCCCCTACCCCCTCACCCCACCAATATTCCCCTCCTGCACACGCCTACCCGCCCCCCAATATTCCCCTCCTGCACACGCCTACCCGCCCCCCAATATTCCCCTCCTGCACACGCACCTACCCGCCCCCCAATATTCCCCTCCTGCACACGCCTACCCGCCCCCCAATATTCCCCTCCTGCACACGCCTACCCGCCCCCAATATTCCCCTCCTGCACAACGCTCACTACCCGCCCCCCAATATTCCCCTCCTGCACACGCCTACCCGCCCCCCAATATTCCCCTCCTGCACACGCCTACCCGCCCCCCCAATATTCCCCTCCTGCACACGCCTACCCGCCCCCAATATTCCCCTCCTGCAACGCTACCGCCCCCCAATATTCCCCTCCTGCACACGCCTACCCGCCCCCCAATATTCCCCTCCTGCACACGCCTATCGCCCCCCCCAATATTCCCCTCCTGCACACGCCTATCGCCCCCCCAATATTCCCCTCCTGCACACGCCACTCCCCCCCAATATTCCCCTCCTGCACACGCCCTATCCTGCCCCCCAATATTCCCCTCCTGCACACGCCTATCGCCCCCCAATATTCCCCTCCTGCACACGCCTATCTGCCCCCCCAATATTCCCCTCCTGCACACGCCTATCTGCCCCCCAATATTCCCCTCCTGCACACGCCTATCTGCCCCCCAATATTCCCCTCCTGCACACGCCTATCCGCCCCCCAATATTCCCCTCCTGCACACGCCTATCGCCCCCCAATATTCCCCTCCTGCACACGCCTATCGCCCCCCAATATTCCCCTCCTGCACACGCCTATCTGCCCCCCAATATTCCCCTCCTGCACACGCCTATCTGCCCCCCAATATTCCCCTCCTGCACACGCCTATCTGCCCCCCAATATTCCCCTCCTGCACACGCCTATCTGCCCCCCAATATTCCCTCCTGCACACGCCTATCTGCCCCCAATATTCCCCTCCTGCACACGCCTATCTGCCCCCCAATATTCCCCTCCTGCACACGCCTATCTGCCCCCCAATATTCCCCTCCTGCACACGCCTATCTGCCCCCCAATATTCCCCTCCTGCACACGCCTATCTGCCCCCCAATATTCCCCTCCTGCACACGCCTATCTGCCCCCCAATATTCCCCTCCTGCACACGCCTATCTGCCCCCCAATATTCCCCTCCTGCACACGCCTATCTGCCCCCCAATATTCCCCTCCTGCACACGCCTATCTGCCCCCCAATATTCCCCTCCTGCACACGCCTATCTGCCCCCCAATATTCCCCTCCTGCACACGCCTATCTGCCCCCCAATATTCCCCTCCTGCACACGCCTATCTGCCCCCCAATATTCCCCTCCTGCACACGCCTATCTGCCCCCCAATATTCCCCTCCTGCACACGCCTATCTGCCCCCCAATATTCCCCTCCTGCACACGCCTATCTGCCCCCCAATATTCCCTCCTGCACACGCCTACCTACCCCTCCACCACCAATATTCCCCTCCTGCACACGCCTATCTCCCCCCAATATTCCCCTCCTGCACACGCCTACCTCCCACCCCCCAATTCATATTCCCCTCCTGCACACCCTACCCCCCATACCCCTCACCCCCACCCCCCCACCCATCCCCAATTCCCCTCCTGCACACCCCCCACCCCCACACCTACCTCCCCCCAATATTCCCCTCCTGCCACCTACACCCCCATATCCCTCCGCACACCCTACTCCCCCAATATTCCCCTCCTGCACACCTACTCCCCAATTCCCCCGCACCCACCACCCCCACCCACCCCTAATATTCCCCTCCTGCACACACCTACCTACCCTCCCCCCCCCCCCCCAATATTCCCCTCCTCACCCACCCCCCCAATATTCCCCATCCTGCACACCCCCCCCCCCCGCCCACCCCCCCCCCCCCCCCCCCCCCCCCCCCCCCCCCCCCCCCCCAATATTCCCATCCTGCACACGCCTACCTACCCCCCCCCCCCCCAACATTCCCCTCCTGCACCCAGCTACCTACCTCCTCCCCCTGTATTCTCCCCTGCACACAGATATCGCCTGAGGCCCCCCCATACAATCACTGCAGCAGCCTCCATGCTGAGGTCCCCCGCCCTCAGTCCGGTACCGCTGCGGTCATGCACCGTGTCGCACACAGCCTGTCCCCGGGCACCTCCATCTCTTAGCTCCTCTCACCATCACAGTCGCTCTGGAGACGATCAGATTCTTCCGCGCCATCTTCCCACCGGTCCCCGCTTGCGATCACTTCCGGGAGACTCAGAGCGGAAGTCAGGCCCGCACTTCACGAGGCGCCGGACGTCACGTGACCAACCGCTCACTGAGGGCGCTGAGAGCGTCGCAGTACGCATGCGCAGTGCCCCGGCGATGTGTTATATTGGCAAATGGCAATGCATCTGATTTACCTCACGAATTCCCTCATAATAACTCCTCTGTGGAGAAGGGAAAGAGATGTCTCCATAAATCACTTAACCCCTCCAAAAATAACACAACCGTCCCCCTCATCTCTGCCCTACACTGAGGCGTCTTTGCTTCTCACGTTTGGCACTTTAGGTTTTGAATACAAGCTGTGTAATAAAAGTAAGGTGCAGGTCACAATACAAGCGTCTCCACATGAAACCCTCCACACGGTGCACTGACCGGTCCAGGGGCTGCGGACGATCATTAGGACGATAAATCATTAAAAATCTATTTAAAACAAGAAATTAAAAAAATCTCTGAAGGCTAAGCTTTTCCCAACAAGGATCCAAGAAGAGGAGCGCGGTCACACTGACCATTCACCCTCAAGGTACCGTCACACGGGGAGATATCGCCGGCGATGTTGCCGAGATCTGCCTGTTCAGGCGATGTTGAAGCGACATCGCCTGTGCGTCGGCGCGTGTAACGTGGCGACTGAACGGCGATAAATCTCTGTTTCTGAGTTCAGAGATTTCCCAACAGTGTCGGGAAATCAGGCGATGTAGCTTGAGCGATCCGTATGCCTACTGCCGTGTGCTGCGGCGATAGCAATGGCACAGGCGATGTCTGTGTTCAGGCGATCCATTCTGTATGCCACATTGACGGTGAGGTGGTGCTGTGTGACACGGCGATCTGAAAAGCCAACATCGCTTCAAGGTTGATTCAGGCGATTCCTGAATCGCCGGTTCGACCTGGGTTGCCGGCGATATTGCTACGTGTGACGTCTCACGAGCGATGCTGAAGCGATGTGCGCGTTCATGAGATCGCCGCAACATCGCCGGCGAGATCTCCCCGTGTGACGGTACCTTTAGGGAATGTTCATGTAGATTGTTTAATGTGACTTTTGGAGCAGATTCCTTTCCAAAACCCTCATTAAAAATAATACTGTATTTCAAATACTCTGAATATTGTTGCGTATTTGGCAGATATCCGCCTCTTCTACACGATTTGCCTACACACGCGAGCTATTCTGAAAGATCTGTACGCACTGATATGTCAGATTTTGTGTAGATCGCGCTATCTACAGAGAAGTCCCCGCTCTGCTGCAAAAGCCGACAGGACTTCAAACAGTGTTTATAATAAAATGGTAGTTTTTGTACAATCCTGCAGCCCCTCACCAGGTCCCCACTTATTATATACATGCTCACAATACATTTTAATCACAATTACATATTAACATACAGCATAAGCCCAGTTTCTGAGGTGTCACTAACATGAAATTCACACGCAAGGCAAAAATCTGCACCTTCTCCCGGTCTTCCCCCTGGTTCTGGCTAGCTGAAGGTTTATCATAATGTACCTCCTCTGCCATAGTCCTCCCAGTATTGACGAGAAGATATGGTTGCTTGGTCCCTCCGCTGAGGGTGACTCTATAAGGCTGGCTTCACACCACGGTTTTTTTGATCCGGGGCTGTCCGGTGTAAACCAGACAGCCCCGGACCATTTTTTGGCCCCATAGCAACCCATGGGGCTGGATGGAGCCGGATGGCAGCTCTCTGCCATCCGGTTTCATCACTCCAGGACAATCCGGGAGAATTCGGATTACTCTCTCCGGACACAAAAATGATGCTTGCATCATTTTTTCGTCCAGGGAGAAAAATTCTTTTCTTTTCTTTTGTTCTTTTCTTTTGGCAGCTAACGAGTCAGGCTTGGGCCGCTAATTTATTGACATGGGCTCCTTGAAGGTAGGTTCCCTGAATGTACGGTGATTCAATACACCTCAGAAGAGGGCCCACGTCCTTTTAAACATGCACAAGAGGGGGGCGCAGGTGGTGTTCCTACAAGAAACACACTTTTAAATGGATCACTTACCATCCATTAGCAATAGATATTTCTCAGAGTGGATCCACAGCATGAATCCCGACTCTAGATCTAAGGGAGTTTCTATTGCTCTGCATAAGAATTTACCATATACCCTACTGGAGAAGGAGGTTGATGTTGGGGGTCGTTTTATCTTTCTTAAAATAAGGGTGGCCGATAATCTGCTAACCCTAGTGAATTGGTACCTTCCAAAAAGAGAGCAAACCAGGGTGTGTAGGTCTCTCTTACTAAAATTGGCAGACTTTGCGGAGGGCCAGGTTGTTGTCGGAGGTAACTTTAACTTTGTCTTTGACCCCTCTGTTGACTCCACTTCTGGTCGGGGAGCGGTTCCGCAGAGGCGAGTGAAGGCGCTCCAGAGACTGCTTCATGAGCTTAGGCTAGTTGATATTTTGAGGATCCTTAAACCTGAAGGGTAGGGATTACACGTTCCTTTCTGGGGTCCATGGTTCTTAGAGCAGAATTGACTAGTTACTAGTCAGTCACGGGATTTTCTCATGGAAACCTGAAGCTGCAATTGGCAATATTATTTTGTCAGATCATAGTCCTATTTTCCTTTCCTTTGAGATCCCCGGTCTGGCTGGGAAACAGAGGTCGTGGAGATTAAATGGTAACCTACTGAGCGACGCCACCGGTCTGGAGGAACTGAGGGCGGACATAGTGACATTCACCCACTCACATGCATCGGACCCTACTTCTCCCCCCTTTAAATGGGAAGCACTCAAATGCCTCTTGAGAGGTATGTTGATTAAACATGCGGCCAGATTGAAGAAAATATGGAATGAACGGATTTGTGACTTTCTGACGCAAATTCGCTGTCTGGAAGCTAAACACAAATCCTCCCTCTCCCATGAGATGATGATAGACCCGACCACCAAAAGGCTAGAACTCAAGAATTAATTAGATGACCAGTACCAGAGAAACAAGGAGCGGACGAGAGGATTCTTTTATAAAAAGGCCAACACTTGCGGGGGAACCTTGGCAAGGCTGTTGCACACTAGGGGGGGCCCCACTTATATCTCTTCCATTAAATCGCTCAAGGGTGGGATGGTTCATAGTAGTGAGGAAATGTCTGGAGTTTTCCAAAGATTCTACTCAGAGCTATATAATCTAAAATGGAAATTCAATGATATGGACTCCCTTACCCTGAAAGCTAAAATTCGTTCATATATCTCTAAAGTGCGGATCCCATCTTTATCTGATGAGGATATACTCTCTCTTGAGGGGGACATTATGGAGGAGGAATTGTCTGCTGCAGTTGGGGCCACTCCGTCATCTAAGTGTGCTGGGCCCGATGGTTTTACGCTTATATTTTACAAGACCCTGCTCTGTGACTTGTTGCCTCATATGCTCTTGACATTTAAGGCAATTTTAGAGGGAGACACATTTACTCCTCAGGCCTTGGAGGCGCATATTTGTGTGATCTCCAAGCCTAATAAGGACCCCTCTGAGGCGGCAAGTTACTGACCTATTTCCTTGATAAACGTGGATGTCAAACTGTTCGCCAAAAAGGCTTTCCCTGATGCTCCCCTCCATCATTCATTTAGACCAAGTGGGCTTTGTCAGGGGCCGAGAGGCGCGGGACAACATTATTAGATCCCTCCTCCTTGTTGAGAGGGCTAAGGTGTGGAAGTCCCCTCTTTGTCTGTTGTCAATCGACGCAGAGAAGGCCTTTGACAGGGTCCACTGTAGTTTTTTATCGGTGGCATTGAAGCACATAGGCCTAGGGCGCAGATTTTTAAATGGGGTCTTGTCGCTATATTCCCGACCATCCGCCAGGGTAAGAATAAATGGGAATCTGTCCGGTCCTTTTCTTGTAAAGAATGAGACGAGGCAAGGGTGTCCGCTCTCCCCCCTGCTCTATACTATTGTTATGGAGCACTTGGCTAAAGCCATTCGAGATAACAACGATATCCAGGGGCTGATAGTTGGGAACATCCACCATAAGGCAGCTCTATTCGCGGACGACGTCCTCCTGTATGTCACAAACCCGATCACTTAATTCCCAGTGTTGCTGAGCTCCTGTATAGGGAAGATGGTGTGTCACGGTCCGCGCTGCTGCCTCAATGGACTCACAAGGAATGGATGTCTCCAAGAAGTCACAAGGAAGGCAAGGTTCCAAAGTAATGATCTCCTTTATTCACCAATGCGTTTCAGCACCTATCCTGGCACCTTCATCAGGGTTTACATGTACAGCAAGAGACAAGGTTTTTATAGCCCACAAAACAAGTTCCTTGATTATTAAAAGGGGAGTGTCTGTTTACCATGATGTCGATTTTGATGCCCGACCGCAGCATTTTGTCAGTTGCGGTGCAGGTTGCCAGCATTCCGCTCCTCCAGCCAGGACTCTGTTTGCACTGGATATAATGGTTATGAAAGCCAGCTCCTAACCTGATGATGATGACTATCTGCCCTTATGTTGTCAGGATGCTTCTATTTTCCCATTTATCACTTGGGATATAATATCCTGGTCTGGAGTACATAGTCACCTGGGACAAAAGCAACAGGCATCCAAATCCCAGTGTTTCGATTGAGAACGTTTCTCGTGAGGTCCATAATCTATAACTTTACCCTCGAGACTCCAGTGACAGGCAGACTGTGTATGCCAGCTCCTTTTTCTTCTGATGAGCCTCTTCCAAAATATAGAGGCGAAACGCGTCAAGCCCGGAGTAATATTCCTCATTTTAATGTTCACATATCTGGACCTATCCTGAAAGGCACAAGGACATCAACTTCTCTCCAGTCTTTGTTGAGTTAAGTTGGACTATACTGTATAATAAAATCTGTTTGACTCTGCACTATCGAGATAAAAAATACCCCATTGTTTATTACCTATAGGGGTCAATGAGACATCAACTGACCACTATATAAGAATACCATAAATGTATTTTTTATTTTTATCTTGTAAGAAAAGCCAAAAGTGTCTGAGAAAAGAATCAAACATAACAGTAATGCAACATTCTATGCATTGTCCTTGATATAATATGATCCTTTCCTGGTTCAGAATAATTGTATTTATACTTGTATATATTGTTTGCCTTTTGTAATGGGTTTCACACTATTTTAAAGAAATTTAATAAAGTTTTCACCTTTTTAAATATCCCTCAAGTTGGTAGAGATCTTTCGTACACAACAAATCTGCAAGGAAAAAAAGCAATGTGTGCACAACACTTCTGAACCTCCTAGACTTTGCTGGCTTCAGGATAGACATGCAAAGTGTCAAAATCTGCATTAAAAAAAAAGCATCAAACAATGCACCGTGGGCACAGGGCCTAAAATTTCAGACAGTTTTTGTTCTTTTTTTGCCTTGTATGTGTCCTACCCACAGAATCATAGATTATCAATCACAATAAAAAAACACAACAAAAGTTTTGAAAAACAAAGGAAAGCCTGGTTTAGGCTAAATGCACACATGCTGGATTTGCCACAGGCAGATCTGCTGTGTGTATGTAGCTTGTTCAGCTTTTTCGCAGGTGGTTCACTACATGTGCTCCAGAATTCTGGATCAACCTGACACTGAACACCAGAGTATTTTCAGTACTAAATCTGCTCCTCATGGTGGGTTTACACGTCCCGATATCGCATCGGCGGGTTACACGTTGCGATATCGGGAAACAACGTCCCTCCGATGTCTACGCCCACCAACCCAGTAACGATCATTTAACATGGGAGTTAATGGGTAGCGTCGGCGTACACATCGGAGTTGGGCTGTCACACGGGATGATGCTGCTACAACGGCCATGCGATATCGGGCGGTTGAAGAGCACGCTCATTCAACCCCGATATCGTTTTGGCATCGTTCCAGCATCGCATTGTACGTTCAAACCGTACAACGCGCGAACGATATCGGGTCCAACTCCCGAACCACGTGACTTTTTGTCGGAGTTGGATGCCGATATCGCGGCGTCTAAACCCGCCATCAGTGTTTTTTTTTCTTAACTTGAGCTGTGTAATTGCATATGTGACAGCTCTGCCAGGTTCAGGATCAGCGTTCAGGACATTATTTTATCAATTTCTTGACACTTTTTGCTTTTTCCTTTAGTTTATTGTATAAGATGATTTGCCAGTGTAAACAGGCTGCCAATAAACCTGCTTACAAAAATCAGCATTCTCAGCAACACATGATCATGTGCAAACAGCACGTGCTGCCAAGAATGATGACAGCCTGTTTGCACAGAACAATCTATTACCGATCCTTGTGTGCCTGCAACAAGCCATAAACCAATAAAGGGCAAAAGTTACCTAATGGTGGGTTTACACGTCCCGATATCGGGGCGATATCGCTATACAACGGCACGGGAGCGCGCATTTTTGTGCGCTTTCCCCGATATCGCATCGGCGGTTTACACGTTGCGATATCGGGAAACAACGTCCCTACGATGTATACACCCACCAACCCAGTAACGACCATTTAACATGGGAGTTAATGGGTGACGTGCGAGTACACATCGTAATTGGATGTTTACACACAACGATCCGGCTCCATCAGGCATCCGATATCGGGCGGTTGAATAGCACGCTCATTCGACCCCCGATATCGGATTACCATCGTTCCTGCATCGTATTGTACCTTCAAACAGTACAATGCAGGAACGATATCGGCTCCAACTCACGAACCACGTGACTTTTTGTCGGAGTTGGATCGGAGTTGGACGCCGATATCACGGCGTGTAAACCCACCATAAAACTCCCCTCATCAAAAATGTAGTCTTGATTAGACATTGTTCCATGTAATCTTTAATAGCTTCGGACCCCCAACATATCTCACTAGATTGAAAGGCAGCAATGAGCATAAGGTTTATTCGGACTGATTTTGTATTTGTGGTCAGAACAATAAGATACGTTTACATATTGTATTCAATCTGTTCCACAATCTTAGTACTTTTACTATGTCCTTATTCTCTTCATACAGGGTCCTGGTGTAAGGATTCATTAGCTAATCAGAACCAATTGGCATCATCCATCCTGTATGTGATCCTTTATATCGCTTCAAACTTTATTTGGTTTAAAAAGATGTCCCTAAATAAATCCATTAGAAGAAAGGGAAAGTAATATGGAGAGGGAAAAAAAGTGTTTGGGCTTTCTCAGCGTAGCCGGATTTACAGTGAGTACACTATGTCACCATATATCACCTGAAACCCAACAGCTTGAACATACAAACAGTACAAAGAATGAAGTTGGACGGCCTGTCTCCAGATCTAGTTTTAGGAGGATGAAGCAAGTTCTGGCCGAGCTCAGGGCTCAAGGTGACACTTCTACCTACAGTACTGCGCCGAATAAGAAAATGTAACTAGAGGACGGTTCATTGACGGAATTTTCGGCTTATAGCTTGATGAGTCTTCACTCCAAAAGCAGGAGAATAATTAGAAGTCATTTATTAAATAATTAAAGGGAATCTTATGGCCACTTTACACGTCCTGACATCGGCGTCTAACTCCGATAAAAAGTCACGTGGTTCGTGCGTTGTATGGTGTAAATGTCCAATACGATGCACGAACGATGTAAAAACGATACCGGGGAAGAAATGAGCCTGCTCTCCAACTGCCCGATATTGGATGGATGATATGGCAGGATCGTTCTGTGCGATAGCCCAACAACGATGTGGAGTACAACTTCCCCTATTCACTCCCATGTTAAATAGTCGTTCCTGGGTCGGCCGTACAAGGGGGCGTACACATCGTAGTGGCGTTGCCTGCCGATATCGCGCTGTGTAACATCTCCTATGAGATCTTGGAATTCTGCCCAGAAAAAGTGCGCTCCCGCGCCGTTGTATCCAACATCAGACCGATGTAGGGACGTGTAAAGTGGCCATCAGAGAAGCATATATAGGACCTGAGATCCTGATTCCAGCTATGTGTCACTTACTGGGCTACTCAGTGTAGTTTTGATAAAATCACTGTTTAATCATTGAGATCATCATTAGTCTGACTAAAGGCCCAGCTACACACACACAGATAATTGTATAGAGATTGTTCGCAGATCTCTGGTTACAGTGAAATCATGGACACATTGTTACATTTGTACACAGCAACAAGATAGAACAATGTGTCCATGATTTCACTGCAGCCAGAGATCTGCAAACAATCTGCACAATTATCGGTGTGTGTAACTGGGCCTTTATTCACAAACTGCTAAATCTGCAGCAGAGAAAACTATTTTATCAAAATGACAGCAAGCAGCTCAGTGACACATCGCTGGAATCAGGGTCTGTGTTATGCTGCTCTCAGATGGGATGGCAAAAACCTAGCGACAGGTTGCTTTTAAGAACCAATTCACATGTCCGCGTGGCATCATTACTTTTCAGGAAGACCACATACCTGTTATATGCTATAGTGCAGCTCACATGTCCATATTTTATAAGCTGTATAGGTTATTACCTGGTGTTTTTTGGGTGTACTGAAAGGATCCAAACCCGTAGTAATAATCAGTATAATCAGACAATCCATAAATTGGTTAGTAACATTTTAATGACAAATCAGCCCTTCAAGATGTTTCACACACTCTGTAGTGCACCCTTCCCCCAATAGTCACATGCTCTAGTGTTCTCTGTTATCAGGTTCCTACACACCCATGAAGAATGGAATTTTCTTTAATCCAGATAGATGCTTTGACAAAGTGCAGGTATAAAAGTAGGATAGGACCCAGTAAAACAGGCATACCTCAATATAGCTACTGGGTGGTTATAGATATGGCTAGGTTTAGAAGGAAAGTTCTAATTTTTCATGTTCTCTTAGCCATTATGCTGTTCTATAGTCAAAATAGCATGTTTATATATATCGACTGCAGCTGTCTCTTTAACAAGACGTTTCAGTCTGACGAGACCTTCCTCAGTTCCTGGCGAGCGACCACCAGAAGTGAAGGTATACGGTGCAGAGTGGTACTCACCGCGTTCTAATTAAGTATCTCAGAGTGATGGATACCGCCTGCACTGTGCGCCTACACGTCTGGCATGTGCCATGGTCTGTCTCCATTTTGGTGGAGTCGGAATAAAATGGACGACTCCTGAAATAGAATTGGGTACAGTAGTTCACTACAGTCCATGCTGATAGTGATATATTAGCTATTTACAACATAACAATCGTATCAGGAGGCCCTCCCTTGCACAGTCAGCCCCCCCACACACCAGGTTACCGCTGGCCACTCTCGATGGCAAGGAGCTGTGTGATGTCATGGGGTCGGGTGACGTGCAGGGTCACATGATCCTGCCGGCATTCTGAGAGCAGACAGTGGCGGTAGCACTGTGCGGGGGAAGGGTTACAGCCAGACAGAAGTGGAAGCCACAAGGCTATTATGTAAGTCAATAATGATTGGAGGCCTGATACCATTTTACTACAATAAATTTATAACTTAAACATGAGCTGCGTTTGAGGGAGTCAAAGTCGTGGAATCGGAGGTTTGGCTTACGGACTCCACAGCCCTTTTTTTTTTTTGAGCACAGGAGTTTGGCTAAAATATGACCTTTTGGGCATCAAATGTGTCCTATCAGCATGGTTACCAATAAAGACCCTGGAGGGTGGAAAGTCCATAAGTTATTGTATACTCTACATTAAGAAAACAAGTCTTAGGGTGAATTAGTAAGGCAAGTGTGCATGACATTTTCTGGTCTGAGGTTCAGAATGTCATCCAAGAGATGCACTAAACCGAAGGATGTATTACCAAGTTAGGCTAAGTCCACACACGTTTGTTTTTGGGTTTGTCAAAAAGTAGCAAATCCTAGGGGTTGCTTTTTATCGTGGTAGGAGGCTCGCTGCATTTTTGCTGCAGTTTTTACAAAGGAAACTATAGCAAAAACACAGAAAATAACTGATGCTCGTTGTTTCAAAAAAAATGCAGCAAAACCTGTGTTCTGCACAAAAAAAAACACTAATGTATGTGGACAGCTAATCCCAGTATCACATAGGTTTTGATGTTAACCAAAAAGGCACAAAAGGCTTCGCATAAATTAGTATAAAACCAAGGCAAATGAGGTCAAAAACGTACTGTGTGAACTAGGCCATACATTTATGCCATGTAAAAGATATGCTATAAAGGGCAGCTTATAGGTGGGAAAACTGGATAACATTAACACTAAGATGGTCAGAAAATACTAAAGAAACTATATCTCTTGGAAAGCTCTGTAGCTGGAAGAAGAATCTAGTGATTTAGTATTGTAACCACAATGTAGTTAGGTGGTCAACTCAACACAAGTAGTTGCAATTAATTTTATTGCACATTAAAGCAAGGTTAAAAAAGCTGTGCGCTTTTTTTTTTTTATTTTTTTTTTTTTAATAGTGATTCTACCTACAGGGGTATTTTTTGTACAGTCTGGGCCCACACTGTCTCAGTTGTAGGTTGTGGAAATTGCAGAATTTGTTCACCAATGATGGTTTCAAAATCTCCCGTAATGACAAACAGCAAATTACAGGATTGTAAACAGGATTTATTGTAACAGACAACAAATGAATGTGCGTTTAAAACCAGCGGGCGGCTTCACAACGCTGGACATGGAATGCAGTAAAGCGGAATGGAGCATGTCGGCATCAGTCTCTCTTCTTATATTCCTCCAGGTGGGAGAGGATGTAGCCCGATGGAACCAGGAAGGTGATCATAAATGTTGTGAGGCCAATAATGGTGTCCTGATAGGAAAAAAAAAAATAATGTAAAAATCCAGTCATTGATTATGCAACAAACTCAGTAATGCAGCTCATATCTTGAATTTAACAATATGTCTTCCAGTCTGTACATCATCCAGCTGGTGTGATAACCCTGAAGACTTAGATATGCCATAAGTGCTTGAGATGGGGAAAACGCCATCAGACGAACAGGGTCTTCTACAAAGATGCAGCTTCAAAGGAGAGATGGCCACCCTTGGAGAGATAGCAAGCCATTTTCTGCAAGTGTGATAGGTTTATTGACTATAATGCATAAGCGTTTGATGTCAGTAAGATACCCAATAATTACCAATAGATGGGACCTGTGGATACACCAAGATTGCGTCAGGTATGGATACCAATTTTAGTTTCCAACAGACCAAACACAAAATGTACTCAAAGATCCACATATCAGGATTCTTCAAATGACCTAGACATTTCAGAAACATGGACAGAGAAGTTAAAGGAGTTGTACACTACTCTGACAACCTCTTGTCAGGCACTATGTTTCCCCCTAAAACAACAGCTATACCTAACTCATCTGCCATTCTACTAGTGCCAGCACTGACTCTCCTAAGGCTCACATAACATTGTCACACAATCCCTGAGGACAATCAGCAGTCTCTTCGCTGTCCCCTCCTCTGGACATAACAGACATCAGTAGGAAGTGAGGGCCTTGGCTGCTTCTCCAACTGTTTGTAGGAGGGGACAGTAAAGCTGCTGCAGATTGTTGCGTGATCCCTGTGGACAATATCACAAGCCCTGGGAGAGCCAGCACCGACACTGCGTGAATGGCACCGGAGTTATTAGGCCTCGTGCACACATTTGAGTGTTTGTTGAGTTTTTACCTCAGTTTTTGTAGCCAAAACCAGGAGTGGAACAATCAGAGGAAAAGTACATTACAAACATGCCTCCACTTCTGTATTTATCACCCACTGCTAGTTTTGGCTACAAATACGGAGGTTAAAAAAAAAGACCTCAAATACTTAATGTGCACATGGCCCAAGTTATTTTATTTGGATTGGAGGGGAGAGGGTAGGGTAGGAGTGTTTCTTTTTTGGGATGGGGGAAGGGGAAAGTTAACCCAGAAGCCCCCTTAAAGGGATCCTGTCACCTCCAAAACGCCTCCTAAGCTAGCAAAACATGTCCCTGCAGCATCATATCACTACGGTAATATCACACTTCTTTTGTCTCCTAAAAGCATCCTGTGAAAGTGCAGAAAAACGTTTTAATACTCACTCATTAGTGATTATAATTAGCAGTGACTATATTCTTTAGTCACCAGGACGGGCTGTTGTGCAGCTCCAGGATCCACCCTGTCTGTGTGTTCTGCTGTGATGTGCAGGCGCATTGTACTCCCCTCTCTCTATCACTTACAGAATGCAAATCATTAGTCCTGCCTTCAGTTTCACATCAGCACAGACAGAGACAGGGTGGATCCTGGAGCTGCTAAACAACACCCCCTGGTGACAAAAGAATATACCGTAGCCCCTAATCACTAATGAGTGAGTATTAAAACGTTTTTATGCACTTTCACAGAATGCTTTTAGGAGACAAAAGAAATGTGAGATTAGTGAGTGGATGCTGCAGGGACATGTTTTGATAGTTTAGGAGGCGTTTTGGAGGTGACAGGATCCCTTTAAAGAAATTGTCCAGTCACTATGTGGCTGCAAACTTCATACTGCAAGTATTCAATCTGTATGCTTCCAGCCACATTCCAACTAGCCATGTCCAGCCTGCCTAAGTCACTTATATTGTGGTCATGCACATCTAGTCAGCACATGACCTAATGTATGTGAATCTCATACTTGGGGTTACGGGCCCTTCCACTCCAGCAGGAGGGCATCCAGACATTGAGCTGTGAAGGATCACAAGTCTGCAGTTACTTCAGACTTTAGCCAAAAATATGTATAACCCATTAAACTCTTCTCATCAAAATACAATAGAGGGATCCAAGCATGACATTCATCTAAAAGCTAGAGTGCCACCAATCTGGCAGACTTGAGTAAAGGTACAGTCACACGGGGCGATGTTGCGAAAAGTCCCGAGTTCAGCGATGTTGCAGCGACATCGCAAGTGCGTTGTGCCGTGTAACAGCACAATGCAACTGCGATAAATCGCTGGATCGCAGTTGACAGGTTTACCAACATGTTGGTAAACCTGGCAATGTTGATCCAGCGATCTGCTAACATTGCCCCGTGTGACACGGCGATAATGTTGTAAGCACTGTCGCCTTGTCACAACATTGATGCGCATCGCTCGCTGGGTTGTGCACAACCCAGCGAGCGATAGCTGCTGCAACATTGCGGCTGCATCGCTTCCAACATCTGTCCGTGTGACACCTAAGAAAGCGATGTCGGAAGTGAGCGAGCACCCGCGGAATCGCTGCCGACATCGCTTCAAAGTTGTACCATGTGACGGTACCTTAAAGATGAACAGACGGTATTCAATAGTTCATGTCCATCTGCAGCTTTCTCCAGCAAAATCAGCAGATTTCTACATCAATCCAGTAGCAACAACCCATCTCATCTGACTTGTGCACACAGCGCCATCAGCTGTCACTGATCTAATCCCAAGACTAAAGTTGCAGTCACACAGCACAACCTGGCCAGCGATGTCGGAAGCGATGCGCGGGTGCCCGCTCGGTTCCGACATCGCTGGCCAGCTGTCACACAGCACGGCTGCGGCCGGCGATGCCGCAGCGATGCGGGTGGTGACATCGCTCGCTGGGCACAGCCCAGCGAGCGATCCGCAGCAACGCTGCGGTATAGGCTGGATCGCCGCTGACATCGCTCTGGCGATGTCACACGGCGCGATCCAGCCTAATCGCAGGTTGTCAGGTTTACAGTTCTTCCCGTAAACCTGACAACCTGCGACTAGCGATAAAACGCGGTCGCGTCGCGCTGTCACAGCGCGACGTCGCTAGCGACATCGCTGGTACGTCACTTTTCCGGCGATGTTGCTAGCAACGTCGCCTGGTGTGACAGCACCTTAAGAGCCAAAACCGCATGAGAAAATTGTGCCATTTGGCAATAAGAAAGATATCAGCAAAAACTACAATAAAATTTAGGTTTTATTAGATGTGCGTTTAAAGATTATCATTTTATTATCTGGTCAAACGGCCAAGTATAGGTTAATTCCATTTCTGGGAATGGGTATGAACTTACAAAAAGAAAAAACAAAAAAAGATTTTGTGGTATAGTGTCCTGCATTGCCCTCATAGGAAAATAAACCCTACCTGGCTGCTTAAAGCCCCTCTCCAGCGTTTTTTTGTGTGTTTTTTTTTGTAGTAGAGCATCAAATACAAGTCCTGTGCCCCTAGTGTTATACTCACCATTGTTTTTCAGCACTATGGTCTGCCATGAAAAGTGACCTGCCAGCATCTCTAGTGTTTACTCTACATCTCTATGGGAGCCTCATTCTGGTCTCAGATGTAGTGAGAGCTTGGGATGTTATTTTTGACTTCCAGTCAATCAGAAGTTACAGGCATAAGTTGGAGCCGGGGACCGGAAAAGGATGAAAACACCGATGGAGGAGTTTAAGACTAGGAACATGGGACTTGCATTTAAAGCATCAGTACAGCAGGTGTTCTTGTGTGTGTTTGATTTTTATTGCACTGTTGTAGAGCTTTAAATACAAGTCCTGTGCCCCTAGTGTTATTCTCACCTTCATCCTTTTCCAGCTGCACTCCGGTCGGTCTGTAGTGAAAAGTGACTTGCCGGCAGCTCCAGTGATTCATGCAGTGCCAGAGGTCACTCTTCAATACATCTCTATGGGAGACTCGTTCTTGTCTCACAAATGTGTTGAGAGCTTGAGATGCAGCTTCTGACTTCCAAGCAAGGACAAGAAAGACCATGCATACATAAATATGCACATCAATATATTAACACAGTCTATATATTTTATTATGAAAACACTGACAGCAAACCATATATAATATTAAAACCAATTAAAACCAGGTAGGTCTGTTAGCCAGGTTACCCAAATGAGATACAATCAATATATATGCAATAAAGAGCAAGTGTTGGAATTGTGCAGCGGTTGTGTATAATATCAAATACCCCCAGTGATCACTGATGTCACAGAATTATTATAATGTAACCATGAAATCCACCATATATACAATCAATGAAGGAGCATCAATGATCAGCTTGTAATATCACTGCTTCCACACTCACTCATACCATCAATGACTGCAGCCTGGGCATCCAGGGATTGATTGCATCTTGTTTCTGTAACCTGGCTAATGGACCTGCCCAATTTTAATAATATATGTTGTTTGCTGTCAGTGTTTTCATAATAAAATATATAGACTGCCTTAATATATTGGTGTGCACATTTATATATGCATGGTCTGTTTCTTGTCCTTGCTTCATAATGTATACTTCCATGCATTATATTGCACCCTATGGAATAATGTAGCTGTGCATTCCCATAAATCTATCTGACTTCCAACCAGTCAGATGTTATGGCCACAAGATGGCGCCATGGGACTGGAGCAGCACCAGAAAAGGATGAAACCACCTAAGGAGGAGTAGGAGACCAGGGGAGGGGGACCTCTACTTAAAGTGCCAATACAGCACTGTAATAAAATAAACACTACACTGGAGTGGTGCTTTAAAGGGAACCAACCACCAGCATTTAACCAACTGCAAATCAGTTCAAAAAGGAGGACAAAGTTGAAGAAGTGATCAGTATTTTATCATTTAATGCATATTAGCAATATGTATAAAGGGCCTGTTGGCTTAGAAAACGTATAGTGAAAGATGCAATGAAATGTGGATGAGTGCTTCTGTAAACTATGTCAACTGGCTCTGTGAACACGCAACCCCAAAATGCTGCCCCCTTTTTTAACTTGCATTTGTCAGTATCTTGTCTGCACTACCTTCCAAGCCATCTATACATATTGCTAATATGCATGAACTAATAAAACACTGATCACTTTCAACTCTTTGTCCTACTTTCTGAATTGCAATTTGCATTTTGATCACCGGGGTGATTGGTTGATAGATTCATCACTGGTTTATGCTTCAATAGATATTCTGTTCACTACCTGTAAATCAGTAGGTGATGACATGTGCAGCATGACATCGCTATTTGGGCTTTGTTTATTCCTTCCCCGTGGGCTTGTCTTTCTGCAGTTAGCCTAGCTTCCCTCTCATCCGGGGGGGAAGGCATTTGGCCAACAGCAGGAAGACAAGCCCACAAGGGGGGAATAAACAAAACCCAAGTAGTGCTGTCATGCTGCACTCATCTATCACCTGCTGCACTGATTTACAGGTGGTTGTTCCCTTTAAAGAGCCTATTACAGGGGTATAAAAAGGAGGACAGCTGGACGATGCTGAAGTTGGTTTCTTATTCGTTCAGTTTCTTATTCGGGCTGAAGTTGGTTTCTTATTCAGCAGTTTCTTATTCGGCTATTTTTTATTTTCTGCTTTTTTCAGCTTTTTCAATAAAAATTAACCATTCTAAGTATATAATAATATGCAGTCATGTGCCCTTTTATGAATACAGTTAAAAACAGATAAAAAAAATAGAAGGCTGGCATCAAAATGGGCATCAAAGTGGGCACTGAGGTCTGGTATGGAAAGGGTTAAATGGCTTTGTGCCACTGATCTGACACCTGATTTACATACTTTGTGATGCCACACATCAAGTTCATGTCAATCCAGCCTGGCACAAAAGGGTTCTGGGCATCAGAACTGGCATCAAAGTGGGCAGAGAACCAATTTTCACACGTGAATAAGTAACAGCTATTTTTAAGGGGTTAAATGCCTTTGTGCCACTCATGTAACACCTGATTTATATACCCACTGATGCCCCACATGAAATCCATGTCACTCCAGCCTGGCACAAAAGGGTTCTGGGCATCAAAACTGGCATCAAAGTGGGCAAATTGACCATTTTCACAGATTTGAATAAGTAACAGCTATTTTTAAGGGGTTAAATGGCTTTGTGCCACTCATCTAACACCTGATTTACATACCTACTGATGACCCACATGAAATCCATGCCAATCCAGCCTGGCACAAAAGGGTTCTGGGCATCAAAACTGGCATCAAAGTGGGCAAATTGACCATTTTCACAGATTTGAATAAGTAACAGCTATTTTTAAGGGGTTAAATGCCTTTGTGCCACTCATCTAACACCTGATTTACATACCTACTGATGCCCCACATGAAATCCATGCCAATCCAGCCTGGCACAAAAGGGTTCTGGGCATCCAAACTGGCACCAAAGTGGGCATATTTCACATTTTCACAGATTTGAATAAGTAACAGCTATTTTTAAGGGGTTAAATGCCTTTGTGCCACTCATCTGACACCTGATTTACATACCTACTGATGCCCCACATGAAATCCATGCCAATCCAGCCTGGCACAAAAGGGTTCTGGGCATCCAAACTGGCATCAAAGTGGGCATATTTCACATTTTCACAGATTTGAATAAGTAACAGCTATTTTTAAGGGGTTTAAATGCCTTTGTGCCACTCATCTGACACCTGATTTACATACCCACTGATGCCCCACATGAAATCCATGTCAATCCAGCCTGGCACAAAAGGGTTCTGGGCATCAAAACTGGCATCAAAGTGGGCAAATTGCCCATTTTCACACATGTGAATAAGTAACAGCTATTTTTAAGGGGTTAAATGCCTTTGTGCCACTCATGTAACACCTGATTTACATACCCACTGATGCCCCACATGAAATCCATGTCTCTCCAGCCTGGCACAAAAGGGTTCTGGGCATCAAAACTGGCATCAAAGTGGGCAAATTGCCCATTTTCACACATGTGAATAAGTAACAGCTATTTTTAAGGGTTTAAATGCCTTTGTGCCACTCATGTAACACCTGATTTACATACCTACTGATGCCCCACATGAAATCCATGTCAATCCAGCCTGGCACAAAAGGGTTCTGGGCATCAAAACTGGCATCAAAGTGGGCAAATTACACATTTTCACAGATTTGAATAAGTAACAGCTATTTTTAAGGGGTTAAATGCCTTTGTGCCACTCATCTGACACCTGATTTTCATACCTACTGATGCCCCACATGAAATCCATGTCAATCCAGCCTGGCACAAAATGGTTCTGGGCATCCAAACTGGCATCAAAGTGGGCAAATTGACCATTTTCACAGATTTGAATAAGTAACAGCTATTTTTAAGGGGTTAAATGGCTTTGTGCCACTGATCTAACACCTGATTTACATACCTACTGATGCCCCACATGAAATCCATGTCTCTCCAGCCTGGCACAAAAGGGTTCTGGGCATCAAAACTGGCATCAAAGTGGGCAAATTGACCATTTTCACAGATTTGAATAAGTAACAGCAATTTTTAAGGGGTTAAATGGCTTTGTGCCACTCATCTAACACCTGATTTACATACCTACTGATGCCCCACATGAAATCCATGTCAATCCAGCCTGGCACAAAAGGGTTCTGGGCATCAAAACTGGCATCAAAGTGGGCAAATTACACATTTTCACAGATTTGAATAAGTAACAGCTATTTTTAAGGGGTTAAATGCCTTTGTGCCACTCATCTGACACCTGATTTACATACCCACTGATGCCCCACATGAAATCCATGTCTCTCCAGCCTGGCACAAAAGGGTTCTGGGCATCAAAACTGGCATCAAAGTGGGCAAAGCGCCCATTTTCACAGATTTGAATAAGTAACAGCTATTTTTAAGGGGTTAAATGCCTTTGTGCCACTCATCTGACACCTGATTTACATACCCACTGATGCCCCACATGAAATCCATGTCTCTCCAGCCTGGCACAAAAGGGTTCTGGGCATCAAAACTGGCATCAAAGTGGGCAAAGCGCCCATTTTCACAGATTTGAATAAGTAACAGCTATTTTTAAGGGGTTAAATGGCTTTGTGCCACTCATCTGACACCTGATTTACATACCCACTGATGCCCCACATGAAATCCATGTCTCTCCAGCCTGGCACAAAAGGGTTCTGGGCATCAAAACTGGCATCAAAGTGGGCAAATTGCCCATTTTCACAGATTTGAATAAGTAACAGCTATTTTTAAGGGGTTTAAATGGCTTTGTGCCATGCATCTAACACCTGATTTACATACCTACTGATGCCCCACATGATATCCATGCCAATCCAGCCTGGCACAAAAGGGTTCTGGGCATCAAAACTGGCATCAAAGTGGGCAAATTGCACATTTTCACAGATTTGAATAAGTAACAGCTATTTTTAAGGGGTTAAATGCCTTTGTGCCACTCATCTAACACCTGATTTACATACCTACTGATGCCCCACATGAAATCCATGTCAATCCAGCCTGGCACAAATGGGTTCTGGGCATCAAAACTGGCATCAAAGTGGGCAAATTGCCCATTTTCACTGATTTGAATAAGTAACAGCTATTTTTAAGGGGTTAAATGGCTTTGTGCCACTCATCTAACACCTGGTTTACATACCTACTGATGCCCCACATGAAATCCATGTGTCTCCAGCCTGGCACAAAAGGGTTCTGGGCATCCAAACTGGCATCAAAGTGGGCAAATTTCACATTTTCACAGATTTGAATAAGTAACAGCTATTTTTAAGGGGTTAAATGGCTTTGTGCCACTGATCTAACACCTGATTTACATACCTACTGATGCCCCACATGAAATCCATGTCTCTCCAGCCTGGCACAAAAGGGTTCTGGGCATCAAAACTGGCATCAAAGTGGGCAAATTGACCATTTTCACAGATTTGAATAAGTAACAGCTATTTTTAAGGGGTTAAATGGCTTTGTGCCACTCATCTAACACCTGATTTACATACCTACTGATGCCCCACATGAAATCCATGCCAATCCAGCCTGGCACAAAAAGGGTTCTGGGCATCAAAAACTGGCATCAAAGTGGGCAAATTGACCATTTTCACAGATTTGAATAAGTAACAGCAATTTTTAAGGGGTTAAATGGCTTTGTGCCACTCATCTAACACCTGATTTACATACCTACTAATGCCCCACATGAAATCCATGCCAATCCAGCCTGGCACAAAAGGGTTCTGGGCATCCAAACTGGCACCAAAGTGGGCATATTTCACATTTTCACAGATTTGAATAAGTAACAGCTATTTTTAAGGGGTTAAATGCCTTTGTGCCACTCATCTGACACCTGATTTACATACCTACTGATGCCCCACATGAAATCCATGCCAATCCAGCCTGGCACAAAAGGGTTCTGGGCATCCAAACTGGCATCAAAGTGGGCATATTTCACATTTTCACAGATTTGAATAAGTAACAGCTATTTTTAAGGGGTTAAATGCCTTTGTGCCACTCATCTGACACCTGATTTACATACCCACTGATGCCCCACATGAAATCCATGTCAATCCAGCCTAGCACAAAGGGTTCTGGGCATCAATACTGGCATCAAAGTGGGCAAATTGCCATTTTCACAGATTTGAATAAGTAACAGCTATTTTTAAGGGGTTTAAATGGCTTTGTGCCATGCATCTAACACCTGATTTACATACCTACTGATGCCCCACATGATATCCATGCCAATCCAGCCTGGCACAAAAGGGTTCTGGGCATCAAAACTGGCATCAAAGTGGGCAAATTGCACATTTTCACAGATTTGAATAAGTAACAGCTATTTTTAAGGGTTAAATGCCTTTGTGCCACTCATCTAACACCTGATTTACATACCTACTGATGCCCCACATGAAATCCATGTCAATCCAGCCTGGCACAAATGGGTTCTGGGCATCAAAACTGGCATCAAAGTGGGCAAATTGACCATTTTCACAGATTTGAATAAGTAACAGCTATTTTTAAGGGGTTTAAATGCCTTTGTGCCCACTCATCTGAACACCTGATTTACATACCCACTGATGCCCCACATGAAATCCATGTCTCTCCAGCCTGGCACAAAAGGGTTCTGGGCATCAAAACTGGCATCAAAGTGGGCAAATTGCCCATTTTCACAGATTTGAATAAGTAACAGCTATTTTTAAGGGGTTAAATGGCTTTGTGCCACTCATCTAACACCTGATTTACATACCTACTGATGCCCCACATGAAATCCATGTCTCCCAGCCTGGCACAAAAGGGTTCTGGGCATCAAAACTGGCATCAAAGTGGGCAAATTGCCCATTTTCACAGATTTGAATAAGTAACAGCTATTTTTAAGGGGTTAAATGGCTTTGTGCCACTCATCTGACACCTGATTTACATACCTACTGATGCCCCACATGAAATCCATGTCAATCCAGCCTGGCACAAAAGGGTTCTGGGTATCAGAACTGGCATCAAAGTGGGCAAATCACCATTTTCACAGATTTGAATAAGTAACAGCTATTTTTAAGGGGTTAAATGGCTTTGTGCCACTCATCTGACACCTGATTTACATACCTACTGATGCCCCACATGAAATCCATGTCAATCCAGCCTGGCACAAAAGGGTTCTGGGCATCAAAACTGGCATCAAAGTGGGCAAATTGACCATTTTCACAGATTTGAATAAGTAACAGCAATTTTTAAGGGGTTAAATGGCTTTGTGCCACTGATCTAAGACCTGATTTACATACCTACTGATGCCCCACATGAAATCCATGCCAATCCAGCCTGGCACAAAAGGGTTCTGGGCATCAAAACTGGCATCAAAGTGGGCAAATTGCCCATTTTCACTGATTTGAAAAGTAACAGCTATTTTTAAGGGGTTAAATGCCTTTGTGCCACTCATCTGACACCTGATTTACATACCTACTGATGCCCCACATGAAATCCATGTCTCTCCAGCCTGGCACAAAAGGGTTCTGGGCATCAAAACTGGCATCAAAGTGGGCAAAGCGCCCATTTTCACAGATTTGAATAAGTAACAGCTATTTTTAAGGGCTTAAATGCCTTTGTGCCACTCATCTGACACCTGATTTACATACCTACTGATGCCCCACATGAAATCCCTCTCAATCCAGCCTGGCACAAATGGGTTATGGGCATCAAAACTGGCATCAAAGTGGGCAAATTGCCCATTTTCACTGATTTGAATAAGTAACAGCTATTTTTAAGGGGTTAAATGGCTTTGTGCCACTCATCTGACACCTGATTTACATACCCACTGATGCCCCACATGAAATCCATGTCTCTCCAGCCTGGCACAAAAGGGTTCTGGGCATCAAAACTGGCATCAAAGTGGGCAAATTGACCATTTTCACAGATTTGAATAAGTAACAGCTATTTTTAAGGGGTTAAATGCCTTTGTGCCACTCATCTAACACCTGATTTACATACCTACTGATGCCCCACATGAAATCCATGTCAATCCAGCCTGGCACAAAAGGGTTCTGGGCATCCAAACTGGCCTCAAAGTGGGCAAATTTCACATTTTCACAGATTTGAATAAGTAACAGCTATTTTTAAGGGGTTAAATGCCTTTGTGCCACTCATCTGACACCTGATTTACATACCCACTGATGCCCCACATGAAATCCATGTCTCTCCAGCCTGGCACAAAAGGGTTCTGGGCATCAGAACTGGCGTCAAAGTGGGCAAATTGCCCATTTTCACAGATTTGAATAAGTAACAGCTATTTTTAAGGGGTTAAATGGCTTTGTATCACTCATCTGACACCTGATTTACATACCTACTGATGCCCCACATGAAATCCATGTCAATCCAGCCTGGCACAAAAGGGTTCTGGGCATCAAAACTGGCATCAAAGTGGGCAAATTGCACATTTTCACAGATTTGAATAAGTAACAGCTATTTTTAAGGGGTTAAATGCCTTTGTGCCACTCATCTAACACCTGATTTACATACCTACTGATGCCCCACATGAAATCCATGTCAATCCAGCCTGGCACAAATGGGTTCTGGGCATCAAAACTGGCATCAAAGTGGGCAAATCACCCATTTTCACAGATTTGAATAAGTAACAGCTATTTTTAAGGGGTTAAATGCCTTTGTGCCACTCATCTGACACCTGATTTACATACCCACTGATGCCCCACATGAAATCCATGTCTCTCCAGCCTGGCACAAAAGGGTTCTGGGCATCAAAACTGGCATCAAAGTGGGCAAATTGCCCATTTTCACTGATTTGAATAAGTAACAGCTATTTTTAAGGGGTTAAATGCCTTTGTGCCACTCATCTGACACCTGATTTACATACCTACTGATGCCCCACATGAAATCCCTCTCAATCCAGCCTGGCACAAATGGGTTCTGGGCATCAAAACTGGCATCAAAGTGGGCAAATTGCCCATTTTCACTGATTTGAATAAGTAACAGCTATTTTTAAGGGGTTAAATGGCTTTGTGCCACTCATCTGACACCTGATTTACATACCTACTGATGCCCCACATGAAATCCATGTCTCTCCAGCCTGGCACAAAAGGGTTCTGGGTATCAGAACTGGCATCAAAGTGGGCAAATCACCCATTTTCACAGATTTGAATAAGTAACAGCAATTTTTAAGGGGTTAAATGGCTTTGTGCCACTCATCTGACACCTGATTTACATACCTACTGATGCCCCACATGAAATCCATGTCAATCCAGCCTGGCACAAATGGGTTCTGGGTATCAGAACTGGCATCAAAGTGGGCAAATCACCCATTTTCACAGATTTGAATAAGTAACAGCAATTTTTAAGGGGTTAAATGCCTTTGTGCCACTCATCTGACACCTGATTTACATACCTACTGATGCCCCACATGAAATCCATGTGTCTCCAGCCTGGCATCCGATTGCAGGGACTAGTTTGGATCCAATGCTGTCCGATTTATATCGGACAGCTTCGGATTTAAAAAAATCGTAGTGTGAAACCAACCTAAGTATCATCACTGAGGGATTATTTTATTTTTATTATCACCATGTGGGTGTGGGGGGGGCCGCGGGGAGCAGAGGAGGGGCAGGAGCAGCGGAGGGGTGAAGGAGGAGCGCTTCCATCATGCCCCCCCGTATCCATCCTGCCCCCCCGCCACCATCCTGCCCCGCCGACTACATCCTGCCCCACCACCACCATCCTGATCCCCCCGCCACCATCCTGCCCCACCGGCTCCATCCTGCCCCCCCGCATCTATCTGACTCACCGTAGCCGTGGTGCGCACGTCTCAGGCTGTCGCTGCTCCCTGTCACGGTACCGCACCCAAGGCTGTGTGGGCCCGGTGGTCCACATCAAAAACGTTGGCTGAACAGATAAGGGGTTAAATCTTGTCGTGATGCCACCTGTGAGAATTCCGGTGAGTTCACCGGCGCTGCTTGGGCCTCCGGGGGATGGGATGCAGCAAGATGGGACGCTCCCCACAGGATGAGCGGGAGTCCCCGGAGCCAGGAGCTGCACAAGATGTTGTGAGGCAGCTCAGTTACTCTCTGCATGCGGAGATGAACAGTCTTGGAAAAGGCACGGACACTGATAGTCTGTGCAATGGGTATTTTACTGTATCCAGCAGATGATACATGGCATACAGGTAACGGGTAACGGACTGTGTTGACTTAGCAATGACCAGTGTTTCTCAGAGCTCCGCGGTGTTCCTCCATTCTAAGCTTGTTCTAAGTGAGTTGCCGATGTCGCCTTTGAGTGCCAAGGTTGGGTACAAGGGGTTACTTAAATTTCCCTGCCGGTGTGTACGTTCCGGTGTGAGGGCTAACCTGGGTCCTTTTGTTGGGTACTCCGCTGGCAAGACGGGTCTGTTTGTGGCGGCGGTGGGTTACTCCTGTAGAGAGGGCCCTCCACTCCTGGTTTGCATAGCAGTGATAAACGACTACCAGCTTGGGAACCAGTGATCCGGTTGTAGATGGGCACGGGTGTATTTTGACCCGTGGAAGCAACGGGGTAATGGCGCCCAACCGGTGGTGGCCTAGGGGCTGCACGTAACTGTGCAGGGCACCCTCTCCTACGTTCCTCCCCGCCACCTCTTCTCCTTCCTCCTTCTCCTACATTCTGCAAACTAACTTCTCCTCTAACACACACTACTCCTACACTCCGCCAACCAGGACCTTATTGGCCATCTATTCTGATGTGCATGTAGGGTATGGAGCTCTGATGTTAACCATGTCATTGCTTAGTCAGAGAAAATTGCAGCTGCAGTCTGGGATGCAATGCACTCCTGTGACGCACTCGTTGCGGGGCGCCACACATCCTTCATCCATGTACCGCCATATACCATAGCGCTGCTATACATGTACTGTAATGTACCGCCATATACCATAGCGCTGCTATGCATGTAATGTAATGCAACGCCATAAACCATAGCGCAGCTATACATGTAATGTAATGTACCACCATATTCTATAGTGCTGCTATACATGTGCTGTAATGTACCACCATATAACATAGCGCTGCTATATCTATTATATAATTGCCGTAGCTGACTTCCGTCAGACCGGCGCTACTTCCTGTGGCTTTGTTCGCGTAGCTCGGAACTTTCTCCAGGACTCTGTCCGTGGCCGCGGCCACGCGACTCGCGAAGCAATGCCCGCAAGGCGGGCATTGCGAGTCGTTGCCCCGCAAACAAAGCCACAGCATGGGGCTGTAGTGTACACCGCTATGGTATACTACAGCCCCATGCCCATACGCCTGTCCGCCCATAAGCTACCGCTCCTGTCGCTACCCCCCACCCCCTAACCCCCGCCGCCCCTACCCTCTAAGCCCCCCTGCCTCCTAAGCCCCTACCCGCTAAGCCCCGCCACATCCTAAGCCCTAACCCCCGCCGCCCCTAAGCCCCTACCCTCTAAGCCCCGCCGCCTCCTAAGCCCCTACCCCCTAAGCCCCGCCGCATCCTAAGCCCCCACCGATACCCCCTAAGCCCTGCCGCCTCCTAACCCCCCGCCGCTGTCTCGCTACCCCCTAAGGCACTACACCCTAAGCCCCCGCCGTCCCCACCCCCTAATCCCCGCCGCCCCTAAGCCCCTACCCTCTAAGCCCCGCCGCCTCCTAAGCCCCTACCCCCTAAGCCCCGCCGCATCCTAAGCCCCCGCTGATACCCCCTAAGCCCCGCCGCCTCCTAACCCCCCGCTGCTGTCTCGCTACCCCCTAAGGCGCTACACCCTAAGCCCCTGCCGTCCCCACCCCCTAACCCCCGCCGCCCCTAAGCCCCTACCCTCTAAGCCCCGCCGCCTCCTAAGCCCCTACCCCCTAAGCCCCGCTAAGCCCCGCCGCATCCTAAGCCCCCGCCGATACCCCCTAAGCCCCACCGCCTCCTAACCCCCCGCCGCTGTCGCTACTCCCTAAGGCCCGCGGCATCCTAAGCCTCTAAGCCCCGCCGCCTCCTAAGCTCTCGCCACTGTCGCCCGCCGCTGTCGCTACCCCCTACGGCGCTACACCCTAAGCCCCCGCCGTCCCCTAACCCACCGACGCCGTCGATCACTTACATGTCTTCTTCTTCATCTCATCGTCCGTCCGCTCCAGGAGTCCTCCGTCCGGCCAGGCGTCCTCTTCGTCCAGTCCCGGGGTCTTCTCTCTTCTTTCCGCCATCGCTGGCTCCGACGTCCTCTTCACTTCTCATTCCGATAGAATGGACGAAAAATCCTCAATTCTATGTCTATGAGCAGTGAGGCGCTCTTCTGATTGGTCACTGTGTGCTGACGGCGACCAATCAGAATCGCGCCTCACTTTTTGCGGTAAATTCGAAACTCAAAAATCGCCCATTCTAAGTCTATGGGAAGTGAGGCGCTCTTCTGATTGGTCGCTGTGTGCTGACGGCAACCAATCAGAATACCGCCTCACTTCCCATAGACATACATAGCGGTGTGTCGCCGATTTTATGGCCAGGACCCTGGTTCAACTTTCGGCCAGGGGACTCGGCTCTGATCCGTCGTTCCACGGGGCCGCATACTCGCAATCAGCGCTTCGCAGACATTGCTCGCGCCTTACCAATGACTCGCAATCATTGCGAGTCGTTGCTGATATGCTACCTATCGCCGCGAAGCGCTCATTGCGAGTTTCCGGCCCCGTCGAACTACCGACCAGAGCCGAGTCCCCTGCCCGAAAATAGGACCAGGGGCCCGGCCATAAAATCGCCGACACACCGCTATGTATGTCTATGGGAAGTGAGGCGCTCTTCTGATTGGTCGCTGTGTGCTGACGGCGACCAATCAGAAGAGCGCCTCACTTCCCATAGACATACATTAGCGGTGTCTCGCGAAATATATGGCCGGCCTTCTGGTTCTATTTTCGGCCACGGGGCTCGGCTATTTCCGGTCCGAAAAAAACATTTTCTCTATTTATCTATCTTTATTTTTATCTATTTTCCTATCTATATTCTTATCTATCTATCTTTCTATCTATCTATCTAAGAATATAGGAAGTTCGAAGGCTAGCACTCAAATATGGCGATGGTCACGGTGCAATTGAAAGGGGCCAAGGGTCCCGTAGTCAATAGGCTATCGAGCATCAATGCACACGTACGATAGAAGTGTTTGCATCAAGTGAACCGTTTATTTACAATTTCAAGGTGAAGCGACAGGCTAACGTTTCGGCCAGGTAACTGGCCTTGTTCACAGAGTCGCTGAAAAACATTGAGAATATTTACAGTGAGTAACCAAGAGGTTGCTGTATTTACAAGATTACAGTATACGTATTTACATATATACAAGTGAAAAATTCTCATAGTTTCAAATGATATACTGGTGATGGCACAAGACTGTTGGGTCAGCGAGTTTTACAAGATCAAAGGAGAAAGAAAGGATCAACTGTACTAAGGGGTTTCATTGAGGTATTGCGATAGTGGTGGTATAGATATGTAAAAGTGGCTAGACATACCCTTAGTTGCTGAGGCTTGAGAAATGGTTGTTCATGCGTCTCCCAACTACGTTTTCAGGTGTTGGAACAAGTTCACAGACCTAAACGAGGGGGTAATCATGTACAACTATTACGCCAAAGGGAAACCTATTGGATTTATACTCTTGACACACTGACACCTAAAGGTCTCAACCGCGAGATAGATTGGCTAATATGAATGTGGTTTTTCTCCTTTCTCCTAGACAAATACGTAGTAGCCTCCCTGTAGTCACCTCCACAGTGTTCCTCTTCCCGAGCGGTAAGACCACAATTTGCATAACTTATCGCCATATTTGAGTGCTAGCCTTCGAACTTCCTATACTACTATTTTTGGGCTTTCAGCACCTACCATTCTCATGACATCCCAGACATATATGTATGATGATGCTGCAGGACCATCTATCCTAGCAAAGATACGAACTGGATCTGACTTTCTCCACATACCCAGCAAAGAGATAAAAACAAAGGATTGGGAGAAAGAGAAGAAAAAACTGATTGGATACGAACTACACTGTGCAACCTTGGGGGAGTATTTCCGTCAAGGGAAGATACCCAGGGGCCTCCGTTGCAACCTCCGTCCTACTCTCTTCGCTGACAACAGCAAATATTGTGAAACCTATCAAAAAATTTTAAACAAATGTTCCTTTGACATCATCCTATTAACCATCGAACACCTGCAGGTTGCTATTAAAGAAACAGAGGACAAGATCTCTGCTATAGAAACGCAACTCTTCTCCACCATCAGCAGCACTGAATTGGACAACATCAAGAAGAAAACTGAATCTATTCTATCTAACCACCGCAGAACATTGGAAGAGCGTAAACGTACAAAATTCTTAAGGGACACAGAGGACTACCTATCCAACAAAGTCTATAGATGGGAAGATCCGATCCCCCGCAGACCGAGATATCCGAAACCACGCCGCCCTCATGGAGGTCCCACTCCATCTGGAGGAGCCTCACCGGCAGACTCTTCCGCAGGTTCCGGGAGCGACTCTGGAGGAGCTCCAACACCAAGACCTCATTTTTTAGGCATAACCGTCCCACCAGGAGGTCTAGGAGGAAGAGATCTGGATCGGCAGATGGTACTACGATCACAGGTAGGAGTCCAAATATAGTTATAAATATCTCTGACTACTCACTCTCTCCCTTAGAACTTAAAGTTTTAAACTTGGGTCTTTCTTTTTGCCCAACACCACGTTGGGATTCCTTCCAATTGGAGAAGGACCTCCAGCGTTTCTATAGAAGTCTGAGATTGAAGGTACACTTCAACGACACCCCACTCCCTAATGCCAACAGTTTGGGGACATTACATGAGCGAGTTGAGAGACCTGCAATGTCAATTGATACACTGGGTCTACGCAACCCCAGTAGCTTTATACCACCTAAAACCTACCATGCCATAGAAACTTTTGTGAATCTCTTAGACAGGGATATAAAGGAAACTGTTCATGATCAACGTATTGGCCTCCTCCCTGTCCGCCATAACCTATCTGCCTCTGACAAACAAGCCATTACCTCCCTAAAGGAGAACAACAATATCACTATCAAACCGGCGGATAAGGGTGGAGCAATAGTGGTCATGAACAGAAGCCAATATGTTAATGAAATCAGGCGACAACTAGCTGACACCACCACTTACAGGAAACTACAATCTGACCCAACTTACAACATCCGCAGGAAAATCGAAGCCACACTATCCAAACATCTACAACACGGAGCCATTGATAGCAAGACTAAGACATACCTCACCAACATCCACCCGATAACCCCGGTATTATACACGTTACCTAAGATCCATAAGGATCTCCATAATCCACCGGGTAGACCAATAGTCGCTTCCACTGACTCCATACTGAATCCACTATCCATATTCCTAGAGAAAATTCTCACACCATACACACACCAAACTCGATCCTTCATCTTGGACACTGGTGCTTTCCTTGAGAAAATACGGACCTTACATAACATCCCGATTGACAGCATTCTTTGTACATTTGACGTCAATAGTCTTTACACGTCCATTAAACATGATGACGGAATGAGGGCCGTACAACTAACTCTACAAGAAGCTGAAACCGACGTCAGGACCCAGGACCTGTGTATTGACCTACTTGACTTAGTACTTAGGGAGAACTTTTTCCGATTTGAGGACGAATTCTTTTTACAGACATGTGGGACCGCCATGGGTTCCAATGTTGCGCCAGCCTACGCAAATCTGTACATGGACCGCTTCGAACGAGAATTCATATACACTGATAACAACTTTATCCAAAACGCGATCCTGTGGCTCCGCTATATCGATGATATTTTCTGTATTTGGCGAGGTACCGAACTCAGCCTACATGAGTTTCATAACAGGCTCAACGTAACCAGACCCGGTCTGACATTCACAATGACACATCACCATGACGAGGTGTCTTTCCTTGACACTAAAGTTTTGAAAGATTCCCAGGGCAAATTGACAACCGACCTTTTTTGCAAACCCACGGACTGCAACAGTCTCCTGAGATTCGACAGCTGTCACCCTAAATACACTAAAAACAGTCTCCCCCGGTCACAGTTTAAGAGGGTGACCAGGATAGTGACTGATGAGACCAAGAGAGCCAATCGGTTGAAAGAGATGTCTGATAAGTTCAAAGAACGTAATTACCCTACCCCCTTACTGGATAGCGAGATGACACTAGCCCTAACAGATACAGAACAAACCACCATCAGAACAAACCGGAACACTCCTAGACTCCCCTTTGTCCATAACTATCACCCCGCCATTCTACGGGTACACAAACTTATACGCAACCACTGGCCACTCCTGACCAAAGCATATCCTCTGATTCAAGAATTCCAACAACAACCCATTATGTGTACTAAAAGGCCAGTGAATATCAGAGACAGACTGGTCAGAGCTGACATGCCCACTACATCACAACTACATCAAACTACCCTTTCAGGACATAGGAGAGTAGGCACATTCCCTTGCTTAGGACGTACATGCCGATGCTGTTCAAACGTCATCAGAGGACATGAGGTACAACATCCGCGCTCCGGTAAGTCGTATCCTATTAAAGGTTACTTCACCTGCGAAACTAATTTTGTAGTTTACGTAGTCAAATGTCCTTGTGGCTTGTTATACGTCGGTGAAACCACTCAGGCTGTGAGGGATCGTATCTCCAGCCACAAATCGACGATAAGAACCGAAAAAAACTGGTTACCACTACCAGCACACTTCCATGAGGCCAAACATAACGTCTCCCAACTACGTTTTCAGGTGTTGGAACAAGTTCACAGACCTAAACGAGGGGGTAATCATGTACAACTATTACGCCAAAGGGAAACCTATTGGATTTATACTCTTGACACACTGACACCTAAAGGTCTCAACCGCGAGATAGATTGGCTAATATGAATGTGGTTTTTCTCCTTTCTCCTAGACAAATACGTAGTAGCCTCCCTGTAGTCACCTCCACAGTGTTCCTCTTCCCGAGCGGTAAGACCACAATTTGCATAACTTAGCTTGCATCCCCCCCCCCCCCCCCATTCCCACCCCCCCCCCCCTTTTTTTGTTCTTTTTCCTCTTTATTCCTCCCTTTATTATTTGGACTCCACCCTGATCAATGTTACTTGATGGTTCCCCATTTATTGTTTTCTTTTTCAGGTCTTCATTGTTACGTTTTACATGCTGTTTTACATGTTTAATGTATGTGGTTGCCGTATGTTCTATAACCATCATAACCATAATCAGATGGCATCTGATTGCAACATCCTCAATGTATGTAATTATTATATGGCTTGATATGTTCCAGTACAATAGACCTAAACATCCACATTTTCATCATACCCAGTAACAATCGGGTTTTATAGCTCTTCACCTATTGCACCCCACAAGATTAGGGGCTCTTCATTCATTCAATTTATTCCCCCCTTCTCTTCCCCTTTCCCCCCCCCCCTCCCCTACAGCATTATAACTACTAGCTTAGTCCTTTTCAGCCTCCGGGTCCCTAAGCAGCATGTAGCAGTCACAGCTTTCCTACAACAGCTTCCCTAACTCCAGGGGTTAACACAGGTAACGATACGTCACTTCCGGTGACGCCCCCTGACATCCCCATTTGGATTTCCACAACAATGCTCCTAGGCGCGGAACGTCACTTCCGGTGACGTCACCCGCTCCTAGTGCGCATGCGCCGGCGTCCGGCGGCATTTCCGGCCTGGCCACCGGTCTGTTAGGATATAAGGGAGCGCGCTCCCTTCAGCTGTTGCCAGCCACTAAGCTTGGGCACAGATGTGTCAGCTGCCTACACTGCGCCACCAATATAAGTGAGACCGGACTCCTGACATCACACTAAGCTAAGTATCTCATCCTTCCCCTACTTCACTGATGTTATGCTTTGTGTCTCTTCCCTTGTGTATTCAGAGAGCCCTGCTCTACTATACCTCCATACAGGTGACCTGATACTACTGCAGGCTGAGATACAAAATACAACTTGGTAACTATGTATATACTAATATACCTCACCTGTGACACATTTGAGTTGGCCTTAGACAGACACAGCAGTTGTGCACACTTTATTCCAGTGCAGGATACCATAATATATCCTCCCCTATCACCCTGATTACCATTTAACCACTTAGCTCTCATGCTTTATACTTATGGTATATATAACTAGGGGTCTGATACCTCCTGGGCTCTTACCCACTAACACACCACAATAGCTATCCTCACTGTTACACCATTTACCTATACTGCTGCCCTGATTTAAGTGCACTCAATTTTACAGGAAACCTTCAAACAAGGTTACCCTCTATGCTTATAGCATGAACAACCATTTCTCAAGCCTCAGCAACTAAGGGTATGTCTAGCCACTTTTACATATCTATACCACCACTATCGCAATACCTCAATGAAACCCCTTAGTACAGTTGATCCTTTCTTTCTCCTTTGATCTTGTAAAACTCGCTGACCCAACAGTCTTGTGCCATCACCAGTATATCATTTGAAACTATGAGAATTTTTCACTTGTATATATGTAAATACGTATACTGTAATCTTGTAAATACAGCAACCTCTTGGTTACTCACTGTAAATATTCTCAATGTTTTTCAGCGACTCTGTGAACAAGGCCAGTTACCTGGCCGAAACGTTAGCCTGTCGCTTCACCTTGAAATTGTAAATAAACGGTTCACTTGATGCAAACACTTCTATCGTACGTGTGCATTGATGCTCGATAGCCTATCTAAGAATATACACAGAAAAATTTCACACTACGATTTTTTTAAATCCGAAGCTGTCCGATATGAATCGGACAGGATTGGATCCAAACTGGTCCCTGCAATTGGATGCCAGGCTGGAGACACATGGATTTCATGTGGGGCATCAGTGGGTATGTAAATCAGGTGTTAGATGAGTGGCACAAAGGCATTTAACCCCTTAAAAATAGCTGTTACTTATTCAAATCTGTGAAAATGGTCAATTTGCCCACTTTGATGCCAGTTTTGATGCCCAGAACCCATTTGTGCCAGGCTGGATTGACATGGATTTCATGTGGGGCATCAGTAGGTATGTAAATCAGGTGTCAGATGAGTGGCCCAAAGGCATTTAACCCCTTAAAAATAGCTGTTACTTATTCAAATCTGTGAAAATGGTCAATTTGCCCACTTTGATGCCAGTTTTGATGCCCAGAACCCTTTTGTGCCAGGCTGGAGACACATGGATTTCATGTGGGGCATCAGTGGGTATGTAAATCAGGTGTTAGATGAGTGGCACAAAGGCATTTAACCCCTTAAAAATAGCTGTTACTTATTCAAATCTGTGAAAATGGTCAATTTGCCCACTTTGATGCCAGTTTTGATGCCCAGAACCCATTTGTGCCAGGCTGGATTGACATGGATTTCATGTGGGGCATCAGTAGGTATGTAAATCAGGTGTCAGATGAGTGGCCCAAAGGCATTTAACCCCTTAAAAATAGCTGTTACTTATTCAAATCTGTGAAAATGTGAAATATGCCCACTTTGATGCCAGTTTGGATGCCCAGAACCCTTTTGTGCCAGGCTGGATTGGCATGGATTTCATGTGGGGCATCAGTAGTATGTAAATCAGGTGTCAGATGAGTGGCACAAAGCCATTTAACCCCTTAAAAATTGCTGTTACTTATTCAAATCTGTGAAAATGGGCAATTTGCCCACTTTGATGCCAGTTTTGATGCCCAGAACCCTTTTGTGCCAGGCTGGAGAGACATGGATTTCATGTGGGGCATCAGTAGGTATGTAAATCAGTGTCAGATGAGTGGCACAAAGCCATTTAACCCCTTAAAAATAGCTGTTACTTATTCAAATCTGTGAAAATGTGTAATTTGCCCACTTTGATGCCAGTTTTGATGCCCAGAACCCTTTTGTGCCAGGCTGGAGTGACATGGATTTCATGTGGGGCATCAGTAGGTATGTAAATCAGGTGTCAGATGAGTGGCACAAAGCCATTTAACCCTTAAAAATAGCTGTTACTTATTCAAATCTGTGAAAATGTGTAATTTGTCCCACTTTGATGCCAGTTTTGATGCCCAGAACCCTTTTGTGCCAGGCTGGATTGACATGGATTTCATGTGGGGCATCAGTGGGTATGTAAATCAGGTGTTACATGAGTGGCACAAAGGCATTTAACCCCTTAAAAATAGCTGTTACTTATTCACATGTGTGAAAATGGGCAATTTGCCCACTTTGATGCCAGTTTTGATGCCCAGAACCCTTTTGTGCCAGGCTGGAGAGACATGGATTTCATGTGGGGCATCAGTGGGTATGTAAATAAGGTGTCAGATGAGTGGCACAAAGCCATTTAACCCCTTAAAAATAGCTGTTACTTATTCAAATCAGTGAAAATGGGCAATTTGCCCACTTTGATGCCAGTTTTGATGCCCAGAACCCTTTTGTGCCAGGCTGGAGACACATGGATTTCATGTGGGGCATCAGTGGGTATGTAAATCAGGTGTTAGATGAGTGGCACAAAGGCATTTAACCCCTTAAAAATAGCTGTTACTTATTCAAATCTGTGAAAATGGTCAATTTGCCCACTTTGATGCCAGTTTTGATGCCCAGAACCCATTTGTGCCAGGCTGGATTGACATGGATTTCATGTGGGGCATCAGTAGGTATGTAAATCAGGTGTCAGATGAGTGGCCCAAAGGCATTTAACCCCTTAAAAATAGCTGTTACTTATTCAAATCTGTGAAAATGGTCAATTTGCCCACTTTGATGCCAGTTTTGATGCCCAGAACCCTTTTGTGCCAGGCTGGAGACACATGGATTTCATGTGGGGCATCAGTGGGTATGTAAATCAGGTGTTAGATGAGTGGCACAAAGGCATTTAACCCCTTAAAAATAGCTGTTACTTATTCAAATCTGTGAAAATGGTCAATTTGCCCACTTTGATGCCAGTTTTGATGCCCAGAACCCATTTGTGCCAGGCTGGATTGACATGGATTTCATGTGGGGCATCAGTAGGTATGTAAATCAGGTGTCAGATGAGTGGCCCAAAGGCATTTAACCCCTTAAAAATAGCTGTTACTTATTCAAATCTGTGAAAATGGTCAATTTGCCCACTTTGATGCCAGTTTTGATGCCCAGAACCCTTTTGTGCCAGGCTGGAGACACATGGATTTCATGTGGGGCATCAGTGGGTATGTAAATCAGGTGTTAGATGAGTGGCACAAAGGCATTTAACCCCTTAAAAATAGCTGTTACTTATTCAAATCTGTGAAAATGGTCAATTTGCCCACTTTGATGCCAGTTTTGATGCCCAGAACCCATTTGTGCCAGGCTGGATTGACATGGATTTCATGTGGGGCATCAGTAGGTATGTAAATCAGGTGTCAGATGAGTGGCCCAAAGGCATTTAACCCCTTAAAAATAGCTGTTACTTATTCAAATCTGTGAAAATGTGAAATATGCCCACTTTGATGCCAGTTTGGATGCCCAGAACCCTTTTGTGCCAGGCTGGATTGGCATGGATTTCATGTGGGGCATCAGTAGGTATGTAAATCAGGTGTCAGATGAGTGGCACAAAGCCATTTAACCCCTTAAAAATTGCTGTTACTTATTCAAATCTGTGAAAATGGGCAATTTGCCCACTTTGATGCCAGTTTTGATGCCCAGAACCCTTTTGTGCCAGGCTGGAGAGACATGGATTTCATGTGGGGCATCAGTAGGTATGTAAATCAGGTGTTCATGAGTGGCACAAAGGCATTTAACCCCTTAAAAATAGCTGTTACTTATTCACATGTGTGAAAATGGGCAATTTGCCCACTTTGATGCCAGTTTTGATGCCCAGAACCCTTTTGTGCCAGGCTGGAGAGACATGGATTTCATGTGGGGCATCAGTGGGTATGTAAATAAGGTGTCAGATGAGTGGCACAAAGCCATTTAACCCCTTAAAAATAGCTGTTACTTATTCAAATCAGTGAAAATGGGCAATTTGCCCACTTTGATGCCAGTTTTGATGCCCAGAACCCTTTTGTGCCAGGCTGGATGACATGGATTTCATGTGGGGCATCAGTAGGTATGTAAATCAGGTGTCAGATGAGTGGCACAAAGCATTTAACCCCTTAAAAATAGCTGTTACTTATTCAAATCTGTGAAAATGGAATTGCCCACTTTGATGCCAGTTTGATGCCCAGAACCCTTTTGTGCCAGGCTGGATGACATGGATTTCATGTGGGGCATCAGTGGGTATGTAAATCAGGTGTAATGAGTGGCACAAAGCATTTAACCCTTAAAAATAGCTGTTACTTATTCACATGTGAAAATGGCAATTTGCCCACTTTGATGCCAGTTTTGATGCCAGAACCCTTTTGTGCCGGCTGGAGAGACATGGATTTCATGTGGGGCATCAGTGGTATGTAAATAGGTGTCAGATGAGTGGCACAAAGCATTTAACCCTTAAAAATAGCTGTTACTTATTCAAATCGTGAAAATGTGAATTTGCCCACTTTGATGCCAGTTTGATGCCCAGAACCCTTTTGTGCCAGGCTGGAGGACATGGATTTCATGTGGGGCATCAGTGGTATGTAAATCAGGTGTCAGATGAGTGGCACAAAGGCATTTAACCCTTAAAAATAGCTGTTACTTATTCAAATTGTGAAAATGTGAATTGCCCACTTTGATGCCAGTTTTGATGCCCAGAACCCTTTTGTGCAGGCTGGGAGACATGGATTTCATGTGGGGCATCAGTGGTATGTAAATCAGGTGTCAGATGAGTGGCACAAAGCATTTAACCCCTTAAAAATAGCTGTTACTTATTCAAATCTGTGAAAATGAATTTGCCCACTTTGATGCCAGTTTTGATGCCAGAACCCTTTTGTGCCAGGCTGGAGACATGGATTTCATGTGGGGCATCAGTGGTATGTAAATAGGTGTCAGATGAGTGGCACAAAGGCATTTAACCCCTTAAAAATAGCTGTTACTTATTCAAATGTGTGAAAATGGGATTTGCCCACTTTGATGCCAGTTTTGATGCCCAGAACCCTTTTGTGCCAGGCTGGAGAGACATGGATTTCATGTGGGGCATCAGTGGTATGTAAATAGGTGTCAGATGAGTGGCACAAAGCCATTTAACCCTTAAAAATAGCTGTTACTTATTCAAATCGTGAAAATGGCAATTTGCCCACTTTGATGCCAGTTTTGATGCCCAGAACCTTTTGTGCAGGCTGGAGGACATGGATTTCATGTGGGGCATCAGTAGGTATGTAAATCAGGTGTCAGATGAGTGGCACAAAGCCATTTAACCCCTTAAAAATAGCTGTTACTTATTCAAATCTGTGAAAATGTGTAAATTTGCCCACTTTGATGCCAGTTTTGATGCCCAGAACCCTTTTGTGCCAGGCTGGATTGACATGGATTTCATGTGGGGCATCAGTGGGTATGTAAATCAGGTGTAGATGAGTGGCACAAAGCATTTAACCCCTTAAAAATAGCTGTTACTTATTCAATTGTGAAAATGGGCAATTTGCCCACTTTGATGCCAGTTTTGATGCCCAGAACCCTTTTGTGCCAGGCTGGAGACATGGATTTCATGTGGGGCATCAGTGGTATGTAAATAAGGTGTCAGATGAGTGGCACAAAGCCATTTAACCCTTAAAAATAGCTGTTACTTATTCAAATCGTGAAAATGGCAATTTGCCCACTTTGATGCCAGTTTTGATGCCCAGAACCCTTTTGTGCCAGGCTGGAGAGACATGGATTTCATGTGGGGCATCAGTGGTATGTAAATAGGTGTCAGATGAGTGGCACAAAGGCATTTAACCCTTAAAAATAGCTGTTACTTATTCAAATCTGTGAAAATGTGAAATTTGCCCACTTTGATGCCAGTTTTGATGCCCAGAACCCTTTTGTGCCAGGCTGGAGAGACATGGATTTCATGTGGGGCATCAGTAGGTATGTAAATCAGGTGTCAGATGAGTGGCACAAAGCCATTTAACCCCTTAAAAATAGCTGTTACTTATTCAAATCTGTGAAAATGGTAATTTGCCCACTTTGATGCCAGTTTTGATGCCCAGAACCCTTTTGTGCCAGGCTGGATTGACATGGATTTCATGTGGGGCATCAGTGGGTATGTAAATCAGGTGTCAGATGAGTGGCACAAAGGCATTTAAACCCCTTAAAAATAGCTGTTACTTATTCAAATTGTGAAAATGGTGCAATTATGCCCACTTTGATGCCAGTTTTGATGCCCAGAACCCTTTTGTGCCAGGCTGGATTGACATGGATTTCATGTGGGGCATCAGTGGTATGTAAATCAGGTGTCAGATGAGTGGCACAAAGCCATTTAACCCCTTAAAAATAGCTGTTACTTATTCAAATCAGTGAAAATGTGCAATTATGCCCACTTTGATGCCAGTTTTGATGCCCAGAACCCTTTTGTGCCAGGCTGGAGAGACATGGATTTCATGTGGGGCATCAGTAGGTATGTAAATCAGGTGTTAGATGAGTGGCACAAAGGCATTTAACCCCTTAAAAATAGCTGTTACTTATTCAAATCTGTGAAAATGTGAATTTGCCCACTTTGATGCCAGTTTTGATGCCCAGAACCTTTTGTGCCAGGCTGGAGAGACATGGATTTCATGTGGGGCATCAGTAGGTATGTAAATCAGGTGTCAGATGAGTGGCACAAAGCCATTTAACCCCTTAAAAATAGCTGTTACTTATTCAAAGTTGTGAAAATGGCAATTTGCCACTTTGATGCCAGTTTTGATGCCCAGAACCTTTTGTGCCAGGCTGGATGAGACATGGATTTCATGTGGGGCATCAAGTGGGTATGTAAATCAGGTGTCAGATGAGTGGCACAAAGCCATTTAACCCTTAAAAATAGCTGTTACTTATTCAAATCTGTGAAAATGGAAATTGCCACTTTGATGCCAGTTTTGGATGCCAGAACCTTTTGTGCCAGGTGGATTGCATGGATTTCATGTGGGGCATCAGTAGTATGTAAATCAGGTGTCAGATGAGTGGCACAAAGGCATTTAACCCTTAAAAATAGCTGTTACTTATTCAAATCTGTGAAAATGTGAAATTTGCCCACTTTGGTGCCAGTTTGGATGCCCAGAACCCTTTTGTACCAGGCTGGAGGCATGGATTTCATGTGGGGCATCAGTGGGTATGTAAATCAGGTGTCAGATGAGTGGCACAAAGCCATTTAACCCCTTAAAAATAGCTGTTACTTATTCAAATCTGTGAAAATGTGCAATTTGCCCACTTTGATGCCAGTTTTGATGCCCAGAACCCTTTTGTGCCAGGCTGGAGAGACATGGATTTCATGTGGGGCATCAGTAGGTATGTAAATAAGGTGTCAGATGAGTGGCACAAAGCCATTTAACCCCTTAAAAATAGCTGTTACTTATTCACGTGTGTGAAAATTGGTTCTCTGCCCACTTTGATGCCAGTTCTGATGCCCAGAACCAATTTGTGCCAGGCTGGAGAGACATGAACTTGATGTGTGGCATCACAAAGTATGTAAATCAGGTGTTAGATCAGTGGCACAAAGCCATTTAACCCTTTCCATACCAGACCTCAGTGCCCACTTTGATGCCCATTTTGATGCCAGCCTTCTATTTTTTTTATCTGTTTTTAACTGTATTCATAAAAGGGCACATGACTGCATATTATTATATACTTAGAATTGTTAATTTTTATTGAAAAAGCTGAAAAAAAGCAGAAAATAAAAAATAGCTGAATAAGAAACTGCTGAATAAGAAACCAACTTCAGCCCGAATAAGAAACTGAACGAATAAGAAACCAACTTCAGCATCGTGACAGCTGGGGAACGTGACAGCTTGGTCCGGCGGTCATACTGAATTAAGCAGTGACCGCTCTGCCCCTGCAGCATTAGACAAGTAGTGGGGCAGTGACAGTGCCGAACCCACATAATGTCAGAGTGGAGACCGCAGGCTATACAGCACAGACCCCGCCCAGGAGGAGTGGACCCCCACTGACAACCAGCTGTGTCTACTGTAATATTAATAAGCAGAACACTGCAACGTTACCATGGTATTAAGAATACACCCGCCATGGAGGAGAGTAGTTGCTATGGACAACCGACTGAACAAGGCCCAGACCCACAGACTAATGTCTCACCACAGCGCCGGAGCCGGGGTTCGCCACTGGAGTAGAGGACATCCCCCTCCGGGACAGGAGCTGTGCCAGCCGGGGCACCCGGAACACACGAGACACTGCGGAGGACATGCTGCGGATCAGAGGAGCTGCGATCACCCTGCGGCAAGGTCGGCTAAATGGAACAAACCCCGCACTTCCGGCTTTATATAACCGCGCGGTCACGTGACCGGAAAGACACAGAGACTGAACGCGAGGGGGAAAAGCCGCCATATTACCGGAGCCCAGACGGCGCACAGTGCGCCGGGAAGACGGCTCAGTCTGGAGTCTGCTTATGGCTGGCTTTCACTGCTGTACTAATAGGCTCTTTTAAGTGATTTTATGGATCCATAATACATATGTGTTGACCTCAGGCGAACACATTTAACCCCTGCACGTCAAAGCTATTTTTCTTTTTATTTCCTCCATGAGAACCATAACATTTCCATTTTTCCATCAATACACCGTATTTGGGCTCGTTTTTTTGCAGGACAAGTTGTGACTTTGAAAAACTCCATTAATTTTGTCATATAGTGACGGGAAAACGGAAACAACTGCAAGTGCGGTGAAACTGCAAAAATAATGCAATTCAGCCACTGTGCTGTATTTACCAGATTCACTGAATGGTAAAACTATTCAAGTGTGAGTCCTCAGGACAGTGTGATTCTCCAGGACAGTGTGATTCCCCAGGACAGTGTGATTCCCCAGGTCAGTGTGATTCTCCAGGACAGTGTGATTCCCCAGGTCATAGTGATTCCCCAGGACAGTGTGATTCCCCAGGACAGGGTGATTCCCCAGGACAGTGTGATTCCCCAGGACAGTGTGATTCTCCAGGACAGTGTGATTCCCCAGGCAGTGTGATTCTCCAGGTCAGTGTGATTCTCCAGGCAGTGTGATTCCCCAGGCAGTGTGATTCTCCAGGTCAGTGTGATTCCCCAGGCAGTGTGATTCTCCAGGTCAGTGTGATTCTCCAGGACAGTATGATTCCCCAGGTCAGTGTGATTCCCCAGGACAGTGTGATTCCCCAGGTCAGTGTGATTCCCCAGGCAGTGTGATTCTCCAGGACAGTGTGATTCCCCAGGCAGTGTGATTCTCCAGGTCAGTGTGATTCTCCAGGACAGTATGATTCCCCAGGTCAGTGTGATTCCCCAGGACAGTGTGATTCTCCAGGACAGTGTGATTCTCCAGGACAGTGTGATTCCCCAGGACAGTGTGATTCTCCAGGACAGTGTGATTCCCCAGGACAGTGTGATTCCCCAGGTCATAGTGATTCCCCAGGTCAGTGTGATTCCCCAGGTCAGTGTGATTCTCCAGGACAGTGTGATTCTCCAGGACAGTGTGATTCCCCAGGTCAGTGTGATTCCCCACGTCAGTGTGATTTCCCAGGTCAGTGTGATTCCCCACGTCAGTGTGATTTCCCAGGTCAGTGTGATTCCCCAGGACAGTGTGATTCCTCAGGTCAGTGTGATTCTCCAGGACAGTGTGATTCCCCAGGACAGTGTGATTCTCCAGATCAGTGTGATTCTCCAGGACAGTGTGATTCCCCAGGTCATAGTGATTCCCCAGGTCAGTGTGATTCCCCAGGTCAGTGTGATTCTCCAGGACAGTATGATTCCCCAGGTCAGTGTGATTCCCCAGGTCAGTGTGATTCCCCAGGTCAGTGTGATTTCCCAGGTCAGTGTGATTCCCCAGGACAGTGTGATTCCTCAGGTCAGTGTGATTCTCCAGGACAGTGTGATTCCCCAGGACAGTGTGATTCCCCAGGTCAGTGTGATTCCCCAGGTCAGTGTGATTCTCCAGGACAGTGTGATTCCCCAGGACAGTGTGATTCCTCAGGTCAGTGTGATTCTACAGGTCAGTGTGATTCCTCAGGTCAGTGTGATTCTACAGGTCAGTGTGATTCCCCAGGTCAGTGTGATTCCCCAGGTCAGTGTGATTCTCCAGGTCAGTGTGATTCCCCAGGAGAGTGTGATTCCCCAGGACAGTGTGATTCTCCAGGTCAGTGTGATTCCCGCATCCCAGGACAGTGTGATTCCCCAGGACAGTGTGATTCCCAGGCAGTGTATCAGGCATGTGGATTCTCCCAGGACAGTGTGATTCCCAGGACAGTGTGATTCCCAGGGATCCAGTGTGATTCCCAGGACAGTGTGATTCCCACAGGATCAGTGTGTGATTCCCAGGTCAGTGTGATTCCCCAGGTCAGTGTGATTCCCCAGGTCAGTGTGATTCCCAGGTCAGTGTGATTCCCAGACAGTGTGATTCCCTCAGGTCAGTGTGATTCCCCAGGTCAGTGTGATTCCACAGTTATTCCCGGCAGTGTGATTCCCAGGACAGTGTGATTCCCAGGTCAGTGTGATTCCCCAGGACAGTGTGATTCCCCAGGACAGTGTGATTCCCCAGGTCAGTGTGATTCCCAGGTCAGTGTGATTCCCAGGTCAGTGTGATTCCCCAGGACAGTGTGATTCCCAGCATGTGTTCCCAGGAGTGTGATTCCGCAGTGTGATCAGGTCAGTGTGATTCCCAGGTCAGTGTGATTCCCCAGGTCAGTGTGATTCCCCAGGCAGTGTGATTCCCAGGTCAGTGTGATTCCCAGGACAGTGGTGATTCCCAGGACAGTGTGATTCCCAGGACAGTGTGATTCCCAGGACAGTGTGATTCCCCAGCATGTGATTCCAGGTAGTGTGATTCCCCAGGTCAGTGTGATTCCCCAGGACAGTGTGATTCCCAGGACAGTGATGATTCCCCAGGATCAGGTGTGATTCCCAGGTCAGTGTGATTCCCCAGGACAGTGTGATTCCCAGGACAGTGTGATTCTCCAGGTCAGTGTGATTCCCCAGGCAGTGTGATTCCCCAGGCAGTGTATTCCCAGGTCCAGTGTGATTCCCAGGTCAGTGTGATTCCAAGGTCAGGACAGGTGATTCCCAGGCAGTGTGATTCCCAGGTCAGTGTGATTCCCCAGGTCAGTGTGATTCTCCAGGACAGTGTGATTCTCCAGGTCATGTGTGATTTCCCCAGGTACAGTGTGATTCCCCAGGACAGTGTGATTCCCCAGGACAGTTGTGATTCCCCAGGTCAGGTGATTCCCAGGTCAGTGTGATTCCCAGGACAGTGTGATTCCCCAGGACAGTGTGATTCCCCAGGTCAGTGTGATTCCCAGGACAGTGTGATTCTCCAGGACAGTGTGATTCCCAGGACAGTGTGATTCTCCAGGACAGTGTGATTCCCCAGGTCAGTGTGATTCCCCAGGACAGTGGGTGATTCCCCAGGACCCCCCCCCCCCCCCCCCCCCCCCCCCCCCCCCCCCCCCCCCCCCCCCCCCCCCCCCCCCCCCCCCCCCCCCCCCCCCCCCCCCCCCCCCCCCCCCCCCCCCCCCCCCCCCCCCCCCCCCCCCCCCCCCCCCCCCAAAAAAAAAAAAAAAAAAAAAAAAAAAAAAAAAAAAAAAAAAAAAAAAAAAAAAAAAAAAAAAAAAAAAAAAAAAAAAAAAAAAAAAAAAAAAAAAAAAAAAAAAAAAAAAAAAAAAAAGGGCAGTGTGATTCCCCAGGACAGTTTTTTTTTTTTTTTTTTTTTTTTTTTTTTTTTTTTTTTTTTTTTTTTTTTTTTTTTTTTTTTTTTTTTTTTTTTTTTTTTTTTTTTTTTTTTTTTTTTTTTTTTTTTTTTTTTTTTTTTTCCAGGTCAGTGTGATTCCCCAGGACAGTGTGATTCCCCAGGACAGTGTGATTCCCCAGGACATGTGATTCTCCAGGTCAGTCTGATTCCCCAGGTCAGTGTGATTCCACAGGTCAATCTGATTCTCTAGGTCAGTGTGATTTTCCAGGTCAGTGTGATTCTACAGGTCAGGGTGATTCCGCAGGTCAGTGTGATTCTCCAGGTCAGTGTGATTCTCCAGCTCAGGATGATTCTTCAGGTCAGTGTGATTCTCCAGCTCAGGGTGATTCTACAGGTCAGGGTGATTCCCCAGTTCAATCTGGTTCTCCAGGTCAGTGTGATTCTCCAGCTCAGGGTGAATCTCCAGGTCAGTGTGATTCCTCAGGTCAGTGTGATTCTCCAGTCAGTGTGAATCTCCAGGTCAGGGTGATTCCACATGTCAATCTGATTCTCCAGGTCAGTGTGATTCTCCAGCTCAGGGTGATTCTCCAGGTCAGTGTGAATCTCCAGGTCAGTGTAATTCTCCATGTCATTGTGATTCCGCAGGTCATTGTGATTCACCAGGACAGTGTAATTCTCCAGGTCAATCTGATTCTCCAGGTCAGTATGATTCCCCAGGTCAGGGTGACTCTCCAAGTCAGCGTGATTCTTCAGGCCATTGTGATTCTGCAGGCCAGTATGATTCCCCAGGTCAGTGATTCCCCAGGTCAGTGTTGTTCTCCAGGTCAGTGTGATTCCCCAGGTCAGTGTGATTCCCCGAGTCAGTGTGATTCCCCAGGACAGTGTGATTCCCCGAGTCAGTGTGATTCTCCAGGTCAGTGTCTTTCTCCAGCTCAGTGTGATTCCCCAGGTCAGTGTGATTCTCCAGGTCAGTGTCTTTCTCCAGCTCAGTATGATTCTGCAGGCCAGTATGATTCCCCAGGTCAGTGATTCCCCAGGTCAGTGTTGTTCTCCAGGTCAGTGTGATTCCCCAGGTCAGTGTTGTTCTCCAGGTCAGTGTGGTTCCCCTGGTCAGTGTGATTCTTCAGGTCAGTGTGATTCTTCAGGCCAGTGTGATTCTCCAGGCCAGTATGATTGCCCGGGTCAGTGTGATTCCCCGGGCCAGTGTGATTCCCCGGGCCAGTGTAATTCCCCGAGTCAGTGTGATTCTCCAGCTCAGGGTGATTCTCCAGTTCAAGGTGATTCCCCAGGTCGGTATGAATATGCGAGAATTATACCATTTTTATTTCATTGTATCTGGAGCTATGTGAGGCTTATTTTCGGGGTCTGGGGATGGGTGACTCTTTTTTTTTTTTTTGCCTCCTAAGGGCCCTTTCACATCTGCGTTTATTTGAAATCGCGGCAGTTGCGGTGAAAAAACGGCATCTGCCGCGATTGCCGCATAAGGGCCCTTTCACATCAGCGTTTTTCGTAATTCGCGGCAGATGCGGTGAAAAAAACGCATCTGCCGCGTTTGCCGCATAACCGTTCCACTTGCGGCACGGTTGCGGTTTTTCCCATAGGAAGTATAGGGGACTTGCGGCAGATGCGGCAAGTGTGGTTTTGGACTTGCGGCAGCTGCGGCAGCGAAAAAAAACCGCGGCTGACCTAAGGGCCCTTTCACATCAGCGTTTATTTGAAATCGCGACAGCCGCGGTTTTTTTCGCGGCCGCACCTGCCGCAAGTGCAAAACCGCACTTGCCGCACCTGCCGCAAGTCCCCCTATACTTTCTATGGGGATTACCGCAACCGCGCCGCAAGTGCAGCGGTTATGCGGCAATCGCGGCAGATGCGGTTTTTTCACCGCATCTGCCGCGATTTCAAATAAACGCTGATGTGAAAGGGCCCTAAGCTGACGTTGTAACTGATACCACTTTTTGGGGTAGACGGAAAGCTCTGATCGCCTTTTGTTGTATTTTGTGGTTAAACATAATTCTGACATTTTTAATTTTTTCTCCGTTACCATTCAAATCAATTTATTTTACATTTTGTAGATTGAACATTTCTGAACACTGTGATGCCAAATATGTGTAGTTTTTAATTGTTTTATATTCAACTGGGGAAAAGGGGGTGATTCACATTTTTGTGTTTTCTTTGTTTAATATATTTAGATACTTTTTTTTTACTCTGTACTGTATTTAGAGTTCCCTTGGGGAAAACCAAAAACTGAACTTACAAGTGTAAGCATGAAGCATGTACAGTAGGTGCATATTCACACAGGCCATCAAACAGCAAAACCAAAGAAACAAAAATGAGCAAATACCCTAAAATACGTAACTGAAGAAATTGCAACATTGCATGATAATACCAATACGGTACTTAGTACATGATATCATGTTTACGTCACTTGACATCTGATAAGGTTTTTAACACTTGATGTGCTAGGTTACGACCGTCCCCATGGGGCCACCTTGACGTGATGGCAAAGATTTTACGTTTTTATTTATCAAAATAATGTTACCAAGTTCCCTATTCTTATTTTTATGCATTATTGCAATTTATTTAGTTTCTTATTTTAGGATATCTGCACACTTTTGTCTTAAAGCTGTGATCATCCGATCACCTGTGTTGTACATAGCAGTGCATCAGTATTAACACTATTCTGTATTACAGATCATGATCTCTTATGAATGGCGGCTCGCAGCCGCAGTTAACATGAGGATCGTGATGACAGACATAGGGGTCATCAGCACTGCTCTGTAGATCAGACATCATCATCTGTGAATATCGGAGCGCCGCCAGCATTCACAGGAGGACTGTAATCCATCAGCTGACCCCTGGCTGTTGTGACGACCCACCTGTGCCCCATGATAACATAACAGGGCTACCAATGGGAGCAGGGAATGACGTGACCCCTGCTGGCATGTGTTAAATCCCGCTGTCAAAGATTGACAACAGGATTTAACTAGTTAACAGCTGCAATCCCCCCTCAGATGTTAGAGAAGTGTTACTGTGGAACCCACTGGGACGGGGTACTCGGTACCAGACCGGGGTACTGCTGGGGATGTCACGGAGGTCCTGGTCCGGACTGTGTCCCGGGTTCTCACAAGTAAAGGGGTGTTTACAAGGATAAAGTTTGTCATGACGCCACCCACGGGTTGTGGTCAGTGATGGGACCACCGCTGCAGCACTGCTCTGCCAGGAGGATGGATGGACGATGGGGCTGCAGCCAGATGGTTGAGCCTGCCGCGGGTCGGGCTGCTCCTGGCAGGGTAAAAGGTATGCAAAGTTCAATATACCTGGAATCAAACATGGACACTCAGGCAGGGTTCACCGGGTTTATTTTTCAGCCCTTCAAAACAGTTTACAGCAGTTCTCAGTACAGTTCTCAACACAAGTTACAGTCAGTTAACTTCGGTAACACTGAACCCACTGCAGCCAGGCTGTCACTCTGAGACCCCTCACTCTCTCTTAGTCCTTCCAGGCTGCTATTCCTCTCTCTGTTGTTAAAGCTCCCCGTCGGTTAATCTGGGAAGCCGGTATGAAATCTCTGTTCCCCTCAGAGCCGACACTCTGGTATGTGCCTAGTCTGCAGTAGCCCTATCTTGCAAGGTGCTACCAGACTCCATCTAACCCGTGCAACTCCAGCTCAAATAGGGAAAACTATTCCGCCGGAAGTTGGTCGGTGCTGCCGTGTTCCTCGGACCCAGTGCTGCTGGTCCGGTCTCTGTCCTCACACTCCCCTGGGATGCCGGCTATGGACGAGCTTTCTCTCCATGGTTTCTGTGACTCTGGATTCTGCATCTTCAGGAAGCCCAATCCCACCGGGACGTGTCTCTGTCTTTCTGGTGTCTTTGTTGCTCGGCTCACTCTGGCCTACTAACTCCTTCCTCCTCTTTTCCTCTACTTGTACTATCTGTCACCTCATCTACATGCTTCCCACCCACTTTCCTCTAAACCCACCACCCATGCCTGCCTAGAATTCCGGGCTCTGAGTTGGGTGCTGCCTCCTAGTGGGTGTGTCCGTGTGGGTGTTTGGTGTACAAACCGTCTATCTCTCTGCCTGGCTGCAGTTCCCTATGTGGCCACCCTGGTCACAGGGGCGCCACATTACCCAAGTTCAGGCCTCGAGAGTCACCATCAGGTCTTGTTTTCAGAAATTCCTTAGTATTGCACAGGTGATAATTCCAACACCTGAAGACTGGAGCTGGGATACATTGTGTTAGGGGCTGAAATCAGCTGTCATGTGCAGGGTAAGGCGCGGGCTCGGCGTGTGAGGCAGCATCAAAGGCAGAGACATGATGGAGTTAAGATGACGTTAATGGGGACAAAACACTGTGCACACATGGCTGAAACGCTGCAAATTAAATTGACGAGTGGGCGAGGTTTGGTTCAGATGGGCGGGGTTTAAGACGAGTCCTCCCCAAATTTTTGGAGGGAATACCTCCCAATTAAAGAATTTCTTTTTGCACAATTGATTTCCAGCTCTTTTCAGTCTCCACCAAAGTGATCCTATGAACACCTGGACCTTTGTGTGCATATTTTGCAACATTTTAGTAGAACAGGTGACATTTCCCACTACAACGTTGCAAAGGAAGTTAAAGTAAGGCGGCCGTCACACGCTGAGATATCGTGAGCGATATCGTTAGCGATCACGTGCACGCGCGATCGCTTACAATATCGCTCACATCGCTGGTGAGCTGTCACACAGACAGACTCACCAGCGATGTGGAGCCGCGATCTCGCTGGTAACTATGGTACACATCGGGTAACTAGGCGTCGCGCGTCGCTTAGTTACCCGACGTGTACCATAGTTACCATCTCCCAGCATAGACTCTGCGCTGGGAAATCGCTCATTGTGGTGTTATACACCACGATGAGACAGATAGTCAAATCGCTCATCGCTAGATCTGAGAACCGGAGCTCAGATCAGCGATGTCACGATCAAGCGATTTAACATCTTAAATCGCTTGATTACATGCAACGATTTCTTGCCCGATATCGCTTAAGCGATCAAAAAGGAGATCGCTTAAACGATATCGGGCAAGAAATCGTCCCGTGTGACGGCCGCCTAAAAAATATTATTTATTATTTGCTTTTTTTTTAAGTCTTTTTTGTCATGTGATATGTTTTTTCTTTCCAAATGTTACACATGGATCACACATTTTTTGCAGGTTTTATTTCTTATTGTGAGGTTTTAGTGCACGTTTCGTAACATGGCGTAAAAATTGGTGAAAATATCTGTAAACCTAAACTGAGCCAATAACGGCAAACTTAAACTTTAAAAAGAAAAACAGGTGCACACATAAAATAGACTTAAAAATAGGTGCAAATGAGAAGATGAATGCACAAAAAAGGCACAAAGTACCAGAATGTCAATGAAACAGGTTAAAACGCAATAATGAATTGGAAACTTTATTTTTTCTTGCGGTATTCATTGTAAAGGTGCCGTTACACTTGCTGCCGCCGCTGGAGATGTCGGCGGCGACTGTTGGGTGCGCACACGTTTTTGGCGCCCCGCCAGCGTCGCCGTCCCCCATTTACATGGGGCGACACCTCCAGCGGCGCATCAGAGAGCTGACAAATTCCCAGCGGCAATGCAGCACAATGGGAGCCTATAGCTCCCATCGGCTGTCAGGACGCCGGCGACCGGTTACATGGGACGATGTGTGCAATGATGTGAAACCAGGCGACCTCTCGGAGGTGCCGACATCGCCCCTTTACATTAGGCGACGTAGGGGCGATGTTGCCACCGATAGGCCACGCCCCTATGTCGCCTATGTAATCGTCGGCGATGTCGCAAGGTGTAACGGCACCTTAATTTTTTTTTTTAGCCAAAGTCTTCAAAAAGGTGCGCGCTCATGAATTTAGTCAATTTATTTGTTCTGAAAGTGGTTGTCCAAGTTTAACAGGAAAGTCTGCAGTCATTGTAACTGTAGACATATGAATCTTCACAGTGTGCACACTGCACACCATAAGGATTCTCCATTGCTAGTGGCAAGACCGGACGGTCATGTGACTGCACATATGCAATGTACACATGTTCGGCCACATTCCATCTAGGCATGGCTGGCCTTACTCCATTCACTTGTCCACTCATGTTTAATAAAAATGTGACCAGTCACATGACCGCGGGCACCAGAGAATCCTCACAGTGTGCACGGTGCGCACTATGTGGAGTCACAAGCCTGCAATCACACAGAGTACCAAACCTGGACAACGCCTTTAAACCTTTCTAGTTCTTTTCAAAATGGTGTGCAAAATAAATTGCTGGGGGAAGGGGGTTGGAGAACACTTGTGCTAAAAATTAGTTGCAAATCAAAAAGTCACATATTAAAAAGTATTTCCCCCCAGGGGTATTACTTCTAGGGATGATCATACAGTGGCCCGCAGAGACCTCTGTAAGGACTTCGACTGAACTTGGCCCGCTGCTGGTCGCCTTTGTACCAGGCTGTTGGGTAGTCGCAGCTTTTTACTACAGCTCCTTTTTTGGCAAAGTCAGTAGTGTTTTAACAGCTGCTGACCAAGCGCCGTGTTTACAGCTCCCAGAATGTATTTCTAGCTATGAGAGTTATCTTCAGCGAAAAGACTGGTGCAGATATCACAGTATTGTGCAGGGAAGGTGACAGAACTCGCAGTCCAATAGGTTTATTATTTCCTTTTTCGGCCAATATGTATCTGGAATGTGGAACGTTCGTCGTCATCAGACATGGTCTCATCCGGGGTCTGTGTCCGCCAGGTCTTAAAATATAGGTCAGCGGTGGTCTAGTGAGCAACTTAGCGACGGACTGTGCAAGCAGATAGGGGGCACAAAGCGCTGACTGTGCAGTCTGATTACATGTTACATGATGGAGGAGTATTCCAAACTTTACAACTATCACCTCCCATATGGGCATCAATTCCTCTGTTCCTAGTGACAAACAGTGGCCATAGGAAAAGGCTATACAGAGTCCAGAGTAATACGTAACAAAACATAGAGGCACTTTAAGGCTACGTTCACACTGTGCGTTTTTGCATCCATTTTTTGCAGTGCATAAATCAGATTAGTCAAATGAATCCCCAGCCAAGTCAATGGGTTTTCACTTTTGGACATTCAGACTGGGAATTGTTTGAGTGATCCGTTTTTTGTAAGTGCATGTTAGTTTCTCTGGCGTTCTTCTCCTGCGTTTTTCCCATAAGGCACCATTCTAAATGGAGAAAAAACACTGCACAAAAAAACTGTCCGGAAGTCAGACGTTACGTCAAAAGCTCTTAATGCATGTATATGACAGCCAAAACGAGGCTTCCATAGAGCTGTATTGAGTTGTAACCTTCAGCGCGTGCCATGAAAAAATGGAGGTCACAACTCCCCCCAGACCGACCAGAACTTCACTGGAAAAAGGTGAAGGCACCAGAAGGTTGAGTATAGGACAGGGGGCAGGGGACTCCAGCAATAAAAAAAAATGCTGAAGTGGTGCTTTAACCTGTCATCAGGTTTTTGCCATCCCATCTAAGAGCAGCATAATGTGGAGACAGAGACCCTGATTCCAGCGATGTGTCACTTACTGAGCTGCTTGCTGTCATTTTGATAAAATTAGTGTTTTCTCTGCTGCAGATTAGCAGTTTGTGAATATGCCAGACTACCAGACTACTGATAATCTCCTGTTGATTAAACAGTGATTTTATCAAAACTGCACTGAGCAGCCCAGAAAGTGACACATCGCTGAAATCGGGATCTTGGGTCCTATATCATGCTGCTCTCAGATTAGGTTGCAAAAACCTGGTGACTGGTTCCCTTTAAAGGGAACCTGTCAGGTGGTTTATGCCCCCCAGCTATCACTATCGTGTGCACCTGCAGCTTCATAGTACTATTCTAATCATCCCTGTCTGAGCTCATAGTGTAAAGGTGGAAAAAAAGCATTTATACACTTCATTATGTGAATGAGGCAGTCAGTCTACATCTTGGAGGAGGTAGACTGGCAGGTTAATATTCACCATTAGGCAACGTTCACACGCTGCGAATCTCCTGCAGTTTTGGGGGCAAGCATTTTTTGCTGCGTTTTGCGGCCGCGGTATTTAGTGCAGGTAAAAAAATGCAGTGCATTCACACACATATTTTTACAGCCGCATTTCTCCCCCAAAAGCGTAGGAGGGAAGTGATGTCACACAGGGAGGAAGAATCCTGTGTTCCTCCCCCGTGTGACATGTGTGACAAGCCTTTCTGCTTTTGCAGTGCTGCTGCCAGGACCTTCCAGATCTGTGATTGGCCAGTAGTGATCATGTGATATGCATGTCATATATCACATGATCGCTACCGGCCAATCACATCTGGAAGGTCCTGGCAGCAAATCAGATGTGGATGTCTCGGCTCCCAGAACAGCCGGTGGATGGGTAAATATTGTATTTTTTTTTTATTTTTAATACCTTTTGATTACCGTATATAGTCGTGTATAAGCCAACCCGTGTATAAGCCGACCCCCCTACTTTTGCCCCAAAAATCTGGAAAAACCTATTGACTCGTGTATAAGCCGAGGGTGGACCCCAGCACAGGTATACAGCCCCCAGCAGTGTGGTATACAGGCCTCCCCAGTGGTAGTATACAGCAGCCCCAGTGGTAGTATACAGCAGCCCCAGCAGCCCCAGTGGTAGTATATAGCATCCCCAGCAGCCCCAGTGGTAGTATATAGCAGCCCCAGCAGTAGTATATAGCAGCCCCAGTGGTAGTATACAGCAGCCCCAGTGGTAGTATATAGCATCCCCAGCAGCCCCAGTGGTAGTATATAGCAGCCCCAGTGGTAGTATACAGCAGCCCCAGTGGTAGTATATAGCATCCCCAGCAGCCCCAGTGGTAGTATATAGCATCCCCAGCAGCCCCAGTGGTAGTATATAGCAGCCCCAGCAGCCCCAGTGGTAGTATACAGCAGCCCCAGTGGTAGTATATAGCAGCCCCAGTGGTAGTATATAGCATCCCCAGCAGCCCCAGTGGTAGTATATAGCAGCTCCAGCAGCCCCAGTGGTAGTATACAGCAGCCCCAGTGGTAGTATATAGCAGCCCCAGCGGTAGTATACAGCAGCCCCAGTAATCCAGGGCCCCCCCAGCCTTGCTCCGGTAACCTGTAAAGTAAAATATACTTATCACTGTCCCGCTGCCGTCCGCGCCCGCATCTGCCGACATCCCGATCCTCCATCTTCATGCGTCTTCTTCCGACTTCCTGTGTTCGGCGCCGGCAATGACGTCATTGCCTGCGACGAACAGAGGAAACCGGAAGAAGACGCATGAAGATGGAGGATCGGGATGTCGGCAGATGCGGGCGCGGACGGCAGCGGGACAGTGATAAGTATATTTTACTTTACAGGTTACCGGAGCAAGGCTGGGGGGCCCTGGATTACTGAGGCTGCTGGCGCTGCTGGGGCTGCCGGGGCTGCCGTATTGACTCGCGTATAAGCCGAGGGGGGTACTTTTCAGCCCAATTTTTGGACTGAAAAACTCGGCTTATACGCGAGTATATACGGTACTTATATTTTGGTTTCACAGTGTATATTAATACACTGCGAAAGCAAAAAGGCCTGTCACACATGTCATACGGGAGAGGAACACAGGATTCTTCCTCCCCGTGTGACATCACTTCCCCAGCGCCCGCCATTATAAGCACTGGAATTGCGCATTGTCTGTAAGGTGATGCATAATTCCAGCGGTTACAATGGGGCCAATGGGAGAAAGCGTGCACAAAAAAGCGAAAAGAATTGACATGTTGATTCTTTTTACGCGCGAGCTTTCTCCCATAAAAGTGCTGCATAAATTTCCATTCACTTTGCTGGCATACGCAGACGCAGATGCGCTTTTGGAGGAAAAGTGTGCTCAAAAAAGTGTGAAAAATATGCGCAGTGTGAACGTAGCCTTAACTTGCATTTCTAAAGAACCTGTGTGATGTCCCGATCATGCGACCATAGTGGGCGGAGCTAAGCAAGCAAATTCATTGTGCTATGGGGACTTAGCTCCGCCTATTATAGATCTTCGCAGCACGGGTGTTTTTACTGATGATCCAGCCTGGTCTAATGTGTCTGTTGGGGACCCACTAGTGACTGTACTGCAGGTAGGCCTATGTCTCACAGGTAGGTTAGATAGCTTTCTGCGACTCCTTATAGACTTACCGTGGGCATGACAGGCTCCCGCTAGCAGGGGATCGATTCTCTTGTTCCACTGCCGCTGGTGGTTCTTCAGGTGATTGTTGAGTCTCAACTGGTTCAGGTACGACAAGCTGGTAAAAAGCCAGTACGGGTACTACGATTGCTGCACTAATTTGTGTCCATTATTTGGGAAAGTCTCCAAGAATGGCATGAATCATCTCTTCCTTTTCTTCTTGGGGTTGAAGTGTATTTTGGACTTCCTCTCTGTTCCTCAATTGGTCAGGGCATTTCTTTAGATGATCTCTTGAAACTGTTGCTGCTCCATCTTTACTGATTAAGCAGACTTTGGCATTGTCAAAATTTGAAGGCAATATGGTATATGGCTCTGCCTCCCACTGGTCATCTAGTTTATGCATCCTTCTTTTTCTCTTCAAGACTTGTTCTCCGGGTGGTAAGGGAACTGCAGGTGTGTGTTTGTTATATCTCTCTTGCCTTTTCCTTGCTTGAGACAGGTTTTTCTCTACGCACTCTTGCACTTTACGGTACTGTTGTTGCCGTTCGGTATCCCAATTTGCATCTGGTGGGTTTGTCCCAGGTGTTAGAACTCCCATGTCTAAGTCAATGGGCAACTTGCCAGGTCTTGCCCTCATCAGGTAGGCAGGAGTACAGTTGGTGGAGTTCACAGGGATATGATTGCATAAGTCTACTAAGTCTGGCAACTCTTCTGGCCACATACGCCTATCTTCCAGTGGCAGTGTCTTCAACAGGTCTATCATGCCCTTGTTCTGTGGATGGTACGGCGTCGTTCTGATTTTCTTGCAGCCATACAAGTTGCAAACCTCTTGGAACACATCTGCCTTGAACGTTGGACCTTGATCTGTAAGAACCTGTTCAGGATAGCCATGGGGCCTGCAGAAACGGGCTTGAAAGGCTCTAGCTGCTGTTTTCGCTGTTAAATCTTTTACTGGCACTACTATCAAGAAACGGGAATAGTGATCTACAATGGTGAGGATGTAGACGTCGCCTGACGAGCTCAGAGTCAGCTTCACATGATCTAAGGCTACAAGTTCAAGTGGTGACAATAGGCTCTAGAGGAGCTGTCTGGCTGTCATGATCCTTCCTTCGCAGGTTGCACTGGCCACAGTCTCTGCACCATTTCTCGATGGCCTTCCTCATGCCAACCCATAGAAGTGTTCACGCAGCAGAACTTCCAGATTCTTCCACCAGAAATGGCCTACTCCATCTTGATACGCCTCTAAGACCATCTGGACATCTCTCTTCGGGACCACTATTTGCCAGACCAGTTCATGGGTTTGTGCGTTGATGTGCCGCTTGCACAGCTTACCTCCAGAGATGAATAGCTTGCTCTTCTCTTTCCACAACTGTTGTGTCTCTTGCGGTGCATCTGGACTAGGGTGTGAGTCGCCTTGCATCAACAATTCCTTTACTAAGTGGATGGCTGAATTGCTATCTTGCGTCTTTGCCCAACCGTGGTGGCGTAACGGGTTGAACGTATCTTCTTGCATGACAGGCCACTTGCCTCTCACCATGGGACCACTGGGACACACTGCTGCGGTGAAAAGCCCATGGCTCTATCTCTTCCAGCTCCTCTAAGTCTTCTCCCGTATCTGGCAAGTTGGGCATCCTTGACAGCGCATCAGCGTTGGCATTCCTATGCCCTGCCTGGTACGTGATGGTAAAATTGTAATTGGACAACCGGGCCATCTAATGCTGTTCCAATGCAAGTAACTTTGTGGTTTCTAAATGGGTTAGTGGATTATTGTCTGTATAAATGGTGAACTTTGCTGAAGCCAGGTAGTGTTTAAAGCATTCAGTTACAGCCCAGACTATGGCAAGGAACTCTAGCTTGAAAGAGCTATAGTTTTCAGGGTTCCTTTCTGTAGGACGGAGCTTCCTGCTGGTATAGGCAATCAATCTCCCCTTGCCTCTTTGCACCTGGGATAACACAGGTCCCAATCCCACATTGCTCGCATCTGTATAAAGCACAAATGGTTGGCCATAGTCAGTGTAGGCCAGGATCTCGTCCCCTGTAAGGGCCCACTTCAACTGGGTGAAGGAGTCTTCTACTCTTCTGTCCCATTCAAATGGAGGACTTGGGTTCTTAGCCTTCTTGGACTGGCCCAACAGGTGGTCTTGCAAAGTCGCTACTATCTTTGTGAAGCCCTTGATAAACCTCCGGTAGTAGGCTACCAGTTCCTGGAACTGTTGTACTTCTTTGATGGTAGTGGGCCTCGGCCAGTCCCTGATTATGGTGACTATCAGGATCTGGTGCCATACCTTTAGTGATGACCACGTGTCCTAGGTACTGTACCCTAGGCTTCAGTAAGTGGCACTTGGACGGCTTCACTTTCATGCCAAAATTGGGCAATGCCTCGAATACCTCAGCCAGGTGCTTCAGATGGTCTTCGTACGTCTTCGAGTAGACAATGATGTCATCCAGGTACAGTAACACGGTTTCAAAGTTTCTATGCCCCAGGCAACAGTCCATTAATCTCTGGAATGTTCCTGGTGCATTGCAGAGTCCAAACGGCATGCAGTTAAACTCACAGAGGCCCATCGGTGTCGTGAACGCGGTCTTTTCTCTGTCCGCTTCTGGCACGGAACCTGCCAATACCCACTGGTGAGATCTAAGGTGGAAAAATAGTTAGCAGTTCTCAGTGCAGCTAATGGCTCTTCAATTCTGGGTAATGGGTAAGCATCTTTATGTGTAATGCGATTAATCTGCCTGTAGTCAACGCACATTCTCATTGTACCATCTTTTTTCTTTACTAGGACTAGTGGAGCTGGCTAGGGGCTACAGCTATCTCTGACCACCCCAGCCTCCTTCATTTCCTGTAACATCTCTTTGGCACATTGATAGTGACTGGGTGGTACAGGCCGGTACAGAGTCGGCACAGTACCGTTTATAAAGAATATAAGGCATCGTCGTCACCTGCGAACCGGTGTCCAATAAAGCGCTCATGGGGATGTCATCCAACATGACAGGCAGGACCAGTTGTCCTCCCACGTACTTGTCGCGCCATTTCTTTGGGCCAGGCGGTCTCATTTCTGAGGGGTGGCCTGCTGCCCCATTGGTTTCTAGTTTAAAGTACAAAATATTGCTATGTGGCCGGCTTTGTTGCAGCGGCGGCAAATGGGTTGTCCTGAAGAATCATAGTGATCTCTGGCTCATCCTCAGGTCGATGAATACCTCATCTGGCGTAGCCACGGGACGTCATTTGGGCTGGAGGCCAACTGTATCTTCTCTGATGATTTGGGCCCCTGCATGGACTGTACAGCCTTTGTTAGTTAAGCCATAACCTTGGTCAGTTGCTGCACCTGCAATTGTAAGGCATCAGGGGTAATAGTTTCTAGAGTCTCTGCACTGGCCCCCACTGTGGTCAGGGAAGAGGGCTCCACCTCCGTGTGGTATGTTAGAGCCAGTCGCTAGGAGGGTGCTGTGCTACTGGCCGTTGGATCTCACAGCACTCGAATGGCCCAGTTTTTAAATTGCACAAAGTCGAGGTCAGGGTTTTGCAGGGCCAATATATATAGCTGTGTCCGGTGGGCATAAGACTGGAGCCTCTCAATAAACTGCTCAGTCAACAGCTTGTTTTAATCTCATGCACTGTCGAGGTCTGTCTGCTTCATGACCCTCAGCGCCTCTTGGAGATTTAATGCATAGTCCTGTATACTGTCCTGCACCCGTTGTTTGCACCCATAAAACCTCATTTTTATTTCTGCTGCAGTACGGGTGTCAAAGGCTTCTTTCAACCTGGCTAATTAAGGCCCACTTCACACCACAGTCTTTACCTTTCAATACCTGATCAGGTTTTGCCCCCATGTGGCCCTATTGTGCTGGATTGGTCCTATTTGGCCATTCGGTTTGCTGTATTTTCTCGCTGATCCGATTTTGTCCAGTCTTGCATCGAACACAAAATAGGAGACAGCATCATTTTTTTGTGTCCGGTGCAAAAAACAAACAAAACCGGATCTTCCCCGATCCGTCTCCCATAACATGGGAGTCTATGGGCACTGGATCCGGCAAAAAATCAGATAATTTCCCGGAGGCCATTTACAGAACAGCGCCGGCTCTGAAATGCTGCCGTGCTCATTCAGCACCATGGACAGCAGCAGCATTTCAGAGCCACCGTTGAATGTTCAGGACTATGGAGAGCTCCACTGCACAGACGGCTGAAATTTCAGCACTGAGGACAGCTCCCCTGCACATGCAGGCTGAAATTTCAGCACTGCAGACAACAGCAGACAGGAGCAGAAATGAATCCTGCAAAAAACAGGATCGGAGGGCATATTTGCCCTCAGTTTTTGCTCGTCTGTTGCTGTCAGGTTCTGTCCGGTGCATCCTGCAAAACACCAGACAGAACCTGACAGCAGAAAACCGTGGTGTGTAGCCGGCCTAAAGCCATGGTTTTAGGGATCCAGGGCTGTCCGGTGTGAACAGATTTTGGCCCCATTGCTTCCCTATGGGGCTAGATAGGGATTTTGTCCTGTCTGTAAAGGATCACAGCTTGCAACGTTTTTGTGTCTGGGGTAAAAATCTGACAAAATCAGATCCTCCTGGGTCCGGCGCAATCTGGCACCCCATAACGTGGGAGTCTATGGGAGCCGGATCGCCCCGGATCCAACATAAAATCGGACCAGCTGCCGGACGCCGGGTGCTGATACAGCATTTCAGTACTTGGACGGCTCCCTGGCTGAAATTTCAGCACCTGGAGAGCTCCAGGGCTGAAATTTCAGCACTGGACAGCGGCAGCTGCCGCTCACAAACAAGTGCGGCAGAAAACAGGATCGGAGGGCGTATTTGCCCTCCGGTTCTGTTTTTCCGGAGCTGTCAGGTTCTGTCCAGTGCTTGTTGCAAAACACTGGACAGAACCTGACAGCAGAAAACCGTGGTGTGAAGCCAGCATTTGGCTAGCTTCACACCACGCTTTTGTGCATCGGGTTCTGTCTGGTTTGAACTGGATAGAACCTTATCCGGTTTTGCCTCCGATGTATCCCTATAGTGCCGGATTGGTCCTATTTGACCATCAGGTTTTGTGTATCCTGTACCTTATCCAGTTTTGTCAGATTTTTCACCGTCCTCAAAAATCGGTGCTTGCAGCATTTTTTGTTTCCGTTGCAAAAATTGGACAAAACCGGACAGAAACCGGTTCCCATATTATGGAAGTCTATGGTGCCGGATCAGTGAAAAACTCAGATCACAAGCTCTGAATTCAGCATCTTGGACAGTGGCAGAGCAGACATCGGCAGACTTCAGGACCATGGACAGCAACAGAAAACGAATCCTGCAAAAAACAGGAGTAGAGGCCATATTTGCCCACACTTTCTGCACATCCTATCCTCTCAGGTCCTGTCCGGTGGATCCGGCAAAAAACAGGATCCACCCTGACAGACAAAAACCGTGGTGTGAAGCTGGCCTAAGATTTGTTTAAGGCTAGGTTCACACCATATGGTTTTGGGCTGTCAGGGTGGATCCTGTTTCTTGCAGGATCCACCTGACAGAACATGACAGCACAGGATGAGCACAAAGTGTGGCCAAATATGCCCTCCGATCCTGTTTTCTGCTGCTGTCCACTGTGCTGATCTGTCAGCCTGTGTGTGCAGTGCTGCTCTCCATGGTGCTGATCTGTCAGCCTGTGTGTGCAGTGCTGCTCTCCATGGTGCTGATCTGTCAGCCTGTGTGTGCAGTGCTGCTCTCCATGGTGCTGATCTGTCAGCCTGTGTGCGCAGTGCTGCTCTCCATGGTGCTGATCTGTCAGACTGTGTGTGCAGTGCTGCTCTCCATGGTGCTGATCTGTCAGCCTGTGTGTGCAGTGCTGCTCTCCATGGTGCTGATCTGTCAGCCTGTGTGTGCAGTGCTGCTCTCCATGGTGCTGATCTGTCAGCCTGTGTGTGCAGTGCTGCTCTCCATGGTGCTGATCTGTCAGCCTGTGTGTGCAGTGCTGCTCTCCATGGTCCTGTATGTTCAGCCGAGTCTCTGTAATGCTGCTGTCCATGGTGCTGAATGAGCATGGCAGCATTTCAGAGCATGCACTGTGCATAAAATCGCATCGGGAAACGATCCGATTTTTTTCCCGGATCCGGCAACCATAGACTCCCATATTATGGGCTCTGGATTGCCCCGGATTCGTTTCTGTCCGGTTTTGTGCAATTTTTTTTTCACCGGAGCCCAAAATCGCTGGAGGCTGCAGTTTTGTGCACGGGGAAAAAAACTGACAAACCTGATCAGGCTCAGAAAACACAAAACCGGATGGCCAAATAGGACCAATCTGACACCATAGGGATACATGGGGCAAAACTGGATCAGGTTCTGTCTGGTTCAAAATGGACAGAACCTGATGCACAAAAACCGTGGTGTGAAGCTAGCCTAACAGGTCTTTTGTCAGTGTCCATCCAGGACTTTACCTCTCTTTGGGCTGCACCAGTCAATTGTCCTATTAGGCTGCGCTCAGGCGCGGCGTATTCTGCTGCCTATTGTGCAGTGGTAATTTTTTTGTGCGCATTTATGCTCAAAAAAGTGCGATTGCATGCAGACACTACGCTTTTCCTGGTGCAGTTTTCCCGAGGCCATTTGAAAATATAGCCTATAGGGAAAGCGTGCCGAAGAAAGTGCAAAGAATTGCCATGTGAATTATTTTTGCGTGAGCTCTTTTGCAGTAAAAGCACGCACGCAAAAATACGCAGTGAAACACAGCATCTGCACGCCTTTCAACAAAAAAAAAAAAAAACAGCTTTGTTTGGCACTGCATTTACGCGGGCGCTCAAAAGTGCCCTGTAAATGCAGGAATGCGCGGACAATACGCTGCGTGTGAACGCAGCCTTAAAATGGTTACGTTCTGGCTCTCTGTCAGGTAATATACTTCAAACAAGCTTTTCAGATTCTCCCTGAAGTCTTTCAGGGTATCCAATTCCCCTGGATACTGTGGTAACCATATCGCACCCGGTACATACAGCATCGAGAACGGCATGACTGGTGCAGCTGCAGGTGCCGTGGCAACGGCTGCGGCCAGGGCTTTGGCTTGGGCTGTGACTGGGGCTGCAGCGACTACTGGGGCTGCGGTGGCGTCTAGGGCTACAACCAGGACCACCACAGGTTCTCCTCCCTCCAGATCAGACATCTTTCTCCCCCCTAGTGAACCACAGCCAGGCTCTCAGTCTGTTGGCTTATGAGTCTATGGCTCTGCAGGCGGGGAGTTGAGTGTACAGGGGATTTCTGGATCAGGACCTCCTGCGTCCCACCAGCTGACGTTAGGGCGTGGGGCAGAGTTTCTAAACGCGCCATTTCTAAGGTTCCGCCCATGACAGCACACCCCTTTTGGCTTCCCACGCACCGCATGTACAGTAATGGCGACAGTTACACAGTTCAATAAAGTCTATGGCACACAGTACCCATTGACACCCGGCACAAAATCCTGTTTGTGACGCCAAGTTTTTGATGCATCCCCAGGGTACTCGGAACCAGGCTATAATACCTTGAGGAGTCACGGGGGTCGAGACCTGGCTCCTTGACCCTGGGTATCAAATAAAAGTTTGGGGATTTTGGTTTTAGGAGTCGTGACGCCACCTGTGATGTTCGGCTATTGATGGCCAACGTTGCGGTGCAGGATCTCTGGGGATGATGGCTTCGCAGCTAACGTGGTATCGCTCTCCATGTGTGGAGCAGTTCCCCAGGGCAACCGGTAAAGTCTATTGCGGTGGTAGGCAGTTGGGCTGCAGGGCTGAGGGCACGGAGTAACCGACAGACACACAGTACGTCGTCTCCTTTACCTTTACTAGTAGTTGTAGGTTCAGACCAAGACACATTCCACAGGAGATGTTAGGAATCCAGATTGCCTGGAAGCAAGTTGGGGATCTCCTCACCCCGGTGAGCTCTGAGGCCTCCCTGCTGCGCTCCTCTTTGCTGGTCCTGGCTGCTTGTAGCTAAGCTGTGACACTCTTCCTGCTTCTAAGTCTCTCACCCATATGGCAGGCAGCTTGAGCCCTTCCCGGGCACCACTCCTTTGGCAACTGTTCCTGAGCTCTCCGATGCTGCTGTGCCTCAATGTACATTGCTGTGGCCGGGAGACGTGGAGTCTCTCGCCCTCCGGTTTTGGCTGCTGGGTCTGTAGTACCCTCACAACTCGGAAACCGGTGTCCGTTTCTGGTGCTCTGCTCTGGGGTGAGCCGGGTAGCTGGCTCCACTCCCCAGGCCTTCTTCTCTCCTTCCTCAGACCCTCTCCTACAGGTCCTTTGTGCTTGCTTCACCTTCGCTCTCTACTCTACCTGGGACGAGCTTAGCACTGGTCCAGTCCACAGGTCATCTTCACAGTCCTCCTAGGAACTGAACTAACTAACTCCGCCCCCAGGCCAGAATTTATAGGGGAGCTTCCCTTGAACTCGGGTTTCAGAGCTCCCCCTTCTGGTCTGGAGTCAGGAACATTCTTGCATGCTGTGGGCTTACCTGGTTTGGATATCCCTTCTTGCTTCCAAGCATGACATCACCCACCGAGGGAGGCAATGCCATTGTGGCAACCAGACTCTAGGGTGCCACATTTCCATTTTCTGCAGAGAACAAAAACCAATGTGTGTGGAGCTTTTCCCTGATCACATAGGTTTTGCTGGAAACCAAAAATGCAGGATTAGATTAGCATACATTACATAAAACCAAGGCAAAACCTGATCTAAAAAATGCAGCAATACGCATAAAAACCTTACCTGTGTGCACATACCCTGAGAGTCTGCTGCATGGCTCCTGGACAATCGTTACAGTCCTCCACTCACCGTCTGCGGTAGTGAATAACAAAATGAGGGCTTTCCAGTTAATTGCCGCTGCTCCACATATAGTAATGATCTAAAGTTCTTTCACATTTATTGGGCAAAAAGTAGATATTCAAAACAACGTGTTTCTGCTCAAATTACTAAACCTACTAATCAAATACTAGTCAAATTACTAGACTAGATTACTAGAAGGCTCTTTTAGTAATTTGAACCAAAACGCGTTGTTTTTAATATCTACTTTTTACCCAATAAATGTGAAAGAACTTATGAAGATTTGGTTCATTCCTATATAAGGAGCGCCGGCAATTAATTGGAAACCCCTAATTTCCTTATTGTGAAATCTACTGACAGATCCCCCATTAAAGGGAATCTGTCAGCAGATTTTTGCCACCTAATCTGAGAGCAGCATAATCCAGAGCCAGAGATCCTGATTCCAGTGATGTGTCACTTACTGGGCTGCTCAGTTTAGTTTTGATAAAATCACTGTTTAAGCAGCTGGAGATTATCATTAGAGGACAACTTGGCTGCAGAAAGTACAGTATATTCATAAACTGCTAAAGCTACAGAAGAGAAAACGGTAATTTTATCAAAATGACTGCAACAGCTCAATAAGTGACACATTGCTGGAATCAGGGTCTCTGATCTCTGTCTGATTTTTAGCTGTACCGAAAGTCTGAGACTGCTCCAATTTTGGGCACAGCGGACCAAATCGGACACAATCAGAGCCAACACGAACCGCGGCCATTAACATGGGGCCTATCATGATTTGTCCCCTCTGTAGAAGGAGCAATTGTTTCATTCACATTGATTGAAATTCACAACCTTTGCAGAACTATCCCCACATCTTGTTCTCAGCTTTCTCCTGCTTTTGAAGATGTTCCGTTCCAAGCCCCCAGGATGACTATCGAGGTCTTGTAAGGAACATAATCAGGGGTGTTTTTTACCATGGTTTTATCCTAATCTAAACCTGCATTTCTACTTTCCAGCAAAACCTGTGTGTTTTAGGGAAAAGCCGTCCACACAATAGTTTTATTTCTTTGCAGAAACTGAAACCTGCACAGGTTTGCCACATTTGGAAAAGAATGAGCGTCAATTGTTTTCTGTGTTTTTGTGGCAATAAATGCAGTAAAAATGTGCAAAAAACGCAGCAAATTTCCTGCCAGGAAATCAAGAGATAATAATAATAATAATAATAAGAGATACTATGAACACATACCCAGATTTGCTGCGTTTTTTGGCCATAGCAAAAACGCCTGGTGAGCACATACTCTTATACTTTAAGGCACGTGTGTTTTTTGCCACAGTTTTCTCAAGTTGTGGCAAAACTCCAGCCTTTTTCTCTGACATTTTAGTAAATGTGAGCAAAAAACGCACAACTGCAATGTAGAAAAACAGCCTAACTGCACTAAGGCTATGGGCACACAGTGCGTTTTTCCTGCGTTTTTGTGTTGCACTTTTACCGTAGTCTTATGCTGATCTAAACCTGTGTTTTCGATTAACATTAAGGCTGGAAACACACTGTCCGAGTGACATGCGAGTAACTCGCACGAGTCTCGGATCATTCACCCGGGATGGCCTCCCCCTCTCTGGATGGGAGCAGTGGAGCTACATAGAAAAACATACCACTGACAGTATCCTGTCCAGAGAGGCAGGGGTTGTGACGGGAGATGTATGTGCAACTCTATCTCATAGGGTGGAAACACACTATCCTACTTACATGCGAGTCTCTCGGACGAGACTCAGATCAGTGACCCTGAACGGCCTCCACCTCTCTGGACGGGGAGTGTGGAGCTGCATAGAATTACAAGCAGCTGACAGCCCCATCCAGATAGGGAGAGGCCATTCCAGGTGACTGATCCAAGACTCATCCGACTGCTTCGCATATCACACGGACAGTGTGATTTCAGTCTTAGGCTGGAAACACACTGTCCGAGTGACATGCAAGTTACTCGCATGAGTATCAGATGATTCACCCGGGATGGCCTCCCCCTCTCTGGATGGCAGCAGTGGAGCTACATAGAAAAACATACCACTAACCGTATCCCGTCCAGAGAGGCAGGGGTCGTGCCGGGTGAATGATCCAAGACTTGTGTGAGTAATTCGCATGTAATTTGGACAGTGTGTTTCCACCCTAAAACCTATGGGCATCTGGGAAGAGCTGTCCACAGATGGTTTAATTTCTTTGCAGAAACTGAAAGCTGCGCAGGTTTTGTGGCATTTTGGAAAGAACGAGCGTCAATTGTTCTCTGCGTTTTTGCTGCAGCCAGGCTATGTTCACACTGTGCGTTTTTGATCTGTTTTTTTTTTCAGCTGCAAAACTGGATCGGCTTTTCAAAAAAAATTGCATCAGAAAACAGATCATCCATTTGTGATCTGTTTTTGCTGCACTTTTTCTGGTGTGTTTTTTACTCCTATATACAATGGTTTCAATGGGAAAACATGAAAACTCATTGACTTTTCTGGGATTCCATTTGAGTGATGCGTTCACTGCAAAAACGGATCCACATAACGGATCAAAATGGCACAGTGTGAACACAGCCTAACTGGGATCAGATTTCCTACTTGAGTCTCTGTATCGTCCCTCTTGGTAGAACAGTACAGACTGCGCTGCTTTATAAAGGAATGCCTGGTGCAAAAGTAGATCAGACTGTCACTGACAGCTGACTTTGCTTGTAATTAAAAAAGACTAACATTTTTACTGCTTGACAGTAGAGGACAGTTCAAGGACATTGACTGGAGATTTACTTTTGCTTCAGACATTGCATTGGGCTTAAATGGATTTTCTGGTCTGAATTGAACCCTGTATGACTGCAGACGGCCGATCGCATGCGATGGCGCACACTGTATGACTCCCATATACAACCCAAGTGAGTGGTTGGTCATGTGACCCCATGTATGTGCATACTTGTGGACATGTGTCTGCTAGTCTTGGTCTCTCCCAGCTGCTTTCAATAGATCACTACTTTCAAGCACCACTCCAGTGTTTTGGTTTTCTTTTTTCAGCGTTGTAGTGGTGCTTTAAATGTAAGACCTCTGCCCCCGGTCATATACTCAGCTTTTACTGATGTCGCTCTGGTCCCGTGGTGCCATCTTGTGCCCGAAGCTTCTGACAGTCTGAAAGACAGAAGTTATTCACAAGTGGCTCAATGCATGTCTATGAATGCCAGAAAGAGGCTCCCATAGACTTGGATTGAGTTGAGACCTCCGGTGCACTTCATAAAACATTGGAGCTGCCAGCAGGTTTAGGCTGCCTTCACATTTGCGTATGTGAACGCAGCTTATGCTGCGTTCCCATACGCATTCAAACGCATGCGCACTGCGTTCCTATGTTTAACATAGGAACGCATAGTGCCTGCATTTGGCAGCGTTTGCTGCGTTCGGTGCGGATGCGGACGATATCTGCTCCTTCCGGTGTCCCGCGTCCGCACCCGGGACGCAGCAAGTCGCGTCCCTGGTGCGGGCGAGAGTGTGTGATTTGTGCGCAGGCATCCGCATGCACACAGATCACTATTGGCGGGCAATGAGAGCGCACGGCGGTCTGCAAGCATCTGCAGACCGCCGTGCGCTCCATTATAAACATAGGGGCCGCGGTCTGCATGCAGATGCTTGCAGATGCATCTGCAAAACGCTGCAGATGCATCTGCAAGTCTGAAGGCAGCCGTAGCTTGTCATTTCCCCTCAGCAGCACTGTCCTGTTTACACTGTCCTGTTTACACAACACGATGCGCTGCTGAGGATGATCTTTTCAGCAAATTAGAAGAACATTTCTCCTGACATATTAGTCATTCGTCGGGTGATTGGAAGCTTATTTACAGTGCACAATAATTGGAAAATGAGTGTTCCTAGGAACGTCGATCCCCAATATTCCTACAGTAAAAATGCACCAGTGGTGACCTCAGGGAGGACTCTGAAGCTAATATTATTCTTCACGCTTTGATTCTCATGCTCATGAGTGTCCTATTTTAGCAAAAAAAAATTCACTTTGGAGCAACTTGATTTGGTAATGTTATCACTTTGGCATCTAATTCCTATAGATTGGATGTATAGGAATGAACGTGTTTATAGGAGTTTGTAGGAGCTTTACTGTGGTTAGATAACATATAAGATGCCTTGTATTGATCTGTGGAGATAATATGTATGAATGAGAGCTCAGAGGGGTAAAATCAGATGGGTGTAAGCAGCTGCCAATACTAGGGCATGATTGGCGCAGTATACCTTTCATCAGATGTCCGGCACTGGGATAATAAGGTGCTGCCTCCCACTTATGAGCATGTGCAGAGTTGGTGTAATTTGCACCAAATTTATCATTAAATTGCTATGTCTTATATCTATGGAGAGACAGAGTCGAAGAGAGCACAACAATAATTTGGTATATTTTTCATTAATGTGGGTTTTAAAGTTTACGAGTTGTGGTCAGTTAAACCATACTCCAGCCCTTGTTTTCTATGCTCTCCCCCTCCCTTCTCTCATACTTAGGCCGAGGTCAGACGGCTGTATTACTTGGATGAGGATCGCATTGCACCGCCTGCGGCTCTCCTGACCTAAGCATGACAGCTTTGTGTATTTCTATGCAGTTCCCCTTTTGGTGCAATCGTTGTCTGTGTTATACAATTATATGTGATCCCAGCTTAAGGTTGGAAACACACTATCCGAGTGACATGCAAGTTACCCGCACGAGTCTCGGATCATTCACCCGGCACGACCCCTGCCTCTTTGGACAGGATACGGTCAGTGGTATGTTTTTCTATGTAGCTTCACTGCTCCCATCCAGAGAGGGGGAGGCCATCCCAGGTGAATCATCTGATACTCATGCGAGTAACTCGCATGTCACTTGGACAGTGTGTTTCCAGCCTAAGATTGGAATCACACTGTCCGTGTGATATGTGAGGCAGTCGGACGAGTCTTGGAGTAGTCACCCGGAATGGCCTCTTTCCTGTCAAGACAGGAATGTCAGCTGCTTGTAATTCTATGCAGCTCCACACTCCCCGTCCAGAGAAGGGGAGGCCGTTCAGGGTCACTGATCCAAGTCTCGTCCAAGAGACTCGCATGTAAGTAGGATAGTGTGTTTCCACCCTAAGAGATAGAGTTGTACATACATCTCCAAATTGTGACGAAGAGGAAAAGTATCTAGTTTCTGGGAGGGTAGAGAAAATAGACTATAAAACATGAATAACATGAAGAGGAAAAAAGTGCAGAATAGAAGCCATTCTAATATATGAGTTGATAAAGGCGGCTCTACCAAATATACACAGACCTCACATACAGCCTATATTGCATAAAGAGATAATCTTATATGTGAATAATCTGCAAGCCAACAACCTGCAGTGACCCTCAGTTAACCAAACCGCCGCACAACAAGCCCTATCCCCTCCTAGTGTATCTTCACCCTCGTGGGAAGGGTCCCCTCCCCTCACCTACTGTATCCTCACCCATCCCTTGTAGACTGTGAGCCCTCATCAGCAGGGTCCCCTCTCCTCACCTACTGTATCCTCACCCATCCCTTGTAGACTGTGAGCCCTCGTAGGTAGGGTCCCCTCCCCTCACCTACTGTATCCTCACCCATCCCTTGTAGACTGTGAACCCTCATGGGCAGGGTCCTCTCTCCTCGCCTACTGTATCCTGAACCATCCCTTGTAGACTGAGCCCTCATGGGCAGGGTCCTCTCTCCTCTCCTACTGTATCCTGAACCATCCCTTGTAGACTGTGAGCCCTCGTGAGTAGGGTCCTCTCTTCACATACTGTATCCTCACCCATCCCTTGTAGATTGTGTGCATTCATGGGCAGGGTCCTTTGCCCTCCCTACTGTATCCTCACCCATCCCTTGTAGATTGTGAGCCCTCGTGGGCAGGGTCCTTTCCCCTCACCTACTGTATCCTCACCCATCCCTTGTAGATTGTGTGCATTCATGGGCAGGGTCCTCTCCCCTCCCTATTGTATCCTCACCCATCCCTTGTAGACTGTGAGCCCTCGGGCAGGGTCCTCTCCCCTCCCCTACTGTATCCTCACACATCCCTTGTAGACTGTGAGCCCCCTGGGGCCTGTATACACAACTGGAGAGGCTGCTGTAATACCGCTGGGGCCTGTATACACCACTGGGGAGACTGCTGTAATACCGCTGGGGCCTGTATACACCACTGGGGAGGCTGCTGTATACACCGCTGGGGCCTGTATACACCACTGGGGAGGCTGCTGTATACACCGCTGGGGAGGCCTGTATACACCACTGGGGAGGCTGCTGTAATACCGCTGGGGCCTGTATAACCACTGGGGAGGCTGCTGTAATACCGCTGGGGCCTGTATACACCACTGGGGAGGCTGCTGTATACTACCACTGGGGAGGCCTGTATACACCACTGGGGAGGCCTGTATACCACTGGGGAGGCTGCTGTATACTACCACTGGGGAGGCTGCTGTAATACCGCTGGGGCCTGTATACACCACTGGGGAGGCTGCTGTAATACCGCTGGGGCCTGTATACTACCACTGGGGAGGCCTGTATACCACTGGGGAGGCTGCTGTATACTACCACTGGGGAGGCCTGTATACCTGTGCTGGGGTCCACCCTCGGCTTATACATGAGTCAATAGGTTTTCCCGGGTTTTGGGGGCAAAAGTAGGGGGGTCGGCTTATACATGGGTCGGCTTATACACGAGTATATACGGTATTAACTAAAGGCAAAAAATAAACATGTAAAATAAAAATACAAATTTTCATTATAAAGGAGTCCACAAGCTTTACCTCCTCAACTGGCTCAAATATTTTTCAAGGTGATATTGGGCTTCCAACTCACATTGCCTCTAATTAGTTAGTAAAGTTATTTCCTAAATTGTGGAGGGCAGCGTGCAGGGACATACTGATGTCCCTTGACTTTTCTTCAATACTCTTCTGAGTGATGTCTATATCAAATGAAGCCGCCCTGTTAATGCAGAATATTCCTGGAGCATTACCCCTCAACATACGTTAATGCTCAGCAGGAGAATTACTCAGAGCTTCTATCTTTGCACACAAGATGTTTGTCTCGGACGTAGTAAATTTCCAATTTAGATGGTGCATGTATAAAGCCCAAATCGTCCTCTTCTGATATGGCACAGCCACAGGTATCTGCTGTTTTGGAAGTGGGCAATTATTTTTAGGCCTTTTTTTAATTAAAGTATACCAATATAGTGTAACAATACACATTCATGTTAAATAGATTGTGAGGTTCTGAGACTTGTACCTGCTGTCATCTTTGTTTTGAATCTAGTTTTCCCATCGGCCATCTTGCTTCCTGTCCTGCTGCATTCACCGTGCCCTCAATCAGTATGGAGTCCTCAGCCTTTATGTTCCCACCCGATCATTGCCCCTTGCCCCAGCTATTCAATCGGTGCTTCTGAACCCTGTCTGCAGCCTGTCAGTTGTCTGACCTCCTGATGTCTTGGCCATTCTTGATCAATGGAAACCTCAATGCCACTGGATATGTGAATCATGTAGCAATTTCAGATATCCAGTGGCATTGAGGTTTCCATTGATGAAGAATGGCCCCACTACCTTTGTACCCCATATACCACACCAGACCATCAATGTTTGTGTTCCAGCAGTCTTGGTGGGATCTATCGACTGTGGGTTAGTGTCAGACCAATAGCGCTGGTTTTGGTTGTTAACTTTACCATTCACAAAAAAGTTTTCCTCGTCCCTCATCTGAAGGCAATTGTCTATGCTGTGAAGATACGAGATGTGCAGCATCTGAAACAACAGATCCTGGAAGCCTGTGCAGCATTTCTTCTGTGGTGTTGCTATCAGTGTGTCAAGAGTGGGAGAAGAGGGTTGCATTGACAATCCAACACAATGGGCAGCACTTTGAACACATTTTATAAGTGGTCATAAACTTGTAAATAACTCATGAAAGAATGAAGTTATGTTAAAACCAAGCACAACATTGTTTTCCTTATGAAATTCTCAATAAGTTTGAAGTCACATGACCTTCTTTCCTTTGAAACAAATAAAGTTGGATCCAAAATGGCCGACTTCAAAATGGCCGCCATGGTCACCACCCATCTGGAAAAGTTTCCCCCTCCATATACTAATGTGCCACAAACAGGAAGTTGATATCACCAACCATTCCCATTTTATTTAGGTGCATCCATATAAATGGCCAAAGCTGTATCTATTATATAATTGCCGTAACTGACTTCCGTCGGAGCGGCGCAACTTCTGGTGGCTTGGTTAGCGAGTCCTGGTTTCTTATCCTGTACTCTGTCTGTGGCCGCGTAGCGGCCACGGCGACTCCCGAAGCAATGCCCGCGAAGCGGGCATTGCGAGTCGCTGCAGCCTCGCGAAGCAATGCCCGCGAAGCGGGCATTGCGAGTCGCTGCCACCCACCGCTAACCAAGCCACAGAAGGGCATACGACTGTAGTGTACACCGCTATAGTATACTACAGTCCCATGCCCATAAGCGCCATGGGACTGTAGTATACCATCGCGCTGTACACTACAGCCCCCTGCCGCCCTAAGCCCATAAGACTGTAGTGTACACCGCTATAGTATACTACAGTCCCATGCCCATAAGCGCCATGGGACTGTAGTATACCATCGCGCTGTACACTACAGCCCCCTGCCGCCCTAAGCCCATACGACTGTAGTGTACACCGCTATAGTATACTACAGTCCCATGCCCATAAGCGCCATGGGACTGTAGTATACCATTGCGCTGTACACTACAGCCCCCTGCCGCCCTAAGCCCATACGACTGTAGTGTACACCGCTATAGTATACTACAGTCCCATGCCCATAAGCGCCATGGGACTGTAGTATACTATCGCGCTGTACACTACAGCCCCCTGCCACCCTAAGCCCATACGACTGTAGTGTACACCGCTATAGTATACTACAGTCCCATGCCCATAAGCGCCATGGGACTGTAGTATACCATTGCGCTGTACACTACAGCCCCCTGCCGCCCTAAGCCCATACGACTGTAGTGTACACCGCTATAGTATACTACAGTCCCATGCCCATAAGCGCCATGGGACTGTAGTATACCATCACGCTGTACACTACAGCCCCCTGCCGCCCTAAGCCCATACGACTGTAGTGTACACCGCTATAGTATACTACAGTCCCATGCCCATAAGCGCCATGGGACTGTAGTATACCATCGCGCTGTACACTACAGCCCCCTGCCGCCCTAAGCCCATACGACTGTAGTGTACACCGCTATAGTATACTACAGTCCCATGCCCATAAGCGCCATGGGACTGAAGTATACCATCGCGCTGTACACTACAGCCCCCTGCCGCCCTAAGCCACTACCCCGCCACAGCCACTACCCTCTGCCGCACCTAACCCCTAAGCCACTACCCTGCCGCCGAAGCCCCTACCCTCTAAGCCCCCCGCACCTAAGCCCCTACCCCCTAACACCCGCCGCACCTAAGCCCCTACCGTCCGCCGCCAAGCCCACACCCGCCGCACCTAAACCCCTACCCCCTAAGTCCACCGCACCCCTACACCCTAAGCCCCGACCCGCCGCACCTAAGCCCCTACCCCCTAAGTCCGCCGCACCCCTACACCCTAAGCCCCGACCCGCCGCACCTATGCCCCTACCCCGTAAGCCCCGCCGCACCTAACCCCCTACCCTCTAAGCCCCGCCGCACCTAAGCCCCTACCCCCTAAGCCCCGCCGCCTCCTAAGCTCCCGCCGCCAAGCCCCCACCCGCCGCACCTAAACCCCTACCCCCTAAGTCCAAGCCCCGACCCGCCGCACCTAAGCCCCTACCCCCTAAGTCCGCCGCACCCCTACACCCTAAACCCCGACCCGCCGCACCTATGCCCCTACCCCGTAAGCCCCGCCGCACCTAACCCCCTACCCTCTAAGCCCTACCCCCTAAGCCCCGCCGCCTCCTAAGCTCCCGCCGCCAAGCCCCCACCCGCCGCACCTAAACCCCTACCCCCTAAGTCCGCCGCACCCCTACACCCTAAGCCCCGACCCGCCGCACCTAAGCCCCTACCCCCTAAGTCCGCCGCACCCCTACACCCTAAGCCCCGACCCGCCGCACCTATGCCCCTACCCCGTAAGCCCCGCCGCACCTAACCCCCTACCCTCTAAGCCCCGCCGCACCTAAGCCCCTACCCCCTAAGCCCCGCCGCCTCCTAAGCTCCCGCCGCCAAGCCCCCACCCGCCGCACCTAAACCCCTACCCCCTAAGTCCAAGCCCCGACCCGCCGCACCTAAGCCCCTACCCCCTAAGTCCGCCGCACCCCTACACCCTAAGCCCCGACCCGCCGCACCTATGCCCCTACCCCGTAAGCCCCGCCGCACCTAACCCCCTACCCTCTAAGCCCCTACCCCCTAAGCCCCGCCGCCTCCTAAGCTCCCGCCGCCAAGCCCCCACCCGCCGCACCTAAACCCCTACCCCCTAAGTCCGCCGCACCCCTACACCCTAAGCCCCGACCCGCCGCACCTAAGCCCCTACCCCCTAAGTCCGCCGCACCCCTACACCCTAAGCCCCGACCCGCCGCACCTATGCCCCTACCCCGTAAGCCCCGCCGCACCTAACCCCCTACCCTCTAAGCCCCGCCGCACCTAAGCCCCTACCCCTAAGCCCCGCCGCCTCCTAAGCTCCCGCCGCCAAGCCCCCACCCGCCGCACCTAAACCCCTACCCCCTAAGTCCGCCGCACCCCTTCACCCTAAGCCCCGACCCGCCGCACCTAAGCCCCTACCCCCTAAGTCCGCCGCACCCCTACACCCTAAGCCCCGACCCGCCGCACCTATGCCCCTACCCGTAAGCCCCGCCGCACCTAACCCCCTACCCTCTAAGCCCCGCCGCACCTAAGCCCCTACCCCCTAAGCCCCGCCGCCTCCTAAGCTCCCGCTGCCAAGCCCCCACCCGCCGCACCTAAACCCCTAACCCCTAAGTCCGCCGCACCCCTACACCCTAAGCCCCGACCCGCCGCACCTAAGCTCCTACCCCTAAGTCCGCCGCACCCCTACACCCTAAGCCCCGACCCGCCGCACCTATGCCCCTACCCGTAAGCCCCGCCGCACCTAACCCCCTACCCTCTAAGCCCCGCCGCACCTAAGCCCCTACCCCCTAAGCCCCGCCGCCTCCTAAGCTCCCGCCGCTGTCGCTAACACCTAAAGCCCTACACCCGAAGCCCCCGCCGTCCCCTACCCTAACGTCCCCGTCGATCACTCACATGCCTTCTTAGTCATCTGATCGTCCGTCCGATCCACAAGTCCTCTTCCTCCGGCCCCGGGGGTCTTCTCTCTTCTTTCCGCCATCTCCGCCTCTTCGTCCGGCCCCGGGGATCTTCTGTCTTCTTTCCGCCAACTTCCAGCTCCGACGTCCTCTTCACTTATCATTAACATAGAATGGACGACAAATCCACCATTCTATGTCAATGAGATGTGAGGGGCTCTTCTGATTGGTCGCTGTCTACTGCCCTCAGCCAATCAGAAGAGCCCCTCATTTCCCATTGACATACATTACCGGTGTGTCGGCGATTTTATGGCCGGCCACCTGGTTCTGTTTGTCGGCCCTAAAATCGCCGACACACCGCTAATGCATGTCTATGGGCAGTCCGCCCGATTTCGGATTGGACGCAGACCAATCAGAATTCGAGCTCACTGCCCATAGACATGCATTAGCGGTGTGTCCGCGATTTTAGGGCCAACAAATAGAACCAGGTCGGCGGCCATAAAATCGCCGACACACCGCTAATGTATTTCAATGCGAACAAATTAATTTAATATAAAAAAATAATTAAAAAATAATTAAAAAATAATAAAAAAATAAATAAAAAATAAACGGACCTCAAAGAGAACTGGCTCTCAGCCTAAATAATAAATTTAATAATAAAACAAATAATTAAAAAATAATTAAAAAATAATAAAAAATAAATTAAAAATAATAAATAATTCAATAAAAATAATAATAAAAAAAATTAAATATATGCTAATTATATCAGCCCTTTCAGCGGACCTGAAAGAGAACTGGGTCTCAGCCTAAATAATAAATTTAATAATAAAAAAATAATTAAAAAATAATTTAAAAATAATACAAAAATAAATTAAAAATAATAAATAATTCAATAAAAATAATAATAAAAAAATTAAATATATGCTAATTATATCAGCCCTTTCAGCGGACCTGAAAGAGAACTGGGTCTCAGCCTAAATAATAAATTTAATAATAAAAAAAATAATTAAAAAATAATTTAAAAATAATAAAAAAATAAATTAAAAAAAATAAATAATTCAATAAAAATAATAATAAAAAAATGAAATATATGCTAATTATATCAGCCCTTTCAGCGGACCTGAAAGAGAACTGGGTCTCAGCCTAAATAATAAATTTAATAATAAAAAAAATAATTTAAAAATAATTTAAAAATAAATTAAAAATAATAAATAATTCAATAAAAATAATAATAAAAAAATTAAATATATGCTAATTATATCAGCCCTTTCAGCGGACCTGAAAGAGAACTGGGTCTCAGCCTAAATAATAAATTTAATAATAAAAAAAATAATTAAAAAATAATTAAAAAATAATAAACAAATAAATTAAAAATAATAAATAATTCAATAAAAATAATAATAAAAAAATTAAATATATGCTAATTATATCAGCCCTTTCAGCGGACCTGAAAGAGAACTGGGTCTCAGCCTAAATAATAAATTTAATAATAAAAAAAATAATTAAAAAATAATTAAAAAATAATAAAAAAAATAAATAAAAAATAATAAATAATTCAATAAAAATAATAATAAAAAAATTAAATATATGATAATAATATCAGCCCTTTCAGCGGACCTGAAAGAGAACTGGGTCTCAGCCTAAATAATAAATTTAATAATAAAAAGAAAATTAAAAAATAATTAAAAAATAATTAAAAAAAAAAATAAAAAATAATAAATAATTAAATAAAAATAATAATAAAAAAATTAAATATATGCTAATACCGTGTTTCCCCGATAGTAAGGCCCCCCCGATTGTAAGGCCGCCTGGGGGTAAAGGGGGGGCCTGCCAATGTAAGGCCTCCCCCGATTATAAGGCCTTACAATCGGGGGGGCCAATATAAGGCCGCTAGCGGAGGGGGGGGGGAGCGGGAGCGGGTCGCACGTCACGTGCGCCCGCTCATTACATATGCACTGCATCCCCCTGTCAATCAGCGACAGGGGGAGCAGTGCATTATACAGTATATATGGGCCCCCTATTGCTGGCACATTACCCCCTGTTATGAGGCCCCCACCGCTGCTGCTGCTGAAGAGATCTTACCCTCCAGGGTCTTCTTGCAGCACGTCCATCCGTCCTCTGTACTCGCTCGGCGGTCTCCCGGATCATGTGACCCGTCGCAGCGCATGACGTCATCGCGACTGCGACGGGCCGGTCACATGATCCGGGAGACCGCCGAGCGAGTACAGAGGACGGATGGACGCGCTGCAAGAAGACCCTGGAGGGTAAGATCTCTTCAGCAGCAGCAGCGGTGGGGGCCTCATAACAGGGGGGAGTGTGCCAGCAATAGGGGGCCCATATATACTGTATAATGCACTGCTCCCCCTGTCGCTGATTGACAGGGGGATGCAGTGCATATGTAATGAGCGGGCGCACGTGACGTGCGACCCGCTCCCGCAGTGTCCCAGCAGGAGGGGGCCTGTAGGCCACACTGCTGGGGCACCCAATGTAAGGCCCCCCCCGAAAGTAAGGCCGGGGGCCACTTTTGGCCCCCAAAAGAATGTAAGACAGGGCCTTACTTTCGGGGAAACACGGTAATATCAGCCCTTTCAGCGGACCTGAAAGAGAACTGGGTCTCAGCCTAAATAATAAATTTAATAATAAAAAAAATAATTAAAAAATAATTAAAAAATAATAAAAAAAATAAATAAAAAATAATAAATAATTAAATAAAAATAATAATAAAAAAATTAAATATATGCTAATAATATCAGCCCTTTCAGCGGACCTGAAAGAGAACTGGGTCTCAGCCTAAATAATAAATTTAATAATAAAAAAAATAATTAAAAAATAATAAAAAAATAAAATAAAAAATAATAAATAATTAAATAAAAATAATAATAAAAAAATTAAATATATGCTAATAATATCAGCCCTTTCAGCGGACCTGAAAGAGAACTGGGTCTCAGCCTAAATAATAAATTTAATAATAAAAAAAATATTTAAAAAATAATAAAAAAATAAATAACAAATAATAAATAATTACATAAAAAATAATAATTAAAAAAAAAATGCTAATAATAATGATATTACTGCTAATAATAATGCTATTAATGCTAATAATTATGCTATTAATGCTATTATTTATGCTATTAATGCTATTAATGCTAATATTTATCCTATTAATGCTATTATTAATGCTATTAATGCTAATAATAATGCTATTAATGCTATTAATAATGTTATTAATGCTATTATTAATGCTAATAATGCTATTATTAATGCTATTTATGCTAATAATAATGCAATAATGCTATTAATAACGCTATTAATGCTATTATTTATGCTATTAATGCTATTAATGCTAATATTTATCCTATTAATGGTATTATTAATGCTATTAATGCTAATAATAATGCTATTAATGCTATTAATGCTAATAATAATGCTATTAATGCTATTAATAATGTTATTAATGCTATTATTAATGCTAATAATGCTATTATTAATGCTATTAATGCTAATAATAATGCTATTAATGCTATTAATAATGCTATTAATGCTATTAATTATGCTATTAATGCTATTAATGCTAATATTTATCCTATTAATGCTATTAATGCTATTAATAATGCTATTCATGCTAATAATATTGCTATTAATGCTCTTTATGCTAATACTAATGCTATTAATGCTATTTTTTATGCTATTAATTCTATTATTTATGCTATTAATGCTATTAATAATGCTATTAATAATGCTATTAATCCTATTAATGCTATTAATAATGCTATTCATGCTATTAATAATACTATTAATGCTATTAATGCTCATAAATAATGCTATTAATGCTATTAATAATGTTATTAATGCTATTATTAATGCTAATAATGCTATTATTAATGCTATTAATGCTAATAATAATGCTATTAATGCTATTAATAATGTTATTAATGCTATTATTAATGCTAATAATGCTATTATTAATGCTATTTATGCTAATAATAATGCTATTAATGCTATTAATAATGCTATTAATGCTATTATTTATGCTATTAATGCTATTAATGCTAATATTTATCCTATTAATGGTATTATTAATGCTATTAATGCTAATAATAACGCTATTAATGCTATTAATGCTAATAATAATGCTATTAATGCTATTAATAATGTTATTAATGCTATTATTAATGCTAATAATGCTATTATTAATGCTATTAATGCTAATAATAATGCTATTAATGCTATTAATAATGCTATTAATGCTATTAATGCTAATATTTATCCTATTAATGCTATTAATGCTATTAATAATGCTATTAATGCTAATATTTATCCTATTAATGCTATTAATGCTATTAATAATGCTATTAATGCTATTATTTATGCTATTAATGCTATTAATGCTAATATTTATCCTATTAATGGTATTATTAATGCTATTAATGCTAATAATAACGCTATTAATGTAATTAATGCTAATAATAATGCTATTAATGCTATTAATAATGTTATTAATGCTATTATTAATGCTAATAATGCTATTATTAATGCTATTAATGCTAATAATAATGCTATTAATGCTATTAATAATGCTATTAATGCTATTAATTATGCTATTAATGCTATTAATGCTAATATTTATCCTATTAATGCTATTAATGCTATTAATAATGCTATTAATGCTAATATTTATCCTATTAATGCTATTAATGCTATTAATAATGCTATTAATGCTATTAATTATGCTATTAATGCTAATATTTATCCTATTAATGCTATTAATATTGCTATTAATGCTAATAATAATGTTATTAATCCTATTATTAATGCTAATAATGCTATTATTAATGCTATTAATGCTAATAATAATACTATTAATGCTATTAATAATGTTATTAATGCTATTATTAATGCTAATAATATTATTAATGCTATTAATGCTAATAATAATGCTATTAATGCTATTAATAATGTTATTAATGCTATTATTAATGCTAATAATGCTATTATTAATGCTATTAATGCTAATAATAATGCTATTAATGCTATTAATAATGTTATTAATGCTATTATTAATGCTAATAATTCTATTAATAATGCTATTAATGCTAATAATAATGCTATTAATGCTATTAATACTGTTATTAATGCTCATAATACTGCTAATAATGCTATTAATACTGCTATTACTGCTAATAATAATGCTATGGCTTATATTATTGCTATTGATGATGCGATTATTATTTAAAAATCTTTAAAAAAAACAATAAACATATTTTAGATACCCGATGCATTTGCATCAGGCTAACAGCTATAACTACTATAATCAAATTAATGCACGTTCTAGAATCGGGCTCACAGCTAGTATATATATATATATATATATATATATATATATATATATATATATATATATACTGTATATATATATATACACATCCCCCAGCATCTATATTATCTCTCTCTCTCTCTCTCTCTCTCTCTATATATATATATATATATATATATATATATTTTACAGTCCGCAGCTTCTATATTATAATGATAAACTATGTTAAAGGAGCCACTGAGACTCTTTTGCCCAGGACCTACAAGACACCTGGAGCCGGCCATGCCACTCCACCACTCTGAATAAAGAATACCAAAACACAAGCCCACCCCAGCACCACAGAGCCCACCCCCAGCACCACAGAGCCTGCCCCCAGCACCACTGAGCCCACCCACAGCACCACAGAGCCTACCCCCAGCACCAGAGCCCGCCCCCAGCACCACAGAGCCCGCCCCCAGCACTACAGAGCCCGCCCCCAGCACTCCAGAGCCTACTCCCAGCACCACAGAGCCTGTCCCCAGCACTACAGAGCCTACCCCAGCACTACAGAGCCTACCCCCAGCACTACAGAGCCTACTCCCAGCACTACAGAGCCTGCCCCAGCACCACAGAGCCCACCCCCAGCACCACAGAGCCCACTCCCAGCACTACAGAGCCTGCCCCCAGCACCACAGAGCCCGCCCCCAGCACCACAGAGCCCGCCCCCAGTACCACAGAGCCCGCCCCAGTACCACAGAGCCCGCCCCAATCATGACATCACCGCCCTCGCGATACGATAGATTCGGGCACCTGTGGCACCCCAAGGGTTAAAGTGCCACAGAAACATCAACACAGGTTTACTCCTCACACAACACTACACTAGAAAGTGGGAGGAGTTTAGGTGGCACCTGCACTAGTGGGAGGAGCTAAGTTGTTTACCACAGAGCAAGAGTGACAGTTAGTTCAGTCTAGTCTGGAGCAGGAGCAGAGTCAAGTAGAAGTGGAGTTCCTGAGAGGTCTGAGGAGAGGAGACAGAGGAACAGAGGAACATACCCGGGATAAAGAGTTACCCCAAAAACGTGACCCCGGGGAGGCGCTTAAGACAGATACCGGATCCGAGGCTGTGCCTGAGACAGACAGGACAGTAAACACCGGCATAGTGAAGGTCCACCATCTTCACTGTACCATAGCAAAGCAACACGGAGGGGTCAGTGACACAGAGGACTCAAGTTGCCCAGCAGATTGGTACCCGTGAGCAGAGACAGGGCCAGCAGTACAGCTACAAGCAGCAGCAGGGCCACACACAGCGCTTAAGTAGGAAGCCAAGGACCCGGTAAGGGTGGGAGCAACCTGGTACAGACTCCGTGGACAATATTGTAATATACCATCTAACATAGTAACATAGTAACATAGTTTTTAAGGTTGAAGGAAGACTTTAAGTCCATCTAGTTCAACCCATAGCCTAACATGTTGATCCAGAGGAAGGCAAAAAAAAACCCATGTGGCAACACTAATCTCCACATTGGGGGAAAAAATTCCTTCCTGACTCCAGATACGGCAATCAGACTAATTCCCTGGATCAACGCCCTATCAAAGAATCTAGTATATATAACTGGTAATATTATAGTTTTCAAGAAAGGCATCCAGGCCCTTCTTAAATGTTAGTAGTGACTCACTCATTACAACATCATGTGGCAGAGAGTTCCATAGTCTCACTGCTCTTACAGTAAAGAATCCGCGTCTGTGATTATGATTAAACCTTCTTCCCTCCAGACGTAGAGGATGCCCCCTTGTCCCAGTCTCAGGCCTAAGAGTAAAGAGATCATTAGAAAGGTCTCTGTACTGTCCCCTCATATATTTATACATTATTATAAGATCACCCCTAAGCCTTCGTTTTTCCAAGCTAAATAACCCCAAGTTTAATAACCTGTCTTGGTATTGCAGACCCCTTAGTCCTCTAATAACTTTTGTCGCTCTTCTCTGGACCCGCTCTAGTTCAGCTATGTCTTTCTTATACACCGGAGACCAGAATTGTACACAGTATTCTAAGTGTGGTCGCACTAGTGACTTGTATAGAGGTAAAATTATGTTCTCCTCATGAGCATCTATGCCTCTTTTAATACATCCCATTATTTTATTTGCCTTTGCAGCAGCTGCCTGACACTGGCCACTAAATGTGAGTTTGTCATCTACCCATACACCCAGGTCTTTTTCAGTGACAGTTTTGCCCAGTGTTTTACAATTAAGCACATAATTATACCTGTTGTTTCCTCTGCCCAAGTGCATGACTTTACATTTATCCCCATTAAAGCGCATTTGCCATTTAGCAGCCCAAGCTTCTAGTTTACATAAATCCTCCTGTAATATAAAATTGTCCTCCTCTGTATTGATTACCCTGCAGAGTTTAGTGTCATCTGCAAATATTGAGATTCTACTCTGTATGCCCCCTACAAGGTCATTAATAAATATATTAAATAGAAGCGGGCCCAACACTGACCCCTGTGGTACCCCACTGTTAACTGTGACCCATTCTGAGTGTGTTCCATTAATAACCACCCTTTGTTTCCTATCACTAAGCCAGTTCTTAACCCACTTACACATATTTTCCCCTATCCCCATTGCCCTCATTTTATGTATCAACCTTTTGTGTGGCACCGTATCAAAAGCTTTTGAAAAGTCCATATACACCACATCCACTGCATTTCCTTGGTCCAGTCCAGAACTTACTTCTTCATAGAAGCTTATTAGATTAGTTTGACAGGAACGGTCCCTCGTAAAACCATGTTGATAATGGGTCATGAGGTTATTTTTCTTCAGATACTCCAGTATAGCATCTCTTAGAAAACCCTCTAGGATTTTACCCACAGTAGAGGTTAAGCTTACTGGCCTATAATTTCCAAGTTCAGTTTTTGTCCCTTTTTGAATATTGGCACCACATTTGCTATACGCCAGTCCTGTGGTACAGACCCTGTTATTATGGAATCTTTAAATATTAAAAATAATGGTCTATCTATGACAGTACTTAATTCCTGCAGCACTCTGGGGTGTATCCCATCTGGGCCCGGGGATTTGTCAATTTTAGTTATTTTTAGATGATGCCGTACTTCCTCTTGGGTTAAGCAGGTGACGTTTAATTGAGAATTTTTGTTATCACTGATCATATTGTCTGTCATGGGATTTTCTTGTGTAAATACTGTTGAAAAAAAGTCATTTAGCATATTTGCTTTTTCCTCATCCTCATCCACCATTTCACCCAGACTATTTTTAAAGGGGCCAACACCATCATTTTTTAGTTTCTTACTATTTATGTAGTTAAAAAATATTTTGGGATTCTTTTTACTTTCTCTGGCAATGAGTCTCTCTGTCTCAATCTTTGCTGCCTTGATTTGCTTTTTACAAATGTTATTTAATTTTCTGTATTTATTTAATGCTTCATCACTACCTACTTGCTTTAATTCCCTAAATGCTTTCTTTTTGTCACATATTGCACTTCTTACCGCTTTATTTAGCCATAGTGGTTTCCTCCTATTTCTAGCATGCTTATTCCCATAGGGTATATATTGTGCACAGGTCCTATTCAGGATGCTAATAAACATCTCCCATTTGTATTGTGTACTTTTATGTCTCAGGACATCGTCCCAGTTTATTGCACTAAGATCATCTCTCAACCGTTGGAAATTTGCCTTCCTGAAGTTTAGTGTCCTTGTGGCCCCTCTACTACATGTCTTAGTAAAGGATACTTGAAAGCTTATTAAGTTATGATCACTATTACCCAAGTGACCTCCAACCTGTATATTTGATATGCGGTCTGGCCTGTTGGTTAATATTAGGTCCAGCAGTGCCCCCCTTCTTGTTGGGTCCTGAACCAGTTGTGAAAGGTAATTGTCTCTCATAGTTTTCAAAAACTTATTACCTTTGCTGGAACTGCAGGTTTCTGATCCCCAATGTATTTCAGGGTAGTTGAAGTCCCCCATAATAATGACTTCTCCCTGAGACGCTGCTTCATCTATTTGCTTTATGAGGATATTCTCCTCCACTTCCATTATTGTTGGGGACTTATAACAAACCCCTATCAGTAATTTATTATTTTTTCCCCCTCCCCTTATCTCCACCCACAGAGACTCTACATTTCCATTAGATTCACCTATATTATCACGCAGGATGGGTTTTAAGGATGATTTTACGTATAAACATACACCTCCTCCTCGCCTATTTGTACGGTCATTTCTGAACAGACAATAGCCCTGTAAATTAACAGCCCAGTCATGGCTCTCGTCCAGCCAAGTCTCCGAAATCCCCACCATGTCATAATTATTTTCCAACAAAATCAATTCTAATTCCTCCATTTTGTTGGTGAGGCTTCTGGCATTAGTGTACATGCACTTTATGCATCTCTCTTTACCTCTCTTCCTTCCTACTAGTTTGACTGTTCTAACCCCTCCCCCCATGCCACCCCCAATTTTATTACTTGTGCCCAGGTTACTGTTTACACTATCTTCCCCTCCTATACAATAAATACCCTCCCCCCCAATCCCTAGTTTAAACACTCCTCCAACCTTCTAGCCATTTTCTCCCCCAGCACAGCTGCACCCTCCCCATTGAGGTGCTGCCCGTCCCTAGCATAGAACCTGTAGCCAACAGAGAAGTCGGCCCAGTTCTCCAGGAACCCAAACCCCTCCTTCCTACACCAATTCCTGAGCCACTTATTTATCTCCCTAATCTCCCGTTGCCTCTCTGGTGTGGCACGTGGTACAGGCAGTATTTCAGAGAATACTACCTTGGAGGTCCTTGCCTTAAGCTTGCAGCCTAATTCCCTGAAATCATCTTTAAGGACCTTCCACCTACCTCTAACTTTGTCATTTGTGCCAATGTGCACTATGACCGCTGGGTCCTCACCAGCCCCTCCCAGTAATCTGTCAACCCGATCAGCGATGTGCCGGACTCGAGCGCCAGGTAGGCAGCACACTGTTCGACGATCCCTGTCTTTGTGACAGATTGCCCTATCTATTCCCCTAATAATTGAGTCCCCCACTACCAGCACCTGTCTGGCCTGCCCTACTCTCCTGTTTTCCCCCTTACTGGAGCAGACACTCCTCTGGCTTTCAGAGGTCATGCCCTGCTGCAGCAGTGCTATCCCTGAACTCACACCCCCCTCATCTGCCAACATAGCAAATTTATTGGGGTGTGCCAGATCAGGGCTAGCCTCCCTGGCACCCTTCCCTCTACCCCGCCTTCTAACTGTCACCCAGCTAGCTACCTCATGGTCCTGAGGCTCCATAGTACCATCCTCCCCCGCATCTATCCCATTGAGCAGATGTTTAGTGAGCAGCAGACTCCTTTCCATATTGTCTATGGATCTCAGCGTTGTCAGTCGTTCATTTAGATCCAGTATCTGGGCTTCCAAATGCACAACGTACTCACATCTCACACAGCAGTATGCACCCTCGGCCGGCTGGTCAAGGAATGCATACATGTGGCAAGATGTACACTGGATGGCATTGCCAATCATGGAGCTCATTTCCTAATGGGGATTGCACCAGACAGAAATGATAAGTAAAAAGAAATGCAAAGTATTAATAAAATACAACCAGCAATTCAGTAAGTCCTCCCTTCCAAACTCCCTGAATCCAAAGTCACTGAATCACAAGTCACACACTTACTTCTGTCGCACTTGCGCTCTGTCACACAAAGCTCGCGGTCACACTCGCTAGAGAATCAGATATAAAGAGGTTTTTTTTTTTTCTTTTTTTCCCTTAGCAGCAAATCAGCCTGTATCTCAGTGCACTTCCAAGTAAAGACTTGGAAAACAACAGAAACCGTGAGTGTGTGTGATCCTTATACTGAAGTCCCACTTGCCCTCATATACTGCAATTACCTCTACTCTCATCATCTCTACTGCTACCCCTACTCTCCTGCAGCATCAATAACTATCCTTACAGACTTTAACTACTACTACCACTGCCCCGGGGAACCCAGTTCTGCCCACAGGAACTATACTATCCAAGCTGCTATCCCATCATCCCCGGAGGTTCTGCAGCAGCGGCGGCCCCATTACTGGCCGCATATAGTGGGTGGCGTCATGAGTGACAAATCCCCTGTAAATAACCCCCATTTTATTGTGCGGGCCCGGGACACGGTCGGAACCAGGACCGCCGTGACATTCCCCAGCAGCACCCTGGTCCGGCACCGAGTACCCCGTCCCAGTGGGCTCCACACACCCATGTGGTTTACTATAAATATAAAACATGGCAGAATAAGTATGAAAATGTTTTGCGGTATAGAATGGCTTTATGATATAATTTTGAGGGTCAAGATGGCCGTACACCTGAAAGACGTAAAGGTCCATGTCATTCACTTATTACATTTTTTTTTAATAAAGACTATTTAGAAATGTTATCAAACATATGGGCTAAGATTTTAAAAAATATATAATATTTAAGATGAGAAAATGTATTTATTCACAGATTATCAGTCACTTATTATCTTCCCCTGTCTGATCATTCACTTTTAATTCATGGCTCAGTTCTGTCTCCACAATGGAATCAGATGGTTGTCATTTTCTATAGACGCCTATGGAGGGAGAGAGATCACAGAGCTCTGACTGCTTCCTGCAGATAGAAGCTACATAGAGAAAAAACTGCTGAGAAAGGGTAAAAGTGAACAAAAATATTGTTATTCTTTATGTTCACACTACAGCTAATTTTACAAAACCATCTGAGAAAAGTTATACAATAATAGACAATAACTGACACAAAACACGGGGACCCAAACCTTCATTTTTCTGTTTCATTAATGGCAGCTTAGTGCAGGGTCTCCCACCTTGTAAATAGAAAAGTCAATGTAGCTCATGTTAATCTAGTGTTAATTGATTTGCATTAATGAAGTGAATTTGACTTTTTTATTAACCTGAAGAAAATCTCTATAATTCGCCCCTTTCTCACCATGGAAACAACAAAAACCCTCACCCTGGCCCTAATCCATTCCCGCCTTGACTACTGCAATTCTCTATTAATAGACCTCCCCTTACTATACTTTACCTTCTCCAGTCCATCCTTAATGCAGCAGCCAGGATTGTTCTGTTCCCACTTAAAGGCGATAAAGGCACGCTGGTGTATAATGGGGTGAGAGTTCTTACCTTTGTACTTCCAGTAAGAGGGGCAGACAGGACCCGGAGCAGCGTCTCAGATAAGCGTACACACGTTAGGATGAAAACAATGCTGGTTTATTTCGTAGATGAATGATCCAAAACATGGCATTGAGAAATGATGGGAGTGATGGTGTGTCATGGTCCGCGCTGCTTCTGGATTAAAAACTCACCAAAGAGCCCAGCAAACTTTCATCCTCTTTATTGCTTATTCCAACGCGTTTCAACGCCACAACCCGGCGTCTTCCTCAGGGATCAGATCCCTGAGGAAGACGCCGGGTTGTGGCGTTGAAACGCGTTGGAATAAGGAATAAAGAGGATGAAAGTTTGCTGGGCTCTTTGGTGAGTTTTTAATCCAGAAGCAGCGCGGACCGTGACACACCATCACTCCCATCATTTCTCTTGGAACATACCACGATCCAGTGGTAGGTGGAGGTCCTGCAGCAGCTTGGAACATTGATTCCTAAACGCAGTCAAACCAGTTGTGGGGACCACAACTGGATCAGGTGAGCGGCCACACAGCACCACTGTTTACATACTAGTGTCACTAGTGATAGGGCACTATTGCGCCTCTTGTCCCCTCCCTTTATATTTTGCAAAAACATGGCATTGAAATCTTGTATGAAGCTTGTCTCTGGAGTCGCTACTTGTAGGTCGAAAACTTTGCTTCTTCAGCTCCATGGGGAATGAACTATTTGTACTAAAAAATGTCTGCCAATGACTGGGCAAACAGGAAGAGACCAAAACAGCACATACAGGAGCCACACCCCATAGGCTGGACAAGAAAGAGGGGGAAAGAATTGAAAGGTCTGGCCAGCATGTGGCAGCAGAGACAAGCATCAGAGATAATAGCAGTTTAAACTATAAAACAGGATTGAAACAGCACAAGGATCACCCATCTAGCCAAACGTTATTCAGATGCCTCCGCTTTGTGCCAGTCACTGCACTGGCTGCTTATACAATACAGGATCCAATTCAAATTGCTTGTTTTCACCCACAAATCTCTTCACGGTGCAGCGCCCCCTACATCTCCTCCCTCATCTCTGTCTATCACCCCATCCGTTCTCTACGTTCTTCAAATGACCTTTGACTAACATCCGTACTAATCCGATCCTCCTACTCTCTGCTCCAACACTTCTGCCGAGCTGCACCAATTCTCTGGAATGCTCTATCCAAGAAATCAGGACCATCCACAACTTGCATAGCTTCAGACGCTCCCTAGAAACATATCTTTTTACGGCTTCCTCTCATGCTCCCTAATAGAAGTCCTTTGTACTGTACATAGCCCATTCACTATCTCCCTGGACAGAATCTCTTCTTCAAACTCCACCAAACCCAAAAGCTCTACACAGATTGTCTGGTGATCATTCATGTAACTTTACTTCTATCCCCCTCTTCGTCAAAATGCCTAGACCATCACTGTAATAAGCCCCTGTAGTTTGTGTAACCCCTATTCCGTTGTAGATTGTAAACTCTTTTGAGCAGGGTCACCTTTATTTTTGCTTTAATTATTGTATTGTACATGTTACACTAATTCACTGGTTATTGTATTGTAGCTTACTGTACTGTATTTTTTACATTGTTTCTCTGCTTTATTTATTGTACTTTTAACATTGATTCTCTGCTTAGTGTATTGGATGCTTTACATTGATTCTGTACTTTAATTACTTCTTATATTGTATATTTTTTATTCCTACCTATGACCATTTGTATATGAACCACTGTATTGTAAAGCGCTGCGAAATATGTTGGCGCAATATAAAGATTTTTATTATTATTATTGTTGTTATTATTATTATTATTATTATTATTATTATTATTAACAATTGTACAGTAATAAACACAAAGACCATGAATCATGAAGATTAGCAGTTTTGCACTCCAGTCTTGAAGGGTGGGCTGCAACTACAGTAGAATGTGAACACTAGTCACTACACGGATAAGCCGAAAGGCAGGGTAGTTGTGGCGCCCCACTAGTCGTGACGCCACCTAAGAGTACTGCACCCATATAAGAGTGTGGAGTGTTCCTGTAACTAGGGAATTGGGATGACTTAACAAAGGACCCTCACACAACACATCCACACACACCCTAGGTAGATGACCATGGGTGGACCTGTTCTAGGGAGGACCCAGTCCCGTGGGAGGAGTTACAGGGTAGAAAAGTGTGTGGGTGGGAGAAGAGTTAGACAGTTAGAGGGAGTCTCAGAGGAGAGCTCCATTGGGGAGTGAGGAGTGCAGGACGGCGGAGAGGCCGTCAGGACAGAAGGGAGATCCTAAGGGCACCAGGTAGTGCGGTGCGTCTGAATCCGGACCCGATACGTTTATCGACCGGAGGGATCTGGTCCCGGGACAGAGGACTGGCTCTGAGCACGGTGCGAGTGTTCACCCCTGAGCCATCAAACCTGAGGCCTGAGCTTCTAGAAGAACTTGTGGCCGAACGCCCGGTGCATCCTGAAAAGGCACCAAACAGGGTCCCGAGGACTCGATGAGGAGTCCTTCAGAGAGGATCCTTGGGAGCTGGCTCAAGGCTCTGTGCGCGGGAGCTCTGAAGGAGACATGAGAGAGCGCAGTGAGGGATCGGATAGGAACAGCAGCCATACCAACGAGGGTCCTGAGAAAAGCATCCTGGTTCCCCAGTGACTACCCAGGCCAGGCAGACCCGAAGAGACTGTGCTATCTGTTAACCTGCTTTAAAGAACTGCCAGTAAACCCGTACAGAGTGAAAAGACTGTGTGGCGTACTTTATTATCTCTACCTGACGAGCCGCCGACTGCATCAGGAAAAGGACAAGTGACAAGGGCTGGTGTAAACTGTGTCCCTGTGTAAAAACTATAATGTCGAGCCCACTGGGACGGGTTACTCGGTACCGGACCAGGGTTGCTACTTGGGAATGTCACGGATGTCCTGGTCCGGACCGTGTCCCAGGCCCTGGCAAGTAAAAGGGGAATATTTACAGGGGATAATAGTTTGTTGTGACGCCACCCACGACTTGTGGTCAATAATGGGACCACCGCTGCTGCAGAACCTCCGGGGATGATGTTTAAGCAGCTGAAGTTGTAATAGTTCTCCGCGGGTAGAACTTGGTTCCCCGAGGCAGTGATGATAAAGTCTATGGTGTAGTGTGTAGGCTTGTGAGGAGTGCAGTGCACTTACTGTCCTGATGCTGCAGAATTCTTCCTTCAAGGTTCAGAGCTGACAGGCTGTGGCTCTGCAGGTTGTATTCCTCTGCGGTCCTGTTGGAGGGAATCATATGCAGGCAATAGGGAATCATGCAAGGGAATCAGAAGCAGGGTTCACCGTGTTTACTTCTCTGTTTCTCAGCATAACAGCTCAGTCACAGTTCAAGTTACAGGTCTCTACACGGGCACAACTCTCCCCTCCGGCTTCCTTTAGGGTACCGTCACACCTGGACATATTGCTCGCGATTTCACAGGCAATGCTGAGGCCTGGCCTGTCGCCGGCGACATCGCCAATGCGTCGCCCAATGTAAATGGGCGAGGGCAACACATCTGAGTGGCCGTCTGGTTTCACATCAGAGCTCTGAAACCAGGCGACCATTCTTGGGCGATGTGTGCTGTTCGCCCTGTGTAACATCTCATGAGCGATGTCAAGAGCGGCAGCACCCATCGCCTAAACCATTTCGGTAGGCGTTTCTGGGCGTATTTACTACCTCTGGCGGTCTTCGTGGATTGGTGGCAGCTCGAGCGTTACGATTGGTCGTCTTGTTTCTCGGTGCCATATTTGATGATGTGTGCGTCAAAAGGCTTTATTACCCAGAAGCGTACATACTGTACAGTAGCGCATTGCTGTGGCCTCTATGTTTGCGGCTGTGTGTGTTCAAAGTGCAGAGATGTGCGACGGGCAGCAATGTGTGTTAACATCAACGCAATTACATGACAACTCGTGTGCATCAGAGCGCTGTAGTGGCAGCCTTCCTGTTTAAAGTATATGACGCACAAGCATACAGTGAATCCTCTGGCTTTTGCGGCACCTCTGGGCCCCCGTCAATATATGACATCTCTCCTGTGCATTCAATCTTTTGGCGCCGCCTTCCTGGTGCTTTCCCTTCCCCATGCGCCCAGCCTCAGCCTCCCTAGTGATGTATATGCCTCCAGCCTCAGTCTCCCCAGTGACCTATATGCCCCCAGCCACAGCCTCCCCAGTGACGTATATATGCCCCCTGCCTCAACCTCCCAAGTGAAGTAAATGCCCCCAGCCTCCCAGTGATCTTTATGCCCCATCCTCAGCCTCCCCAGTGATGTATATGCCCCCAGTGATGTATATGCCCCCAGCCTCAGCCTCCCCAGTGACGTATATGCCCCCAGTCTCTCCTGTGATCTCTATACCCCAGCCTCAGCCTCCCCAGTGACATATATGCCCCCCAGTCTCTCCTGTGATCTCTATGCCCCAGCCTTAGTCTCCCCAGTGTGTAAACACAAGGAGACACAACGAGGCACAGAATAGTGCCCTATCAATGATGACACTTTTTGGAAAAAGGTGAAGTGTAATTCCACTCACCTTGTTGGGTTGTGCAAACCCACAACCGGCTGGAGCGCAAGAAATGCAGCTGCTGCTGGACCTCCACCTACCACAGGACGTGGATCACTGGTATCAGATGTAAGGAAAAAGGTGTGTAACGGTCCGCGCTGCTGTGTCACAAAGTCACGGAGAAGACAGTGCTTCAGTAAAACATCCTTTATTCTTCCTGTCCTACGCGTTTCAAAGCCACCTCTGAGCTTCTTCCTCAGGGACCTGATGGCCCTGAGGAAGGAGCTCAGAGGTGGCTTCGAAACGCGTAGGACAGGAAGAATAAAGGATGTTTTACTGAAGCACTGTCTTCTCCGTGACTTTGTGACACAGCAGCGCGGACCGTTACACATATTTTTCCTTAGTCTCCCCAGTGACCTATACGCCCCCAGTCTCTCCTGCTATCTCTATGCCTCAGCCTCCCCAGTGAAGTATATACCCCCAGCCTCCCCAGTTGATCTCTATGCCCCAGCCTCAGCCTCCCCAGTGACATATATGCCCCCAGTCTCTCCTGTGATCTCTGTACCCCAGCCTCAGCCTCCCAAGTGACATATATGCCCCCAGTCTCTTCTGTGAGGTGTATGGCTCTAGCAAACTTGGAAAAGCAGTTGAGAAACAACATGATCAATATCACCTAACATCACAGCAACGCAAAATAGAAGCAGCCCCAGCCACAACAGTAGGGGCAAGTTGATTGTTTAACCAAATATAGGGTAATTTTCAAGTTGATCATTTTGTGAGGCCCTGAAAGGATAGTAGAGCTGTCCAAATGGCCTTTGGCAGAAAAAGGTTTCCCTCTCCTGGAATTCCAGAAGGATAGCAGATCAGAAAAAATGTACAAGGCAAATGGATGGCCAGAGAAGGTCCAAGGTATGACAGCAATAGATCTAAACACAGAGCACATGTAAGCAAGGCCAACATGCACCAATGAGCAAAATGCTACAACTGGTATTTATTTGCGGCTAACTGCTCAGCTAACTAGCTGGGCAATCATAGAGAACAGGGAACACCTGAAGAAGCCCAGCACCTCCCAGTCTCAGATTGGACAGGTGGGCTGTCAATCAACACACTGACAGATCAGCACGCCCCACACTAGATTGGACAATGTAGCTGTAACTCACCCAACTGACAGCTCAACACGGCCTGATTCCATAGTGCAGCAAACTGTCACTGTGGAACATTTAATGGCCAGGCTGAAAGCTACCTTTGAGACCAGTGTAGATGCCAGAGCGAAAATGATATTCTTTGGGTGCCGGAAGAAACAACAAGAGAGTGTGAGAGACTTTGCATTAAATCTACAGGAGGCACTCAGGGCACTCAAACAGGCAGAACCCGCCTTGGCACAGGGGGAAGATAAACTGCTAATCGACCAATTTGTTGATGGACTATTATTTCTTCCTCATAGAGAATGGCTGCGAATGATGGCTATACAGAACCCAGATTTGAACTTTGTCCAATTTAAAGAGATAGTGCATCTGAATACTGCAGGCAGAAGAGCCTGATGATACAGACTCTGCCCAATGTTTAGTTGCAACGTACCAGCAATCGGGGCTGCAAATCCCTGCAGCCATGTCAGGGGCTAGTGCTAAACCTCAGGAGCCCATCACCAATGAGGCTCTAAACCAAAAGATTGAAGCCTTAACAAAAACTGTAGCTGAATTGGCCAAGGCTATGCAGGAGCTCCGTGGATCCAAGGTCGTGGAGAAGATCGAGCAAAGAGGACATCCTGTGGATGAGACCCATGAGGTATCCAGCGACCTGAGGACGACCCAGCGACCGATACCACTCGGATGAACAGCCCATTTGCTGCAGAGAACCAGGTCACTTTGCCAGGGAGTGTGCTTTAAACGAGGATTCGCTGGGGAAGCGGTCCGCCCCAGGAATAAACTCATAAGGTCCACCAAGCTTTCGGAACAGGTACATGGGAGGACGTCCAATTATACATGTCGTGTTGCATAGCATTCCCTGAACGCTCTACTGGACACCGGCTGACAGATAACCTCCATACCTCATATCCTTCATAAACGGTACTGGGCTGATTCAGACATTACGCGTGGTCCAGACAATGACTGTAATATATGGGCTAGCGATGGTAAACTAGTACCACAGATTGGGTTTAAAGAAATTACCATTAAAGTTGGGAGAGTAGAATTAAAAGATCAAGGGGTGATAATTGTTGATGTGGACCAGCATGAACATGATGCAACTATTCTGCTAGGAACAAATGTGATTGAAAATTGTCTTGCAGAGCTTATTGTTGTTTTACAGCAGATTGCCGAGACTGCCAATACTGGACAGCAACAAGTCCTGTAGAAGGAAATCAAAGCGTTGATGATGAGACAGCAGGTAGAGTTGTCTGGAGGAGAAATTGGTAGTGCAAGGGTAAGTGACCCGATACCCATTGTGATACCTCCCAAAACTGAAATGTTGGTCTGGTGTAGAGCCGCAATAGGCCTCAGAGGGCGAGATTATCAGGCCTTGGTAGAGCCCGTGTACTCAGACAGTAGGCCCACTGTGCTGACGGCCAGAGGAGTAGTTGAGGTACACAGGGGTAGAGTGCCAATATGCCTTTTGAATTGCGGAGAAGAGGAGGTAACCTACCAAAGTATGCTACCATGGCTAAATTGTACACTGTGGATAACAACGCCATTACCACAGTTGAACCCTTGAACCCATTAAACCCGGCGGAGTGTAATGGCTCAGAGGGAAAGCTGGAGAATTGGTGCCAAAAGCTACATGTAGGTACCAGTTCTACACCCTCCCATCAAAAATATGGAGTATACCAGGTAGTGAGAGAGTACGAGCAGATCTCCAGTAAACACCCACTAGACTTTGGGCAGATCAGAGGGGTAGAACACAACATACCCACAGGTAATCATCCACCTATTAAGGAGAGGTATAGACCCGTACCACCCGCTCACTACCAATGTGCAAATAATATCCTGAAAGAGATGAAGGAAGCTGGGGTCATAAGAGACAGTTGTAGCCCCTGGGTAGCTCCTTTAGTGCTAGTGAAAAAGAAGGATGGAACCATGAGGATGTGTGTAGATTACCGGCAGATCAACCGCATTACACACAAAGATGCATACCCATTACCAAGAATTGAGGAATCACTAGCTGCATTAAAATCTGCTAACTACTTTTCCACCTTAGATCTGACTAGTGGGTATTGGCAAGTTCCTGTGGCAGAGGCTGACCGTGAGAAGACAGCTTTCACCATGCCGATGGGCCTCTGCGAGTTCAACTGTATGCCATTTGGACTCTGCAATGCACCCGGTATATTCCAAAGACTAATGGTGTGCTGCCAAGGGCACAAGAACTTCAAAACTGTTCTCCTGTACCTTGATGACGTCATAGTCTACTCCAAGACGTATGAAGAGCATCTACAACACTTGGCAGAAATGTTTGAAGCCTTGTCCGGTTATGGTATGAAAATAAAGCCATCCAAGTGTCACCTGCTGAAACCAAAGGTACAGTACCTCGGCCATGTAGTAAGCTCTGAAGGTGTAGCACCGGATCCCGAAAAGGTTATTGTGATAAGGGATTGGCCAAGACCCACCAGCGTGAAAGAGGTGAGGCAATTACTGGGACAGGTCGGCTACTATAGAAAGTTCATCAAGGGGTTTACAAAGCTGGCAGCCCCCCTACAAGACATCCTGGTAGGACAGTCTAAGAAGTCTTCGGCCGGAGTCCTCCTTTCCAGTGGAGTGATGAAAAGGAAGAGTCCTTCAAGAAGTTGAAGTGGGCCCTGACAGGGGATGAAATTCTGGCATACCCTGATTATCATTAACCCTTCATTTTGTACACGGATGGTTTGGTATTTTGTATTTTCAAAGCTTGATTTGGCTGCTGATGGTAAGATGTACACGGATGTCAGCAACGTGGGATTGGGAGCAGTACTGTCTCAAGTGTAAGAGGGTAAAGAAAGAGTAATTGCCTTTGCAAGTAGAAAGCTCAGTCCTACCGAAAGAGTGTGCTGTATTTCACTTTTCAATGCAGCTCTATGAGGCCTCATTCTGGTTGTCGTAGAGATGCATTGAACTCTTGTGACACAACTTCTGGTTTCCGACCAGTCAGAAGCTATGGGCACAAGATGGCACCAAAGGACCGGAGTGGTGTCAGTAAAGTATGAAAATGCTGGAAGGTGAGAATTAGGGTACGTGCTCACAGTCCGGAGGCACTGAGTGTTGGATGCAGTGCCTCCGAACCTGCGAGAACCCGCGAGTGCACATAGGGAGACCGCAGCCGCCCTGTACTCTCTATCTGCAGTGGAGGCAGCTTCTCCCTGCGTGCAGCCAATGGTGACCTCTTCCAACTCCACAGCATGAAATGAACATACTGTGGGTATGTGGAAGAGAGGAAACCGCACCGCAACTGAAAGAACGCTGCAGAGGGGAGAAGCACAGGGAGGATGGGATTTCTACAAATTACCCACTGTGCTGCTACTGTACAACGCAACATTTTGGACACAGCAGCAATACACTGCTTTACTGATCCTGAGCATACAGCCTAAAGCTACATTCAGACTGTGCATTTTTTTATCTATTTTGCAGTGCATAAAACTGATCACTCAAATGACATCCCAACCAAGTCAATGGGTTTTCATTTTTTGCCATTCACACAGAGCACTTGTATCGTGATCATTTTACTCACTTTTGGAGGTTCCGTTTTAGAAAAGGGTCCGTCAATTTGTCTCGCATTTTCTGATCCGTTTTTACCATAGGAGCCATTGTCTATGGGTAAAAAAAAACGCACCCAAAAACGGATCCAGTTTTTCTGCTGACATTACAGCAAAAACGCCGCATAAGGCTGAAGGCACACTGATCCCTCCAAAACGGCGCGTTTTTGAAGCGCGATATTAATGCGAGTTTGATGCGTGTAGTAGTGCGAGTGTGGTGCTAGTGTGGTACGATTGAGATTTTTTCATTCCTAATGTGATCCGACAGACTAGCACCCTCTCCTGGTGTCAAGACTGCACTGACTTGCTGCCACTCATTTGTCAATCAATGGGGTCACTTGTGGGGGAGCTCCAATGTGTAGGCACCCAGGGGCTCACCAAACGCAACATGGTGTCAGCTAACAATTTGAGCTGATTTCCATTCAAATTGTTAGCAGACACCATGTCGTGTTTGGAGAGCCCCTGTGTGCCTACACATTGGAGCTCCCCCACAACTGACCCCATTGATTGACAAATGAGTGGCAGCAAGTCCAATGAATCCGCCATTTTCTGGGGTGGCTGTGGGTTGCAATTTGCAGCGTGGGGGGACCCACAACATTTGGATCTCTCCACGAAGAGGATTGCAGCCCTCCAACTGCCAAGTTGTACCTAGCTGGCAACCAAAAATATGGCAAAGCTCCATGTCATTTTATTGGTAGAAGTAATAAAAAAAAATGATGTGGGGCTTCGCCATATTTTTGGTCCAGCCAGGTACAACTTGGCAGCTGCGGACTGCCACCAACCTCTAGCTGCCTCGCTGTACCTGGCTGGCAACCAAAAATACAGCGAAGCCCATTTTATTTTTATTTCTAGAACAAATTCTAGAAAAAAAATGATGTGGGGCTCCGCCATATTTTTGATCCAGCCAGGTACAACTAGACAGCCGGGGGCTGGAATCCGCAGCATGGAGAGGCCCAAGCGTTCTGGGTCCCCCATGCTGCGAAGTGCAGCCCGCAGCTGCCCCATAAAATGGTGCATTCATTGAAGCGCCATTTTCTGGCGCTGTACCCATGCTCTTCCAGTTGCCCTGGTGCCGGTGGAAAACTGGGTAATAAAGGGGTTAATGCCAGCTTTTTATTGGCAGCTGGCACTAAGCCGGAGATTCATAATATTGGGCCAATGTTAGACCCGCCATTAGGAATCTCTGGTAAGTAGTCAATAAATACACACAGAGAAAAATATTTTAATTTGGAAAGAAAACAAACAAAATTCAGACTCCATCTGTATTAGGGTGGAGGCACACTAGGGGCGTGAAAAACGGAGCGTTTTGTACGCTAGCCATTTCGGCAACTACGTCGCGTATTTGTCCGCGATCGCAGTGCGAGTTGTGTGCAAGTGCGGTGCGAGTGGGGTGCGTTTGCAGTGTGAGTGCGATGCGAGTGCGTTTTTTCAGTCACAAACAGCGATCCGAGTGTAAGGTGTTTTTGAGGCATGGAGGCATGCAGGTGCACTTCAGAATTGGAATCAGCTTGTACTTCCTGTTCTGCTGATCACGTACAAGCGTATTTCGCGCATGTAACTCGCATGGTGTGCTGCCTTCATGCGAGAAAAAAACACCGCCATAGACTTGCATTGGCCGTACGCGCGTAGAAATCGCACACATACGCAGCATGCTGCGAGTGTAATCGCATTGCCGGTGACATGCGAGAGGCGACTGCGTAAAACGGACCACTGTGCCCTGGCCAATTTCTTAACATCAGTACGAGTGACATGCGTTTTTTACAAGCGTGAGACTCACGCGAGTCTCACGCCAGTGTGCCTCCACCCTTAGAAAGATACGACGTAGTCCATAACGAAGGTCCCACGACGCTTGATCGCCTCCGACGTAGTCCACAATGAAGGTCCCACGATGCTCGATCGCCTCCGACGTAGTCCACAATGAAGGTCCCACGATGCTCGATCGCCTCTGCTCCAGATATTGCAGCAAGTGATCAAGTGTCCTCTTCCTACAGTCTCTGGGGTCAGAGTTATGGTGCACTGTATGGTAATGATCTGTCATACAGTGCACCATGACTATGATCCCTGAGACTAGAAGAGGACACTTGATCCCTTGTTGCATCCATCCACCCATCATCCACGCATGTACACATCCATTTGTGCACACATCCACGCATGCAGTCACACATACGCACACATCCATCCATGCACGCATCCACGCACGCACGCACGCATCCACGTACCCACACATCCACGCACCCACACATCCACGCATCCACTAATCTACGCATCCACACATCCACACATCCACGCACCCACACATCCACGCACCCACACATCCACGCACCCACACACCCACGCATCCACTAACCCACGCACCCACACATCCACGCACCCACACACCCACGCACCCACACATCCATGCACTCACACATCCACACATCCACTCACCCATGCACCCACACATCCACGCATCCACTAACCCATGCACCCACGCATCCACACACCCACGCACCCACACATCCACGCACCCACACCCACACATCCACGCATCCACTAACCCACGCACCCACGCACCCACACATCCACTAATCCACGCATCCACGCACCCACACACCCACGCACCCACACATCCACGCACTCACACATCCACGCATCCACTAACCCATGCACCCACACACCCACACATCCACGCATCCACTAACCCATGCACCCATGCATCCACACACCCACACATCCACGCACCCACACACACCACACATCCACCCATCCACTAACCCACGCACCCACGCACCCACACATCCACACATCTACGCACCCACACACCCATACATCCACACATCCACTAACCCATGCACCCACACACCCATGCACCCACACATCCACTAATCTACGCATCCACGCACCCACACACCCACGCACCCACACACCCACGCACCCACACATCCACGCACCCAGACAACCACACATCCACGCATCCACTAACCCACACATCCACGCACCCACACACCCACACTCCCACACATCCACGCATCCAATAACCCACGCACTCGCACATCCACGCACCCATGCATCCACGCACCCACGTATACACGCCCCCCCACATCCACACACCCACGCATCCACACATCCACACACCCACACATCCACGCACCCACACATCCACGCACCCACACATCCACGCGCTCTCACAACCACGCGTGCACACATCCATCCATTCACACCCATCCATCCATGAACCCACTCACTCATTCATTCATACGGTACTTACCTCAGGGCGGACGCACCCACACACCCACACATCCACGCATCCACTAACCCACGCACCCACGCATCCACGCACCCACACATCTACGCACCCACACACCCATACATCCACACATCCACTAACCCACGCACCCACACACCCACACATCCACTAATCCACGCATCCACACACCCACGCACCCACACATCCACGCACTCACACATCCACGCATCCACTAACCCATGCACCCACACACCCACACATCCACGCATCCACTAACCCATGCACCCACGCATCCACACACCCACGCACCACACACCCACACATCCACGCATCCACTAACCCACGCACCCACGCATCCACGCACCCACACATCCACACATCTACGCACCCACACACCCATACATCCACACATCCACTAACCCACGCACCCACACACCCACGCACCCACTAATCCACGCATCCACGCACTCACACACCCACGCACCCACACACCCACGCACCCACACATCCACGCACCCACACATCCACACATCCACGCATCCACTAACCCACACATCCACGCATCCACGCACCCACACATCCACGCATCCAATAACCCACGCACTCGCACATCCACGCACCCATGCATACACGCACCCACACATCCACACACCCACGCATCCACACATCCACACACCCACACATCCACGTACCCACACATCCACGCACCCACACATCCACGCGCTCTCACAACCACGCGTGCACACATCCATCCATTCACACCCATCCATCCATGAACCCACTCACTCATTCATTCATACGGTACTTACCTCAGGGCGGAGCAGCACTGGAGGAGGGGCGTTCCAGCGAGGAGAGGAGGCAGAGCGGCGGCTACACCGGCGGGATTGAGGAGTGGTGAGATCGGACATGGGGATCGGGGGGTGAATGGCAGGGACAGAAAGCCACACACACAGACAGCTACACTCACACAATACTCACCACCAACAGCAGCTCCATCCTTTACATTCACCCCGTATCCACGCTGTGCAGTGACTTACGGTGCCCATAGAAGAGTTGAGGGGGCGGAGCCCAGAGGAGATTAACTGGAGAGGAGGTGGGGCCCAGAGGAAATTGACTTGAGAGGGCCCACAGAAGAGGTGAGGGGGCGTGGCCAAGAGGAGATTAAGGACACCCACTCACCTCTCCTCTGGGCCCCCTCTCCTGTCAATCTCTTTGGTCCCCTGACAGCTGTCAGAGCAGTCATGCCCTGGCAGTGGCCTTGTGTAAATTAGGTTACTTTCTCTTTTATGTGCATTTTTACTGTCAGGTTTTCCACAAGTGTAAATCTATGGAAACAATCTATACTTAAACCTCAATGTACCCGCAGGAGAAATTGACACTTTTGGGATATGAAACCCGCACCGCCGGACAGTTTACGCTGACTAGAAAAGATGGGCAGGAGATTTTCATAAATCCCATCCACTTTCCTGGAACTGTAAGACCCCTTTCACATCAGCATTATTTTTAAATCGCGGCAGATGCGGTGAAAAAACTGCATCTGCCGCGATTACCGCATAACCGCGATACCTGCGGCACAGTTGCGGCAAGCCCCATGCAATGTCTATGGGGGTGCAGCAGGTGCGGCAAGTGCGGTTTCGGCACTTGCGGCAGGTGCGGCCGCGGAAAAAAACCGTGGTCAGCCACGTTTTTTTTGCGGCCGCACCTGCCACAAGTGCCGATACCACACCTGCCGCACCCTTACCGCAAGCCCCATAGACATTGCATGGGGCTTGCCGCAACTGTGCCGCAGGTGTCGCGGTTATGCGTTAATCGCGGCAGATGCGTTTTTTTCACCGCATCTGCCGCGATTTAAAAATAACGCTGATGTGAAAGGGGCCTAAGATGCTGAGTGTTCGACACAGCGAAAATACACAAATACACATAGCTAAACTCATTGTGAGTACACAGCCGTTAACTGCGGCAATATTACCACTCATCATCATCATTACCACTCACAATCATTGTTACGCCTGATGAGGCGAACCTGAGGAAGGTGGATCCCCTGAACCTAAGACACCAGTCACTGACCTGGAGGAGCACCCCCAGGATGACCACCGAAACTGCCACAGGAGGTTGAGGTAGGCTTACAAAGATAGGAGACCAACAGAGGGCAGTCCCAGGGCATCCCAGTGCCCCGGCAGCTGGCACCTCAGGATTGAGTACTGAGACAGGTACAGGAGAAGCGGATGCACAGGCAGAGCCAGCAGATGGTGGTGGGTGGTGTTGATGAGCAGACACAACAGATGGTGATGGTTGGCGGTGAGTTGCAGGCACAGGTGGGCACAGGTAGGCACAGCAGGGGATTAGCAGGCAAGGAAACACAATCACAGGTTAGTATATACAGTAAGGCACCAAGCAAGGGACCTGAACAACTAACTAACACACGTTACTCAGGCACCTGTCAGTAGGTGAAGCCTATGGCCAATAGGCACTTACAGGTCAGGGCGCGCTGGCCCTTTAAGACAGGGCAGTGCAGTGCAGAGGCTTATCGCGCATGCATGGACCTCAGGAGCCGGTGGTGACAGACGTATCCAGAGGGAGCGGAGAGCCAGGGCAGGGAGTATGGCGGTATCCCTGCACACTTCAAATCTGGGATGCGGCTGGCATGACACTATCCTCCCTTCCCCCTTCCCCATAACTTCCTCTCTTTTTTAGGCCAGAATGGGACTTCTCTAAAGGTACCGTCACACCTGGCGAATTCGGCAGCGATTCTATAGGCGACGCTGGGGCGTATCTTATGTGAATAGGCGAGGGTGATGCATTTGAGTGGTCGCCTGGTTTCACAGCAGCGCTATGAAACCAGGCGAGCACTCTGGGGCGATGTGTACACATCACCTCATGTAAACGGGTGGACGGCAATCTCACAGGCGATGGGAGCCATAGGCTCCCATGTTACAGCATCACCGCTGGGGTTTTTAGACACCCCAGCGGCGCTGCCTGTAAGATGTAAACATGCGACGGCGATGCTGACATTCTTCCTGAGCTCCCAAGATCTTTCCTCAGGACCAAATCCCTTCCAGTTAATTAGGAAAAGGGATTTACCGTACCTTTTACCTCTTTCATGGCCAGGATATCGCTCACCTTGAAAATGTTCTCAAAGCTGACCAGCTGAGGTGACGACCACCGAAGATGCAACATAGAACTATTGGTTTGAGGAGTGAGACGTGGAAGGCATTGAGTATTCGGAGACAGACAGGAAGTTTCAATTTATAAGAAACACTGATAATCCGATTTATGACTTCAAAAGGGCCGATGTATTGTGGACCCAGTGTGTATGACAGGATATTTAGGCGGATGTATTTTGAGGAGAGCCACATCTTGTCACCAGGAAGGAAGCATGGGGAATCCAAACGCCTTTTGTCGCATGCTACTTCTATGGGGGATAGGGGATATATATGCCCCCTAGGAGGAGTAGCACTTGGAAGTAATTCGAATGGACAGTTGTACGACCCATGTGGGGGAAGATTAATTGCCTCCTTTTTAATAGATACGTCCGCATATGACCAGTAGGCTGATGGTAACCCCGGCAGAGATGATGAAAGTAGTAGAGAACGAACTGGGAGTTCGGATTTAAGACACCTCTCATGACAGGACTGACTCCAGCGCGGTACATCTCCAGTACGCCAGTCAAGGAGAGGTTTGTGGCTTTGTAGCCATGGCAGACCCAGAAGGATTGGGTGTGACAGATGGGGCAATATGTAGAAGGCAATGTACCACTTGTGCAGTGCTTCTATCTACAGCTCCACTTGCTCTGTGACACCCAGAATGGATTCCTTTAAGGGTCTCCCATCTACAGTAGAGATGAACAGGAGATATAAAAGGGAAGTTACAGCCTGCTGTATGAAATTCCCTGCTAATCCAGAGTCCAGATAAGCCACTTCCATGAACCAAACCTCTCCAAGAGTCACCTGCACGGTCAGGGTCAATGGCAAAGAGGAGTCATCTTTGCCTGTTTTCTCAGGACAGGCACAAACCAAGTGACTTGCACTGCCACAATAGAGGCACAAGCCCTGGGTCAATTTCTCTTTCTGATACGGTCGACCTGCATGGGTTAGGAGGCGGAATAAGAGGCGGAATAAGAAGCGGAATGTCGAGTGGTGAGCGACTTCTAAAAGGAAAGAAAGGAGCTAAACGAGGGAACCTTCTCTCTTGGGACACCTCACTGGATTGTTCCTGAAAGCGTTAGTCGAGCAGTCTAGCGAGAGATCAGGTCATCCAAGGTAGAGGGAACATCATGACCGGCCAGCTCATCCTTGATCCTTCCAGCCCCTGTAAGAAGGCCCCAACCAGAGCCTTGTTGTTCCAACCAAGTACACATGATAACGTGCAAAACCTTATGGCATATTGTGAGGGCACCGTGGTGCAATCTTAAAAGCAAGGCAGTTGCGGAGGTGACTTGGCCTGGCTTATCAAACACTTTACAGGATATCACTAGGATGACCTGCAGATTATAGACAATCGAGTCATTTTTTACCCATAGGGGATTGACCCAAGCTAGAGGTGATAGCAGGTGGTGACGAGCAGATACTGGTAGGCACAGCAGATGGTAGTGGCTGGCGGTGACTGGCAGGTACAGGTAGGCTCAGCAGGTAACAGAGCAAAGGGGACCTGACAACTATTGTTAGGCTGCCTTCACACTTGCGTTTGTGTCTGCATGCGGAGGGCATGCAGACGCAAACGCAGTGCAACGCAGCACATACTTATGTGAACGCAGCGGAGAAGCTCCGCATGCGTTCACATAAGTATGGTGCCCGGGCAGCCAATCAGCTGTCTCTGGGGGTGGCCGGGAGGAGGAGATCAGCGGCAGAGATCTACTCCTCCCGACACAGCTGATCTCCCGCCGGTGTCAGCGGGGAGATACAGCTGTTTAAATCTCCTGCGCTGACACCGAATAGGGTGATATCGGTGCAGGAGATAAGAAACAGCTGATCGCTGTTTCAAATCTCCCACGTCGACCTCACCTATTCGCTGTCAGCGCAGGAGATTTAAACAGCTGTCAGATCAGCTGTTTCTCCCCGCTGACACCGGCAGAAGAGCAGCGGCGGCTCTAGCTGATCTCCCGGTGGCTGCCGCTGATCACCGGTGGCCACCGGGAGAGATTTCAATGAGATCCGCAGCGTTCTCCCGCGCTGTCATGCGGAGGACACTGCGGATCCATTGAGATCCATGCATTGTTTGTGCGCTTGCAGATAAAACAAGCGCCCGTCACCGCACAAAAAATGCAACATGCTGCCTTCGGAGGGCGGAAGAGGGCGCACAAATTATGCGCATCTGAACGTAAACACAAGCGAACGCAGCCAATACGCAGGCACATGCGTTCCCATGTTAAACATAGGAACGCAGTGCGCAAGCGTTTGGCTGCGTTCGGTACTCTGCGCTTGCAAACGCCAGTGTGAAGGCAGCCTAAGACAGAACAGCTAACTAAGGCCCCTTTCACATCAGCGGTAAACGCTGATCGCGGCTGTTGCGGTGAAAAAAACGCAACTGCCGCGATTACTGCATAACGGCCGCACTTGTGGTTCACCTGCGGCCCCCATGCAATGTCTATGGGGCTTGCGGCAGGTGCGGCAAGTGCGGTGTAGTTGCGGTTTCGGCATTTGCGGCAGGTGCGGCCGCAAAAAAATCACGGTATGCCGTGGTTTTTTCGCGGCCGCACCTGCCGCAAGTGCCGAAACCGCACTTGCCGCACCTGCCGCACATTACTGCAAGCCCCATAGACATTGTATGGGGTTTGCCGCATATGCGGTAATCGCGGCAGTTGCGGTTTTTTCACCGCAACTGCCGCGATCAGCGCAAATCGCTGATGTGAAAGGGGCCTAATACACATTAATGAGGCACCTCCCAATGTGGGAGTCTGCCTGAATTACCCTGTGCTTCTCAGCCATAAAAAAATTAAGTAAAAAATCCAAGCAAGAACCCAACCCAAACATCAAGTATTCAGGACTGATATTGTAACTTGGCTGTGCGCCCCCCATGAGGGTAATCAATTCTGAATAGTGTGGCATATTTCTCTACCGTTTTCTCCATTGTCATGAAAAAAAGCAGCAAAAACACAATACGTCTTAGGTCTGTTTTTTTTTTTCAAAAACGGATCTAGTGTTGCTGCTGAAAATTCTACAAAAATGCAGCACAAAAAAAAAAAAAAACAGACCAAAAACGCAGCGTGTGCACACGGCCTAACGCCTTAGCTACAAAAAACATTACAATAAAAAACATTGCAAAGTTGGCATCTTAGTAATTGCAATTCCAATCATTAGGGCATTCATAGCATGCAGGGAACACAATAAATACGAAACCCAAGAAGCAAGTCTGGAATTTATTGTACTTCTTTTTCACTTTTTTTTCCTTAAAAGCTATATAATATATACAAAAAAGGTCAAATGAATAATGCAACTTGTTCTGCAAATACGTCTTCATTGGTAAAAACAATGCTGCAATATCCTTTGTAGGGTTTAATGTATCCAAACATGATATTTGCATTTTGATGGTGAATGTGGTTCCGGCGTTCGTTATGTCATACATGTCTCGTAGTGAACTTTATAGCGCGGTAACTGTTGATGTGGTGTTACATGTTTCTTGGTAGCTTGATACCGAGCCCGTCAGAGTCTTCATGAGAGATGGTAACGTACAGCTGTCTGCACAGATACATTAACCATGCTGAACCTTAATTATGCTGCAAGTATGTAAATTATCATTCTAAAATATATTTTTTTTTTATCGCCATATCTGTTAGTTATTTCCAAATCTGTCAATATCTCTGCCTTAAGAAATCTATCTATACACACACAGCACTTTCTAAGTAAAGCCTCTCGGGTTCTACATCCAGGAATAGCCATGTGTAAGGGTGAGCTCTATAGAGGCTTGGGGGGAGGGAGACCCCCTCTATATATGGTCAGCACTCGGACCCCCAGCTTGGACCCTCACAAGGCTGGCCGGGCCGGTCCTGGCTTCTCTCCAAATATGGAGCTAAGTGAGTGTGGGATTTCCCTGCTCACCACTACAGGGGCCACCAATATAAATACATGTCTGCGGGCAGCACTCGCCAGCTCACAGCTACACCTCTGCCCTCACTGCTGCAGCTTGGTAAGTCCTGTACCGCGCCATCCAATCTCTCACAGAAAGCACTGCAGACTTATTATCCCTATCCGATTATTAGGAATACCTTATAATCCCTACCAGATTATTAGCACTATCAGATTATTAGTAATGCTTTAGAATCCCTATCAGATTATTAGTAATCTCTTATTATCCCTATCAGATTATTAGTAATCCCTTATTTCCCCTATTAGATAATTCGAAATCCCTTATTATCCCTATCAGATTATTAGTAATCCCTTATTTCCCTATCAGATTATTAGAAATCCCTATATAATGATTAGTAATCCCTTATTTTGCTATCAGAATATTAGTAATCCTTTGTTATTCTTATAAAATTATTACTAATCCCTTATTTCCCTATCAGATTATTAGTAATCCCTTATTTCCCTATCAGATTGTTAGAAATCCCTTTATAATGATTAGTAATCCCTTATTTTGCTATCAGAATATTAGTAATCCTTTGTTATCCCTATAAGATTATTAGTAATCCCTTATTATTCCCATCAGATTATTAGTAATCCCTTGGTTCCCCTATCATATTATTAGTAATCCCTTACTTCCCCTATCAGATTATTAGTAACCCCTTATTATTCCCATCAGATTATTTGTAATCCTTTGTTTCCCCTATCATATTATTAGTAATCCCTTACTTCCCCATCAGATTATTAGTAATCCCCTTGTTTCCCCTATCATATTATTAGTAATCCCTTATTTCCCTGTTAGATTATTAGAAATTCCTGTTAATCCCTATAAAATTATTAGTAATACTTTATTTCCCCTATTAGATTAATATATATCCCTTATTTCCCCTATTAGATTATTAGTAATCACTTATTTCCCCTATTAGATTATTAGTAATCCCTTGATTTCCCTATTAGAGTATTAGAAATCCCTTTTAATCCCTATATGATTATTAGTAACCCCTTATTTCCCCTATCAGATTACTTTATTTCCCCTATTAGATTAATATATATCCCTTATTTCCCCTATTAGATTATTAGTAATCCCTTACTTCCCCTATTAGATTATTAGTAATCCCTTATTTCCCCTATTAGATTATTAGTAATCCCTTGATTTCCCTATTAGAGTATTAGAAATCCCTTTTAATCCCTATATGATTATTAGTAACCCCTTATTTCCCCTATCAGATTATAAAGAATCCCTTATTTTTCATATCAGATTATTAGAAATTCCTTTTGAATCCCTATTGGATAAGAAAAAAAATGAGCAAAAGTAATCCCCAAATTATTGTATTTTATAAGTATTAATCGATCCATTAAGATAAGGGAAAAAAATGTTTGTACTGTGTTCACCAATAGATAGAAAAATATTGGAATCTGGGAGTCCTCAGTGGTTGATACCTTTTAATGGCTAAAATGGTAAATAATAGCAGCTTTCGAGACACTATGGCCCCTTCATCAGGCTTAATAATGACACATTCTGAATACACACATATATATATACAGGGTTCATAAGCTTTTGAACCCTGTATATGTATATATATATGTGTGTGTTCAGAATGTGTCATTATTAAGCCTGATGAAGGGGCCATAGTGTCTCGAAAGCTGCTATTATTTACCATCTTAGCCTTAAAAGGTATCAAGCACTGAGGACTCTCAGGTTCTAAGATTCTTCAATACATTAATCACTCAAGAAACATATAATAATAATAATAATCATACTATTTCCCCAAAACCAACAGCGACCTTATTGTGGCTAGTCTATGATAGATAAGACAAACGTAGGATTCCTTGCATGATCGAGTGGTGCTGTCCTTAGGAACTTTTGTAACTAATTAGGACCTCATCCCTTTTGCTGAAAATGTTAGTAATGCATAGTAAAGACTTAAGGAGTTAAATATATCTCCTCCTGCCAAACGTCCAATTTAACATCCCGAGAAAGACAGCTGAGTGGAGACGAAAAGGGACAACTGTTCTAAAAGGAGCAGATGGGACCGGAGGGAGGACAGGTGCAGCCGCCGGGCCAGGGTGAAATAGAACTATCAAAGCCTCTACTGTTACTTAAGCTGTTACTTAAGTGTATTCTCCTTCTCTGCTCCCTTAATAGCCTCTCTCCAGACTCCACCATGTGTGACGAAGACGAGACCACCGCCTTGGTGTGCGACAACGGTTCAGGGCTTGTGAAGGCTGGCTTCGCCGGTGACGATGCTCCCCGTGCTGTGTTCCCCTCCATTGTTGGACGTCCTCGTCACCAGGTAACATTTTCACAACTTCTGTTATTTCTCCCATTTTGTATCAATAGTCTAATATGATTACAGATCAAGCAAATATAATGTTCTGCTTGATATATTATTACTATTATATATTTTAATGATGCTCAGGAATAATGAAGTATCATAATAAGCGCACTACCCGTCACCCATTGGGAACATAAATATACTAATTAAAGAGGAAGAATTGTAATGTATTCCTCCAGGTTTAGGATTATCCCTAAAAATGATGTTCAATGTGGAAAAATGCCTGTTATTGTTCCACAATGCCCCAGGGCCAGAGTTGTATATTTTTGCCCAGAACACTCAGTATAGAACATTTGGCACCATATTACGCGCCAACCTTCAGTTTTAGATTTTTTTTATATTTCAGTGTAACATTTTTTGCATTTATAAAATTAGTGATTTTTAGATGTTCCTTTATTTTAAATCAAATATATTCTTGTAGCCACTGTGTATTTTACATTAATATCAGAGAAGAGGGTAGGAACTCTAGTGCCATCTATTGGAAGTAGCAAGCCCAAAAGTTAATATCCACCCTTTAAAGAGGCTTGTTATAGGACTTAGGACTAAGTTCCATTTGCAGACGTTTTTCAGGTTGTTTGCCCCTCATCAATGCACGTAGTAATTTCTCATTCCATGGCAATGACTGTTCATATCCACATTGTGATATTCTTCCTCTCCAGGGTGTCATGGTTGGTATGGGTCAAAAAGATTCCTATGTTGGGGATGAAGCCCAGAGCAAGAGAGGTATCCTGACCCTTAAATACCCCATTGAACACGGCATCATCACTAACTGGGATGATATGGAAAAGATCTGGCACCACACCTTCTACAATGAACTTCGTGTAGCCCCAGAGGAACACCCCACCCTGCTTACTGAGGCTCCCCTGAACCCCAAAGCCAACCGTGAGAAGATGACCCAGATCATGTTTGAGACCTTCAACGTCCCTGCAATGTATGTTGCCATCCAGGCTGTGCTGTCTCTGTACGCCTCTGGCCGTACCACAGGTGAGATCCATAATATGGACTTGCATCGTGAATTATAATAATTGGCATTTAAGCAAAAAGCCTCTTCAGAGAGGACTAGATCTCTAGTGCCACCAATTGGGGGTTAGCAATCCTATGGGTACTGTTACACGTCGCAACATTGCATGCAATTTCACTGGCAATTTGCTGGTTGCAGTGAAATTATGGACACATTGTTCCATTTGTACACGGCAACAAAATAGAACAATGTGTCCATGATTTCACTGCAACCAGCAAATTGCCAGTGAAATTGCATGCAATGTTGCGACGTGTAACGGTACCCTAAAAGTCAATATTGACCCTTATCAAGCCTTGCCCCAGAAATTCCATGTGCAAACACGTTTTGGGGTGTTTGTCCCTCATCAGTGCAAAGTGTATCCAAGTTAGCTATGTGAGAGACCTCTGACAGTAAGTCTAAGGGGGAACTCTTCTCCTTGTCGGGAGGACCAAGCCGGTGTAAGGAGACTTATAGGCCATGGAATTTAAATATACAATTTTCCTCTTCACAGAGGAAGAATATTAGAACACTACTTCCACCAGATAGCAATCCTAGTAGGCACTTAGAAACGCTAGTCTTTATGTATTTATTAACGTGCCCATAATTAACAATTTTACAATAACTCGACAGGTATCGTTCTTGACTCTGGAGATGGTGTCACCCACAACGTACCAATCTATGAAGGTTATGCCCTGCCCCATGCCATCCAGCGTCTGGACTTGGCTGGCCGTGACCTGACTGACTACCTCATGAAGATCCTGACTGAGAGAGGCTACTCCTTCGTCACAACCGGTAAGGACAGCCTACTTAAGCAATCAATAGACCTAAAATAAAATTTACAGTTAAATTGCAAAGTTTTAGAACTTTTTTTTTTATATAAAACATATCAATATTAACAACGGGTGCTGTCTGTTTACCTCTCTGCCCAAGTTAATTGGGCACCTTCATTTTTGCCGTTTTACATCCTAACCTTGCTCTGTCTTGCCTCATAAAGCTGAACGTGAAATTGTCCGTGATATCAAGGAAAAGCTGGCATACGTAGCTCTGGACTTTGAGAATGAGATGGCAACAGCTGCATCCTCCTCCTCTCTGGAAAAGAGCTATGAACTCCCTGACGGACAGGTCATCACCATTGGAAATGAAAGGTTCCGTTGCCCAGAAACCCTCTTCCAGCCATCCTTCATTGGTAAGAGGACAATCATGTTCACCGCATCCACGTTATATTGTCATAATGTTCTTTGATCTCACACGACTGCATTTGATCCACCCTAGGAATGGAATCTGCAGGTATCCATGAAACCACCTACAACTCCATCATGAAGTGCGATATTGATATCCGCAAGGACCTTTACGCCAACAATGTGCTCTCCGGTGGTACCACCATGTACCCTGGTATTGCTGACCGTATGCAGAAGGAAATCACAGCCCTGGCACCCAGCACAATGAAGATCAAGGTAAACAGACTATTGCTATACATAATTATCACATTCCAAATAGGGGGAAAAAGTATTGGATATATGTATTTGCTACTCATCGTTATACTTTAATTTTTATCCACATACTAAGCCACATTTTTGATTTTTTTCATAGAATTTTTGCTTTATGTTAATAAGCACACAGAGTATAATAAAAGGTAGACCTGGACCAGGGAATTCTTGGGAGTTTAGTTTTTTTAGCTGTGAATGGAAGCAAAACTTTAGGGGAACCAGTCAGTCGAGTCATACCGCCCAAACCACGGGCAACATTTATCAGAGTCTACTAGTACGAAAGCACTCAAGTAACACGTTGGTGCTTCAGAGGAAAACATAGTTTAAAGAGTTGGCCAACTTTAAAGACAAAATTAGTCCCTGGCCAACTTCTCCCCATACCGCTCCAGGTGATTGACACGTTACGGCTTATGTACAATCACTGCTCTGGCGTTTCAGAGAACAACATTGTGCTCCCCCGGCTCTCCTTCACGGTGCTTGTGGTTTGGGCAGAATGAATTGACTGGCACGTTCTCTCTAAATATCAAAGACCCCTCAGTAAGAGGTGGATGGAGTTGAACCTTTTCCTCGACTTTGTACAAACATCTTAGGCTACTTTCACAAAACGAATCCAGCAACATTGTGCTCCGTCTAAAGCATTTGTATTGGAGTTGTTCCGGACATGTGCGGCGACTTATGGTTTCATCCGGATCTGTCAAATCCGGCACTTGTGGCTTGTTTTAACACTGCAGTTAGCCGTGTTTTTTGTCCGATGCCGGATTTGCCAGATCTGGAAGGAAATCCAATTCACTGCACAAGTCCTATACAAATGCGTTAGCCAGAACCCAATGTTGCTGGATTGTTGTTTTTTTGCAAAGAAGTCGGAATTCTGCCGGATTTGAAAACGCAGATGTGAAAGTAATTAAAAAACCTGAAGTTGAAGTGTTCTGGCTTTGACTGGAAGATCCTGAACTGTAACTAAACACTGATGTGAAAGTAGGCTTAGTATCTGTGTACAGAATTCATGTCTTTTTCTCAAACGATGACTAATCCTTGGTCATTTTCTTTCCTGCAGATCATTGCACCACCAGAACGTAAATACTCTGTCTGGATCGGAGGCTCCATCCTGGCTTCTCTCTCCACCTTCCAACAGATGTGGATCAGCAAGCAGGAATACGATGAGGCCGGTCCCTCCATTGTCCACAGGAAGTGCTTCTAAGTTCACGGCCCGCCCAATCATATGTTCCTCTATCTCTTGTGCTACACTAGCAATTACAGAGCTCATCTCCTATTCCTACAAATAAACTAACCTTTTGAATAAATTTTGTGAGTCTTTCTGATACTTTAGATTAAGAGTTAAAAACTTGGAATCTTGGTTTTTACCAATTATACAACAAAATTACGATGAACTCTAATAACATTCAATTGTCTATCATCAAATAAAGGCTACGAGGTTCAATGGTGAAAATAGGGGAAACAATTGGGTAGCCGGGCACAGTTGGGCAGCCGTCGTGCATAAATAAAAACAAAAAAACACCTGATGTTTAAGACAGTTCTTACGAGCAATACTGCTCTTCACCTGGGGTCATATATAGCCGAAATACACATTTTTATTACAGCACACGCTTCATTGTGCGGTAGCAGCATCTAAACCTATTGAGACAGATTGTTTCATAGATTTATAATCTAAGATGTTGATCCAGAGGGAAGCACAGGGCAGGGGCGTATCTAGGGGGGTGCCGGCGGCACCCCCTCAACCCCAAGGCTGCATCACCTACTCTGGGGGGGAGGGGCCCCAAAATGGGACCTTGCCCCGGGCGCCATGAAACCTAGTTACCCCGCTGGCACAGGGGCCATGTACACAGACTTATTGTTGAGTGTCTGGAGAAATTTCTAAGACTCCTTGAAACACTCTCAGTGCACATAGCTCAAGACAGGACAAATGCTAGAAAGGCAGAAAAATGAATCCTGCCCACAGGATCTACTGCCCACAAACTAAAATATTTATCATCATAAAAGGCGCCTAGGTCCTCAAACTTGTTTAGTGCCACAGAGATCCACGTTGGATCTATTCATACTGACACTAAAAATTACACTGACCCTATGCCTCAAATTCAACCCATTTCTCCCAAAAGAAATATATAGCAAGAGCAGCATAAGGCCCCTTTCACAGCAGCATTTTTGCTGATTTGCGGCAGGTCCGGCATATTTACCGCATCTGCCACGTAACGGCTGCACTTGCAGCAAGCCCTATTCATTCTCTATGGGACTTGTGGCAAATGCATTTTTTTGCCGCCATCCGGCACTTGCGGCAGTTACAGCAGGTCAAAAAAACGCAGCTGGCAGCGGTTTTTTCACACACTGCAAGTGCCGGAACCGGCAAGCCGCAACTGCAGCAAGTCCCATAGAGAATGAATGGGGCTTGATGCAAGTGCAGCTGTTACGTGGCAGATGCGGTAAATATGCCGGACCTGCCGCAAATCAGCAAAAATGCTGCTGTGAATGGACTCTAACGTGTTAACATCTGTCACAGATGCAAAAACCATGGGAAGAAACTAATTCTTTAGTCAAATCCAAAGCATAATAAAGACAGAGGGATGACAGGTTTGAGGGGTGTATGACAGTGAAACCCTTAAAGAGGGCCAGTCGCTTGCAGCACAGGCTATGGGTCTACTTAGTAATGCCAAGCCTTGGTCCTGTAATATAAATGTCCTCAGCAACATCTGGGTATATCTAATATATAAAGCTGAGTTTATGTGTGTGTATAATAGCCTTGCCCACTTTATATAGTCACACCCATTTCACAGCCTGCTTCTCCACATAGCCCGCGCTTCCTTTAGGGGGCGGAACTATATCTATATAATATACTGCATCTTCATAGCCCTCCATATAGCATAACGCAGCCACAAAGCCCTCCAATATAGCTGAATGCAGCCACAAAGCCCTCCATATAGCTGAATGCAGCCACAAAGCCCTGTTTATAGCTGAAGGCAGCCTCATATCTTTCCATATCTAATATAGTGTGTGTTTGTGTCACAATAGAATTAATCAAATGCAAATCCACAAGTAGAACTCAGGAGACACAAATACCGCACAAATACAGTGACATTACTCGGAAGGTTACAGGCTACATACTATTGTCACATCACTGTTTGGTTCTATAACTAAGAACAGTTAGTTACCATGCCTGGGCAACACCGGGCTCCAAAGTGAGTGTGTGTATAATATATGAATCATACATTACTCTATGTATAATATGCTTTGCAGATGAACCCTCTGAATTGTAAAGTGCTGCAAAACACATTGAATAATAATTGTATTGCGCACCAAACATATTATCCCACGAGATATCAGTATCAGTAATATGGTGCCCCCCTGCCACATATCTGCGGCACAAAAAGCAAGAACGGTCTGAAACATCCCTGCCAAAACTAAGTCTCAGCAGCTCTCAGATTAAGAGAGACAACCGCCTTAGGTTGTGTTCACATGTAGGGCTCAGATTCCTCATTTGTGGAGATTTTGTGTCACCTTTGTTTTAGTTTTCCACCAAATTTATCAATACGGTGCACGATTCATGAATTTTGCACAAAGATCAAAACGCTCCTTTTTCCCTGCAGCTTGTGGGTATGTGCATGCTGAGGTTTTGTGCAGAAATTTTCTACACCAAAACTGTATCCTCTAGCAGAAAAACACCAGGCATGTGGATTCAGAGCACATTTTTGTGGAGTTGAGTTGGCAGACAATGGACCAACTCAGACTCCTAAAATATATACCGTATTTTTCGGACCATAAGACGCACCCAGATTGTAGAGAGAGAAAATAGGGAGATAAAGAAATTAAGCAAAAAACACACTTAGTTACTATGCCCAGGCAACACTCGGGTTCTACAGCAAGCCCATGCCACATAGCCACGCCCACTTCACATAGCTCTGCCCACTTTGCAGCCTGCATTTCCACATAGTCCCAGCCCCCTAAAGGAAGCGGGGCTATCTATAAAGCATAATAAGTATTTATAGTCCTCTATATAATGCAGCCCTATAGCCCTCCATATAGTATATTGTACCCTCATGGCCCTCCATAAAGTGCAATGCAGCCTCATGGCCCTCCATATAGTGTAATGCAACCTCATATCTTTCAATATCTAATATATAAAACTGAATGTGTGTGTCACAATAGAATGAATCCACAAGTACCGCACAAATAAAGCAACATGACTTGGAAGATTATAAGCCACATTCTCTTGTGACATCACTGTTTTATTCTATAACCAAGTGGAGAGGAAGCACACAATAGGGTCTTATCCGATCTAATCAGTCAATTATAAGTATGGTCGAACTCACTGGTCGGGTTGTGTGTGACACAACCACTAATAAACCAGACAATTGGATCCTGTCAAACGCAGCAATCAGCCAGAAGAGTTGTATAAATCATATGCGTTGATAAAGGAATCCAGCTTGTAGATCACGGTGTTGGGCGATTTGGCCAAGAAAATCACTCCAAGGACCTCGGATCTTAAGACAAAGATCTTTATTCCTCCACAGACTCGACGCGTTTCGTGTACCCACTGTACACTTCCTCAGGAGTTTAAGAATAAGATCCGAGGTCCTTGGAGTGATTTTCTTGGCCAAATCTTCAAACAGCGCGATCTACAAGCCGGATTCCTATATCAACGCATATGATTCTATACCTAAGAGCAGTTAGTTACTATTTCCAGACAACACCGGGCTCCACAGCTAGTATATAATATAGGGCAATGACGGGCTCCACAGCTAGTATATAAAATAGGGCAATGCCGGGCTCCACAGCTAGTATATAATATAGGGCAATGCCAGGCTCTACAGCTAGTATATAATATAGGCAACGCCGGGCTCTACAGCTAGTATATAATATAGGGCAATGCCGGGCTCCACAGCTAGTATATAATATAGGGCAATGCCGGGCTCCACAGCTAGTATATAATATAGGGCAATGCCGGGCTCTACAGCTAGTATATAATATAGGGCAATGCCGGGCTCCACAGCTAGTATATAATATAGGGCAATGCCGGGCTCCACAGCTAGTATATAATATAGGGCAATGCCGGGCTCCACAGCTAGTATATAATATAGGGCAATGCCGGGCTCCACAGCTAGTATATAATATAGGGCAATGCCGGGCTCCACAGCTAGTATATAATATAGGGCAATGCCGGGCTCCACAGCTAGTATATAATAAAAGGCAATTCCGGGTTCTACAGCTAGTTTTTTAAATTAGGGAAATGCCGGGCTCTACAGCTAGTATATAATATAGGGCAATGCCGGGCTCCACAGCTAGTATATAATATAGGGCAATGCCGGGCTCCACAGCTAGTATATAATATAGGGCAATGCCGGGCTCCACAGCTAGTATATAATATAGGGCAATGCCGGGCTCCACAGCTAGTATATAATATAGGGCAATGCCGGGTTCTACAGCTAGTATATAATATAGGGCAATGCCGGGCTCTACAGCTAGTATATAATATAGGGCAATGCCGGGTTCTACAGCTAGTATATAATATAGGGCAATGCCGGGCTCTACAGCTAGTATATAATATAGGGCAATGCTGGGCTCTACAGCTAGTATATAATATAGGGCAATGCTGGGCTCTACAGCTAGTATATAATACAGGGCAATGCCGAGATCTACAGCTTGTATATAACACAGAGGAACGCCGGGCTCTACAGTGAGTATATAATATAGGGCAACGCTGGGCTCTACAGTTAGTAATAAATAAATCATAAAACTAGAGCCCAAGAGACATGAATTGTTTGATGACTGTTGCACATCATAAAGTCCCTAATTGAGTCATGCTCACACCAAAAAACTGACGGAAGTGATATGATGAATCGGGGGGGGGGGGGGGGGGGGGGTGTTGGGTGATCGAGGTATTTACCGACTTTTCTCCAAACAAAATTTGCAGTTTTTGCTCTTGAATCTCAGCAAGAAAAGAAAACCCTCAGTTGTGAACACGACCTTTAATAGTTAAAGAAACAAAATCACTGCCATCACATATAATAAAAATCAAAATGTTTTGAAGTCAGACAGGAATTTATTTACTGTTAAAAAGGACGTGTAGAGACATGAGTTACGCATGTCCACAATAGTGCTGCATTAAACATCACCAAGTTTAAAAAACATAAAATATACAAAAAGAACAAAAACAGAAAAAAAAATAAAACCATTAGATAAAGACAATCATTTTGTCCATTGGATCCTCCACAGTCCTTAGTCCCTTCATTCAATGGCAGCAGCCAGCACACTGTGCTGAATGTGAATGGGGGGCATCGCCAAACTTTGTTCTGCGGCTCAGAATCTCGTATGTGCAGTCGTCACCACAGCAGCCGGATACACTGGGGGACGTCTCGTCTATTTCAAACCTAAAACGTAGAAAACAAAAATATGAGTGCAAACGTCCATCAGATACTAGGACAAGAGCGATGGCAACAAAGTGTGATAGCACCTACTGTAAAGCGTCTCTGAAAAACTGGTAAGCACCGTGATTGTGTTTGAAGACTGTGAGGACGACTTTCTTCATTTGTGTGCTGCAAATACAGAAATGTTACATATGTGGGTTAACTGCTGTTATCACATTATCACAAAGCAAGAAACAAGAGAAGAAAGTGAGAATCTGGTGGTGATGATTATGGCTGGAGGGACATGATGATTGGACTGTAAGGAAAGACTGCGGCAAGGACTTACAGGAACAGTGAAAAAGCTATGGTCTAACCTCGGAGAGCGAAAGTGAGGTGGGGGGGGGAGAGAGTGAAAGAGGATCAAGGAGGGGACCTAGCAAAAGCGAAGTTCGGGGGGAGGGGCCGTTTTGGGGGAGAGCGATAGCGAGGCCTGGGGTGGGGGGGTTTGGGGGAGGTTGGTGAAAAGAGGGGAGAGCAAAAGCGAGGTCGGGAGGGGGTGGGTGAGATTTAGAGGGCAAAAGCAAGGTCGGGTGCTGGGGGCTTGAGAGAAAAAGCAAGGTCGGGGGGAGGGAGCGAAAGTGAGGTCCAGGGGAGAGAAAGCAGAGGGGAGAGCGCGAACGTGAGGTCTGGAGGGGAGAGCAAAAGCGAGGTCTGGGGAGAGTGGAGGGAGGGAGCAAAAGCGAGGTTGGGGGGGAAGCCAAACAAGAGGGCAATTTTCGGCAGAAAAGTTTGGGTCTCAGTGCATTTCAATGGTGATCTGGGCCCGGAGACAAGTAGATTGGAACCAGGTCATGCAACGGACTTCTCTAAAACATTTGCTAAACTTCCACAGGTTCCGCTTATCTCCAACTTGGAATGGTTTGAACATGCACCAAAGTCCCTCTTTCACTGCAGCTAAAGCCTTTATCTGACACATTATCTGTGAGCAATGGAACATTTGTGCAATGGCACCTATGTCATTCCATGGCTTCAGGTGACAATGGACAATGATAGAGGGAAAACTGAGGTCCTTCTGTCTCCTATGTCAGGGGTGGGGAACCATTTTTCTGCCGGGGTCCATTTGGAAATTTCTACCATCCTTCGGGGGCCACACAAAATTATCACCTTGAAAATTACCCGCTATATTTGGTTAAAGGGATCCTGTCACCTCCAGAACGTGTCCTAAGCTAACAAAACATGTCCCTGCAGTATCCTATCACTAATCTCACACTCCTTTTGTCTCCTAAAAGCATCCTGTGAAAGTGCATAAAAATGTTTTAATACTCACTCATTAGTGATTATAATTAGCAGGGGCTGTATTCTTTAGCCCTTAGGGTACCTTTACACACGGCTACATTTGTAGCTTGTCACCAGGTAACTTACTGGTTGCAGTGAAATCATGGATACATGATTCCTTTTGTACACAGCAACAAGATAGAACCATGTATCCATGATTTCACTGCAACCAGTAAGTTACCTGGTGACAAGCTACAAATGTAGCCGTGTGTAAAGGTACCCTTAGGGTGTGTTGTTTTGCAGTCTCCAGGATCCACCCTCTCGCTCTCTGTGCTGCTTTGCTTGTGCAGGCATTGCCCTCCCCCTCTCTGTCACTCACAGAACGCAAATCATTAGTCCTGCCTTCAGCTCCACATCACAGCAGCACAGACAGAGATAGGCTGGATCCTTGAGGCTGCAAAACAACACGCCCTAAAGGCTAAAGAATATAGCCCCTGCTAATTATAATCCCTAATGAGTGAGTATTAAAACATTTTTATACATTTTCACAGGATGCTTTTAGGAGACAAAAGGAGTGTGAGATTAGTGATGGGATGCTGCAGAGACATGTTTTGGTAGCTTAGGAGGCGTTTTGGAGGTGACAGGGTCCCTTTAAACAATCAACTCGCCCCTACTGTGGTGTCTGCAGCTGCTTCTCTTTGGTGTCGGTGACATTGGTCATATTGCTTCTCAACTGCTTTTTCAAGTTTGCTAGACCCTAGACATCACAGGAGAGACTGGGAGCATATACTCTCGACCCAACCTGCACAAATAACTACAGACCAGTCTCCAATCTCCCCTTCATCTCTAAACTCTTGGAGCGCCTGGTCTATTCCCGCCTCACCCGTTACCTCTCCGCTCACTCTCTTCTAGATCCATTACAGTCTGGTTTCCGCCCCCTTCACTCCACAGAAACTGCCCTCATCAAAGTGACCAATGACCTTCTGACAGCAAAACGTAATGGTGACCACTCTCTGCTTATTCTCCTTGATCTCTCTGCAGCTTTTGACACTGTCGACCATCAGCTCCTACTCTCTATGCTGCACTCCATTGGCATAAAGGACACTGCTCTCTCCTGGCTCTCCTCCTATCTTTCTGACCGCTCTTTCAGTGTATCTTTTGCTGGCTCCACTTCCCCCCTTCTTCCCTCACTATTGGGGTCCCTCAGGGTTCAGTCCTTGGCCCTCTCCTCTTCTCTCTCTACACGGCCCGATTGGACAGACCATCAGCAGATTTGGCTTCCAGTACCATCTTTATGCTGATGACACACAACTATACACTTCAGCCCCTGACCTTACCCCTGCGGTATTAAAGAACACCAATGACTGTCTAGCTGCAGTTTCCAATATCATGTCCACTCTCTATTTGAAACTAAACCTTTCCAAAACTGAACTTCTTCTGCTCCCGCCCTCCACTAACCTCCCTAAATCGGACATCTCTCTCTCAGTATGCGGCACCACGATAACGCCTAGACAGCAGGCTCGCTGTCTGGGTGTTATGTTTGACACCGATCTCTCCTTCTCCTCCCACACGCAATCTCTCGTCCGCTCCTGTCGCTTACACCTGAAGAATATCTCTAGAGTCCGCCCCTTTCTCACCCTGGAAACAACAAAAACCCTCACCGTGGCCCTAATCCATTCCCGCCTTGACTATTGCAACTCTCTATTAAGCGGCCTCCCCCTCACCAGACTTTCTCCTCTCCAGTCCATCCTTAATGCAGCAGCCAGGATCACCCATCTGGCCAATCGTTACTCAGATGCCTCTGCTCTGTGCCAGTCATTGCACTGGCTGCCCGTATATTACAGGATCAAATTCAAATTGCTTGTTCTCACCCACAAAGCTCTTCACAGTGCAGCACCCCCCTACCTCTCCTCCCTCATCTCTGTCTATCACCCCACCCGCTCTCTACGTTCCTCAAATGACCTTCAACTAACATCTGCACTAATCCGATCCTCCCACTCCCGGCTCCAAGACTTTTCCAGAGCTGCACCAAACCTCTGGAATGCTTTACCCAAAGAAATCAGGACTATCCACAACTTGCATGGCTTCAGACGATCCCTTAAGACGCATCTTTTTAAGGCGGCCTATCATACTCCCTAACATGTCCATTGTACTGTAGACAGTGAATGGGCTATCCTCTGGACATTACTCTTCTACAAACTCCACCAAACCATAAAGGTCTACACAGACTGATGACCATTCATGTAAGCTTAGCCCTATACCCCATTTCCTCAAGATGCCTGGACCACCAGTGCAATAAGCCCCGGCACCTTGTGCAACCCCTATCCCGTTGTAGATTGTAAGCTCTTTTGAGCAGGGTCACCTTCATTTCTTGCTTTATTTATTGTATTTTTTTTTCACATTGATTCTATGCCTATTGTTTTTGTATCCAATTTTTGTACTTTATTTGTTCTCTATTGTAATTACTTACTGTATATTTTCTGTACGCTAACCCTACATTGTAAAGCGCTGCGGAATATGTTGGCGCTATATAAATAAAGCTTTATTATTATTATTATTATTATACTTCACTGGAAAGGCCGAGGCTGGGGCATAGAGATCATTGGAGAGCTGGATTTAAAGGGCAGACAGTCACAAAACGCATCTGCCAGTCTGAGCACTGCGGTACCCAGGAATCTGCCCAGGGGCCGCAAAAAAGTAATCGAGGGCCGCATTCGGCCCTAGGGCCTGAGGATCCCCACCCCTGCTCTATGTGATAAGGCTATGGAAGACTGGCTGCAGAGGGGATTGAAAACTGAACTCTGGCTGGACTCAATACTTCAGATAGGTTGAAAGCAGTGACCGTTTTTCCAGGGCGGCATTTCTCGCAGTCCTACAGGTCCACAATACATGGCAGTCATTTAGAAACGGCAACGTAAAACGCGTTTGCAGAAAAACGGGAACATTGAGTATGTGGAGCAGAAACGAAAGACAAACAATCGATAGATGTTAGTGCCCCCCTCCCCTCCCCCATTATCTTATATTTGTATATTAGGGGCATGAAGCAGAACAATGGCTGCAGGTTCATGGGAAATTGAATATCAAACTCACCTATTTGCCATCAACTGCAAAATCTGTACCAGGAATTTCCCTACTCCTTTCCTGCGGACGCGGCTCTCTAACTGCACTTCATAACTGGAAAAGACAAATCACAGGAAACATTTAAAGAAAAAAAAAAGTGTTTGTGAAAGGAAAAGAAGGAAACCGAAAAAGAAGGAAACCGGAAAAGAAGGAAACCGGAAAAGAAGGAAACCGGAAAAGAAGGAAACCGGAAAAGAAGGAAACCGGAAAAGAAGGAAACCGGAAAAGAAGGAAACCGGAAAAGAAGGAAACCGGAAAAGAAGGAAAAACAGGAAAAGAAGGAAAAACAGGAAAAGAAGGAAAACAGGAAAAGAAAAGAAGGAAAAAGGAAAATAAAAGAAGGAAAAGAAAAAGCCATTCTGTAGTATCGGACATGCTGAATAGAGCTGCCAGTTGTCGGACAGCAATCATTCTCAAAGGATCCCCTGTCCAATGGATAGGTCAGACCCTTTAATTCGAACCTGTAACTAATTCATGCTGTCCAAACCACAAGCGGCATCAATCACAGTCTGGTTACTATACTTGTAGCGAGATATCTTTATCCAAAATGTTCTGCATTTTAGGTAAGATATACACAATCCAACTACAGCCGGGAGGACTGTCCAGTGATGACAGCGGTTCTCCACAGCACAGCTGCCGGTAATCAATGAGCCTCTGCACACATTGGACAGAACAGTCAATTGCCAGTTGCATCGTTGGGAGAAGCACTTAAGAATTTCCTAACTATTTTCTGGAGCTTAAAGGGAACCAACTGACAATTCAGGGCAATAAATTGAAGCCGGTGCCTTATGGTGGCTTTACACACACCAATTTCTGTGTCCAATATCTGAACAGATCTCTGGTTGCAGTGAAATCATGGACACATAGTTCCATTTTGTGGCTGTGTACAACATGGAGCAATGTGTTCATGATTTCACTGCAACCAGAGATCTGTTCAGATATTGGACACAGAAATTGGTGTGTGTAAACCACCCTTACAGGCTCTGAGATGCTGAATGCAATCATACCTTTATTTCAATGATTCAAGGTTTGATTGCTGAGAAAAGTGTCATAAAACTCCTGGAAAACAGGGCAGGAGATGATTGATGTGTGCAGTACTTCATCATTATTTGGGGTTGTTTTTTAATTACTCCTCTGTGGGCATGGCTTTCTCCTGTAAGCCAAACCCTCCCTCTCTACTTTCAGTTTCTGGCTCCTGCGCACAATCACTATACTCCAGCCACAGGGTGCCTGACAAAACAAAGTAGAAACGAAAGGGAGGAGGGGCGAGTTTGGCTTACAGACAAAATGCATGTCCACAAGGGAGGAAAAAAAACAAAAAAAAAAAAAACACAAATAGTGACGCAGTGCTGCGCATATCAATCATGTGCTGCCATGTTTTCCAGTAGTTTTATGACACTTTTCTCTGCAATCAAACATGGAATCTTTCAAGTAAAGGTATGATTGAATTCAGCATCTCAGAGCCTGTAAGACAATGGCATTTTGACATGTAACCACTGCAGCCAATCACTGGCTGCAGAGGCGATGTTTGGTTTAATGCTGGGTTGATTAAATAACATGCTGGACAAGCCGCAATGTTCCTCACCAGTACAGCACTTCGTCTCCACATTCCACATCAAATCTGAAGTGCACAAAAGCCACCGGCATACTAAGCTCATCTCTGGCAATAAGGTACCAGGCGCGCTCGTCTGTCAGCTCCTCGCGTTTCTCTCGCTCTTTCCATCCCCATTCACTTTGTTCATAACTACAAAGACATCAAAGGAAGAAGGTAACAGGTTTCCAGAGGCAAAAGCTGAGGTGACCTCCAGGACTAATGACCGGACAAGACCCTGCAATTCAACAGAACATAAGATTATTGGAACAAGACACTGACGGCAGAAAAGGCAACACAGAAGCTTAAACCTAGACTACACAGGATACAGAACAAAAAAAAATTTTTTTATTTTTTTTTAAACCCTTCATCTCCATTTTTTTATTTTTCCTCCGCTTCTTACAAGAGCCATAACTTACTGAGGTGTCAGTATGATGTCTCGGGTCAGTACTATATGGTAAACACTGAGGTGTTGGTATGATGTCTGGGGTCAGTACTATATGGTAACACTGAGGTGTCGGTTATGATGTTCTAGGTCAGTACTATATGGTAAACGAGGTCTGAGGTGTTATGGTAATGATGTCTGGGGTCAGTACTATATGGTAACACTGAGGTGTCGGTATGATGTCTCAGGTCAGTACTATATGGTAACACTGAGGTGTCGGTATGATGTTAGTCAGTACTATATGGTAACACTGATGTCTGGGGTCAGTACTATATGGTAACACTGAGGTGTCGTATGATGTCTTCAAGTAAGTACTATATGGTAACACTGACGTCCGGTATGAGGTCTGGGGGTCAGTTACTATATGGTAAACTCGACGGTGACTTGTTGGGTCGGTATGATGTCTGGGGGGGGGGGTCATTCCATGTCAAGTGATCCAAAAATGAATATTTTTTTTTCCGTGACTTGTCCTCAGATTTTTTAAAAAAAAATTCTATATGAAGAACAACTTTAGTTAATTACAAAAAAAAAATTTTTTTTTGAATTTTTTTCTTTATCAGTTAATTTTTTACAGATTTTTAAAGTTTTAAAAAAGTGCGAATTTTGGCCTGGTATGGCTTTACATTTTCTATCATATCTCGGGCTAGAAATAAGATAGAGAAACAAAATAAACACCAATCTACTTAGAACTGTCCAGGCTTTCACCAGATATGTCACAAGAGGATCTTTGTTAATATTTTACCCATGTGATCGCAAGCGCAAAACTTTAAAACGCATTTCCGAAAAATGGCGCGCTTTAAATATTTCAAAAACTGCCCATGTGTCTGCTTTGCTCTTAGCCACATCTGTACCAAATTTCAAGTTGGGGTCTTGATGGGATCATATTTTAACATATTTTACTATTAATAGCGTCAATGGGTCATTCCATATCAAGTGATCTAAATATGAATATTTTTTTTTACCGACGTCTTTAAATTTTTTCCCTTTATGAAGTACTACTTTAGTTAATTACAAATTAAAAGTTTAGAATTTTTTTCTTCATCAGTTAATTTTTACAGATTTTTAAACTTTAAAAAAAGGGTGAATTTTGGCCTGGTATGGCTTTACATTTTTTTATCTCAGGCTAGAAATAAGATAATGAAGTGGGAGAGGCATCATTTTACTCAGAACGGTAACAGCGTTCATTTGAGATGTTACAAGACTATGTTTCTTTATATCAAATTCAAACTATTGACGGGCAATTGTGAAAAAATGAATGGTTGTGTTCTTGGTGATTTTTGAATTGACACTATAATAGTTAAATATTTTAAAATATGATCCCATCACGATCCCAACTTGAAATTTGGTACAGATGTGGCTAAGAGCATAAAAGACACATGGGCAGTTTTGGAAAATTTTTATTAAAACGTTTTTTTCGGAAATGCGTTTCAAAATGTTGCGTTTGCATGGGTAAAAAATTAAAATCAACAAATATACTCTTGTGACATATCTAGTGAAAGCCTGGACAGTTCTGAGTAGAACGGTGTTTATTTTGTTTCTCTATCTTATTTCTAGCCCGAGATAAAAAAATGTAAAGTCATACCAGGCCAAAATTCACCCTTTTTTTAAACTTTAAAAATCTGTAAAAAATTAACTGATGAAGAAAAAAATTCTAAACTTTTAATTTGTAATTAACTAAAGTAGTACTTCATAAAGGAAAAAAAAAAAAAAAATCTAAAGACGTCAGGTAAAAAAAAATATTCATATTTAGATCACTTGATATGGAATGACCCATTGACGCTATTAATAGTAAAATATGTTAAAATATGATCCCATCAAGACCCCAACTTGAAATTTGATACAGATGTGGCTAAGAGCAAAGCAGACACATGGGCAGTTTTTGTAATATTTAACGCGCGCCGATTTTTCGGAAATGCGTTTTAAAGTTTTGCGCTTGTGATCACATGGGTAAAATATTAACAAAGATCCTCTTGTGACATATCTGGGAAAGCCTGTATAGATCTGAGTAGAATGGTGTTTATTTTGTCTCTCTATCTTATTCCTAGCCTGAGTTATGAGGAGAAACGTAAAGGCAGGCAACAGCGAAATTCACACTTTTTCCGAACTTTGAAAATCATTTAAAAAAAAATAAAAAATTTTTTTTTTAAATTTTTCTCTTCACATTTTGCATTGTCTGACATGCTATTATCAAATAACAAAATCTCAAAAGAATTAAAAATATAGAGGTAATAATCATTGGTTCACTTGACATGGAATGACCCTGGGGTCAGTACTATATGGTAACACTGAGGTGTCAGTATGATGCGTCAGGTCGGTACGAGTTCATAGACACCAAACATGTTACATTTACTGTTATCTAAGTGGTAAAAAGAATTTAGAAGTTTTTAAAAGAAACAGAATAGAGCTTTTGGCGCCATTATCTGTGACACGTATCGTTCTGGTATTTGGGATCTGGGGCTGTGCGATGGCTTATTTTTTGAATATTGAGTTGATGTTTTTAGGACACCGTTTTGATTGCCCATTACTGCATTTTACTGTAATATTGCGGCGATCGGTAAACTGCAGAACGGGGAAAAAAGTCCAAACGCTAAAACGTAGGACTTTTTTCCCCCGTTCTGCAGTTTACCGATTTGATTGATTTATATTTTGAGAAAATTGGGCATTTCTGAACGCGACGATAGGAAAAGTGTATTTTTTTAATAGTTTTATTTTCAATGGGGTAAGAGGGGGGTGATTTGAACTGGGTTTTTTTTTCTTCATATTTAAAAAAAAACAAATAAAAAAAAAACAAAAAACGTATTTTCTCTATATTTTACACTACCCCCTAGAGGGCCTCAGCACTGTACAGTCCAGTACTTGTCCTATGTACTGACAAGCTGCAGCCCTTCAATACATAGCATAAATGATCGCTCTGTGTGTGTGGATGCCAGCAATCCACAAGAGGTGATCTCAGAGAGATGCCGGGGTCATTACAGGCGACAGATTGAGATCCCGTGATCGCTTCACAGGATCTTGGATCATGGCGGGAACAGCACTGTGGGGCTTTGGATGGTGCGGTCAATGAATAACAGTATGATCCAAAGGGTTAACATTGGCGATCAGATTGCGGACCTGATCACCGCTCTTAGATACACATCTCAACTGATGATATCAGCTGAGACGTGCAGGGGATGATGCGCGCTCACATCAAAGTGAGGGAGACATCTATGATGTCATAGGTCGTGAAGGGGTTAACAGCAGGCTGCAATGAACAGCACCTGCATCATAAGTGATGAAGAGGAGCAGGTCCGGAGAGATAGCAAGGTCCAACTACATGCACTTATGAGAGATTGTGGGTAAAAACATAAGAAACTTTTGTTTTTAATTTGACGACTGACAACCCATAAATTATTGTTTCCTATAACAGAAGCCATCCAAATCAAGAGGGCAGGAGCAGCAGTCCTTAAATCAACACTTCAGCATTTATTTTTTTTACCACTGGAATGATGATTTAAACCAAGTTCCTGCTGCCATCTTCATCTTCTATCACCGCTGATCCCAACGGTCTCAGGTTTCATGCAGAGCGCTGGACGACACAACTCAATACAAGTCTATGAGTGCCTTGTTTTGCCTCTCATAGAGGAGCATTAAGATCTTGTGACGTAATTTCTTACCAGTCAGAAGCGATGGCACCGCAATACTGGAGCGGGGTTAGTAAGGGTAAAGATACAGGAGGGACACTACAAGAGCGGCGGCAGCGACCTTAGATTAAAAACACTTCAGGAGTAGAAAAAAAAAAAAAAAAAAAAAAAAAAAAACACTGGAGCGGTGCTTGAGAATCAGACAGAACTGCAGTATCTGAAATAGCCCAGATCTGCTGACCTGAGCGACCCACGGCTGCCCCGGACACCATGACCTGGACTCTAGCAGTGAATGAAGGATGGCTAGAGTCACATTTCCGTTTTGACCCTAGCCTACAACAATCCGGTTTTAACTTAGAACTTTTTCCAGCACCGCATAGCGTTACCGCTATGCGGTGCTGGAAAACGCAGTCCCTAGTTACCCTATGTTTACCTTAACTACCTGTCACACAGGCAGCTACTTGGAGTGCGCTTTACAGCGCCGCACCGGAAACGCTGTCTGCAACGTTTCCTGTGCGGCGCTGTAAAGCGCACTCCAAGCAGCTGCCTGTGTGACAGGTAGTTAAGGTAAACATAGGGTAACTAGGGACTGCGTTTTCCAGCACCGCATAGCGGTAACGCTATGCGGTGCTGGAAAAAGATCTAAGTTAAAACCGGATTATTGTAGGCTAGGGTCAAAACGGAAATGTGACCCTAGCTGATGAGGGAATCAGGCCATAGAGGTGCATTGGAGAAACAGGTCTTAATGATTACTACCGGAGTGTACAGCTTTGTCAAAAAAGGAAAAGCCCTTTACTGTCAAGGATTGGAGCAAAAATAGCTACAGTAAACATGAACTGGCTATAAAGCGTGGTTATGTGCCCTGACCACTGAGTCTTCAGTATAATATCACAGAGATTCTTACAGCATCTGCATATTTGTCTTTGTGAGTTCAAAGGCCCAGTCTATGGTCTTTTGGTCCAAATCGGTCACTCGGCAGCACTCGATAGTCAAGTTCAACCTGAGAATGTAAAGAATGAAGGTGGGTTAGCAAAAATGTCAGATTAAAAGTGTAAATGTACCGTATTTTCCGCTTTTTAAGACGCACTTTTGCCTCCCCCAAACTGGGGGGGTAAAAGGGGGTGCGTCTTAAAAAGCGGATGTGAAAATATATGCAATTTAAAAAAAATAATAAAATATTACCAGGGGGAGGGGGGGCCTGCCGAGTGGGGGTGCCGGAGGCAGCTTACATGGGCTGAGGGGCACAGCTGCCCTACCGGAGCTGCAGGGGATGACCGGCGGTAGCGAGCGGTGGGCGCCGCCATCTTCCCTCTACTCGGCTGCATTCACTAAGCAGTGTGCAGCCGGCCGGTAGAGGTAGAGACTCCAGAATGGCCGCGGGTCTCCGTTATGGCCGCGGCCATTTTGTTGAAGTCTTACCTGACTGGCTGCACAGTTAGTGAATGCAGCCAGCCAAAAGAAACATGGCGGCGCCCACCGCTTGCTGCCACCTCTCATCCCCGGTACTCCGCTCCTGCACCCGTGCCCCCGCTGCAGCATCGGCCCTGCTCCTGCGCCTCTCATCCTCCTGAACCTGCCTCCGGACCCCGCTCAGCAGCCGCATGTCAGTAAGTCATTGGGGTCCGGAGGGGGGGAATGGGGAAGAGGCATTCACAAAAGGGGCAATAAGCAGGATGGGGACATATATACAATATGGGGGGTCAGTTTCAGGATGGGGGGACATATATAATGGATGGGGGGCATAGTTTCAGGATGGGGGACATATATACAGGTTGGGGGGCATATACACAGGTTGGGGGGCATATACACAGGTTGGGGGGCATATATACAGGATGGGTGACATATGTACAGGATGGGGGACATATATACAAGATGGGGGACATATATACAGGATGGGGGCATATATACAGTTTGGGGGACATATGTACAGGATGGGGGACATATACACAGGATGGGGGCATATATACAGGTTGGGGAACATATAGATAAGATGGGGGAATGTATATGCCAGAATGGGGTATATATACAGGATGGGGGGGCCATATTTACAGCATGGGGACATGTATGCCATGATGAGCGATATCCCAGGATGGGGACATATATACAGTATGGAGACATATATACCAGGATGAGGGACATGTATACCAGAATGGAGGGGACATATATACCGGAATACCAGGATGGGGGGGGTTTATGTACCAGGATGAGGGACATATATACTGATTTGTAAGACGGACACTGGCATTATAAGACGGACCCCATTTAACATTAAAAATAATTTATTTTCTCTTTTCCTTCACCAAATTTGGGGGTGCGTCTTATAATCAGGTGCGTCTTATAAAGCGAAAAATACGGTAATTTCATTTAAAGAAAAAAACAAAAAACAAACACAACACTGCACTTGTTGTTAATGATGGCTCGCAGAGCAGCTAAGATCATGCTTTTTTTGTGCAATATGACTTGTTTTCTTACATTTTACTGTGCTCTTCTAAAAACTGCATTTCATGGCTGTGTGGGCGTGGCCAGATCTGCCAGCACAGTGTGGGCGTATATCCACAGCTTCTGAGAGCAGGCTGATAGGGAGCGGTGATGTGACAGTACAGAAGGGGTTAACAAGATTGTGAGTAGCTGTGTGGAGCCAGATGACAGATCTTTCCTTGGCACAAACTTTTTAGATGTTTGCAGTGATCCCGACATTGCTTATCAACTGTACTGTCCCCTTAACTTCTCTGATACATTGTTTCCTCATAAACTGCAGTCAGCAGTGTAGGCCACACTCCCTTTTCCCTTATATGGTTACATGCCCCGTGGTCACCTGAAGACGGATTTGACTGATAATGAACATATGTCTGCGTCACACACAGTCTAGTGAGGACACCTTGTGGAAGGTTTATGAATGGTAACTAACCAGAATTTCTTAATGAAGTATATTTGAACGTTTATCACTTGCTCTACATTATTATTACATAAAAATTTAAACGGCAGTTTAAAATACTCAAAAACATTGTGTTTTCCCTACATCACATCTTACCCATTTCTGTCAAATTTTTTAAACACCGGAAAAGCTCCAAGAGGGTCACCAAGCTGAGAAAAACAAAATTTTATTACATATATGCTCAAGGGTAAGAAAATTGCGATAGGAAATAAGATAGAGAATCAAAGAACCAGGACGACAGGCAGCTTACCTGATTGGCTGCTTGCACCTTGGCACACACAGCGGCCATGGCTGCGCGCTCTTCTTGCCGTTTTTGCTTTTTCTCTTTTGCCCTTACAGATTTTCTCTGATGATAAATGGGGGAAATAAAAAAAATAAAAAATCAATGAGTTGTAAGTGAAAAGTTCAGTTTCTTGATCGTCCTATGGCAGCATCAAGTCTGTGCTGCCATAGGACTCAAGGAAGTGAAAATTTCAGGTAAATAAATTATTTGCATGAGTGGAATATGCAGCATCATCCGCAGAGATAATTTGTAGATGTTTTGCACCGCCGCAATATGTGTAATACATACAGGATATACGATATACACGGACAATTTAATGAGCGACTGCTGGCAAAATAGGGACAGACATTGGGGTCTCATTTATGTGCTGTAGGTTTTGAGAACATAGATCAATGTTATTCACATCTACTTACATAATTGCCTTGTGGCTTCCACTTCCGTCCGGTTGTAGCTCTATGTCACTTCCGCCGAAAGCCACAATGCAATTATACACCCACTTGGGTGTACCAATATGGCGTCCGCTGGTGGTAGTGCTGCCTGCCACACACTACCGCCAGCGGAACCCCGGCACCCCCAACCAACCACGTCCTCCCTCTCCGTCCTCACCCCTGGCTGGCGTTAGCGATGATGGCTGAAGGCTACAGAATGATACTTAACTCTGTGTGGAGTGGGTCATGTGACAGGGCGGGCTGATGTGACATCACACAGGCTGTCACATTACTCTGTGTGGAGCGGGTCAAGTATCATCCTGGAGCCTTCAGCCATCATCTCTGAGCATGGAGAGGGTGAGGGACGGAGAGGGTGAAAACAGGCAGTGACACAGGGGGACACGGGGAGGAAGAGGCGGTGACACAGGGGGACACATAGGAAGGGGCAGTGACACAAAGGGACACATAGGAAGAGGCAAGTGACACGGGGAAGAGGCAGCGACACGGGTATACAAGACGACAGGGGAAGAGGCACAGAAACACAGGGGGAGACAGGCACAGAGCGGAGAAACAGGCACAAGGGAGAAACGGCACAGAGAGGAGACAGCACACAGGGAGAGACAGGCACAGAAACTAGAGACAACGCACAGAGACCACCCTCCCAAAGCGATAGCATTGGGCCCACATCTAGTGGATGAATAAATCCTTAATTTTTGAATTTTTTGGAATTCTGTTTCTGCCTTTTGGCATTTATAGCACAGCACGGTGGCTCAGTGATTAGCTCTGCAGTCTTGCAGCACTGAGGTCTTGGGTTCAATACCCACTAAGGACAACATCAGCAAGCAGTTTGTATGTTCTCTCCGTGTTTGCTGGGTTTCCTCCCACACTCCATAGACATAGTGATAGGATATTTAGATTGTGAGCCTCAATGGGGACAGTGATGCAAATGTATGTAAAGTGCTATGGAATTAATAGCACTATATAAATGAATAAATATTTTTATTATGTTATTCGACTAGTGTAACTACCGTGTTTCCCCGAAAGTAAGACACGGTCTTATATTTTTTTTTGCTCCAAAAAGGCCGCCATGTCTTACTTTCGGGGGGGGGGGGGGGGTGTCTTATATACCCTACATCCCACTGCAGCCTCCCATACACACACACACCACACACCCATACACACCACACACCCATACATACCCATACAGACACATAACCATACACACACACACACATACCCATACACACAAACCGTTTTTTACCGGTCTCCGGTGGCCCCCGGTCTCCGGTGTCTGCGCTCTCCCCGCTGGCCTCCGCTCTCCGATGGTTCCCCGCTCTCCCCGCTGGCCTCCGCTCTCCGTAGGCCCCCTCCTCTCTCCGGTGGCCCCCCCTGCTCTCCGACGGCCCCCCCTGCTCTCCTTATTCCCGTTGTAGCTGCCGAACTACGCCCAGGTCAGGAGCCCTGCGCCAATTACAGCGCAGGAACCTTGAGCCAATTACAGCCCAGGAACCACTAGCCAATCAGAGGCCATGCACGATGTCAGCTGGCCGCAGATTGGCTTGCTGTTCCTGGGCTGTGATTAGCTCACGGTTCCTGCGCTGTAATTGGCGTAGGGCTCCTGACCTGGGCGGAGTTCGGCGGCTACAGCGGGAATACGGAGAGCGGGGGGCCGCCGGAGAGCAGGGGGGGGGGGGGGGCCACCGGAGAGCAGCGGCCACCAGAGAGCAGCAGCCACCAGAGAGCAGCAGCCACCAGAGAGCAGCAGCCACCAGAGAGCAGCAGCCACCAGAGAGCAGCAGCCACCAGAGAGCAGCAGCCACCAGAGAGCAGCAGCCACCAGAGAGCAGCAGCCACCAAAGAGCAGCAGCCACCGGAGGTACGCCTTATAATCGGGGGTGTCTTATATTAGCAAGTAGGGCGCCCCCCAAGCATGCCTTACTTTCGGGGGCGCCCTATTTTCGGGGAAACACAGTAGTTTTTGGAGAGATTTGCACCTATTTTTCAATAGTTACAGTGCTGTATCTTTTCTTTTGGTCATATACGTATGTAATTAAATATTTATTAGATCGCTTATACAAATGCTATGCAGTAGAAAGTGTTGGTGCCGTTGAAATTGTTCCAGAAAATTAAGTATTTCTACCAGAATATCATTGCAATTACACACGTTTTGTTATGCACAATTATTCCTTTATGTGTTTTGGAACAACACAAAAAAAAGATAAAGGGCAAATTGGACATTTGACACAAAACCCCAAAAATGGGCCGGACAAAATTATTGTCCTCCTCCACTTAATATTTGTTTTTCCCCTTTGTAATAAATCCTGCAGTCAGTCTTGTCCTATAACCTCCACAAGCTACTTCTCATGGAGTTTCTCCTCTTCTTAATAATCTGCTCCCAGTCTCTCGTCTTCTCCGAACGTTCAGATCTCTCCACAGGTGATCAATGGGATTTAGCTTTACCATAAGAGTAAGGACACACTGGCGTGAAAATTGGACGAGTGCAATGTGAGAAGATCTCGCATTGCCCTCGGACCAATGTTACTGAATGAGTCATAACAGAGACAACGTGTGTTGTCCGCTTTTTTCTCATCCAGAATCTGGATGAGAAAAAAGTTGCAGCATGCTGCGACAGTATGCAATTCTTGCCAATGCAAGTCAATGGGTCCGAGAAAATCACGGACAGCACATGGACCATCCTACTGCCTTCCATTTTTTTAACTGATACGTTAGCATTCTGTAGCTCAGAACACTGTAAAATATTCCTGTAAATTGTACAGTAATATGGTAGCTGGATCTCCTCATATCTAACAGAGCACACATTCAGCATCTCCCTCTCCCACACCTCCTCTTCACCCTAGCCCCAAGGCTCGGTTCTGGTCCCCCTACTTTCCTCCATCTACACCCTCAGCCTAGGACAACTCATTGAGTGCCACAGCCTTCAATATCATCTCTAAGCCGAAAACACCCAGATCTATCTGTCTGGGCCCGACATCATCTCCCTACTATCCAAACTTCCAGCTTCTATCCGCTATATCTTCCTTCTCTGCTCGCTTTCTATGGCTGGGTTCACACTGGTGTTCCCCTCCGCAGCGTTCTGCGGAGGGGAACCGCCATGTGAGCGCACCCAGCGCAAGCCCCTATGTTTATAATGGGAGCGAACGGTGCTGCGCATGACCGTGCGCTCCCATTCACTGCCATATGTGATTTGTACGCAGGCGGATGCCTGCGCACAAATCACACACTCTCGTCCGCACCAGGAATGCAACATGTCGCGTCCCTGGTGCGGAGGAGAGTGTGCGATTTGTGCGCAGGCGTCCGCCTGCATACAAATCACATATGGCAGTGAATGGGAGCGCACGGTCATGCGCAGTACCGTGTGCTCCCATTATAAACATAGGGGCTTGCGCTGGCTGCGCTCACATGGCGGTTCCCCTCCACAGAACGCTGCGGAGGGGAACGCCAGTGTGAAACCAGTCTTAAACTGAACATGCCCAAAACTGAGTTCATAGTCTTCCCCCCACAAGCCGCTCTCCCCCTCTACAAGACCTATCCATCACTGTCAACGGCTGCTCGACTCGTCCCTCTTCTTCAAGCCTCACATCCAAGCCCTCTCCACCTCCTGCCGACTGCAGCTCAAAAATATTTCCCGGATCCGCGCATTCCTTGACCATGACACTGCAAAAACACTCGTCCATGCCCTCATCATCTCCCGCCTCGACTACTGCAACCTCCTGCTCACCGGCCTCCCCACTGCCTCCCTCAACTCCAATCTATTCTAAACTCTGCTGCTCGACAAATCCACCTGTCTCCCCGCTACTCTCCAGTCTCTCCCCTCTGCCAAGCCCTTTACTGGCTCCCCACCTCTCAGAGATCCCGGTTCTAAACCCCTAACCATGACATACAAAGCCATCTACAACCTGTCCCCACCATACATCTCCAACATGGTCTCTTGATACCTACCCTCACGCAACCTGCGATCCTCTCAAGAGCTCCTTCTCTACTCACCTCTCATCTCCTCCTCACAACCGCATACAAGATTTCCCCCTTGCATCCACTATACGCGAACTCTCTGCCCCACCACATCAGACATTCTCCTACCCTGGGAACCTTCAAAAGAAGCCTTAAGACCCACCTCTTCCATCAAGTCTACACCCTGCAATGAGACCCGGTCCACTGCACCGTCTCACGACTGGCACTACCTCCTCCTACTGTATCCCCACCCGTCCCTCGTAGACTGACTTGATTGTGCATACAGACCGTACTTGTTTTTGTCTGCCCCTTTCCATATGCAGAGCGCTATGGAATCCAATGGCGCTATATAAATATATAATGATAGTAAATAATAGCTGCTGAGAAAAAAAAAAAAAACGTATTGCACACAGATGCTATGTGAGGGAAAAAAAATAAAAAATGGATGTCACTCGGCCGACTCTCCTGGATGAGAAACAGACCGATTTTTTAAACGCCAGTGTGTTCCCACCCTAAGGGTACCGTTACACGTCGCAACATTGCATGCAATTTCGCTTGCAATTTTCTGGTTGCAGTGAAATCATGGACACATTGTTCTATGTTGTTGCCGTGTACAAATAGAACAATGTGTCCATGATTTCACTGCAACCAGCAAATTGCAAGTGAAATTGCATGCAATGTTGCGACGTGTAACGGTACCCTAAGGTTCTATCTTGGTCTCAATTGTCCAAAAGTCTCTTTCCCATTAGGATTTTTGTTACTTACATACAGGTTTGCTTTTCTGTGTCCTTGTGTCAGCAGTGGGTCCTCCTGGGTCTCCTCCATAGCGTTTCATTTCATTCACATGGAGATGGATAGTTCGCGCTCACATTTATACACCTTGAGCCTGCAGAACAGCTTGAATTTCTTTGGAACTTGATTGGGATTTATCCACCATCCGGACTAGCCTGTGTTGCAACCTTTCATCAGTTTTTCTCTGCTGACCACGTCCAGGGAGATAAGATACAGGTTGTAAACTTCTTGATTCTGTTGTGCACGTGGACAAAGCAACATCAGGATCTCTGGAGATGGCCTTGTGACCTTGAGGTTGTTGATATTTTTCCACAATTTTGATTCTCGGCCACAGACATTTCTCTTCTGCTCTTTCTGTTCTCCACGCTTAGTACGACACACACAGACACACCATGCAAAGGTTAAGTCAACTTCTCTTTATACCAGGTTTCAGGTGTGATTTTCATATTGCCCACTCCTGTTACTGTCACAGGTAATTGTGAACAAGCCTCACATGCTGGAAACAGTTATTTACCCACAATTTTGGAAAGATGCCAACAATTTTGTCCAGCCCATATATGGGGTTGTGTGTGAAATATGTCCAATTTACCTTTTATTTCAGTTTTTTTTTCTATTGTTCTAACACAAAGGAAATAAGCATGGGTAACTGAAAATTTTCTGGGAGAAATGCTTCATTTTCTGGAACTATTTCAACGTGCCAACACTTTCATCCATGATTTTAAAATAATTACCGTATATACTCGTGTATAAGCCGACCCCCCTACTTTTGCCCCAAAAATCTGGAAAAACCTATTGACTCGTGTATAAGCCGAGGGTGGACCCCAGCACAGGTATACAGCCCCCAGCAGTGTGGTATACAGGCCCCCCCAGTGGTATACAGGCCTCCCCAGTGGTAGTATACAGCAGCCCCAGTGGTAGTATACAGCAGCCCCAGTGGTAGTATACAGCAGCCCCAGTGGTATACAGCAGGCCCCCAGGGGTACATATAGCATCCCCCAGGGGGTCCCCAGCAGCCCCAGGGGGTCCCCAGCAGCCCCCAAATGCTGGCACTCGCCCCCCTCTTGCAAGGGCCCCCCCGCTTCTCTTACCATCCCGGTCTTCTGATCAGCGCTGCTCCTTGGTGCTCCGTCCTCTCTGCTCCCGTCCTGCTACATCCGGGATCCCCGCCCGTCGCGCGATGACATCATGCCTGCGACGGCCGGAGATCCCGGATGCAGGACGGACGGAGCACCGAGGAGCGGCGCTGATCAGAAGACCGGGATGGTAATATAACCAGCGGGGAGGGGGGGGCCCTTACAAGGGGGGGCGAGTGCCAGCATTTGGGGGCTATATGCACTGCTTCCCCCTGCCGCTGATTGACAGGGGGAAGCAGTGCATATTTAATGAGCGGCCCCACGTGACGGGGCCGCTCATACAGCAGCCCCCCCGCCTCCTGCAGCCTCCACAGACCCCACCCGTATTGACTCGTGTATAAGCCGAGTGGGAGACTTTTCAGCCCAAATTTTGGGCTGAAAAACTCGGCTTATACACGAGTATATACAGTATATATATATATATATATATATATATATATATACACACATATATATACATACACACACACACACACACACATATACACACATATA